>VDFB02058242.1:465435503-465600717 GCA_007258455.2 Sequoia sempervirens | reverse complement strand
CTGCTTCAAACCATACATAGATTTCTTTCACTTGCAAACCCGATTTTCTTTACCTTTTACGACAAAGTGCTCAAGCTGGGACATATAGATTTCTTCTTCAAGATCTCCATGAAGAAACATTATCTTCACATCCATCTGTTCAATTTCTAAGTCATACATAGGTACAAGTGACAAAAGAAATCTGATAGATGTCAGCTTTGCTACAGGAGAAAATATTTCTCCATAATTAATTCACTCTACCTAGGAATATCCTTCACAACCAACCTTTCTTTATACTTTTTAACATTGCCATTCAAACCAGTCTTCTTATTAAACACCCACTTACAGCCAACGACTTTTCTACCTTCAGGAAAGGGCACCAAACTCCAAGTTTCATTCTTCTCTAATGATGCCATTTCTTCATTCATGGCTTCCAACCAAGAGTTTGAATCAGGCATTCTAATTACCTCTTTAATAGTCCTAGGCTCATCAGTTCTAGTAATTAAAGCACATGCACAATTTGAATCTAACATAGAAAACCCATACTTATCAGTTTGATTCCTTTCATGTGTAGACCTACTCACGGGTTGAGGATGAGGTTGTGGTTCTTCTTCTTGTTTAGAACTCTCAGAGCTGCTAAAACTCTCCTCATATTTAGGTACACTATCGATTTGTTGTTCCTCCTTTTTAGGTATTAGAGGAATTTCAACACCATCATTTTTCTCCTTGACTTCTTTCATCCCTAACTGCAGGTCCACTGAAGAAGGTTTCAACTCATGAAAGATTACACCTCTATTGTATACCACCTTTTCAGTCATGGGATTCCAAAGCTTGTATCCTTTCACACCAATTTCATAGCCAATGAAAATACACTTAACAACTATGTTTTCCAATTTAGTTCTCTTCTCATTCAACACATAAACATATGCTTTGTATCCAAAGATATGAACATGTCTTAGAGAGGGCTTCTTACTAGACCAAGTTGCCATAAGCATTTTGTCAACAAGTGTTGAAGAAGGAGATCAATTTACCAAGTAACACACTATAGCCACAACCTCAACCCAAAACTTCTGCTCCAGACCAACACTGCTCAACATACTTCTTGCTCTCTCCATCAATGTCCTATTGAACCTTTCAACAACTCCATTTTTCTATGGAGTGTAAGGTGTTTCTTTATTCCTTTTAATTACATGGTCTTTGCAATACCTTTCAAAATCTATAGAACAAAATTCACCATCGTTGTCTATCCTCAAGAATTTTATTTTCTTACGAGTATGATTTTCAACCAAGTTCTTGAACTCTTTAAATTGATTGAACACTTCTAATTTACTTTTTAGAAAATGTACAAATGCCCTTCTCGAATAATCATCAATAAAGGAAACATAATATCTTGATTTCAATAATGAAGGAACATTTATTGGACCAAAAAAATCAAAGTGAATATAATCTAGAACACCAGAAGATTTGTGAGGACTAGAGTAGAGAGAAACATGGTGATGTTTTCTATATATACAATGTTCACAAAATTCAAATTCCAGGTTACAATCTTCAAGCCCCTCAACTAGGTTTTTATTTTTCAAGGATTTTAAGCCTTTCTCACCAATGTGACCATGCCTTTGATGCCAGAGCATAGTCTTCTCTGTAGGAAGTTTAACTTCCAAAGAATTAGTCCCTTCAGGGATTTCAGTCTCCTTTACACGAACATCAATTTGTGACTTTTCTGAGACATCGTTGCATTGAAAAACAAATGCATCCAACTTGTACAAAGTACCAATTCGAGCACCCCTAGCCAGCATCATCGAGCCTCTAGTCATTTTGTGGCCATTGCTAGAGAACGAGACTTGCAATCCAACATCATTTAGCTTACTTACAAAAAGTAAATTTTGAGCCAGACCTGGTATATGCATTATGCCATTAATTCCCTTAATTCTTCCATTGGGAAACTAGATTCTAACTCTTCCACGACCAATAATTTCTAGAGATGAATCATTTGCTAAATAGACCTTTCCACCATCGTATTCTTCATACTTTGTGAACTAGTCTCTATCAGATGTCATGTGGAAAGATGCTCTAGAGTCTATCAGCCAGACATCATCAAATGCCTGAGTTTCCAAGGCTACAATGATAGCATCTGCTTCACTTAGAGAAGAATCATTATCGGAAGAGCTCTTCTTCTTCTTTTTATCCTCTTTGCAATCCTTTCAGACATGACTAGGCTACCCACAGTTCCAGCATTTCACCTTGGAATTTTTTCCAGGAGACTTTGATTTCCCTTCAAATTTTGATTTAGACTTCTTGTCCTTCTTCTTTCCTTTATCTTTTGATCTACCATGAACAAAGAAGAAACCACATCTTCCATCTTGAAAGTGGTTGTCATGCTCCTAATCACCATCACTTAATGATCCCAAAAATTAGGAAAAGAACAAAACAAGAGCATACAACAATCTTCATCATCTATCTTCACACTCACATATGATAACTGAGAAATAAGTGTGTTGAAAGTATTCAGGTGATCAACCATAGATTCCCCTTCCTCCATCTTCAAAGATTGTACAACTTCTTCCTTAAGAATAACATATTCACCAAAGACTTGCCCTGATAAATGTTTCCAAGCTTCTTCCAAAAAGAATATGTAGTCTTTTCTTCATGAACATTCAGGAGTACTGAGTCTACCAAAAAAAGTCTTATCAACCCTTTGTCTTTTTTGTCTATGAGATCCCAATCTTCTTGATTCATGCCAGAAGGTTCCGTTCCAGACACAACAAGCCAAAGATCACGATCAAACAACAAATCTTCCATTTTGAGTTTCCACAACTCAAAACTGCTACAAATGAATTTCTCAATTTCAATCTTTCCTGACATGCTTTCCATCTTAATCTACAATCGAGATTACCAAGTTTCTACAAAACTCCCACTTCATAATTGACACAAAAAACCAACCCAACCCACAAGGATAACACAACTGGAATAGATCTAATACCACTTGTAAGGAAAGAATCTAGAGTGGAAATCACTTTCCTAATGCCAAATCATAGGGGAATAATGTAGAAGTAATTTCAATTTCAAATTATAGAACATCAAGATTCACACATTCAAGAGTAGAACAAAATAGACAATAATATCAATAGAGAATGGACATGAAATTTTACGGGGGAAAACCCTTTCTAGAGAAAGACCCACCACCAAAGAAAGATCACTTTATTCACAGTAAACCAAATTACAATAAAGTTATAGATCCCTTCTTCATAGGTATTTGTTCTCTGATATTACATAGTAGCATTAAAATCAGGCCAATCACATTCTTATAGACCACAGTCAATCAAAAAATTGTTACAATGTTCATTCAACATATAGCACACGCTCAACTAAAACAATATTTTTTCTTCCAACACAAAACTCAACCAAACAGCCCACCATTTCTAGCATACTCTATAAGATCCTTCGATCTCCAAGAGTTTTGTTCAAACTGATTTAGTTTGTTCAATTTTCAAAGAAGTCCAACCATTGATATTATCCCACATTGGTGTAGAATATGAATAGCCAACAGTTTAAAACCAAAATCCTGAAGAGTTTATGTGTCCATGAGTTAGCCCTTTTGTTATTTACTCACTCATTCCTCCACATCCTCAATACATCCATCAGCATGGCTCCAATGAAGTGAACACCCATCGACGTGTGGCATAAAATTCTAACTTCACAACCACCACACGAAGTTTAGGAGTTTCCTAATCCCCATGACAAGTCGATAACACTGTTGTCTATTCGGATAAAACTTGAACTTTGTAACCTCCACTGCAAGTTAGAGAATTCTTGGATGCTATGACAATGAAGGAGATTAGCCAGTCAGGAAGTTAAGAAACTTTTGAACTTCATAACAAAGTTCTAAAGTTAAAGAAAAATACTGATGTCGTGACCAACACATTGTTGCCAAGTTAGAAACTTTCAGAACCCCACAACTTAGGTTACGAAATTAAAAACTCCAACAATCGACCGATAATGAAGACCAAGCAAAGGAAAAATACGCTAACTCTTTAATAGAGATTCAAGCCAACAAGTTGAGGCACAATTTTCTAACATTCTCATTCTTGTTATATCCAATTCCCTTCATTAACTGCAAGCCTTTTTTATTATCTTCCATAGGAAGAGCGGGGGTAGGCCGTTCATCCTAATAGAGGAGTTTAGAGATATCTTACTCATTAACATCTTCTTGGTTCAAATCTCCCCACTTGGTGAAGGTAGTAGTTGCCATCTTGATTGTTTCAGGCTCTTTGGTGTCAGATGTAGGTTTCCCATGAGATTGAGGAGAAATAGGTAGCTCTCTTAAGACAAATGTGTTCTTCATTAGCTTGTAATTCCAACAACCATGAAAGACAAAATGCCAAGGACACCTCAAGATTAGCCAAAAGAGAGTTACAACGAAAAGGAATGCAAATAAAATGAAACACAAACACTTTTACCTCCCTTGTTGTTGAAACTTCTTTGATTGGCCCTTGCTTAGATTGGTTGTGTGCTCCTTAGATGATAGATTGAGTGACTATAATGCAAGCTTCAATATGCAAAATGATGGAAAAAGATGGTTGAATGATTGAAAAAGGTTTGGACAGCATGTAGTTATGAGAGTGCAAAGTGTTGAAAATACAAAATGACAGCATAAGGGTGCAAGATAGCTAAGTGTTGTGTAAATGCCCTTGAGGAGGGGGTATTTATAGAAGAATTTGAATTCTCTAGAGAATTCAAGGGTCAAGATTGATCCAACAAGACTAAGATGAAGGGCTATGGTGGGTTGAGAACCCACAAGCCCTCACATCTTGACATGTGGAGGGTGAAGTGGACAATAGGATATGAGGTGGAGAAAGTACAAGTACCTTGCAAGTACATTGGGAGATGGGAAGAATCTTGGGTGAATAAAAGTGAATTTTAAATTCACAATGATTGGAAGAATCTAGAGGGTAAAAGGTGGGCTCCAAAAAGGTGGGACTTGGTCACATGTGAAGATTGTGACAAGTCCAAGGTTGGTCACATGTGGTGATTGTGACAAGTCCAAGGTTCTAGAAGCCTTGGAAGGATGGAATGTGAATTAAAAATTCACATATAAAGGAGGGGAATCTAGGACAAATAAAAAGGAATTAAAAATTCCTTGGAGAATGATTAGGCTTAATTAATTTATAATTAGAGGATAATTAGGGGCTAATTAGGATTAAAAGCCAACTTGCAAAAGTTGGAGGATGTGACACATCCTAATCAAGGATTAGGCATGTGCACATCCTTAATGAAGAGATTAGGAGATGGATTAGGATTAGATGAAAATGACATGTGAGGAATTAAATAAATTTAATATTTATTTAATTTATTTGATGAAAAGGGATTAAGGAGGGTAAGGTATTTAATTATTAATTAAATACCTTAGGGATAGCAGAATTAAAGATATTAATTAAATAATAGTAATATTATTTAATTAACTAGGCTAAGAGGATGTTTAGACGAAAAGTGATAAATTTGGATAAATTAAGTGTCCAAATTTGGATGTCTACACAAATAATTGTGTGTACTTGTGTTTAGGATAGTTGTTCTTGTTAGGGGTTCACCTTTGTATTTCAATGTTATTGATTTGATTGTTTTGTAGAGGTGTTGTTTGTTGCACAATTGGTTGGATGTTAGCAAATTGAGTATTGTTTGGCCTAGGAGCACTTAGGACTAGTTTAGTGTCTACCACACCATCATTTGTTACATTCTTTTTCTTAGCCTAGACACGAGGCTTGTCATTTGAATTAGTTGATGGGTGGTTGTCTTTATAAGCTTGAGTATTTCCTTGAGAGATTAGAGCTCTCTTGATGTTAAGGGCTCTAGGTACAAGCTCGTCATAAGATGTGATACATTGCATTTTCAAGTGGAATGATAGATCTGGATCTAGATTTTCTATGATGATTCCCACTTTTTGTTCATCGGGAAAAGCCCACTTTCTTTTCCAAGCTCTTTGTCTCCACCATTACAAGAAATTAGCGAAAGTTTCTCCTTTGTTTTGTCTAAGAGTGTACAATTCTTCTAGGATTATGTGCATGTCAAGGTTAAAGGAGAAGTGATTAATGAACTTATTGGTAGTTTCCTAGAAATTTTTGATGTTGGGAGGCAAATGAGAAAACTAATCCATGGCAGGACCTATTAAACTTTGAGAGAGGAAGCACATTAAATAAGAATCATTATAATCAACCTCCATACACATGACAACGAATTCTTTGACATGGTCCACAAGACTTCCTCTCCCTTTATATTTATCGAATTTGGGGATTTCAAACCCAAGAGGGAATGGTACCATTGCGATGTTTTGATCAAATGGATAGGGACATAGATTCTATGTATGGGGCTTCTTTTCCTTGCGCATGCGAAGGTCACGTATTTCTTGTGATAGCACCTTAAATTGTGATTCTAGATCATCTTGTAGGTTTGGTGGAGGAACATATGGTGGGATGATGGATGAGTTGTACATAGGATTTTGATATGAGTATGTGGTATATGGGGTGTATGGTGGGGTAGGATTCTGTGAAGGAAATTGGGGTATTGATGTATATGTTCCTAATACATTTGGATTGATTATGTGTGATTGAGGATTATAATATGAACCTTGTTCTTGTTGTTGGGCATATTGTTGAGCTAGTAAGGCTTGTTGTTGGGATTGTTGTTGTTGCACCACTAGGGCTTGCTATTGGGCCTATTGTTCTTGTTCTGATACTAAAGCTACTTATTGTGTTTGATGTTTTTGATGTTGTTCTGCTAAGGCTACTTGTTGTGCTGCTAAGGTGGCTTCTTGTTGTTGTGTTAAGGTTTCTTGTTGTGTTGCTAATGCATCTTGTTGTTGTCATTGTTGTTGTTGTTGTTGTGCTAAGGATGCTTGTTGTTGTTGTTGCTACTATTTTTTTGCTATGTTTTCTTCTTGTTGATGATGTTGTAGTTATGCTAAGGCTCCTTCTTGTTGTTGTTGTTGCTACTATGTTGCTAGGGCTTGTTGATAGGATTGGTGTGCTTGCAATGTAGGATTAGGTGGTTATTGGAACATCGATGGAGGATTATGGGTGTTTATGTTTTGATTGGGTAATGAATAGGTGATGAGAGGTTGGGGATTCCCTTGGTTTAACATTCCTTATAAGATAGTGGATTGAGGTGGAGGAAAGTATGTTTGAAGTCCTAATTGATTTTGCATGATAAAGGGGACCATGGGGAGAGATGAGGATGATGCCATCATATTTTGTGATGTTAAGGACAAATTGAGACCTTGACTCCATGGTTTAAAAATATTCCCTTTTCCCATGTCTTGGGGATTTCCTTGTGCTAGAGATGTAAATAGGGAATTAGCTAGGTTGATGGGATTCACGATCAAGGGTGTGTTTTGAGATGGATTGATAATGGATGGGATGGATGTGCCTTGCGAAACCAATGGTACAAATGAACCAATTGGAGGAATGGATAAAGATGTCCCCATCTATTTTAAGGTTTGAATCTATGGTATGGTATTGACATGCCTTTGTGTGTTGTTTTGAGATACTTGGTCTATATTGCTCTATGTAAGGGTGGGCAGACTTGTGGTACTCATGGATATGGATGAAGAGGGTTGTCCCTAATATGTTGAAGTGGTCATGGAATAATGAAGTTCAAGATGTGTTTATGGTTGTTTAGTATCTTAGAGAATGGGAGGAGCACCAAATTTAGGTGTTCAAGTGGTTGTTGGAGGTGGGGGATTAGTGTCAAGGGTACCCACAAGTGTACTACTTTCAAGTAGAAGAGTTAGACCAAAGTCTTGGACAATACCAGTTGCAAGACTAGAAGTGGATGTTTGATTTAGCCCTAGTGATGCAGTTGTGAAGCTTTGTGTCAAGTTTTGTGCAACAAATGATGGGGAAACTAGAGCTACATTTTCAAAGGCTTGTTGTTCCATGTTTTCCCCTCTAGTAAGCCCAAATAGGTTATTTGTAATGTCTTCAATCTCATATGGTCTTGAAGGAGATGATGGTTGTTGTGATGGGGTAAATTGACTTCTTGGATCAAATTCTAAAGGATTTGGAGCACTTGAGGTAAATTTAACTTTGGTTTTCTCCATGATTCTCTTGTGTTGTGATCTTGTATTTACCATAAATTTTGTGTCACTTGTGGGAGAGTTGTGTTGAGATTTGTAATGTTTGGACTCTCTAGTTTACTCAAATCTAGGTAAAAGGGATGATCTAAGTATTTTGGGAGCAATGGTGGGAATGGGGGATGAAAGGATGGGTGATGTGGGAAGTGATCTTTGCAAACGTTTTGGGACAACACTTTTGACTTGAATTTGATATTTTGATGTTAGGAAAAAGCATGTTTATGAAATCAGAAATCTTTAGGGTAGACTTTTGACCTTCAAGATAAACTAGTTCAAATATGATAACTAACTTAAGAAAATGCATGGAAAAGGATTCATCTCACATAAAAAATAGCTAAGTTAGGGTTTTGGGTTGGTTGACGTTTAATTCAAAAGGTGTTAGTGTGTTCAAAATTTTGTAAATTTTGGTGAGATGAAGAATGAAATTTGATAAAAGGATGAATGAATTGTTTAACCAAATGTTGACTTAAACTAAACCTTTGTTTTCCAAGACCAAGGTAGTGAGAATGATGCTAAACCTTTAAATTTTTCAAATCCCCAAGAATAATTTTGGCTTAAATGAGAGGATAGATGTAGGTATGCAAACCTATTCAGTTCCTCCTAGCTCGAGCATAATAGTTCCTTAACAAAAGGTTATGATTGTGATAAAGTAAAACATGGAATTACGATACCTACATCTGTAATGGTGATTTGTAGATCTTCCCTACAAACTTTGATTGTGTGATAGATCATTTAGGGGAGTTTAGGACCATGAAAGGAACCCAATGTTATAGATAGGTTGATTATCATGAAAAAGACCTGGGTTTTGACTCATAAGGAACATGTACATGTGTGGATGTTTCCTCAATTTACATTCGTAAAAGTTTACTAACAACATGTTTTTGTTGAGGTAGAGTATTGAAATGCGGTTTTGGATTTCCTTTGAACTAAGATGCCTGAGTTTGAAATAATGACCTGTAGACGTTCTTTTTGAGATTCTAATTTTAAGTGAGATCATTTAGGAAAGTCTAAGTCTATGGAAGAAAGGAAGATATTTATTTCCACGTGGATGGTGGTATTATGGGCCTTCCAGCCTCAATATCAGATTGTTCCTCTTCTTCATCCAAGATTTGTGTTGTGTTTCTCCACTGGGTAGGTGTTTCTTTTGTTTCAAAAGTGAATCTTCTCAAACTACTAATGAGATCAGTTTTTTCTTCATTAATAAGTTCATAGTTTGGTTGAATGATACTCCATAGCTGATACATCTCTTAAGGACCTTTGCTAAATCAACAACATGGTCCTTTCTCTTCTTGGAAAATATTTTCAAGTCATCCACATATATAATAATACACTTACCTATCAAATCTTTAAAATTCACATCCATTGCACATTGAAAGGTAGCTCCAGCATTGATGAGGCCAAATTACATGCGTTGATAGGTAAATGTTCACCAATTTGTAGTGAAGGTAGTCTTCATCCTATCCTCATGGCTGACAAGTACTTGGTTATACCCAGAATAGCCATCTAAGAATAACATCATCTGAGATTCATTGATAGTTTGTAATACCTCATCAAGAGAAGGAAGTGGATAGTCATCCTTCTCTGAGGCTTTGTTTAGGTTCTTGAAGTCAACACAAAGCCTGATCTCCCCACTTTTCTTATGTACTGGAACTAGATTGGCAACCCACCTGGAGTGCCTTACTGGGAAGATGATTCTTGCTGATAAAAGTTTTTAAACTTCCTTTTATATTAATGGTTCGATCAAAGTGTTGACCGAGCACTGCTTTTGACAAAAGGGCTTGGCTTCTGGCTTTAGTGGTATTGTTTGCATGATCACAAAGGTGTCAAAAGTCTTCAAATATTCATAACTCCTAGAAATTGCTGCAATATCTTCTTTTAACACCTTAATTATTTCATTTTTTATCTCCTCAAGGTAGGTCTTTCCTATAAGGACATTTCTTTTTGGACCCAAAGTAGCCAAATTAATAAATTTGTACTTCCCTCCTTCACTTTGCATTGGCACTCTCTCTCAATCCTAAGGATCAGAATCAAATATTCTTTCTAAGGCTACCATCCCCTTGCGAATGTTGTTACTCTTTAAGTTCATTACTCCTTCTGTATCACAACCTTCAGGGTCCCATTCTCCTTGATCTCTATTTGATTTATCTATGATTTGTCCTTCAAAGACATCTGAACTTTCCAAGAAGGCAAGTATGTGTTGGTCATCATCGAAGACCTAAAAATTTTGGACATTGTCGGGGACTGCTGGGATTAAAACTAGTTCAACATAAAATATTTTCAATTTGGAGTCCTGCATAGGTTCCAAAGTACTAGTAGTAACTGCCAAAGCATCTGCAATCTGATTTTGTTTCCTAGGAATCAAAGTAATTTCGAAAGCATCAAAGTCCTCAATTAGATTCCAAACTCTATTTTTGTAGGCAACCAATCTTTTATTATGGCAAGTATATTGGCTACAAACTTGTTTGATAATTACTTCAAAATCCCCCATCACCATGAGAGATGTGACCTTCTAATGGGAAAACATTAAGCCCCTAGCAAGTGCTTTATACTCTTCCACATTGTTTGTGAAACCAAATTGTAGCCTATAGGAAGCAAAGTAAGTCTTCCCCTTTGGATTGGTTAATTCTACCCTTGCTCCACTTCCTGACTTGGACTTAGAGCCATCAAATTTCAGACTGCATAATTGATCTAGGGCTAGGATCTCTTTCTTTTCTGGGCCTACAGTCTTTTCTTGGTAGAAGTATATGGTGGCTCAGACTGGTGCTGATTATCAGTATTTGAAGGTAACTAGGGGTGCGGTTCACTAGAAGATTCTCCTAAATTTAAAATTTGTTTAGGAAGCAATTCCTGAACCTCCTATTGAGTCAGATAATGATTTAGTACCTTTGTCACCAATTCCTTGGGCATTGGAAGCATTTCTGGGGTAGGTGTAATTGGAAAAGACTGAGATTCCTCAGTCTCTAGTTGTAGTTCAGAACATAGAACCTGAGTCTGCTCGAATTAAGAAGATGATTCCCTTTGAGCAAGGATGGCTCTTGTAAGGATGGTTGCATCCTTTTCTTGAAATGGAAATTCATTAGTGGAGGATTGAGGTTGACATTCACAAGTTTCTTCTACCTGAGATACATGTTTTAAGATATCTACATAGGGTTGGAAAGTTCACTCAGAATGATTCTGGTAATGGACCCTACACCAATTAGGAAGTAGTAGACTTCACATATCAACCTCCTCTCCTAGTACCAGCCTATCCTTTTGTAATTTCATTATTACGACTTGTTGATTAACAGTAATCATTGGGTCATTTTTCTCTGGAAGGGGTGAGTCATCAAAATGGAGTACTGAAAAAGTCATGATTTCCTCCTGCTTGTAAACTCCTATCTTAGTTTTGAAATAGGCTACCTCATTAGGGGAATCATATTCGGTGATCATGTGTTTAAGCCTAGGCTCACTTTCAATTATGATCTGGCTTGCTATCCCTTTCTAGGGCAACCACATGTGTGAAAAATCCAAAGACAAATATCCACCAAGACTTTTCATCAGGTCTCTGCTCAAGAGCATACCATAGGTTTCTAGGATATTTGAAACTTGGATATCAACATAAGTTTGGATCCTTAGATAAAATATAATCTATACATGGATATTTTTAAGCTCTCCTACCACATTGACTTCTATTTTTTCTAACTGGATAACCTTTTTATTTGTCTGGAGTGGACTCAGACCTAACTTCCTACAAATAAAAAATGGCACGACGTTTCCTGATGCCCCAGAATCTAGCAGAAAGTTGTGTAAATTTTTTCCAAAAAATATTAAACTTAACAAGAAAGGTGGAGTACCAGTCTTACCTTTATAGATTTTTACATTCATCTCATTAGTAGGAGTCACCTTTTCTCTTGCTTTTGACCTTTCTACTTCCCCCAAGGCTTTCAACAAAATTTCCTTTTGGAGTAGGGCACCAATTCAAAATATCAAAGAAAGACATTGAAGTCTTCTACCTCTGCATCTCTGTAATGAAATCAAATTCTGAATCATTCCTAACCTAATATTTAGGAATTGAAGGTGGATTACCTTTGTTCAAATAATCTGATGGTCCCTTTGGTGGTGGTGGATTATTATCCTCATTTTGATTTGGCGGGATCATATTATTAGAAGGGGTAGAGGTCGTGAATGGCCCTCTGTTTTGATTCCTAAGGAAATGGCCTCCCTTGGTTTGGAAGGCTTGGGCATCATACACATCTTATACTACTTCATTGTCTTGCTAGTTGGGAAATGGAAGTTCTTCCTCAAAGATATCATATGCCATGGCAGTATCTGTTGATCCACCAGATTTGTTGGATGCACCCTGGAATGGAGCATCAACTTAGGCTATATTAACCATCTTTTCCATCTCTAGGAAATTTACCTCAGAATGGACCGCACTATCATGTAGTCTATAGCAACTGGTCATAAGGTTGAGGTCTACCATGTTGGCAGTGTGTGGCTTTTCATCTCCTACTTGATAATTGTGGGAAACTTCTCCGTTATTGGGTCCAGTATTCAATGGCCTATTGTTGCTAGACCTTTCATTGTATCCTTTATTCTGATTTTGATAGTTTTGATTAGAGGATTTTTGGTTTTTGAAATTCCTATTGGTGTTCTTGTTGGTATTATAGTTCTGGTTAGGATTTTGGTTAGGATAACCACCCTGATTAGAATATCCTCCCTAATTCTGAAAACCTTGGTTCTGGTTCTGAGGGGGATTGTGTCTAAGTTGAGCCATGTCGTTAGACATCTGAGATAGTGTCTTTTTGAGAGTCTCCATCTCATTGGTTAGTTGGAGGGTCTTTTCACTTTCTGAAGTCTTCACCACAAAGGGTTGATTAACCAAATTTGATTCTCCAGCTTGATTTTGGTAATTTTGATTTTGTTGGGAGGAATCCTGGGGACTATTGCTAAAAAATGGCAAGGGAGGTGAAGCTTGGAACTCGGACATAGGTTCGTATTGGGAATAGGACATCCATGGGACCGTTTTGAATAAAGGGGGTGAATTGGACATTTGGTATCCTATAGGAGGGAGAACTCCTCCTAGACTCCCATATTGCAGACTTATTTGTTGTTGCAACTAAATAGCGAGATGATATACCTTAGCCAAAGAATTAGTTTCGTTAGCATTATATGTCCTTTTCAAGAACAAGCCAATGAAAGGGTCCACAACCCTTAAGTATGCCAAAATGGCAATGTTCTCAGCCACCAGGTAAGGATCTTGCAACCTTCAATACATTCTTTGGAACCTGGTGTTGAATAAATGCATCGGTTCATGGTGTTCTTTTCTTATTGTGGCAAACTGGTGGTAAAGGATAGCAAGGTCTACATAAACCCTAAACTAATTGATAAAGGAATTTTCCAAGTCTATCCAACTTAGAATAGACCCATGGTGTAATTTTAGATACCAATTGTATGCCATGTCTCCCCACGAATAGGGGAACAATCTGCACACAATGTCTTGATGAGCCACCTGATCACGTGTACACGCATATTTAAATGCCTGCATGTGCTCCTTGACACTTCTTGATTCTTCATGCATGTACTTAGGACAAAACATCTTTTGTTCTTGGGGAGATCATGTATACCTCCAGGGATAGTCCCTAATGGTGAAGGGTTATTGACAAATTAAGCCATAGGTCTTGGCAGTGATACAGGTTGAGTAGGTTGTGGAATGGGCGAAAGTGGTTGGTGAGGTGGTGTAGGTGGGTTTTGTGGAAACCCAGGTGGGGTGAGTGGTGGTGAGGGTCAAAGCAACATGACAACATTAAACATAATATTACTATTCTATTTCTCCTGAAAGAGAAAGATAACACATGGTGACCTAACTCCCAAGGTCCTGGTAATTGGTTCTCAATTATGTTGATATCACTCAGTGGTCGATATAACTATAATGTTCAAGGGGCCTTTTCTGGTAACAAGGAACAGGACTGCATAGCATCAATTAGTCTACATTGGGGGGGTTTAAATAAAAGAAAAAGATGAATCAAAGCTTCAAATCAAAGAAACATGAGTAAAATTCTTACATATCGAGACATGCATATCAATAATGAGTGTTTATTCCACCTAACCACAACTACAACAAGATGCAATCCATAGAATAAACTATGCTACTGCATACATCCATAATGCTAATTCAAATACCATCAACATTCACTAAACTTGCTTCAAACAAATCACTCACTCATCATCTAAAACATAGATCAAATGAATATAATAACAACTTCATCCAAAGATAACCCAATGATATAATCTTGAATCCAATTCCTTTCTATTGAATTTCATCAAATAAGAAACACTTAAGAACAAAAAAATTTGTGGCATATGGATTGATTGTGTACCATTAACCTTATCAAAATAGATCCACACTTTAAAATAATAACATGGAAATGTATGAAAAACTATAAAATAACCAAGTTTTACTGAACTTTTAGAGTATCTCTCCTAAAACATAAAAAATCCTAGATCTAATCTCTATTTTTTTCCCATATCATTAGGTGGCTAATCTTTCTTCAATTAGCCGACCTTTTCAAAGTAGAACCTAATAATACATATATAGTACCACATGCACAAGTTTCTCAATTATCAATCTAGATCCACAATTAATGGAGCCGAAAATGAACACATAAGTGGACTGATGAACCCTTGTTCCAAGGTTGATTACTCTGTTGCACCAAAAGAAATCTGATATTCCAAGAAGAAAGTGACACCAATGGATCAAACTCAGAGTTGAGCTTACATCGAAACCCACAAAAAGAGGAGAAACAAAGACATGGTGTGTGATGAAAAGAGTCAGTTCACTCCCACACTAAATTCTCAATGATGTATTTGTCATAACTGGAGAGTACTTGTTGAAAAGTACCTGAATCAGGTCCATCCAACCAATCATTTTCAAATCTGATCCTTTCAAATTCTGTAGAAACCAACCTTTGTATCTCCTTTAACTTGATTAATTCCTTTCTAGCAGTTCTTGTCTCCTCCCTGATATCCATAAAATGATCTAATAATAGGTTCTCCCCATCATCTCCCTTATGCATAATTTCCTCAAACCTAACCCTCCATCTCTCCCTTAGCTTATCCAAAGACATGCCTTCTTTTCCTGAGGAATCTAGGTTAATTAAAATGGCCACAATTTCCTCCAATTCAACCATTTGTTGATTCAAATATTTGCTCATTTATCAAACTTCTTCTTGATGCCCATGAATAGTCTTAGACTTATACCTTATTATGCTCACAGTTTTTTCCACAAAATCTGCATTATCATGCTCAAGAATTGAATATTCAAGCAAGGTGGACTTAGGCATTTTTCCAATTTCTTCAAGCTTCTTAACATATTCCTTGTATTCATCATCCTTCTTATCTAGATCCGTGCTATGCTGATCTAGATCCTCTGCTAATTCAAGAGCAGCCTTATGAATTTTAAAACCTTCAACAAGAACATCATCAACCTCCTAGTTGAGCTTTTCCAACCATTTATCCATCATTCCTACCTTGCTTTTCATTTCAACCAAATCATCTACTTCCTTCTTTGTTAACAAAACTAGGGATTTAGGAAGAGTAGCTTCTTGGGAAATGGGACTTCAAACATCTTTCAAAAACCTATGGAGCGGATCCAATTGAGCCTTAAGCTCATCCTTCCTTTTTTTTTATCTTTGATCATCTAGGATTTAGTTGAAGAGGCCACAATATCAATCAAATTCATTTGTTGGTTCCTTGTAGGCCTTCCCAAATTTACCGTCCCCAACTAATAATCAGTGATTTGAATATCATCACAGCTCTTCTCCATTATGGGTATGGAACACTCAACAACAATCTCTCCAACATCAGTGAGCTTGGTAGAGTGAAGAACCCGAGCCTTCTTTTTAGGTTTCTCCTTCTCAATTTCTTTCATCATCTCCTCCCAATTCCACGGTTGTGGTTGAACAATTTTTTTTCTTTCCAAGTCTAGTTTTAACCAAGTAGGAGCAATAGGAGTAGTGTATGCCTGCACTGAAGAAGAAGCAATAGTAGTGGAAGAAAAAGGTTGTAACAATGTAAGCCCCGGTTGAGAATCAACTTCCTGCACATTTTGTTGATCACTTTGTTCCTTTTCTTGTGCTAAATTTTTTGCTTCCTCCTTATCCTTCTGCTCTTGTAGCCTTTTATCCTCTAGCTCCTGCTTTAAATGTTCCTCTTCCACTTTCTTTTTCTCTAACATTTGATCTCGCTGCTTCTTCAGCTCTTCAACATAGTCCCATGCCTCTTTGGACTTCTTTTCATATTTAGCAATCTCAACAGCCTCTTTTTCCCTTTTCAAATGTTCTTGTTCTTCCCTCTTCCTATAAGCTTCTTCTTGCACCTTGAGCTTAGCTTCAAGAGCTTCTTTTTCTCTTCTCTTTTGGGCCTTTTCCTCTTCAAGGTTATGAATCTTCTGCTGCATCATCAACTTATCTCTCTCTTCTTGTATCTTGAGCTCCTGCTCGTTTTGTTGTTGATGTTGAGCTAATTCATCAGCCTTGACCTTATCTTCCAACTCCTTCTACTTGACTGCCAATTTAGATTGTGCCTTGGCCTCCTGCTCTTGTTGCTTAGCTGCTGTCTTAGCTTGTGCTTTGGCATCGTCTTCTCTTTTCGCATCTTCAAAGAATTTCCACTCATCTTCCTCAGTCAATATGTGTTCGGTCCCTGCATCATCTATCGTATCAAGATCTATGTTAATACATGATGCCCTTTATCAGATGGAGTCTTTTCTAAATTTGTTTCTACATTATGTATCTCAATTTCATCATCCATTTTATTTAAGACCTTTGATTCATCATGGAGGGCTCCCTTTGGTGATTCTTGACCTAGTTTTTGTGTATTAGAGGGATGAGTAGATACCTCCCGTTCAACAGATCTAGAAGCCCCCACCTTTGCAATTGTTTCATCTTCTTGCATCTCTGGGAGGTCTTGAGGGACCACCTCCTCTTGTGTATTAGAAGACATAAACTCTAATGGTTTCTTAGGTGCCACCTTTCTCTTTTCCCTCTTATATCCTTGGGTGGTACCAATAGCTTTCCTCTTCTTACATGATTGAGCCTTAGTCTGATTATCCCTCAAACTCACCTAGTGAATACTCCTATCCAACACCGGTCTTGCAATCTACTTTATGTCAATAATCTCCTGAGCATTCCAATCTACTGGATCAATATCTTTAGTACCAATCGTGTCTGCATGATACCTAAGATCCAAAATTATCTCATCACCAGACAACATTTATAGAATGTCTTCCTTTATCCCAAACTCAACCATAAGTGGGATAGGTATCCTTTCATAATTCCTTTTCCTAAGGTCATATTCATCCTAAAATTCCTCCCAAAAATCCTCCAATAGATTGAAGTGCTTATCCAAGACACTGGGAAGCAAAGCCCTCAACTTGCGCTTGGGGTCATAGTGCTTCCTCATAGTGTCCAAGCCCAACTTTAAATAAACTAATTCATCACAAATGGCCTTAGTTGCTTGAATGTGTGGGCAGCTAAAGGCTCCCAACCTCATTGGAAACTTATAGAAACCAGTCTTGTGTTTGTTTCCAAACTTGTAATTAACAGCCAAGACTTGATAAATAAACTCCATTAGAATGATCCTATCACCACAACATCTCGATAGAAAATGGGGATGACCACCAAATCTTGCTAACCTAAAATAGGTGAATGTGGGGTAATGGATAAACCAATGCCCCCACTCATTCACAAAAGCCATCACCTCCCTGTTAAGCCCATATCTCACATCACCATTAAGCTTGTTAATAATGACATAAAGAAAGGCATCATTTACCCTTCTATAATGTTGCTCTACTACCTATAAGGTGAGCTAGTTATAATACTCCCACAGTATCTTTTGTCCTTGGGCTTCCCCCAATATACCCATTGTTTGAAGTCCAGGAAAAATCTCCATTCGGGCAACTGCATAAACTACATAGGAGGTCATAAAGAAGCACTTGGTTTCTCTCACTTTTATCATTTGATTGTGAATGTTGTCTGATACTATCATTGAACAGTCAAATTGTTTCCTCCCATCCAAAATAGTTTGGATAAAAGGAAACATCCATTCCTTAAACAATGAAGCATCCCTTTTTCCAAACACCCTAGAAAGGAACATGATTATATCTACAATCTTTTTACTAAAGTCTACCCTCTTAGGCTGGTCTGGAAGCTTGGTCATAGACTTCTTCTCCACCCTCATCCAAGTCTTATTCATGTGAGATCTATTCTTCTCCTTAATATCACTATAAAGCTTCAAAGCCTTTGCCTCATTCAATTTCCTAGGATTCCTAGGATTAGGCATATTAAATAGGAATTTGATCATTTGAGGCATGAAGTCAATAATGACATTACCTTTACATCCACACATTGCCTAGTAGCAGGGTTGTATGCTCTAGCTACCGCAAGAATCAAATCTGGACATTGGATAGATAAGGGGAAGAGTGCAACATGTGCTAGCCCAGATTGAACAATCCTTTCCATCCTTCCTATGACCTGCTCCTCAGTGAATGTCTCCTCATGCAATTCTTCATAGATAAAAGGGCCCAAATTGGTGTTAGTAATATCATCCCAGTCGGAATCAATTTTGCTAGCTGTGAGGGAAAATTCCCTATGCTTACATCTCAAAGTATATAGAATCTATTCCACCTTGATCTTCTTCAGTCTAACTCCTTGCCATGAATTTTCACCCAGTTGGATTCTCTGAGAAGCCTCATTTGATGCCCCCGATATTTCTTGATTTCTGCAGCAAATTTATGTATTAGATGAACAAAACATCCAAGTTAGTCAATCATACAATCCCTTCTCCATGCTCCTAAGATAATATTTACTTAGTAAAACTTTTTCCTTTATCAGAGGAGGAACCGTAGAAGTATTAGGCACAAAAGATATCTCTTATCATGTGGCAGGGTCGGGATTAGAACTAGACAAGAACATAAACGAGTCAGATTTGGGACCGGAACAAGAACCAGACTAGAACTGATTGTTACTTCCCAAACTTAGGATCTACCTCAGATCCAGTTCCCGTAAAGAACAAGTACAAAGACACTTCATAAGGAATGGGAACGGAAGAGTTTTAGAAAATGAAGGGTATTTTAAACAAGGTACAGTCATATGAATTTTAACCCCTGGGTCACATGGGCTTCAAAGGAAGTTGGGAATAGCGTAGTTTGACCCCTCCAATAGCTCAACCATACAAAAGGAAATTTAAACCCTAGAAAAGATCATTTTGCAAAGGTTGTCGAGAAAAACCCTAGTTCACTCTACATGCCATTTCTAAAAATTAGGGCATAACGAGAATCCCACACGGACACAAAATCGACGCAGGAAGACCTGAAAAAAAAAGTTTCAAAATGAATTTTCATCACCTAAACAAGGAAACCCCATCAAAAATAGAAACCATAGTTAAAACTAGGGCATGACAAAATAGTCCTATCACGAAAGTGACGACAAAACAAAAAATAGAACAAAATGACAAACCAAAAACAAATAAAAAATAGAACAGGACAAAAAAAACAAAACAAGAAAAGAAAAACACAAACAAGTGAAGAAATTCACAGACCAAAAAACCCTCCTGCGAATACGCTAAAAAAAACACTCGAAAGAACAAACGGGAGATGAGAAAGCAAAGAAACCTACCTCAAAACGCTCCTTAGGGCTGACCAGAATTTAGCCAAGATTCGCTCTGCAACTCTCCTCTGTGATCAAATCAATCCTCTTGAGACTTTCTTGGTCGTGTTTTGCTAACTCGAATAGTAATGATAATGGGCCAGTTTAAACATGATTAAACCTTTAAAAATTAATCCACACGTGCGAACAAGCTGCATTTAATGCCATAAATGCAGTATATCAGGGACATATCCAATGATGAGAACAAATAGGTAAGTCAATTCTAGTTAACATCAAAAGGTAAGGAAGATGTAGATCCGAGTCGATGACAAGATAAAGAAACCTACACAAAGTTCCTTACTTAATTTCCAACCCGAGATTTGGTCCCGAGAAAGAAGACCGACCAAAACGAGACATAAGAGGATGAGGGCGAAGCCAAAACCAAAATGGAACTTTTACAAAGTTGGAAGTTAAATTCCAGGTCTAAATCCAGTTCAGACAAGAAGCAAAGAACAAAACACACAAGCACAAGGGAAGTGGGACCCAAACGAAAATCGAACCCGACCCAAACAACCAAGAACGACAAAACACAAAAGAGTAGAGTCAGAGTCAAAACACAACAAGCAGTTCCATGAGAGAATGTGTCATGTTAACTTTAGATAATATTGTCAATGATAAGTTCTACTAAGGCTATGAGAGATCTACCTAAGTTGGTGAAACCTACTAATGCCATATGCAAGGAATTTCAGTTAGGAAAGCTAACTAGAATCTCATTTTGAAGTAAAAAGCATTGTTTAGATGAATTGTTGGAGCTTGTGCATATTGATCTGTGTGATCCCTCTAAGGTGAGAAGTTTAGAAGGTTATGGGTATTTCATGTTGTTTATTGATGATTATTCTAGAATGATGTGGGTTACTTTCTTAAGGGTGAAATCTAAAGCTCTAGAAAAGTTCAAGATCTTTAAGGCTATGGTTGAGACAGAGACAGGTCTGAAGATTAAATGTTTGAGATCAGATAGAGGTGGTGAATTCACTTCTGGTGAATTTAATTTGTTTTGTGAAGAACATGGAGTAAAGAGACAATTATCTGCACTGTGGACCCCTCAACAAAATGGAGTTGTGGAAAGGAAGAACAAAACAATTGAAGAAGTTGCTAGAACAATGATGCTGGAAGGAAATGTCCCTCATATCTACTGGAGAGAAGCTATGAGTACTGCTATGTACACACTCAATCAGGTACAAATTAAAGGTGATATTGGTAAGACCCCTTTTGAGCTATGGACTGGTCATAAGCCTACTATTAGATATTTCAAGATCTTTGGAAGAAAATGTTATATCAAAAGAAATGAAGATATAGGAAAGTTTGATGCTAGGAGTGATGAAAGTATCTTTATGGGTTATTCTTGTAAAAGTAAGGCCTACTAGTGTTACAACAAAAGATTGGGGAAAATGGTTGAAAGTGCAAATGTCAAGGTTGATGAAGACTCAGGTACACCATCCAGAACCTGTGGATATGCTTCTGACGATCAGAATAATAGTACAAATAAAGGAAAGAAAATTCAGACTACAAATCAAGAGAAAATCATTCTGGTGAATCGGGAAGATCAAGAGGAAGGAGAAACTAGTGAACGTGCAAAAGAGAGAACAAAAGAGCTTGAAATTGAAGAACAACCCAAGAAGACTCTGAGGTATATAAGTTTGAATCATTCAGAAGATCAAATCATAGGTCATAAGAACAAAGGTGTCCAGACTAGGAGAAAAATTGTAGAAGAGAAATGCTTGATTTCAAAGACTAAGCCTACTAGTGTGAATGAAGCATGTAAAGATGAACATTGGGTTGAAGCAATGAAAGAGTAACTAAAATAGATTGAGAAAAATGATACATGGATTCTTGTTCCTATACCTAAGGATAAAAATGTAATTGGAACTAAATGGGTTTTTAGAAACAAACTGAATGAGCAAGGTGAAGCGGTCAGAAACAAAGAAAGACTAGTATGTAAAGGATGTTCTTAGATGGAAGGAATTGATTTTGAAGAGACTTTTACCCATGTTTCTAGAATTGAAGTTGTAAGATTGTTTCTTGCTTATGATGCTTACAAGAACTACAAGGTTTATCAGATGTATGTCAAGTGAGCATTTCACAATGGCGAATTAGAAGAAAAAGTGTATGTTGAGCAACCTGATGGATTTCAGTTGACTAATAAGGGAGATATGGTGTGTCGGTTGAAGAAAGCATTGTATGGACTCAAGCAAGTCCCTAGAGCATGGTATGCCATATTGGACAAGTATTTTTTGAAGCTTGGATTTAACAAAGGTACTAATAATAGTAATATGTACTTCAATATTGATCATGATAAAGAATTGATTGTAGAAGTCTTTGTTGATGATATTATTTTTGGAGGAGATGATGGTTTGTGCATGAAGTTTGCTGATGAGATACAAAATGAATTTGAAATGTCAATGATTGGTGATATGAAATTATTTTTGGGCTTGAAAATTACTCAGTTATATAAAGGTATTTTTATATCTCAGTCCAAGTATGTGAAGGAATTGCTGAAGAAGTTTGGTATGGAAGATTCAAAGCTAGTTGGTACACACATGGTGACCAAATGTAAGTTGAATTGACAAAAGATGATTCTCTGAAGGAAAATCAGACTAGATATAGATCGATGATTGGTGGATTTCTTTATTTGACTCAAACTAGGCCTAATATCATGAATGTGTGTATTGTTGCAAGATTTCAAGCTGATCCTAAGAAATCTCATGTGACTGCTGTGAAGAGAATTTTTAGATACTTGAAGGGAATAGTTGACTATGGCATGTGGTATCCTAAAGATGATGATCTTACTTTGAGTTCCTTTACTGATGTTGTTTGGATAGGAGATGTGAATGACAAGAAAAGTACTAGTGGTGGAGCATTTTTCTTGGGTAAGAAGCTAATTTCATGGTTAAGTAAGAAGCAAAATTCCATTTCTTTATCTACTGCAGAGGAAAAATACATTGCTGCTGCTACTAATTGTACTCAATTATTGTGGATGAAGCAGATGTTGAAGGATATTAGAGTTGTTTATAATGAACTAATAGCTATATTCTATGATAATAGAAGTGCAATTAAAATTTCTAAGAATCTGGTACTGCATTCAAAGATAACATATATTTATTAAGTTTCACTTTTTAAGGGAGAAGGTAAGTGAAAAGTAAGTCAGACTGGAGTATGTGCCTACTAAGGAGTAGATTGCAAACATATTTACCAAGTCGTTGCCTAAGGATAATTTTGAGTATCTCAGAGGGAAGTTAGGGGTGATTACCCCTTCGAATCATAACTAAGGATGCATTTCTTTCCATCAGTCTGTGCATTTGATAGTCATATCTTGATTCAGATTGATGTTGTGGTTGTTGCTACTCAGGGGGAGTAGTCAGATGTTCATATATGCGGTTCAAAGCTTGTATAGAAGAGATCTTTGTCATTGATGTCAAAGGGGGACAAGATCATGTGAAAAAAATTCTAAAATTTAAGAGCCTTGTGGGGAGAAGATCATGTGAAAGAGTTGAAGAAAAAATGAGTCAGAAACTAAGGGGGAGTAAGTGTTAAGAGATAGTTATGTTGATGGTGTTTTTCACATCATGTGTTACCATCAATTCCAAAGGGGGAGATTTTTGGATGTTGTGGTTGTGTTGCTAATATGTGGTTTTCATTGATGTCAACACTATTAGCATTGATTCCTTAGAAGTTGTATATATTGAGGATATTGAGAAAATTGTAGTGTAATGAGTTGCAGGTTGTTAGTGGTGAACTAAAGTTTAGTCTATTGGTGAGTTTTGTACATTGATGATCAATGGTTTTAGCATAAACAGTTTGTTTCTAAGTGTATCTAGTTTATCCATGTCAATTTTTAGAGATCCACGTGAAGTTTTGATCAAGTTATGAAGATTTATATTCTGACAGTTTTTTTGTTACTTTAGTTGGTGTTCCTAATTGAAGATGATGTGATTTCAGTTAGTTCAGTTGTTGTAGATTCTTCTCTGGTGATTCATGATGTTTTTGGATGTTTCTAGATTGTGCTCTATCTGTGTTGCATGTCCGCTTTGATCGTTGTGCTCGTGGTTGGTGATTTTCTCTTGTGTGTTTATGTTTTTCATGTTCTTGGCTGACATGGTGTTTGTAGCGTGTTGTGGATCTTTGAGGAGTATCTAATTGAAGTGTTTTCATGTTGGAGATGTTGATTTGGGTCTTCATTAAGTTGTGGACGACCTTGGTTGATTCACATTAGTAATTGTTGTTGATTTGGGCCGACAGTTATATGCATTTTATTATTTTATTGAAGCTGACTTGTAGCGATGAAATTTCTTGTTACAGATATATAAGAGTGATTGTTTATTTGATTTGAAGTGTACTTCTATGTGTGTTTGAATAATGTTCTAAATCATTCAAAGGCATAGTAGAGTGTGAAGAAGAGTGAAGAAGAGTGAAGAAGTGTTCATGTGCTTAATTAGAACTATGATCAGGCATTAGCAGATGCTCTTTTGTCAGTTAAAATCCCTACAGATGTAATCCAAATCTTTCTATAAGATAGTATGTCTTCCTTTGGGCAGTTGGTCTTGTTGTATTTCAGCAGTGAGCTCTAGGCAGTGTGCCTGAATGCATGTGCATTCCCCATTTCATTCTTTATAATTTTAATAGGGTATAATCTTGTGGACTAACATTCACAGCAGATTTTCCCCTAATAGGGTTTCCATGTAAAAAATATTGGTGTTATGTGCATTTCTGATGTGTTGATAATTTATGTTTACATGGTTATTAATCATATCTAAGAATAAGGTTAATAAGTTGAATAAATTCTAATTTTTTGTGACAACTGATTCAGCCCCCCCTCTCAGTTGTCTGCCCTTGTGTTGCCAACACCATATACAATGACCAAGATTGGGATGCAGAAGACTTGCTATAGGTTGACTCACATGTGCCTTACTAGTATTTTATTTGTTTTATTTTTCATGTTATGTGTGTGATTGCATATGTGTAATGTGATCCCATGTGTTGTTTTGTTTGATGTCTCTCTCTCTCTTTGTGAAATTCCTCTATTTGTATCTACATTCTTCTCTATGTCATGAACATTTTATCTTTTTCATTTGTCTTGTGTTTTCCTTTTGGGTATGACACAAGGTGTTGAGACATTTAGGTCTATTCCATGTGTTGACTGAAAATACTTTCCTTTTATCTTTTCTTTGTCTTGTGTTTTCCTTTTGGGAATGACGAAAGGCATTGAGCCATTTAGGTCTCTTCCATGTGGACCCAAAATGATTTTTTTCTATTTTTTCTCTCTTTGTGTCATTCTTCCTATTCCATGAGTATTTTTGGAATGATGATGATTTTGAGCTCTCTAAAAACATTGTAGGAAAGACATACTAACCCTGAATCCATGGATCCCTTATGTGTTATTTTTGGGATTTAATTTTGGGGGAAACCTATTTTCATGATGTAGCTTCATTTGGAAACATATGACTTGGCATAGGGCTTTCCAAATAAGCTCTCATGTCATCTTTATTTTTAGCATTTATTATTTACTACTTTAAAGTAATTTCTCATAGCATGGTTTTTAGCAATTTCTTTAAAGTGGGGGCATACATTGGAATTATTATTTTGCATTTCAAGTCATGTTTCATTGTGTAGTCTTCTTACTTCATGTAATGCATCTTTCACTTTGTGGTAACATTGTGTGTGATTTCCTTCAAGAGCATGATCTCTCTTAACATATTACATTTCTCTTAGTGGTTTCAAGTGACACACTGCATCCCCTAAGTTGTGAATCTTCTATTCTTCGATTGGTCCTCTCTTGGAGACATTAGGCATGATGTTCACTAAGTTAAGACCTTACATTGACTAAGAAAAATTCCCTTCAACACATCTTACACTATTTTTCATTTACAATATTGGTTATATGGCCACCTTACATAACACACTTTTCCTTCTTGTGGAGCCATCTTGTTTGTTCATGGGTGTCAAGCATACAAAGCTTTTCTTGCCTCATGAATTATTGTTTTTCATGTTGTGTGGTGCCTTATCAAAGTCATCAGGAGGTATATCTTTGGTATGGTTACTGTATGGGAGCCAAACCTAGGTGTGACTTTCCCATAGCCACATGCTTTTGTATGTGAGTGCATGTCAGCCATGTGCATATGTGTCTCGTTGGGGGCTCACCTAGTGGATGACCCGAGGTTCCACTAGCCCTTGTGAGCATGCGTTGGTTTGCATAGTGGACATCATGTTCCACTTGTAATTTTTTTTGGAAAAATAGCTTAGATTTGATCCACATCATGTGGGACAAATGGTCAAGCCTTGATCCACCCCTTTTTGTTTTTATTTTTATTTCTCTTTGTCCTTGGTAGAGCATGCTTATTCCTTGTTGTTTCTTCATACATTATTTACATGTGTGTTCTTTTGTGCCTATGTTGGTTTTTAGTAGGATCTTGATCCTGGGGGCTTGTGCAAACCTCTTGATCATTGTCATCCTATCTCACTAGCATTGGTGCACTTGGACCCCTCTTGATGGAAGTTTGTTTACTTTAGTGTGAGCTTGAAGAAAGTTCCTCCTATCACTAAAGTGGGGGATAAATGTAGTGTAGAAAAATGTATCCCTTTACATTTTCACACTTGTTTGGGCCCTCCCTGCTAAAATTGGGCTTCTCTATGCCTTATTTGGTCCTATTTTGCATCCACAAGCCTTATTTAATGCATCTTTCTAATGATAATCCTGAAACATATCTAATAACCAATCATTATTTATTGATTTTAGATTGTGTGACCTAGATTTAGTGATCTAGGACTCATATGCCACCTTGGGTGTATGGGTCACACCTAAGTTTTGGGGCCTAGTCCTGAATTTGGCATTAAACTTAACATTTGTTGAATTTTATGTCCCAAGCCTAGGCTATTGGGACTCATACACCCCAACTAGTGTGAGTCTTGCTTAGCTTGGACCTATTTTAAATTCAAAGTTCTGGTGAGATTTTATTCTCCTAGATCTAATGTCGGCTTGTAGTGTTGTAATTTTGGGAAATTTGGCATAAACAAGTATAAATACAAGGTTATTTCACATATTTTCTCCTAGAAATTTTCATGAGCAAGTGTGATCTAAGTATTCAAGAATTCTAGAAATTCAAGAGCATTCAAGAGCTGATTATCAAGCATTTTGGAGCTATAATGAAGATTCGAGCATCATGTCAAAGTCATCATGCATCATGTTTTTTTTTGAGCTAACATTTGTGGTGTAGGTTCTTATGATTCAAGCAAACATTCAAGTCAAGATCCATAACATACAATCAAGAGTCAAGATCTACATTCATACTAGCCATTTCATACAAGATTGTAGCCTTTGTTACAAGGGTTTGGTGAGTTCCAACATTGCTTATTTGTTCATTCATCATTCCTTCATGATATTTGATTTCATTTCAAGGTTTGATTACCAAAACAGTGTTTGGCCAAGGAAAACCCTTATCTAATAACAAAAAATAGTTTTCCCTTTCTTTGATGTGTGATTTGCATATTTAGATTGAAGATCCATTGAAGAGAAATATTGGAGAAAGTTTTCAAAGTTTCAAAGTTGTCAAATTTGTCACCTTTCTTGCAAGATTACAAAAAGTCACCTACAAGTCAAAATTTAGAGTTCTAGACTCGAAGATTGGAAAGGAGAGAAGCTAAAGGAGATCACTAGAGGACATAAAATTTTTAGATTAACCTAGATACTAGGACTAAATCACCACTTTTGGCACATGAGTCCTAGTATACCGGTTTTCAAACATTTTTGTAGATCTTGGTTTAGCAGTTGTAGATTTTTCTTTCGACACGAAACCCTAAACTGGGACTAAATCGCCCCTACTAGCGTATGAGTCCCAATGTGCGTCAAAATTAATAATTCATGGATTTCATACCTTGTTTCAAGCATCTTCAACTTTCCATGTGCACCTCTGTTTATCTCCAGTTGCTATTCTAATTTGAGTTCATTTTCTAGGTCATATAGTTAGATTTGCATATTGTTTTCATATCTTTCTTTCTAAGAATTTTCTTAGTGATGAACCCCTCTTTAATCACACCCTAGGATACCTTATAGCAGATCCCTTTTCTCAATTGCACCATTATATTGAGATCTCTAATCTTTCCTTGAATGAAACTAGAGAAAAATAGGATTCCCCTTGTGTGTTCCATCTCCTAAAAGGTGGGCACACCCTATTTTCTTTGTTTCACCAATACAAAAGTTTTGTGAAGCCTAATTGCCATTTGTGTGTTATTATGGTCTTTCCTTAGTATTTTGTATGGTATATTATATTGAGTAAAATAAATTTCAATAACAATGTTCCTTAATCACAACCTTATGAAACCCAACTATGCAAAGATGTTTCACAACTAAACAAAGGTACATAATTCAAATGGAGAAATACTGTTAGTGTAAAATGATATATCTTATGTTCTTTTTCAAATATATCTGATCTAATTACCAAAGATCCAAAGGTTCTTGTTCTTGTTCTATTTTGGGAGATAAAGCATACAGATGTAGTGTTGGAAAAATCATCCTAAATTTAACACAAATCAATTATGAGGAGGATAATTAAAAGGATGCGATATCATCATTCACTGTGGTTTTGAGTATTTCCCATGTAACACTCACACTTCAAGGAGGAAACATCCTTCACATAAAATTTTGGGATATGATAGGTACACAATAATGTAAATTTTATTTTATTTAAATGAAACTATCCAAAAATTGTTTGCATTCACCACAATAAGCATCTCATCTATAAATAAATTGGAACTTCTAAATGCAAAAAAAAAATGGAAATTTAACTAACCAGTACACTTGTAATTCAAGCTATGATAGCGAGAATCACTTGTATTTAGTGCATAAGCTTCACATCTCCTAAAGTATCCTTCTCAATCCACCTGCCCTTGTTTTATTCAATTTTGTTTCCTCAAGTATATCAACCACCTAGAAAGAAGACAAGTGTTAGTGATAGATTAAATTGGGAAATTAAAGACAAAGAATTCATTTTATTCCAAATTTCACAAATATAGGATTATATGTTGTTGTCACTGGAAAATGCAAGCTTATACAAACAATAAATAAATATATTAAACTATATAATGAGAATTTAATTTCTAATTTAACCTATCACTAACACTAGTAATATATATCAGAAATTATATTTGTCATTTTTCCATTTTACAAGAACTATGAAGCGCTAAATGTTCATTCAGATATATATGAAAAACTCATCTCTCTGACATATGAAAGAAGCCATAACTTGCAATAATCAATAAGGGAATAGAAGAAAGATAAGAAAGATACCACACACCACTATCAAACTTTTGTTTATATCTCGTGTCTCTCAATGGAAACTTAAATGGCGTATCAGTCTCATAACCATTGTTCAATGATATTGTAAACGGAACCACTACTTGTATAGACAATTGAAAAAATATAGATTATTGCAAGACAAATTGGTTGCTAATCATGATTTGCATTAGTTATGCAAGAATAAAGGTTAGCAAATCAACAAAAACCTTGGTGATCACCTTGATTGACCAAAAAATAGTAGCTAATCTCTCAAAAAAACACACCTATGTACATACAAAAATGCATAAAAACATACATAAAAGCATACATAGAAATATACATAACATGAAAAGAAGGAAAAATAAGATGTTAGTATAGAAAAGAGAATCAGGTGGATGGAGACATGAGAGTCTTATGTGAAAAGGTACAATTTTTTTGTAAAAAACTTATTAAAAACAAAAAAATTGCATTCTCTAATCAGAAAGACACTCTCAAAGCTGATAACAGTATTTGGGTTGTAGGTTTCATAATACAGTATTTTCCAACATGCAATTATATATAGACAACATGCTTCTAATGAAAACCTTAAATTTTGTAGATAGTAAGAACATACTGAAGTTCATTGACCTTCATAATTTATAGCAACTCTTACATAAAAATTGCATTTCAATTTCCTCATATGATATAAAAATAAATGCAGAATATAAATTGCAGGTTGGAAAACACAATGTGGTTTTCCATTTATTTCATTTTGTACATTCAAAGCTACGTGGTGGAGAGAACATGGAGGAATGTCTTGAAAAGATTTTGTTAATTAGACAATAGGACTGAAAGGCATTGTTTTATAAAAACTCAATGATTTCCCAACAACCATTAAAACTCTGTATGATTGCAGGTTGGAAAACATGGTGGGAGGTGAGTGCATGATTTATGAAACCCCCAACCAACACAATGTTTTAAAACCATCTACGGGTGCAGCTAATCTCCTAAAAAAACACACCTATGCGCATACAAAAATGCATAAAAAAATACATAACATACATAGAAACACACATAAGATGATGAGACGACATAGTGCAGGACCCGCCAAGATGGATGATAAAAGTGATGAAACAGGTAGACATGAGGAAACTTCATGGCAAGGGAAGAGAGGAGATAATGGCAGCGTTAGCTCAGTTTTCTAGCTTAAGCCTAAAAATGATGTATCAAGGCTATGTAAAGACTAATTTGAATATATGAAAGCCATGTCATAGGTCTAAGGTAGTCAAAGAGATGAGAAAATACAAAACTTGTGATATTGCCTAATATGTAAAAAGAGGAAAAAAAATAATATGCAAAAGACAAAGAGGGATTTGAAGAAATAGGTCATTCAAAGAAGTTGAAGAGGTAGTTATGGGAAGAGAAACATTTATAAATCATTTTTGAAAGCAAGGAAAAGAGTAGATTTTGTTATCTTGAAGATATGAGATCAATAAAATACCCTATTTTCAATAAATTTTTGAGTTTCTTCTTGATTTCATTCACTTGTACGAATGCTGTAGAAGTTTAGGACTTTAAATATTATAGTTTTTTATAGAAAAGAGAGTAATATTTCATTCAAATCCATTTAGGAGGGAAACCACCAAAAATATCATTTGTTTGAGTGCATTTAGTGGGGTTTAGTTTGTAACCCTCAAATAGGGTTTTGAGAGTCCTCTAAAGGAAAGTTTTCCATTCCACTGATGTAGGATCAGTTAGATCGGTGGAATGGATGGTTTTTAATTGCTTTCAATTAGAATATGTGTTTAATATGTAGGGTAAGGCGAGATTTTGGGTTGTATACTACTATTTCACAGGAAAAATAGACTTTTCCCAATAGAAATGAATGGCTCCAAGGTGGAAATCGATTAAAAGGCATGCATGAAGGTGGGTGATGAGCTTCTAAAGCTTATGCAAGCTATTTCTATGGTGTTTTTGGTGGTGGAAGGAGTATTTAAGATTTGCAAGTACCTTATTCAATAAACCCTCCTTTGTAGGGCTTGATTTGTGCATAAAATAGGGGTTTCTTGGAACAGTGATTTATGGAGCCTTTCTATCACTAATTTTTTTTGATTATTCAGTTTTGTGACATGATGAATGAATATTTTCAGTCCTTTGGTATTTTGGTGATAAACTATGAGCAATTTATTTGTAATTTAGACCTAAATTAGTAGCCCTTTCCAGCGAACAATTCAAGAATCTAGCAATTTCTTTATGACAAGCTATTGAGAAATTTTGATATGTTATGAAGTGTTAAAAAAGGCTAATGAATGTACATTGGGAATGTAGGTATACAAAATGAATGAAAAGTAAAGTATTCACCTGATTTAAGGGTTTATTGACCTACTAAGAGTTTGCTGGTTTGACTGCTCAAAATAGTGAATTTGTTGGAATAGTGAAAGGAAAGGTTGTAAGCATTTGGAAATTACTTTTTGATGTTGTTACATATCAATCCATGTTTGGGTAGGGTTTAGGAGACAAATTTTTTGTTTTTGAGGTTGTGAGCAAAGATAACAATATGTGCATGATGATTTTGACTACAAAATCTAATGATTTGCTAAAACTGTGTTTGTGAGTGAGCTTTTGGTTTATTTCAATTGAAAGCATAATGAGTACAGTGTCTTGCATGTCTGATAACTGATTTGTAGCAAGAAATGCTTGGTTGTTGACATTTTTTCCTTGAGAATCAAGTTGATAAGATGGGTAATTGGAAGAATAGTGCCAAGTTAGAGGGATTCAGAGTTTTCAATCAAGTTTTTTGTTTTGTTCCTATTCAAATGGTGAAGAATAAGAGGTTTTTTGAATTTGATACAGAGATGGAATGCTTATCTAATGTTTTGGCTTGTTGATGCATTGTGATTGAACAAATAATTTGTTGGATCTTGTTGGGCAAAGAAGTGAAATTGATGAAAAATTTTAGTGAACAAATTTGCTTGTTTAATTTGATCTTATCTTGATTCAATTGGGTCATATGTACCTTGATGATTGAGTGTTTGGATATGATGCTCTGCATCATTTTCCTAACTTACCAATTGGGTTGTTACATCTAGAGGGTTTTACAACACTTTGTGGGTTGCAGATTTCTTAACACCCAGTGTTTTCAATTTCATTAAATTATTACTATCTAATTCACAAAAGGTTCTCAAGGAAATCACAAAACATACCAAATTGAGGTGAGGGGTGAGTAACCAATTGTGTTGTTACTTGTAAAGGGTTTTAAAACATTATGTGGTTTGCAGATTTTGTAAAACCAGTGCTTTGCAACTTGAAATTTTGCAAAACAGTATGGATTTCTTCAAAATATTTTGTTAATTAGAAGGAAGGAATGTAATGAAAGGCATCGTTTTATAAACACCTAGTCTTTTCCAACAAAATGTGTATGATTGCAGGTTGAAAAACATAGTGGGAGATGAGCGCATGATTTATGAAATCTCCAACCCACACAATGTTGTAAAACCCTCTACACATTGAAGCTAAATGAAATCCCTCATTTTTCTTCTCCCTTCAAATTATGCCAACATATTCCTCGCATGAGAAGCTATCTATGCACTGCAGGCAAGAAGGCTGACATGACTAAGACATGTGTTCTAAATTGTAACAAGTATTGTTATTGTATGTTAGCTCGGTCCATTGATTCTTTCCGTTGATGTGTTTTGTTAGGAGAGTGGGATGGGGGATGGGGTGTGTTGATGTGTTTTTTATGCACTTCTCAACATAGGTAGTGCGTAGGTGCACTACCTCTCTTGAAAGACAATCTTCCACAATCAGATTGCAAAACACTATCCCAAGGTTTCTAATGTTAGGTCTTGACAGTGCTTGGAATATCTCAATTGTTTGATGTGATTTGCTGGAATCACAAGGCAGTCTTACAGATGAGTTACAAAGCATGGGAAGTTGGGTTTGCAAATGCACTTTCAAAGTGCTAAAAGTGAATGAACAGTGGCTGTCTAGTCAAAACAACAAGCTGAAACTCATCAAGTTCATTTGATTTAGCTTCATGGTGATGCTTTGATCCTACTCTAGCCAAGGATTAAAAGAAATAGCAAAAGGAAAAGGGTTAAGAAAATTTGTTCTAATCCTAAGCTATGAATGAATAGTAACAATAGTGGCTGCTACAATAGACAAACTCCCTAAACTGGGTTTTGCTTGGCCAAGAGAAACCTACAGTTGCACAAAACCAGTGCAATCTTCTAAGGACTGCATATTTTCATATTACATACACACATCATATACATGCAATCGAACTAAGTTGCACCAATAAAGGAAGGAGGCTTAGACTAGCTTTGCAAAGTGATTCACCATCAATGAACCATAAAAAGCATGAGCTAGAAATTAATCAAATACTAAAATAGCAAATGCCATCACCACTTCCATTCAAGAAACTAACACCTAAACTAATAGGGAAGTTGAACCATGCATACATAAAGAGAAAAATCAAAAGGAACACCCATAAATCATGCAATATTTCTTTCTATTGTTGTTGAATGTCTTTACATTAGTTTTCCAACCCTTACAAATGAGGGGCAAGCCCCTATTTATAGTTTTCCTAAGCCCAAATGAACGGCTAAGATTTATTCACAATGAGTGGCCTAGATTTGATTTACATTAGGGTTTCACCTACCCCACAATATTCAATAATTAAAAAAGCATTCCTTGTCTTTTCCCTGTTTTGTCATCTAGTGCTTAGGTGCTATAGCAGTTTTGTCATTTAGCTGATTACACTTTTACTGTAGCTAAAACTGCCTAAAAATTGTCTTATTATTTGATGTGTTTGCAGTGTTCTTCCTAGGATCAAACGAGTCTATCAACGATTGGCATCAATTGATTGGTTGCCCCTAATTCGGGCATACAACTCATCATCATCTGGTGAAAAGTAGGAAAGCTCCTTCATGCCTTCTTCAAGGCCACCCCCTTGCATTTTTGTCCTTGACTTCCTTGGCACATGCCTTCTTCTAACACCGAACCTGTTGGTGGGTGCTAGGGGGAGAGGCGAACATGAAATGAATGGTGATAGGAGCTATTCACATTCCTTGTTCAACTTTCTCAATTGGTCTCTTGATGGACCTATAGTAGGCTCCCTAAATCTTGCATACATGAAGTGTCGTAAGTGCTCTCATACACAAATCAAGGAAAACATTAATCAAATCTTGCAAAATCCTTGTTAAATCCATCCATGCATCATCAAAAGATCATAATATTCATATTTGGAGCTCATTTGGACCATAAACATTAATGCGGGCCTAAGAGGATGGGTAGCAAACAAGTGACAACAAATCAGAAGGGAAGTTCCCAAACCTTACAAAACTTAGCAAAACTAAGATTTTTCAATTATAGCGCATGGGAAAAGAGGAAGGAAGAGTGCCCAAAAAAACATCGTCAAGATTGGACTTATTTCAAAAAAAGTAGAAGTTCAAAACAACCACAAAGGGGCGGAGTCCTAGAAATGGCCACAAAGGGGCCGGGCTTCAAAGGTCGGGTCGTCGGGGCTCCACAGATGTTCAAAACGGCCACAGAGGGACGAAGTCATGGAAACGGCCACAGAGGTGCTAGGCACCAGAGGTTGGGTCGCCGGGGGTCCATGGATGTTCAAAATGGCCACGGAGGGACAGAGTCCCGAAAACGGCCACAGAGGAACGAAGTCCTGGAAACAGTCACGGAGGGGCCGGGTTATCGGGGTTCTACAAATGTTCAAAATGACCACAGAGGGACAGAGTCCCAGAAATGGCCAAGGAGGGGCCGAGCTCTGGAGGTCAGGTCACCGGGGCTTGATGGATGTTCAAAATGGCCGCGGAGGGACAGAGTCCCAGAAATGGCCACAGAGGGGCCAGGCTCTGGAGGCTAGGTCGTCAGGGCTCCATGAATGTTCCAAAATAGCCAAAGAGGGACAAAGTTCTAAAACCCCCGAAACTTCATGGAACGTTGAGGAAACCTTTGCAATTTGCTTAGGGACAACATACACATCCCAAATCCACCAAAAAGTGGTTCCAAAAGTAAAAAATGTGGAAACTGGATTGGCGGGGGTGCACAGATGTTTCCAAAACACCTAAAGAGGAAGGGAGTTCCAGAGGGAAAGTTCTGAAACCACCAAAACTTAACGAAATGTTGACGAAACTTTGGCAGTTCACTTACGCACCTCAAACACATCCCAGGTCCACTAGAAAGTTATCCCCAAAGTCAAAAATGTGGAAACCGAACTGACAAGGATCCACAGATATTTCCAAAACAACCAAAGAGGAAGGGAGTTCTAGAGGGAAAGTTCTAAAACCATCGAAACTTAACGAAATGTTGACAAAACTTTGGCAGTTCACTTAGACACCTCAAATACATCCCAAATCCACCAGAAAGTTATCCCCAAAGTCAAAAATGTGGAAATCGGACCGACAGGGGTCCACTGATGTTTCCAAAATAGCCAAAGAGGATGGGAGTTATGGAGGGAAAGTTTTGAAACCACCGAAACTTAACAGAACATTAACAAAACTTTGGCAGTTAACTTGGGCACCTCAAACACATTGCAAATCCACCAGAAAGTTATCAAAGTCAAAAATGTGAAAAAAAATGAATCGAGAGATTAGGGACCAAGTTAGCAAGAACAAGACAAAAGATAGAAAAGGGATGGGGGACTTTGTTTCTCCCTAGACTTGAATACCCCAAGTAGGTGAATTTGGGTAGGGGGACTTGATCATTTGAAGGCACATAACCAATTTGGGCTTGGGAAATGGGGCACACAAAACAAGATAGTAGCAAAGTAGCTTGTCGGGAGCGAAAAAAGGGGGGTCCCTGCCTACAGCGGGGCGTGTGTGCAAAACATGCACAACAAATGGTGACTCGCTGGGGAAATGCTCTAGAGGATTTTGATGACAAACTGGAATCACAAACCCAGAATCTTTGGTTCCAACCTTCACGCTAGGGAAAAAAACCAGACGCCCAACCAAAGGATCAAAACCACTAGCCAACCCAACCTACAATATGCTAAAAATCCAAGTGTGTGTAGTTGCGTTAATTCTCATTCTTCAGTTACTATAGGAACCCAAGCTCCATCAGGTTAAGCTACATAGTATATTCTAACTCCAAAAGTATCTGGGATATTGCCTCGCTGCTAGTTAGGCATTCATACCCCTGACGAGGTTGTCGCTGTGATTCTCCCAAAAATTTCTCTACTGTCGTCCAGGCGTCCATAACCCCGGTAGAGTTGCTCGAATACCCCTGAAAAGTTGAATTTTCTTTTTCTTTTAATTTTCAATGTTTTCTTTCTTTCTTTCTTTTCTCTTTTCAGATCTTTTATTTCAACCCGCAAGCATTGAAGCTCACGCTCATGGCTGAGAATCATAGTGGTGCTTGAGCAGAATTTTAGATTTTTCAATTAACTAGACTTCATAAAAGGCCCTATAGTGACCGTCGAATTCTTAATATGTGTAAGAGCTGTAAGATTTCAGAATATGTCATAGTCGGACTAAACCAACAACTTATCCTCTTTGAATCAAACACCCAGATCACTTGACACCAACAAAAGACCTTCACCATCCACTCTGAAGACTTTATTAGAGTTTGACAAAGAAATACGTAGAACAACCCTAGGTGATAAGTATGGTTTTTGTGTGCACAGATGTGCCCAGCTAAAAGCAGATGGATCCTGAGCAAAGCAGCAACAAAGCAAAAGAAAACAAAAAACAAACAACCTACATCACACCAACTAACCTAAGGAAAGCAGGAAAGCAGAGTATTTACAGGAAACCTACACTACTCAAAATGGGCTATGTACAAAGATATTTACAAAGCACTATGTTCAGGCAAGGTGAACCGACATTAACATTCATTGGATTTCGTAATGCATGCACAAGAAAATAGGCAACCGTTATCGTTCTTAACCATGCAAATTTATCTTTATATTCAGAAAAAGGAAGTTCAACATTGCAACACTCAAGTTCAATCACATCATCATGAAAAATTAGCAATTGAGGCGGCTTGCTAAACCCATGGTTAATCCATAAACATGTTCGTTTTCCCTAGTTCCCATAATCAAAATAATAAGTGTAGTTATGAGAAATAATAGGGGCAAGGAAGGATAGAATCTGGATGCCATCACATGGAGGTGGCAACGTTCGACAGTCGACAACAAGCACAACATTGTTGATCATTACATCAGTAGCCTCGAGTGGGCGCGGTGGACGGTGCAATACTTTGGAGATTAAGCATGCATAAGGCTGGGAGGACGGGGCAGAAAACATATCTTCCAATCTACCAATGGGATCTACAGCCCTAGTTGACAGTTCTTCAAAAAGAAATACTTCTCCACATTGATCATCTACAAACTTGAGATCCACTTGGTTGTTGTCCTCAAGGGGAAACATGTTGTCTCGTCTCCTTCCCCAAGTATCAACCTCATTTTTATGATGTTCAATGTCATGGGATAATGACATGGACAAATTTTTCCTATTGCATCTCCCTGAATGTGAAGGAGGATCAACAACGATCATGGCAGAAGGGCTCCAAGTTTTATCTTGTAGTTGGTCAATTCTGTCATACTTGTTGGAAGCCATCAAAACACCCCCACCTTTGTCTTCTTCCCTTTACTGTTCATGCATCTCATTATAATGTTCACTTGTTTCCTTGTGCTCACTATCGTTGTAAATGGAGAAGGAGCTCCTAGGTATGTGCAGGATCATCATGGAAAAACAGGCCCTTAAGTGGCAAAAAATTCAGAAAAATCTAAGTTAGGCAACTTGACATAAAAATTTGAATAAGTTATCTATATTATTTCAAAAATATGTAAGAATAGAATCTATAGAAAATTGAATATAGTTTCTAAACTACTAGGTTTGTTTAAAAAAAATAAAAAACTATTTGGTGAAATTTTGAAATTTCAATGAGGTGGTACTTAAATTTCAAGGAAAAAATAAGAAGTAGGTGTCTATCTGACCACCCTAACCACAATAAAAAGATAATATTTTTTATAAGATTTTAGATATAAGTAGAGGAGTAATGCCCCAATGTGATGCATATTTTTTTATAGTTTGTTTCTAAGTAAATAATTAATTATGAATTTTTTATTACAAATTTTAAAAAAATATAAAAACTCGTATGTCTGACCACCTTAACTTGGTCAAAACTTCATGAAATTCAAATTTTCTTTTTTTAATCCTATAGTATGTGAAGCATAGAATGTGATGCATGTTTTGGATTCAAAAAATGTGATACTGTTTGAAAGCTATAGATGTTTTTCAATTAGCCTATCAATAAGAACTTTAGTCATAATTTGAATAGAAAATGAATAATAATTACTTATTAGATTCAAAGTAAAAGATATTTTATATTGGTGGAAAGCTGAGAATACCCTTTAAAAACCCTTTTTGTTTCATCAATTTTGGGTAAAAAAATAGTCATCAACCACATACCCATCTTATTGCCACTTTTTAGCTCATCATGATCCTGCACATACCCTCCTCTCCCAATTTGGAAACTCTAGTGCATCACTGTTTGGGGGCTCAAGGAGTATGTATTCATCGCTATCATCTTCTAGGATATGCTCTTCCTCGGCATGAGCATACCTCCGTAGTGCATCTCCCAATGGAAATAAGTCATCAATTGATGGCACCTCATCAAGGGGACCAAAGTCTACTGCACAATTTCCCTCCAAGGGCTCAGTATAAAGCCTATTGTTCATGGTGTGCAAATGCTCTTTGAGAGAAAACTCTTGATGAAAGGTCGACAACATTCCAGCTTGATCTACTTCATCTCTTGAAAGTTCGAGACTATATTGTTGTCCTTCTTCTATTTCTGCCCCAACATCCTCTTGAGGTTCGCCTTCAGCTTAGTCATCACTTAGTTTAGGCTCTTGGTCTTCACGTTCCATCCTTGAAGCAACTGCAAGAAGTGGTAAGCTTGGCTGCCTCACTTGTCCTTTGACTTGCTCAATGGCTTCTTTGCATTGCTCACATGCAAACTCAAAGTGTGATGAATCATGAAGTCTGCACCAATTTGGTAGCAACAACACCTCCAAATCTGCTTGACATCTTAATTTGGACGAATCATTTGCTAATCTGGAGACAAGTTGGTCATATCTTTCTGCTACTAGGTCCTCATCATCACTTGAAAAAGAAGCTTGATGGTAGAGAGTTGTGGTGAGTGGTTGTTCCCACTCCTCCAAACTTTCATTTTCAGATTCTCGATCCCTGTCATTGACGAAGGAGAGATCTTCTAATCTGATTTCACTTATACCTTTGTCATCATTTGTTGCTACTCCAATGTTGTCAACCTTTTCTCCTTCCTATTTTTCAACATCTTCATTGGTTGTCCCAACACTAGCTCATGTCAAATTTCTTGGTTCATCTTCAATGTGTTGTCCTCTGGATGTTGACAACTCTTCTACCTCATTGGATAACATCTCCTCATTGGGAGTTGGTTGCTCCAACTTTTCCAAACAACCCTTGGCTTGAGCGATGATTTTTGTGCATGACGAGCAAGTGAATTCAGAGTGGGGTGCATTGTGAAATCTGCACCAACTAGACATCAATATTTCCTCCAATCTTGGTTTATCTTTGCTGCTCAAATGTTCTTGGATCAGCTCCTTGAATGCCTTGCCTACCATGGTTTTCAATTCTTCCTATGGGTCTTCGGGGGCAAAGGGCTGGTATATTTCCCAAAAGGGAATTTCTCCCTGCAATACCCTTTCAATTATGCTCAAGAATGTGAGACATCCCAGCTCATTGTGCCTATGAGTGCAATGGATCCTACATCTATCTACCAATGGAAGTTGCTGTAATGGCTTCTTCAGTCTCCTGTTCAAATCTACATGCAGTTAAGTGATGTCAATTTGTGCATGCTTCTCCATTTTGACTCAGCTTCTACTTGCCTTCAAAATTTTCTAATTTTTTAGCATTAAAAGAGATCTCCTTATCTCATATCTCTTCTTTGAAAGTGTTTTTTTCAATTTCCAACTTTCAACTTTGTAGCCTCAACATGTCATGCCCTCCTTCTAGCGCCAGTTCTGTTGATGTGTTTTTTATGCACTTCTCAACATAGGCAGTGCGTAGGTGCACTACCTCTCTTGAAAGAAATTCTTCCACAATTAGATTGCAAAACACTATCCCAAGGTTTCTAATGTCAGGTCTTGACAGTGCTTGGAATATCTTAGTTGTTTGATGTGATTTGCTGGAATCACAAGCCGATCTTATAGATGAGTTACAAAGCATGGAAAGTTGGGTTTACAAATGCAGTTTTAAAGTGCTGAAAGTGAATGAACAGTGGTTTTCCACTCAAAACAACAAGCTAAAACTCATCAATTTCATCTAATTTATCTTCATGGTGATGCTTTGGATCCTACTCTAACCAAGGATTAAAAGAAATAGCAAAAGGAGAAGGGTTAAGAAAATTGTTCTAATCCTAAACTACGAATGAACAATAACAATGGTGGCTACTATAGTAGAAAAACTCCCTAAACTAGGTTTTCTTGGCCAAGAGAAACCTACAGTTGCACAAAATCAGTGCAATCTTCTAAGGACTGCATATTTTCATATTACATACACACATCATGTACATGCAATCGAACTAAGTTGTAGCAATAAAGGAAGGAGGCTCATACTATCTTCGCAAAGTGATTCATCATCAATGAACCATAAAAAGCACGAGCTAAAAATTCATCAAAAACTGAAACAACAAACACCATCACAACTTCCATTCAAAAAAACTAACACCTAAACTAATAGGGAAGTTGAACCATGCATACATAAAGAGAAAACTCAAAAGGAACACCCATAAATCATGTAATGTTGCTTTCTATTGCTACTGAATGTCTTTACATCAGTTCTTCAACCCTTAAAAATGAGGGGCAAGCCTCTATCTATAGTTTTCCAAAGCCCAAATGAACGGCTAGGATTAATTCACAATGAGTTGCCCAGATTTGATTTACATTAGGGTTTCACCTACCCCACAATATTAAGAAATTAAAAAAACATTCCTTGTCTTTTCCCTATTTTGTCATCTAGTACTCAGGTGTTGTAGCAATTTTGTCATTTAGTTGGTTGCCCCTGATTCGGGCAGACAACTCATCATCATTTGGTGAAAAGTAGGATAGCTCCTTCATGCCTTCTTCAAGGCCACCCCGTTGCATTTTTTTCCTTGAATTCCTTGGCACATGCCTTCTTCTAACACCAACCCTATTGGTGGGTGCTAGGGGAAGAGGTGAACATGAAATGAATGGTGACAAGACCTATGCACATTCCTTGTTCAGCTTTCTCACTGGGTCTCATGACGGACCTGTAGTAGGCTCCTTGAATCCTGCATACATGAAGTGTCGTAAGTGCTCTCATACACAAATCAAGGAAAGCGTTAGTCAAATCCTGCAAAATCTTTGTTAGATCCATCCATGCATCATCAAAAGATCATAATATTCATATTTGGAGCTCATTTGGACCATAAACATTAATGCGGGCCCAAGGGGGTGGGTAGCGAACAAGGGACAACAAATCAAAAGGGAAGTTCCTAGACCTCACAAAACTTAGCAAAACCAAGATTTTTCAATTATAGCACATGAGAAAAGGGGGAGGAAGAGTGCCCAGAAAAACTTCCTCAAGATTGGACTCATTTCAAAAAATTCAAAAGTTCAAAATAGCCACGGAGGGACAAAGTCCAAGAAATAGCCACGGAGGGGCCAGGCTCTGGAGGCCGGGTCGCCGGGGCTCCACGGATGTTCAAAATGGCCATGGAGGGAAGGAGTCTCGGAAACGGCCACAGAGGGGCCGGACTCCAGAGGCTGGGTCACTGGGGCTCCATGGATGTTCAAAATGGCCATAGAGGAACGGAGTCCCGCAAATGGCCACAGAGGGGCTGGGTTCTGGAGGCCGAGTCGCTTGGGCTCCACGAATATTCAAAATGACCATGAAGGGATGGAGTGTTGAAAATGACCATGAAGGGGCCAGGCTCTAGAGGCTGGGTCACTGGGGCTCTACGGATGTTCAAAACAACCATGGAGGGACAGATTCCTAGAAATGACCATGGAGGGACAGAGTCCCAGAAACGGACATGGAGGGGCCGGGCTTTGGAGGTCGGGTCGCTGGGGCTCCACGAATGTTCAAAATGGCCACAGAGGGATGGAGTCCCAAAAATGGCCACGGAGGGGCCAGGCTCCGAAGGCTGGGTCGTTGGGCCTCCACGGATGTTCAAAATGGCCACGGAGGGGCCAGGCTCTGGAGGCTGGGTCATCAGGGCTCCATGAATGTTCCAAAATAGCCAAAGAGGGATAGAGTTCCAAAACGCCAAAAACTTCATGAAACGTTGACGAAACCTTGGCAGTTCACTTAGGCACCACAAACACATCCCAAATCCACCAAAAAGTTGTCCCCAAAGTGAAAAATGTGGAAACCGGATCAGCAGTGGTCCACAGATGTTTCCAAAATAGCCAAAGAGGAAGGGAGTTCCAAAGGGAAAGTTCTGAAACCACTGAAACTTAATGAAACGTTGATAAAAATTTGGAAGTTCACTTAGGCACCTCAAACACATCAGAAATCCACCAGAATGTTATCCCCAAAGTCAAAAATGTGGAAATTGGACCGGCAAGGGTCCATGGATGTTTCCAAAACAGCCAAAGAGGAAGGGAGTTCTAGAGGGAAAGTTTTGAAACCACCGAAACTTAACGAAACATTGACAAAACTTTGGTAGTTCACTTAGGCACCTCAAACACATCCGAAATCCACCAGAAAGTTAACCCCAAAGTCAAAAATGTGGAAATCGGACCGGCAGGGGTCCATGGATGTTTTCAAAACAGCCAAAGAGGAAGGGAGTTCCAGAGGGAAAGTTCTGAAACCACCGAAACTTAACAGAACATTGATGAAACTTTGGAAATTCACTTAGGCACCTCAAACACATCCCAAATCCACCAGAAAGTTATCCCCAAAGTCAAAAATGTGAAAAAAAAGAAAATTGAGTGATTAGGGACCAAGTTAGCAAGAACAAAACAAAAGGCAGAAAAGGGACGGGGGACTTTGTTTCTCCCTAGACTTGAATAGCCAAGTAGGTGAATTTGGGTAGGGGGACTTGATCGTTTGAAGGCACATGACCAATTTGGGCTTAGGAAATGGGGCACGCAAAACAGGACATGAGTAAAGTAGCCTGTCGGGAACAAAAAAAGGGGGGTCCCTGCCTACGGTGGTGTGTGTGTGCAAAACATGCACAATAGGGTGTTATGTTATAATGTCTATACATAGGTGTATTTTTTCAGGATATTAGCTTCTCCCATTATTTAACACTTATTACTAATTGTTTAAAGTATTGTTATTGGAAAACACTTTGTGTTGTGGGTTTTTTCATTTTGTAGGTTGAAAGCAAAAATTTGGAGAGCAGGGGGTGGAGTTGCAGGTGGGGGAGACGACGAACCAATGGAATTGAGGCGAGGGGTTTGTAACCAATTGAGTTGTTACTACTAAAGAGCTTTAAAACATTATGTGGGTTACAATTTTTGAAAATATAGTGTTTTGTAACCTGAAATTTTACAATATAGTATCAATGTAATTTAGATAGTACAAATGTAATGAAAGGCACCTTATAACATGTCTCATGCAAAGTAAAAATTACATTTCAATTTCTTAATATGATCCAAATATACATGCACAATATGATTGCAAGTTAGAAAACACAGTGGGAGGTGAGTTGACAACATGATTTATGAAACCTCCAACCCACACAATGTTGTAAAATCCTCTACACACTAAAGCCAAATACCTTAATGGGTGTTTATAAAATGGTGTATTTCATTACATTTCTATGGTCTAAATAATAAAAGATTTTCAAGACATTCATATTGTTTTGTAAAGTAATAGGTTGCAAAACACTGGGTTTTTCAAAACCTACAACCCACTTAACGTTTCAAAACCCTTTATAGAAAACAACCCACATAATGTTTTAAAACCCTTTAGAAGTAACAACCCAATCAATTCCAATCAGATAAAGAAAGTGAAATTTTCCATTTTGACTGTAGCAAAGAGTTGTTCAAAAATTTGAAAGTGGACTTCATTAAATGTATTCTTGGTCATAATGAGACAAAACTTTTCATAACGAACTAACTGGCATGGGATAGTGTGTTTTACAACACTACAATTAATGCGAGCATTTTATTTGTTCCAATCAAATGAAAAATCATAAATGTCATATTTACATCACGAAAGAGCTGTTCTAAAATTTGAAGGTGGACTTCATTACATTTTTGGATCATACAAAACAAAAAAAAAATCATGAGGGAATAACTGAGAGGAGATAGTGTGTTTTCCAACACTGCAAATAATGCAAGCATTTTATTTGTTCCAATCAAATAACAAAAGTGAAATGTCATTTTGACTGTAGCAAAGAGTTGTTAAAAAAATTGAAAGTGGACTTTATTGCATTCTTGGTCATAACAAAACAAAACTTTTCAAAACAAACTAACTAACATGAGATGGTGTGTTTTCCAACACTGCAAATAATGCAAGCATTTTATTTGTCCCGTTCAGATGAAAAAAGGGAAATGCCATTAAACATTTATCCTGAATATACATTATATTTCTTAATAATATGATCCAAACATACATGCATAGTATGATTGCAAGTTGGAAAACACAGTGGGAGGTGACAATATTATTTATGAAACCTTCAACCCACACAATGTTGTAAAACCCTCTACACATTGAAGCCAAATACCTTATTGAGTTTTTACAAAAGGTGCCCATCATTACATTCCTACGGTCTAAATAACAAAAGCCTTTCAATACATTCATACTATTTTGTAAAATTGTAGGATGCAAAACACAGTGTTTTACAAACCTTGCAACCCACTTAATGTTTGAAAACCATTTAGAAACAACAACCTTCAAAATGAGAATCTCAAAAATGGCCACGTTTTAGGCTTTCTATTCATTCCAAATTATGATTTCGAAAACCTACCGGAAAAAAACCTACATTGCGTTTCAAATGAAAACCCCTTTTCACAAGGAAAACCCTTTGTTTTTCCGTTAATGAAAACCCATCTTCACAATAAATAGTCATTCAATTCTTCATAGTCAAAACATTAAAATGGAAAAAATTAAAAACCATCAACACAAAAGCACACAAAATAGTTCTTCATTTCAAATGAAAACCCCTTTATTTTCCCGTCAATGAAAACCCATCTTTGCAATGAATAACCATTCAATTCTTCACAATGAGAACATTCAAATGGAAAAATTAAAAAACCCTCAACACAAAAACACATAAACAACTCTACATTTCAAATGAAAACCCTTTATGCAAAGAAAACCCTTTATTTTCTCGTCTATGAAAACCCATTTTTGCAACGAATAGCCATTCAATTCTTCACAGTTCCTAGGCAGAGTGGAAAAATAACATATATTTCTAGCAGATATACCTACCTGCTATCTAGCCGCCCACACTTGTCAAATGCATTTTGGTAGGGAGAGTCTCGGCTCTCATTTAGCCTCTGAACACCTACAACTCTGTTTCGCCTTTCCTGAGCATGGACTGCATGTGCATCGTCTTGTTTGGAAGGAGTTCATCATCGAGCTCACTTCTGTTAATAAGGCAAAAAGTGCCACACAATTTGAAAGTAAGGTGTGGGGTGCCAGCTTGATTTTGTCATTTAATGATTACATGGTGTATTTATAGATATAATAGTTAATAAAATAATACAATTGATATTAGATTTCCACAGTTCATATCGATAAGAGAGTGTTTTCTGGATTTAACTGTGTGCTATTTTTTGCATCAACGTTTTGAATCACACTTGTTGATCCATCATCAAAATGAGAAATAGTTGTAGAAGTAGAATAAGTGATTGCAGATCAAGATAGGATAAATAGAGAGGGGGGAAGGGGGAAAAAGATGCATGCGATACAAGAGGGGAAAGAAAAAGGTTAGGATAAAAGGATTATAATAAAAAATAATAAGATTAAAAAACTAGGAGTAAAGAATGATAAGAACCAATATCTAAAAAATTTCAAACTGAAATACATATAAAATAGCTATGAATTTTTATAAAAAAGAGAAAACTTTATTAATGGAGAGAAAAAAATCTTTATAAATAATATGTTTCACATTAAAAATTGAAAATAATTAATATATATTACTTTATCGTTGTATAAAGAGATATGGAAGATAATAATAACTAATATGTAATATAATTGAAGAAAAAATATATAAATAAATAATAAATAAATAAAGAGAAAAAATCTGAAAAAAGAATGTATCTAAAACCATATGACAAAGAATAATTAAATAAAGACCACTTTGTGTAAGTTGTACACAAATATTTATATCTATATTTAAAAATTAAATAAAACTACTAAAATTTAAAAGAGACACACATACAATAGTTAAGAGACACACAAAAAGAATATATAAAACACAATTAATGACACTCATTTTTAAATTATAAGATATATTTAAGAACAAAGGTCATCTTTTTAAGAAAATATTTGGTTTAGCTAACATAATTAGACACATAAATTAGAAAAATAAAGAAATACAATTGAATTTAAGATATATTTTAAAGAAATCAATAAGTTATATTATTAAAAAATTGATATCTTTACCTATATCTTTAAATTGTTTGTCTTATAATTATAGGTGTATAGAACTTGCTTTTCATGACATTTAGAATATGTAGAAATATATCAAGTTGTTTATAAGAAATATAGATGATAGGCATTTCTTTTAGTATAGAAGATATAAAGGAATATAATGTTTTTTATATATAATTTGAATATATAAGAATATAACATGTTCTTTATAAAAATATGCTAATGACAAATCAATATATTTATAAGTAAATAAAGATAAATTAAAAATAAGAAAAAAACATTAAAATCTAATAAAAGAACATTTTAAATAAATATAATTAAAATCTAATATAACATATTAAAAAATACTAGTAGAAAACTAATAAAATACATCAGTATATTTTATATATATGTTCTTCTATATTAGTATAGTTTATTTAATTAAAATCTAATAGAAGAATATTTTTAAAATATACTAGTAGCAAACTATTAAAATATAAAAGAACATTTTAAATATATTATAGTTAAAATCTAAAAGAAGAGCATTTTAAAAATATAGTAATAAAATTAAATATATTTTAAAAAGAAAACTCTATATATTTTAAAACTATTAGTTTTATTAATATATTAGTTCTTTAAAATTGTTTATCTTAAAATGAAAAAAAACTAATATCTTAACAATAAATTTATTTAAAAATAATAAATTAAAAAATAAGATAAAATGAATAGGTAGAGAGGAGGAGATAGGGAGCACAAGGATAGGGGAGAAAACAAGAGGGATAGGGGGAGAGGGGGTAGAGAAGGGAGGAAGATAGAGAGAATAAGAAAAGGATGATAAGGAAGAAGGTTGGGGGGGCAAGAGGGTAGGGAAGGGGGAGGTGGGGGAATTAGGAGGGGGATAGGTTAGGGGTATTGAGGTTACATAAAAGGGGTTTCCAAGAGGAACTAAGGTTCCACCTCTCATCTCGATTAAGATTTGAGGGATTTTTGTAGATTTCAATAACTTTTTAAAGTTTTCATTTAAATAAGTTACTTTCTATGGATAAGATTTGAGTGTTTTCGAGATAGGTATGGTGCTTTTTGGAGGAGTGGTCAGCTAGGGTGGATTTGATGATGCACTCATTATTTATGTCTGCACAATGCTCTTTGATTCTGGTGCAAACGGATCAACTTGTTTCACCTATGTAAGGTATACCACAAGAACAAACAACTTTGTAGACACCCGAATCTAGGGTAAGTTTCCTTGGGGTCTTTAAGAGAAGGGATGTGGTTTCTCAAGGTTGATATGGGTTTGAAAGCATAATGAATTCCCTTTTTTTGAAGGATTTTTATGATTTTTGGGATAAACCTTCGATGTAGTGAAGGTTGGTATGGATGGGGGGTCGGGTAGACTTTGGTTTAGAGAGATTGGATCTAGTTAGATTGAAGGTTCTAGAGGTTTTCTTGTTATGGTAACTATTTAAGAGGAAACATGGCAGAGATAATCCATATCATGGTTTTTTTTTGTCATCGCAAATGTGAAAGGCTCTCATGGTTAAGGTGTTGAGGATGTAATCCTTTTGGTCAAGGTGGTGGTAGGAGGAAGAGTGTAGGTAGAGGCCAAAGTGGGTGGTTTTCAAAAAACACTACAAGATAAGGATCCGTTATGCCTTTTGGTGAGAAAAATGTTAAGGAAGGGGAGTTGGTTGTCAGTCTCAATCTCTTTGGTGAAAGAGATACATGGGTGCAAACTATTAAAGTGGTTATGGAATTTTTCTATATTTTCTAAACCATGTGGCCAACATATTGGTATCATCCACATAGCATTTCCACCACCTAGGTTTGAGGGAAAAGAGAAGATGAAAATTTCTTCAAAGTGCTCCATGAAAAGGTTGGCTATAATAGGAGAGAGAGGAAAGCCCATGGTTACCCCATCTACTTGTTCATAGATGACACCTTGGAAGGAAAAAATGTGGATCTAAAACATAAATCAACTAAAGAGGCCACTTCATCATTGGTTTTGCATTTAACACTCTCAATGGAGTTGAGAATAGGGACTTTTGTGAATAAGGATACAACATCAAAACTTACTAAAATATTAATGTTTTCTAATTTTTTTTCTTTAAAAAAGTCAAAAAAATTGGAAGAGTCTTTAATGAAAGAGTCATATTTACCTATTAGAGGAGAGATTAATTTTGATAGGAAGGAAACTAATTTGTAGGTGAGGGAACCTTTTATGTCAACAATGAGTCTTATGGGGTGCCTTCCTTATGAATTTTTAGAGTCTGGTAAACACAAGGAGTGATTTCAATAAAGAGAATTAATGATTTCTTGGTGAGGGTGTCAAAAGATGAGTGAGAGATGGTGAATTCAATACTTTTTTGATAATTTTGGGGCAAGGGTTGATGGGTAAGATTTGATAGCTAGAAGAATAAACAAGGAGGGCATGCAATTTGGAGATGTAATCTTATTTTTTCATGATGTCAATGGCATTCCCCTTATCTTCTTTGGTGATGATAATATCATGATTACTTAAGAGTTTAAAGAAAGAAATGTGATCAGATTTTGAAAAGTGGTGATTAAGAGGTTTAGTGTGCCTTAGAGTAAAAGCACAATCTTGGTGAACCTCCTCAATGATACTAGGGGGGAGAGAATGAATATAGTTTTCAATCTTAATAATTAAATCATGATAGGGATGGAATAGGGAGGCAAGGCAAAGCACATGCCTCTCTTAAGGAGGTTGAAAGATATGGGATCAAGGGGCACATCAAAAACGTTGACCACAAGATTTTTCTAACAATTATGAATCGATTGGAGGGCCAAGGTCTCAGATGTTTTGCATGAAATCCAAGGGTAGATAGGAAGAGAAAAGGAAGGGATAGGATTAGTGGGGGAGGGTGATAAAGGGGTAGAGTTGAGGGTGGTTGAGACAATAGGGGAAGCCACATTGGTATGATAGGTTGACGAAAAGGGGAGGTTGATAAACAACATTGGTGGTTGGATCAAGGTTAGAATCATGGAATCATGAGGGGCTTGAGGGAAAGTTTTCTTGTGAGATGATATCACATTATAATTAATGCTCTGATGAGAAGGAGAACATTAAAAAATGGAGGGATGTAGGCACCTAGAGGCATGAGAGAGGACCCATTGGAAAGAGGTTGCAACTTGGTATCCACTAGAGAAATATTTTGAGATGAGTTCCCAATAGGAGCCTCTACGGAACTTCGCTCAGTTGGAGGAGAGTACCCAAATTTTGGAGAAGATCCTAGCATTAGTGAGCTTGGCATACAATGAAATGCATCAACTAAGTAGTGGTTATTGTCACTGAAATATGTGGAAGCCTTGGAGACACTTACAATAGAAGATTGAACTGAAGGAACTTTGGGTGATCAGTGCCTAGATGAAGAAAGGTGATTGGATCATTGAGGTGATCCAAACATGAAAGCACCATTCAAGGAGGAGAATACCTAAAGGTTACGACTTGGTATATTGTCAAGAATAATGTTAGAAAGAGAACATGGAGGTGGGTTGGGTAGAGTTGGACCATAGGGTTGGAGAAAACCATGGACAAGGATAGAAAAAGGGAGAGAAAGAAGAGGAGAAGGAAATGGGAGGGGGTAATAGACAGTAAGAAAAAAGTTTGCAAGAAGGCATGGTAAGCTAAAGGTTCAGAGGGTCTACTAGGGGAGAGCTTGGGTTATTATTGCTTGAGGCCACAGGAGGAGAAATTTTGTTATAAATATTAGGTGGTGAGGTGGAGGTGATGAGGGGAGAGTGGGGGGAAGATATGGGAATGTGGAGAGATGTATGCAATGACCTAGTAGGGTGGCATTTGCATTGCAAGGCAACAAAATTTTTCTTTTTCCTCAAGATACAAGCAACTTGGTGACCTGCTATTATTTTTTATTATCATCCTTTTATCCTAACCTTTTTATTTCCCCTCGTGTATCACATGAATTTTTTCCCCCTTCCCCCCTCTCTATTTATCCTATCTTGGTCTACAATCACTCATTCTACTCCTACAAATCTTTCTCATCTTGATGATGGATCACAAAGCGTGATCCAAAATGTTGATGCAAAAAATAACACAGTTAAATCAAGAAAATTATCTCAAGTATCATTATGGACTATCAAAATATAATGTCTCTAATTGATACCCGTCATGAGAGGTAAATTTATGTTAAATACAAGTAATTGGATATGTTGAGGATCAAGCTTTCAAAGAATATTGCAGACCTTTCCTTCCTAAAAAAATGCAGAGACTCAAGTTTACTCAGTTCTTTTGTTAAAATTTCTCATCTTTGGAGCCACAATACCAAGCACATATTTCACAAAGTAGGTCTCTCTCTCCTCCGGTCGGTCATCAAAATTGTCAACAAATCCATCAATTCACTTAACTCTAGACTCATCCCTCTCTATCTAGATCTTTCCTCCTCCCTTCATCATGACCTTTGGATCCTTTTGGACACTTGCTCTAAGGCAAGACCCTCAGGTCACCAAGTTTCTTGTATCTTGAGGTAGAAGAAAACAAATTCTTCTCTAAAATGCAAGTGCCACCTTACTAGGTCATTTCATTCCTCTCTCCACATTCCCATATCTCCCCCCACTCTCCCCTAATAACCTCCATCTCACCATCTAATCTTTATAAAAAAATTTCTCCTTGTGTGGCCTCAAGAAAGAATAACCCAAGCTCTCCCCTAGAAGACCCTCACAACCTTCTACTTACATCATCTTCCACAATTGTTTCTTCCTATCTACTACCCCCTCCCATTTCATTCTCCTCTCCTTGTTCTCCCTATGTCTCTTCTTTTCCATAGTTTTCTCCAACCCTACACCCCAACTCTACCCATCCCACCTCCACACTCTCTTTCGAACATAATCTTAACTATATACTAGGTCACAACTTTCAGGTATTCTCCTCCTGAAATGGTGCTTTCATGTCTTGGTCACCTTAGTGATCTTATCACATTTCTTCAGCTAGGCGGCGATCACCCAAATATCCTTCAGTTTAATCTTCTACTTTAAATGTCTCCAAGTCTTCCACATCTTTTAGTGACAACAGCCACCACATAGTTGTTGCATTTCATTCTATGCCAAGTTTGCTAATGTCAGGATCTCATCCACAGTCTAGGTACTCTCCTCTAGTTGAGAGTAGTTCGAAAGAAGCTCCTATTGGGTGCTCATCTCCTCCAAATATTTCTCTAGGATCTCGTCTATACCTTTTGAACACACTAAAAGTATCAGACCATTGACTGAATCAGTACATTAACATGAAACAGAGTGAGAGACACATAACACAAAGATTTCCTGAGTGGAAAAACCCTCTTGGGGTATAAAAAACCACTTGCTCAAATTTCCCTTTTATTAATCAAAGAGCAACAACTCAACACCTTTTATCAAGCATCAACATAATAGGAGCACCAACCCCTCAATGCACAAAGTCACTGTCTAAAAATGTAACCACCAATGAATTTACAACTGCACTTTATTTGCAGTCCCAAAATCATTAATGAATACATAAATATAAAGGATATTCAATGATTCCAACTACAGTATGGATTTTTTATAACAGTACCACAATAATTCCTCTTAAAACTAGATGATATCTCTGTTATAAGAACCATAGATTTTTCACAATAAAAACCCTCTTTCCTCTTCTCAGATATTGTAGATTTAACAATGATATAACCATGAAATGCTCTATATTTTCCTCATACATTTCCCATTTGAACAATGGATTAAAGCCATGAATTTATATAGAAAATAAAACCGAAACCCTTTTTCCAACCTATCAAAGTCGAGTTCAAAACAAACACTTAAGTTAGGTTTTCCATAGTAAAAATACAAATTACAGTTACAAAATAAAACCACATTTTTAATTGTAATTTCTTTTTCTTTCCTCTTTTGAAATCACAAATCTGAAAAAGTAATTTTTGTTTTAAAATTGAAAACCAATAATAAAAAATGAAGTAATTCTTCATTCATTTTTTACCCTGAACTTTATTCTTTTTTATTGCAAAAAAAAGTAAAAGAAATCTGTTCAAAACTTAATCAAGGTTTTCTTTTTCTCTTTTACTTTTCATTTACCAGATTTACCTTCGAAAGATGAAAATAATGCATAGATATTACCTATGTCATGGTGGATTTAACCTGCAAAGAAAATCCTTGAAGATCCCCAAAAAACTTACACAAGTCTCCACTACCAGCTCGTGGAAAGTCCGCCATAGAAAGTTCCACCAACCTCCATACTCTAACATAGTAAAACACCAGCTCAAAATACCTCCAATATCAAGCTTGGACTGTAACTGGAAGTGCATCATGGAGGCACAACTAGGGTTCGAGTTTATTAGGCAGAAACGAAATCATCATTTTTTTACCCTAGTCTTCATCTCATCGAGTACCAAATCATAATCAATAAACATTTGAAATCCTTGAGTCAAAATGTAATGATTTTGAGGTCCAAGGAACCGACATTATGATGCGCCATATCAAAGTCTAGGTGACACAATGAGCACCCAAAATAAGCCGACTGTCCAAGTAATAAGTATGTCGATCACCACATGCATGGAAAAGACCAAACTCTCTAGATTAAATAATAACCATCAAATATCATCAATGTCACCATTCTTTAAAGTATAACATTTATGAGCCTGAAAATATGATGTCGGCCTTAGTGCTTTATGAAAGCACTTTTAAAGAACTATATATATATATCAACCGGATAACACATAATGTGCTAAGTGAATAATGTAAAGTGAAACCCAATAGCACTATAAAATATGCTAAGTAATCAAAGTTCTTGATAATTCTTAAGTGTGAATTCATGCTATGTTGATGGTGCAAAACTAAATCTCAATACTATCATGTATATGTGAATAAATGTATTCACCAAATGTATAAAGACATTGAATCTGAATGTCAAAGACTGAACTGAATCAACAATATACCTTCACAATCACCTATAAGAGTTAACACTACATCAAATAGACAACACCATGATCCTATGATCAACATAGAAACCTTTCATATACACATGTAGCCAAAACATCAATAAAACAAATACATCAAAATATGAATGTAAGCATAATATTGTCCACTGAACTAGCTAAAACCCAATACCAAGTGAAACCTTCTGAATATGCCATACTAATTACAATGATAATCAATGCACCAAGTATCATAAACATGCCATAATTCCAATCATTACTGACCAATCAATATGTACCAAAAGTTATAATATTGAATAAACCAAATTGAACAAGAGTGCCAAAGACATGATCAAGAATGCCAATATCATATGTCAACCACATGAAAACATGTACAAACTGATCCACCACACTGATTTAGCCTGTAGGAAAAAATTAACTCCACTGAATAGATATAAATCCTCTGCACATGAATACAATGATCAATACCACAAGATAATTACTAAATATTCCATTGTCAAACTATGAAATGCCAAGGCACCAACCCAGGGCAGTTTTGACATCAAGGACAAATAACAAAAGAGAAGTTCAACACTATCACCCTCCCTCACTAATCCTATACTTTTCTTTTCCCATCTTATCTACCCTCGACTTTCATGCAAAACCTCCAAGACCCTGGCCCTCAAATCAATTCATAATTGGGAGAAAAATATTGTGGTCAACCTTTTCAATGTGCCCCTCGATCCTAGAGATTTCAACCTTCTTAAGAGAGGCATGTGCTTTTCCTTACCTCCTCGTTCCATTCCCCATCATGATTTACTTATTGAGATTGAAAACTCAATTCATTCCCTCCCCTATTGTCACCAAGGAGGTCCACAAAGATTTTTCTTTTACTCTATGACACGCTAAACCTCGTAATCACCAATTTTTGAAATTTGATCACCTTGGTTTCTTTAAAATATTAAGCAATCATGATATTATCAACACCAAAGTAGACAATGGGATTGCCATTGTCATCATGAAAAAACAAGATTGCATCTCCAAAATACATGCCCTCCTTTCTAATTCCTCTAGCTATCGAATCTTACCCATCAACCCTTACCCCAAAATTATCAAAAAGTTAAATTTGCAATCTCTCACCCATCCTTCGACACCCTCAACAATAAATCATGAATTCCCTCTATTTAAATCACTCCTCGCATTTATGGGACTCCAAAAATTCATAAGGATCCCACCTAAGACCTATTGTTGACATGAAAGGTTCCCCCACCTACAAATTAGTTGTCTTCATATCCAAATTAATCTCTCCTCTAATAGGAAAATATGACTCCTTCATTAAAGAGTCTTCCCATTTTGTTGACTTTGTTAAAGATAAAAAACATAGAAAACATTGATATTTTAGTAAGTTTTGATGTTGTATCCTTGAAAAGGAGGAAAATAGGTTCACCATAATGAAACAAAATGATGAACCAATTTCCACTCTAATTTCATTCAATATGTGTGCTATAATGTGCAAATGAACTTAACAATATAATTGAATCTAATTGAAATAGTAGTCAAAAGGGAGATCTGGAAAGGGTCAAAGGTTGTGTACCTATCACCATAATTGCTTTTTAAATCTGATTAAGGACTCATTCGCCCTATGGTGAATTAGCTACGGCTCCTGAAAATTAGTTTCTGGGCTTTTTTCCTCTCATTCTACACTCCTAGATTCTAGATGGTCACTATTAGAAAGCTAGAATAAATACTGTAGCCTAGTTTCTATGATTTGAAAACTTTCTTTGCAACTTTGACAACTTTGCAACTCTCTCCAATTTTTCTCTCTAATTGATCTTCAACCTAAAATCTATAATCACACATCAAAGAGAGGAAAATGTTGTATGTTAGGAAATAGGGTTTTTCTTTGGTCAAACCTCATTTTGGTAATTAAAACTTGAAATGAAATAATGTATTAAAGGAATGATGAATGAAAGAATGTAATTTCACAACTCACCACACCTTAATTGAACCTTAGATAACAAATCTACAATCTAGCATGAAGTGGCCTCAATGAATGTAGATCTTCATCATGAAACTTGATTAGAGATAATTCCTTTTAATACGCTTGAATAAATCATGAACACTACATCACCATATTAGCTCAAATAGCATGCATGATGCAACATGGGTTTGACATGATGAATGGACCTTCACTGCTGCAACAAATGATGAAGAAATATTCCCTTAAATGCCTTGAAAATGCCCTTGAATACTCTATAATGTTCTTCTTGAAAGTTCTCTTAAGATAACTTGAATTGCTAAGATTGCTTATATGAAACTATGTGAAATAACCTTGTATTTATACATATCTTAACATTAATTCCCAAAATTCAAATATCACAAGCCGACATTGAATTATAGATTTCAAATCATTAAAATACCACCAAAGCCATATTTCAAAGAGCGTTCCTAGCTCTAAGTGAAGATCCATACACCATAGGGTGAATGGGTCCTATGCCCCTTACTTGGGACACACATTGGTCAAGGTGGAGTATTATGCAAAATAGGGTCCTATGACTTAGTGAGGACCCATTCTCCATGTGGAAAATGGGTCCTAGGTCACCTACCTAGGACATACACCTTCCAAAATTAAGTGTTGTGTAATGAAATTTATGAATGTTAGGTTTCATCCCTCAGAATTTGCAATTATTTAGGCTTGGATTCGAATTAAAGTGGCCAATTGAGGCAAATTAACCTCAATTAATTATTAAAACCCTAGATTGGTGTGAAAGTGTAAAGATACACTTTACAACACCCTAAATAAGGCACAATTAAGTCAATTTAGTTTAAAAGGGCCCTAAACTTAATGTGAATATGAGAAAAATATTACAACACTAAATTAGGGAAATATTAGCCTCATTTTTATATTAATTATTGGAAAACTAAGTGAAAAAGGGATACTTTTTTTGTTATTTCCAACATGATGTGGAACACATATATAGGCTCAAGCATATATTTCCAACATGATGTGGAACACATATAAGCTATTGGTTTATGCTCACTTCAAGGTAGCACAACTTTAGGTTGTCCACTAGGCGAGTCTTCCAATAGGGGTGGAAAATGAGAGAATGATCATATTAGGCTCCCATACCATGTCAAGCTATCCTCTTGAAAACTTCAATAAGTCACCATAATGCTAGGAAGGGCTCTATAGGCAAGAAGGATGTGTTATGCTTAGTGGCCTTTAATTTAGGGTTTGAGCTCCATAGGGTTTAACAACCTGCATTATGCAAAACAACTATGAAGTACATAGGGAAGGATCCATAGGAAAACAAGGTGTGTTATGCTTGGTGGTCTTTATTAGGGTTCGAGCTTCACAAAGATAGCAAACTATGTTATGCCAAACACTTATGAACATTATGCTAGTAAAGGTCTTTGTTCAAGGGGATCTTACTTCTGTTGGGAAAATATGTCTCAACCTTGCAATTATATACAGTTTATTGTTGATAAGATGTATATATATTTATATATATATTTCCTAGTTACACAGATAGGTGTATACAATGGTAGAAAAGAGAAAAATGTGAGCGTGCTAACTTTTTAGGAAACTCCTAAAATGGTTGACATGCATTAAATAATGATATATTGTAAATTTGAACCATTCATTATTAGGTTTTAGATTTAATGGTGGATATTTTGCTGGCATGTCTTGCCCTAGAATGTAACCCCATTTTTTTAGGGTATTTTATTACAATTGTAGAGACGGCGATGTATTCTAAGAGTCTGATAGTGGTCATGTTGTCTCTTGATCTTTGGTGGTGATACTCTTGTAAGACGCTTTCTCTACAAGTATATTGTAATCTTTGAGATTTTTGAATAATATATTTAGTAGCATTTGGAGTGTGGGGATTTTTCTCCCATAAGGGTTTTCCCACGTAAATCACTATGTCGTGGTATCCATGATATTTATGTTTATTTCTATTTAAGTTTCTATAACTGTTAAAGATCTATAATATTTTGCATTATTATCCTTTCAAGATTAGTGTAGGAAGTTGTTCGGATACCTTAGCTTCCTTAAAAGTGGTATAAGATATTGATCACCTTTTATTTTAGTTGTGGGTTGTTGGGGTTTTTGAACTAATGTAGATTTGAGTGGGAGATTTTGTAGAAGATACTTTCTGATTTTGTTGTAGGAATTTTTAGATGGCAAGTTCATTAGGGAGAATAGAGGTGAATTTTTTTTTTTGGAAATAATTTTGAGATGTGGAAGCTAAAGATGGAGAATCTGTTGATAAATCGATATCTATGGGATGCTATTGATGAGAATGTTTCAAGGCCTACACATCCTACTCATGTTTCTCAATATGATGTTATGGATGGTAAAGCATAGGATCTAATCAAACTATGCTTGGCTGAATTTTTTTTAATAAATGTCCATGAAGAGACCTCTGCACAAAAATTATGGAAGAATCTTGGTGACATGTATTAAGCCAAATTTTTAGCAAACAATATTTTCTTGAGGAAGAAATTGTATTCCTTGAGAATAGAAGAGGGTGGAAGAATTATAGACCACCTAGAAGTATTCAATATGTTGGTGGCTTAGTTGGAATCAGTTGGTGTTAAAATGGATGAGGAAGAGAAATGTTAGATCCTGCTTTGCTCTTTTCCTGATTCATGGGATTCTCTAATGATGGCTATTGAGAGTACTTCTATTATTTTAAAGATTGAAGATGTGGTGGGTTCTTTTCTTTCTGAAGAGATGAGGAGGAAGGTACCCATCACTACCAAGGAGGCACTAAATTTTTGTGGAAGACGTGAGGAAAAAGGAAAGAAGAATGAGAAACATTCAAAAAATCCAAGTCCATGCAAAGATATAAATCTACTGGAAAGTCCAAAGTTATTTTTTGGAACTGCGGTAAGCCTGCACAAGTTCATAAGGAATGTAAAGAAGAAAAGAAGAAGAAAAAGAAGAAATTTAATTTTGATACCAAGTTTGAGAAGGAAGAGGTGATGCATTCATTGTGGCTTTGGAAACTCATGCAGGTAATGAGGCATGGTTAATTGACTCAGTTGCATCCTTTCATATGACCTTTTATAGAGGTTGGTTTTCTAAATACAAAGAATTCAATGGAGGTAAGGTGTAATTGGGTGATGATTCTCATTTAGACATTGTTGGCCATGGTAAAGTTAAAATCGGGTTTCTTGATGGTAGAATAAAAATGATTAATGGTGTGTTGCATATCCTAGGATTAGCACAAAATTTATTATTTGTGAGCAAACTAATAGATATAGGTGCGCAAGTAGTATTTTCTAATGCATGATGAAATATGGTTAGAGGTGCTATGGTGATTGTTGAAGGTGTTAGATATGGCACATTGTATAAGCTGGATGCATGCACTATACTTCTATGAAAATAAATTTTGTGGAAGAAGTGAAGGTTTCACCTTCAATAGATGGTCATAGCTTTTGGGTACCCAAGGGTGCTCTTTCTTCTGAAACAAAGTTACCTATAGAGAAAACTATGTTATGGAACCAAAGACTTGGCCACATTGAAGAAAAGGGTCTAAGGAACTTGAAAAATAAAAACCTTGTTGAAGTTTTTCCTGATTGTAATCTTGAATTTGATTTCTTTGAGCATTGCATTTATGGAAAGCAAAATTGCATTCAATTTTACTCAATTTCTCATAAATCTTGTGGTGTATTGGATCTTATTCATTCTAATTTGTTTTCTCCTATAGATGTTCCTTCAATTGGTAAATCCACATATTATGTTTCAATTGGTATATCTAGAGTTTTTAGTTGACTTAAAGAATTTAAAGAATTGGTTGAGTTGTATATTGGAAAGAAAATAAAATGTTTGAAGATTGATAATGGTAGTGAATTTTTCTCTAATGATTTTGATAGTTTCCATAAAGATTGTGGTATTCGTACAAAAAAGACAACTTTGTATTCTTCACAATAGAATCCATGGAGTTGCAAAAAGAATGAATATGAAACTGATGGAGAAGGCTAGGAGTATGTTGAGTGGTGCTAGTCTAAAAAAAAGGTTTTGGGCTAAAGTTGTTGCTAATGCCTGCTACCTAATTAACAGGTCTCCTACATCAGCTCTTGTTGATAAGATTCCTATAGAGTCATGGTCAAGTTGCAAGCCTTCATAAGACATCTTAGATTTTTTGGTTGTGAGGCATATGCACATGTGCTAAAGGAGAAGTGAATAAAGTTGGATAACAAGGCTATGAATGTATCTTCATCGGATATAGTTATGGTGTGAAAGGATACAAGCTTTGGGATCCTATTGTATAGAAGGTAATACATAGTATAAGCATTATTTTTAGAGAAACTAAGCCTTCTTCTATTATATTACGGCCAGAAGAAAGTAAATAGAAAGATGAGATTCAATTCCTTCTACACCTGAGAAAGTTGAATCAAGTCCTAAGGATAGAAAATAAGTTGAGGGGAGCTCATCTAGCTCTGGATCTTCAAAAGAGGATGAAGAACCTCCAACTCAGCTTGTTCATAGGTCTATAAGGCATAGAAAAAAACCTAAAAGGTATTTACTCAATGATTGTAGATGCATTTTTTCTTTGAATACTAACATGGATGAAACCAGATCTGTAGAAGAGGCACGAGGTATGAATGATGCAAAATATTGGAAAATTGCTATGGATGAAGAAATGACATCTTTGAAAATGAATTATACATGGGATCTTGTACCATTTCCTAAAGGATGAAAAACTGTTGGTTGCAAATGGGTTTTCAAAAAAAATATTAGTTTAAATGGAGGTATTGAGAAGTACAAAGAAAGATTGGTTGCAAAGGGTTACTCTCAAGTCGAGGGTGTTGATTATGGTGAGATATTTTCTCCTGTTGTAAAAATGACATCCATTAGATTTTTTCTTTCTATTACTGCTACTTATGATTTAGAGGTTGAGAAAATAGATGTGAAAACTCCTTTCCTTCATGGTGTTTTGGAGGAGGATATTTATATGACATACCCAAAGCACTACTTGGTGAAAGGTAAAAGTATATTGGTTTGAAAATTGAAGAAATATTTGTATGGCCTAAAATAGAGTCCTAGGATGTGGTACTATAATTTTGATACAGATGTGTTAAGTGTCGGATTTGAGCATTCTAAATTAGATCATTATATTTATTATAAAACTGATGGTGACCATTTCCTATTCATTGCATTATATGTTGATGATATGTTAGTTTTTGGTAGAGGAAAAGGGATGATTTCAAAATTGAAATCTCAAGTTGCTGCTAAATTTGAAATGAAAGACCTTGGTGCAGCTAAACACATTCTTGGGATGGAAATTAAAAGAGAGTGAACAAAAATCTATGGCTTGGACAAAGTAAGTATATCAACTCAATTTTATAGAGGTTTGATATGCAGGATTGTAGACCATTGTGTATTCTTGTTTTAGTTGTAACAAAGTTATCTATTTTAGATTGTACATCTCCATCAGAGATGGAAGACATGAGTGGATTAAAATTGGAAGTTTGATGTATGCTATGGTTTGTAGTAGACCAAACAACTCCCAAGTAGTGGGAGTTCTTTCCAGATATATGTCTAATCCTGGTAGAGTTAATTGGGATGAAGTTAAAAGAGCCTTTAGATATTTGTGGGGTACACCTTCGATTATTCCTTATGTTATCATAGTAATATGACTAAAGATGAGATTTCCCTTGATATTCATGGTTATGTGGATTCAGACTGGGTAGGTGATGTTGATAGTAGAAAATGCACCAGTGTTTATGTGTTTAATTTATTTGGTAGTGTAATTAATTGGATGAGTAAGCAATAGGCTGTGGTTTCTTTGTCGACTACTAAAGTAGAGTATATGGAAGATATAATCATGCTTGTAAAGAAGCCATTTGGTTGAAGAGATCTTATTCAGATATTGGAATAAAAAAGGTGCAATGACAATTTATTACAATAGTCAGAGTGCGATATATCTTGCCAAGAACCTAACATTTTGTTGTAGGACCAAGCACATTGATGTACAGTATCATTTTGTTAGAGATATGGTTGAAGATGGTAGGTTGAAGATTGGTTAAGGTAGAGAGTTTGATGAATGTCGTTGATTCTTTAAGTAATCCTATGAGCACATAGAAGTTCAAATGGTGTGCAAATACTATGGGCCTTTCGGCCCCTAGCAATTAAAGAGATGATGTTTACACCCTCACGTTGCTCTTGGAAGGTGTTAAACAAGTGGGAGATTTTTTTGGAAAATGTGTCTCAACCTTGCAATTATATATTATTTATTGTTGATAGGATGCATATATATTTATGTATAAGAGTGAATTTGCATCCCTTATGCAAATCCCCTTTTTTCCTTTTTCCACCTTAGAAAACTAAGTTTGGAGGCTTAATTACACCTAAGCTTGTTGCTTTCATCCTTGGAACCTATTTTGAGCATTGATGGGGGTATTTCTATCAAGGACACCAATGCAGTGCGTAGACGTTCATATGACATGCTTACATCCCTGGCAGATTCCTGTGGCTGAACCTGCAGAGGCATTACACTTCTCATTGGTGGTCAAGTTGTAACGCCCTCTTCAGTCGACCGAATCGAATATGGTTTTTTTCTTCTTCCACTCTTCAAATTATCTCCTTCTACATGCTTGAAAACTTCTTTTTCATACCTTCAAGCAATCTTTTCCACTCTCTTGTACTCACTTCTAGCATTCTCAAACATTCTAGCAACACTCTTGCCCTCCATTGTAGCAACAACTTCACTGCATCACTTCAGTAAAGCAAGTTTGGGACCAAACCATTACAACAGAGGCTTGAGTACTCTCAATCTCTCCCCCATTAGCCTTGAGTGATTTTGGTGGAGATGGTAAGCTTCCCATTCCTCTCCTCTATTACTTGGTTAAGTAAGCACATTTACTATTTTGTAGTGTTTTAGTGTTCTTTATTATATTATCTTCTTTATCATAATCACTTTCTTGGTTGTCCATGGAGGTGGAAACACCTAAATGGGGGTCTAACTGAGGTAGGCTCCTATATATCCACCTAACATTTTCCTCCTCTTTGTGTGTGGGTAAACGTGCTTCAACAAGCTAGCTAGCGAATGAGTTTCTTTGTGAGATCCTTCTTGCCACCCTAACTCTTGCATTTTTTCTTTATCACATTACAGAGTATTTTGTTTACTTAATCACATTGTTTTGGCCCTTTAGTAGTAGTTAGCTAGGCTGTTAGCTTGTTTTCCTAGGTTTGACCTTGTCTCTTTAGTTGTCTGGTCATACAGATGCCAAGACACTTGAGAGATGCCAATGTGCCACTCTATCGTCCCAGGACCACACTTTCTTCCTTGGCTAGATAGCTTCCTGAGGCATAGCGTTGAACCTAAAAACTAGCTCACCTAGCCACATCTTACATTTCGAGTCTGTAGCGTGATTGAAGGAATTTATATTCCTCATCATTATCATCTTGCATTCCCCAACATCTTGTTAAGTTGAGGTAAGTAAGGGCAGCCTTTCACTCTTGGCCCTCCATGACCTGGGGACTTGAACATGGTTGGACCCCCACTCTTACATTTTTGATGAACCTAACATGAACCATTTTCGTTATGTTTTTCGATACTAATATTTCCTTTCCTCTTACTCTAGGAGTGTTCTAGGTGTGAGTGTTGTGAGGTTATCACATTACAACCCAATCGGCGACCCCTAGTTGGCATAGTTGGAAGGTTTCGAAGGTGTTGCATAACAAAACCTTAATTGGGTCATTGTCTTATCCTTTAGCCTTTAGGGACTCTATGAGAGTATCATCTAGTGTGCAATGGCCTCCTTCCTACATCAACCTATCCCCTTTGCTTAGGCTGTGGATAGTGGTACAGGTATAACCTTCACTTCACAGGACCTACCGATGGGTTTCAACAAGGAACCATCTCCTCTCTATATCACTGCAAAGATCAATGGAAACATCATAGTGGGTGTTCTCATTGATCCAACATCACAAGTAAACATAATAACCAAGGATATTATGTTGATTAACTTCTTACATAAAAATGGGTATAATGCACCTATGAGTACCATCTGCAGGCATGACAGGCTTTCTATGCCCCCTTTGGGTAGTATTGTCATGTAGGTCTTGGTTGGACCTAAATCTATGAAACTCCTATTTGACATTATCCCTGGCTCTGAGCTGTTTAGGGTGAAATTGGACATCCCTTGGTTGGTGGCGATGAATGTGGTACCCTTGGTTGTGTATAAATGTTTAAAATTTATCCATCAGGGTTTTATACACGTAATCCATGACACCAGTTATAGACCACCAGTTCCTCATGGTAGCTACTCCTTGGACTACTCTTGGCCTATTCCCATTAGTCCTCTTTCACCTAGGATGGACTTTCTACACTGAACTTATCAGAACTATAAGAAAGGGCGCCTAAGGAAAAAAGTGAGATACCCTCCATCGTCTTATGTTGTTTCACATAGGGCTTGCTTAAAAGCTAATAGTGATTCCACTAAGGAACATAGGAGGGAAAAAGAGAAATGGTCCCAAGATCCTCCTTCTTCCTCTTCTACTGGTCAGTTTGACGATTCTTCTTTCTCTACTGGTACAATCAAATTTTGCTCCATGCTTGTAGGAGAACCCTATAGTACCTACTTGACAAAATACTAGGTGTCCTGTGTTCGAATTTCCTATTCTATTGACGAAGCTTATAATCATTTGGTATAATGGGAAGAAAGTCTCCCATGGAGATTCCTCTTTATCTTGACCTCTGCGGCCTCCTACCATTCCTGCTCCTAAAGTAGTTAATGGGAAGAGGCCTGTTGTCAAGGATTTTAAGCTAACTCCCCTCACTACTCCTCAACCTATTCCTCTTTCTCCCATTTAGGAGTTCATTCCTCTACCAGAGACAACCATAGTGGATGTTCCCATAATTGAGCAAGAGCCTTATGCTCCTTCATAGCCTCCATCCTCCAACTCAAAAGAGTTGTAGAAATTGCCTTGTGCATGAGTGCAAGTGCTGGCGAAAGGCTCTCTTGGCTGATCAGGACACCTCACAAAGGAAGGAGGAAGAGATGACCACCCTTCAAGGTCTCTTGTAGTATTGTACTCTTCCCTTCCTTCTACCTCTCTTCAGTCTGGTCCTGTGTTGCTTCTGACTTCCACTGTGAGTTGTCCCTCTCATATGTGACAATACCTCTCTTCAACATTTTGATGTTTAGAAAATGCATTCGTTGCCCATGAATCTTTTCTAGAAAGTCTTCACAAATCTCTCTTTAGAATCACATTCTCAACTTGAGGCTCTAATGGAACATGTTTCCTTCATCATGGGTTCATAAAGAGAGGACTTAAAAACCCTTCCTCTCAAGTGGGAACATCTTTGACCTTCCCTTGTGTGGGGGCATATTTTTCGTTTCAAATTCCTTGATGAAGTGAACATCTTTCGAAAGGATCCCTTGATTATGGATCACTCTGAGAAAGAGAACATCTACTTTCAAACTGTGTGTCCCTTGAGTGGATGCCCTCTTCACAATAGGTTCCCCAGGGACCCCTTAGAAAGAATTCCAAATTGTCAATGGTCTATGCGATTGTTCGCATACTTACCTATGTGGCCACTTCTTGACTCTGTGGAGTCTACTTTCCTAGGTTTCCTCCATGTGAGAGATCTTGGGGGATACCTCCCTGTAGGACTGAGAGCCTGTAGGGAACTTCCTTTGAGATTCCTCCATGTGAGAGATCTTGGGGGTGGCTCCCATGCAAGTCTGCAGGCTTGTGGGGTGCTTTCTTGGGTTTCCTCCATATGAGAGATCTTGGGGGTTACCTTCCCTACAAATCTGCAGGTCTGTAAGATGCTTCCTTGGGTATTCTTCATGTGAGAGATCTTGGAGAATACCTTCCTTATAGTTTTGCGCGTCTGTAGGGAGCTTTCCTGGCTTCCTCCATGTGAGATATCTTGGGGGACGTTTCTTGGGTATCCTCCATGTGAGAGTTCTTGGGGGACACCTTCCCTACAAGCCTGTAAGGCACTTACTTTGTGGGGATTCCTTCATGTGAGAGATCTTGGGGGGTGCCTCCTTGTAGGTCTATAGGCCTGTAAGATGCTTTCTTTCTTCAACTTCATAGTTTTGAGAAGCTATGAAGTCCCTTGCTTGTCCTATACCTTCAAGTTTGTCAAATCATGGTCTACTTTCTCGACATTTCAGATATACATTCCTAACCTTACTCCTTCCTTGATCTACTTTACTGAAGCACTCATCAGTACTTATGCTCACAAAAGTGGGGGAAAAATGTATAAGATTGAACTTGCACCCCTTATGAAAATTCCCCTTTTTTCCTTTTTCTACCTTAGAAAACCAAGTTTGGATGCTTAATTATACCTAAGCTCATTGCTTTCATCCCACTTCGTGCCTGTTTTGAGCGTCGATGGGGGAATTTCTGTCAGGGACACTCGCGCAACACATAGATGTTTGCGTGGTGCACTTACATCCCTAGCATATTCCTACAGTTGAACCTATAGAGGCATTACACTTCTCATTGGTGGTCAAGTTATAACGCCCTCTTCAACCGACCGACCCAAATATGGTTGTTTTCTTCATCTCCTCTTCAAATTCCCTCCTTCTACATGCTTCACAACTTATTTTTCATACTTTCAAGCTATCTTCTTCACTCTCTTGCACTCACTTCTAGCATTCTCAAGAATTCTAGCAAAACTCTTGCACTCTATTGCAAGAACAACTGCACTCCATCACTTCAGTAGAGCAAGTTTGGGACCACACCATTACAAAAGAGGCTCGATTACTCTCAATATTTCCCCCATTAGCCTTGAGTGATTTTGGTGGAGGTGGTAATCTTCCCATTCCTCTCCTCTATTACTTGGTTGAGTAAGCATATTTACTGTTTTGTAGTGTTTTAGTGTTCTTTATCATACTCACTTTATTGGATGTCTATGGAGGTGGAAACACCTAAATGGGGGTTTGACTGAGGTAGGACCCTATATAGCCACCCAACAATTTCCTCCTCAATGTGTGTAGGTGAACGTGCTTTCAAGGAGCTAGCTGGAAAACGAGTTTCTTTGTGAGATCCTTCTTGCCACCCTAACTCTTGAATTTTTGCTTTATCACATTTGTTTACTTAATCATGTTGTTTTGGCCCTTTAGTAGTAGTTAACTAGGTCATTAGCTTGTTTCCCTAGTTTCAACCTTGTCTCTTTAGTTGTCTAGTCGTATGGATGCCAGTGCACTTGAGAGACGCTAGGGCATCGTGCTGTCATCCCAGGACCGTGCTTCCATCCTCGAGTAGAGAGCTTCCTAAAGCATAGCGTTGAACTTGAAAAAATGGCTTTCCTAGCCTCATCTTACATTTCAGATCTATAGGGTGATTGGAGGAAATTATAGTCCTCATCATTCTCGTCCTACATTCCCCAAAATATTGTTAAGTCGAGGTAAGTTAGGGTAGCCTTTCACTCTTGGCCCTCCATGACCTGGAGCCTTGAACATGGTTCGTCCCCCTCTCTTACAATTTATATATATATTTCCTAGTTACACTGATAGGTGTATACAATGGTAGCAAAGAGAAAAATGTGAGTGTGTTAACTCTTTAAGGAAACTCCTAAAATGGCCGACATACATTAAATAATGGTATATTGTAAATCTAAACTTTTCATTATTAGGTTTTAGATTTAATGGTGGATATTTTATTAGCCTGTCTTGCCCTAGAATGTAACTCTATTTTATGAGGGAATTGTATTATGATTATAGAGAAGATGATGTACTCTGAGAGTTTGATAGTGATCATGTTTCCTCTTGATATTTGGTGGTAATACTCCTATAATAAGCTTGCTCTGAAGTATATTGTAATCTTTGTGATTTCTAAATAATATATTGAGAAAATTTTGGAGTGTGGGAGTTTTTCTCCTAAAAGGGTTTTCCCCACATAAATCACTCTATCATGTGCGCATGATATTTATGTTTATTTATGTTTAAACTTCTCTAACAGTTAAATATTTGCAAATTTTTACATTAATATCCTCTCAAGATTAGTGTAGGAATTTGTTCCACTACCTTAGCTTCCTTACAACTTTGTTTGTGTAAGGTATTCTTCTTAGGGATCATCGTGCCTAATGTCTCCAAGAGAGGACAAGTCAAGGGTAAAAGTTTTAAAACTTAGGGAATGCAATGTGTCACATCACCACTAGGAGGAAAGTCATATGCTAAGAGATATCACACTCTTGGGGGAAATCAAACCTAATGACACCACTGGAAGAAAAGAATGCATCACAAGAAAAAATAAAATCACACCATGAAACATGAAAAATGTCAAAAGATATTATTGATGTATGCCCCCACTTTAAAGAAGTTGCTAACACAATTGGTATGAGAAATTTCTTTAAAGTAGCCAATGTTCAATCCTAAGACATGAGAGCTTCCTTAGAAAGCCCTATACCAAGTCATATGTTTCTAAAATAAAGCTACACCATGAAAAAGGAAGGAGGCATTGCCCCCAAAAATACATATGGGATATACAGATTCGGGGTTAGTATAACTTTGCTACAATGTTGTTATAGAGCTCAAAAATGTCACTATTAATAAATATTTAACTAGTTCCCTTTGGGTGTATTTTCCCTCTATGCGTCAGTTCATACATCGCAAAGTTAGCGTAGAATTTTATCCAGGTTATGCTCTTCCATGCCACGTGTTTACTCCTCACAACCATGAGTCTCTGCATTCTTTCACATTCCAGAAACTGCTGCTATGCTTCCATGTGTTGTGGTTGTGGGATACTTTTGGTCATGTTTTCTTTCTGCCTCATCAGGCCCCAAAAAGCTGCCATAAAGCCCTCATTCCTAAAAGGTTTTTGGCGGGCCCCATAGTGGCTATCTGTGGTATATGCTTGCTATATGTCCACTATTCGTAAATCTTTTTGCATAGAGATGAAGTTGCAACCGTGGGTAGCGAAATGCTGCCACACGTCTTTTTTGCGCCCGACTGATAGTTGTTCCCTCCATTCTTGGTAAAGTGCTCCACCCATTCGACACATGTAGCATTAACGCAAGTCCTTAGCGGCAGAAGGAAAGGTTTCATATGGGCAACGAAAGGTTGCCACATGTGTAGCCAACATATTTCATATTCAGGTGATGGACTAGATGAACCGAATGATGCTATTGGTCGATGCATGTCATAATCATTGACACAGGAGGGTTAGACTTGTCTGATCGGGCCTTGCCAAGACCACCTCCATCATTTGCAGAAGACACACCTATGCCTGGAATGATTGGATGCTTTGTTCCAGATCGATTCTATTGTAATGACCTTGGGAATATTCTGATTCCTGCATCATTGCCGGGGGATTCCAAAAGGCTTTTTGTTGCTACTCTCTGAAGCGGTGGGGGTTTTTCCCTGCTATATATACTTTTCTCTATTGAGAGAAAAAGGTTTGGAATTTGAAGGAAAATGTTGGTTTTAGTAAAAGGACACCAAACCTTTATTGTTGTTTTATGTTATTGCAAAAACTCTCAGACTATGCCAATTGTTTCGCCTTTCTATTTTTTATGGTACTTGATCCAACTATAAACTGTGTTTTTATATTGTCTAGATATTTCATTTAAGAACTTCTATATATGTTGAGTGCAAGTTTGCTGACCTAGATCATGTCTAATGACTCTTCTTAGCAGTAGGAATATGTACAATATTATTTTATGTCAATGAATGGATTGTCTATGCTATAATCTTGAGTTTCTGATATTCTGGAACACTACAACACCATTCAGGCCCTTAGATCTATGATTTATCATGCTTATCATTAAGTCTTGGTGCATCGCCTTAGGTTAGACTTTATTTTATTATATCCATTTCCTTTTCCCTTTCAAATCCCCATTAAAGAAGAAGTCAGCTTCTCTAAAAACCTGTAGGTCACACAGTTTTGTGCAAAAGGTCCCCCATAAACTAAGTTTCCCATAAGACATTGTTACCTCGTCAAATTTTGGTGTCAACAGTTTGTTCTTTTTCTGGCACACTCGCTAGGACAGCACTTAAATGAAATTGTGTTTTAGAAGGGTGTATGGGCCATCGGCCTATAACTAGATCCCAAACCCCAGGCAACTCTAGTTTACTAGTACTTCCACTAGGAACAACGTGAGTCACGAATCAATTGGTAAACGTTCCATTCCAACCACCTGTTCCTCTCACCATGTTACTAGTTGCCAACAAGAATTATGTAGCATGGGATGCCGGAAGTTCCCTAGTAGTGCCGGTAGCACCCACTCTCTGGGGCACTATCTCAGTTTTGGCCCTGAAAGCTATACCCAAATTTACTGAAGATGGCTCAAGAACACTAGCAGAACATTTGTAGGATATGGTGGATGAGTGTTTGGTACACGAGATTACAGTGCATAATGTAGCTCTAAGGCTTCTCACTGCATCTTTCAAAGGAAAAGTGCTAGATTGGTACCGAACACTATCACCTAATACTATTCAGACCTGGGACGAGCTCAGAGATCCATTCTATGAGAGGTTCTAAGACAACAGAGATCGTTCTTCATTATATTATCAACTATCTATCATAAAATGAGCCCCCCTGGAGGCTCTAACGAACTTTAATGCCCGATTTCATGAAAATTAGAAAAGGATTCCTATTACTATATGCCTGACTCCCAAGTTGGCATTCATATTTTATCTGAAGTCCATCAATTCTGACATTTCCATGATGATCAAGTCTTTGGGAGGAGCTACTCTACTAGATGCTTACATTGTCACTATCAAAGTTGAGAATCATTTAATAAATTGCAGAAAGTGGCCTCCTCAACTTATCATGCCGATATTCCCTAAAATATCAATCCCCGTGCAAGAGGTGCCATCAACTAGCAGTCTGCATCTATACAGTCACTGTACACATATGTGGTAGCCCCACAAAATGTAGCCTCTACATCAGGTTCTTCCAAGGATGAAATGAGCAAACTCAAATAAATGTTGCGAACCATGGAGAATGATATAACCACTCTTAAATGGAACCAATCAACACCTTTGAAGTCTACATATGAAAAATATCAAGGTGGGCAATCCTTATATCAGCAGAATCAGTACTAGGGCATGCCTCGACTAATCCACTAGCTCTGACTACAAACCAAATGGTGTCGGTGCCTACTCCGCTGACAAGCACGTCACCAAGCTCGAGTAGGGAATTAACTGCAGGGAAAAACAACCTTATTTATGATATCAATCTATGGTGCTTCCCTTGCAGTGATGCGCATATGCCCCAGAACTATCCATGTGGCAACTTACAACAAAAGGTGGCGGAGCAACACAACCAAGGTGTGACAACCGAACATGGAGGTTATATATATGCCTCACCACAAATGGAGAGTGCAGTTCTTACGGCACAAATGTAAGGAATGTCTTTAGAACAAGAATCTGAAATCACTCTTGATCACATGCTTTTCTCCTATATGGAGGAAGAAGAAATGGTGTTTGCTAATGATGCATTCATATCCAAAACACCACAAGTGCAATTTGATTATAACACATGCTCAAAGAGAAGATTCACTGGTGAGTTAGTTGTTTCGCATCTAGTCAACCCGCAACTCAAAAGTGCTTCTGATCAGATTCCTGGCACTTCAACCATCTCGTCACCATCTCAACCATGGAAGGAAAATATTATAGCAAGAACCAAGGAGCAGAAACCTCTAAGCTTGTCACCTTTTAATGTGGTAGAAAAATTGAAAAAATCATCCACTAATGTGTCTCTATGGGACATTCTAGCTATCCCAGAGAAAAAGATGCTATTATAGAAGGTGCTTCAAGAAGAGGTCAACTCGGCACCAACAAAGTTGTTTACCAGTACATAGGTTGTCAATCAAATACGGCTAGCTAAATTCCTTACAAACAATACAAATGAATCCCCAGTTGAGGTTAGAGAGAAGCTAAAACCCCAACCCTTCTTCTTGATTCTCATTATAAGAAAGAAGTTATTGCACAATGCTATGATTGATTCTAGCATTAGTACCACAGTTATGCCTAAACAGATAGCCGAAGCTTTAGGACTCAGTTATGAACCTATGAAAACAGGGGAATGCAGCTTGATGGGAACAAATTTGAAACTGTAGGTGCCATCAAAGCACTTCCTTTAACTCTATTTGCTTGCCCTGGTATCACAGTGCCGCAAGACACTATGATCATAGATGTTCCTCCTATGTTTGGTCTTTGTCTATCCTAATAATTTACTTCAAAGGTGTGTGGATACCTGTCCTTGGATTGGTCACATCTGATACTTAGAACCAAGCATGGTGCAAAAATGAAGATAGAATCAAAGTCTTCACATTCTGAACATGTAGCGGACAAAGCCTTGATCAATTTTGAAGCCACACATACCTCTATCACCAAGCAAGAAATGTATTGTGTTGAATTACTGGAGGAAGAAAAGGTGAGCAGAGACTGGAATGACGAAAAAGATGCTCTATTGAGTGAACACATGGACAATGGTCATTTCAGCAATTATCATGCTACAGGATTGGGAACCTATGTAATTTATGATGAAGGCCAAGTGCTTTTGAAGGTCGCCAAAGTGTCCAAGGGTAGCCAAGCAAGCGAGGTATGGATATTGTACTTTGATGGAGAAAGAAGTAAAGTGGGTGTTGGAGTAGGGGTATATCTAATATCCCCACAAAATGAAAAATTGTTAAGGTCCTTCCATTTTCATTTCGCCTGCTCAAACAATGAGGCTAAACATGAAGGATTAGTTCAAGGTTTAAGCCTTGTAGAACGAATGGGCATAAAGCAATTAATGGTGTTCAAAAATTCTGAACTAGTAGTCAACCAAGTCCAAGGGATTTCCATGGAAAAGAATGTCCGCATGAGATCCTATCGGCACCAAGTCTAGGAACTGGTTGAGGGTTTTCAAGCCTTTAACATCTAGACTATTCCCCGAGGAAAAAATAGCGATGCAGATCGCATGACCGTGATTGGTGCCCAGTTTGATCTTGCCTCTAACCTTATACATAATGAACATTCAGTACGAGTACTGGTCCGATCGGTGATTCTTGACAATGATCAAAGTTGGAAAGTTTTTGAAAGTGATGAACATATCACCTCGTTCATCCAGCAGTCAGGAGAATTTCCTGATCAGCTTCAACCAAAGATTGTTGAAGCTTATGAAGGACAAATTATGCAACTCAAATCTAACAAGCTTCCAAAAGGATTCGTTACTCTTGAAATTTTTTTTGATTGTGATGATGTCTGAAATGATAAACGAAAGTTCATAGCATACACAAGTGATTATGTGAACCTTCGGTTCGTAGATGGACAGAATATTCGAGTAGGGAAAAATGTCCCACACCATGATAAAGAAAGACTCATTAGTTTCTGTGAAAAGTATGGAGTAGTGGCCTAGTCCTATGATGATCTGGAAGGATATGATCCTAATATCATTCAACACACTATTGAGCTAACATAAAGTGCAAAACAAGTCTAACAAAAATAGAGGCCAGTCAACCCTAAAATTGAAGCACTAATGGCACAAGAGCTAACTAAGCTTATTGAGTCGCGCATTATCTTCCCAATTAAGCATAGTACCTAGGTATCTAATCCGGTCCTGCTCCGAAAGAAGAGTGGAGATATTTGATTGTGCGTGGACTTTTGAGACCTAAACAGAGCATCTCTAAAGGACCACTATTTGCTGCCTTCTATGGAGTCAATATTACAAACGGTTGCAAGATCTGAATTGTTTTCTCTACTGGATAGTTTCTCCAGCTATAATAAGATCTAAGTTAAAGAAGAGGATCAACACAAGACTACGTTCCCCACAAAGTGGGGAAAATTTGCATATGCTAAAATTCCTTTTGGTTTATCCAATGCACGGGAAACATTCCAATGAGCGATGGACATCACATTCACTGAACTAATCAATAAGTTTATTCTAATTTATTTGGATGATCTTATTATATTTTCTAAATCTAAGGATGATCATTTTGATAATTTAGAAATAGTTTTTCAAAAGTGCCAGGCATTCGGAGTGTCCCTAAATCTGAAGAAGTGCGTATTTGGCATACCGCAAGGCAAACTGTTAGGACATGTATCTAAGGAAGTGGTTTCAATTGACCCCGAATGGGTGAAAGCTATCAAGGAACTCCCCTTCTGCTGAATAAGAAAGGTGTTCAATCTTTCCTAGGCAAAGTAAATTTTGTTCTAAGCAAGTTTATTTTTGACTTTTCGGGAGTAATTAAGCCGATCACCCTGATGTTGAAGAGGGATCAGACATTCAAGTGCATGACCAAAGCTCGGGAAGCCTTTGAAAAAGTCAAGGAAGCTATTTCCACAGCTCCGGTACTAGTTAATCCAAATCAATCTAAGAATTTTATAATGTATTCATTCAGTAGAAAGTCCAGTATTGCTACTATCCTAGCCCAAAAAGATGATGAAGAAAAAGGGGAACATCCAGTAGGGTTCTACTCCCAAACCCTAAAGGAATATGAGGCGAATTATAATTTTTTTGAAAGGCAGGCCTTTGCAATAGTGAAGGGACTTAAAAAGTTCCTCCATCTAATTTCTTGCAATAAGGTACTTGTGTATGTCACACATTCCAGTGTGCATGAATATATCATGGAAGGGGAAATCACAAAAAAAAGAGTTAAATGGATCACCAAGATTCTAGAATATGACATTGAGGTCAAACCTACTAAAACTATTAGAGGAAAAGGACTGTGTGAATACATGGCACAAAATGAGGAGATTCTTGAGCAACCAGAGCTTGTCTTGGTAAATGAACTAGAATCATAGGGTTGTTGGTTGAATGATAGAGTGAGGTTCATGCAAACAGGAAATTATCCTCTAGGTCTCCCCCCCAAAAAAAGGAGATATTATTGGCTGCAAAATTGCGGATATACGCTAGTAGAGGGAGTCCTTTTCAAAAATAATTTCAATGGTCTTCTTCTACGATGCGTTACTTCAGAGCAAGCAAAAAGGATCATCGACACGTTCCACAATAGTGATGTGGGTAGACACTTCTTTGCTAAGACCACCACCATTAAAATCATGTGTGTCAATTACTATTGGCCTACACTGTTTAATGACTCACATTCTTTGGTAAAATCTTGTAGAAATGCCAATTCTTCACTGATAGAAGGAAGAATTATGCCATGCCTCTCAAACCCATAGTGGCAGATGAACCATTTGTACAATGGGGTCTGGACTTCATCAAAATGATTAACCTAGCTTCTAGTGTCGGACACAAGAGGATTTTGATTGCCATAGATTACTTCACCAGATGGATGGAGGTTGTTCCACTAAAAAGCACAATAGAAACATAAATTGTAGATTTCCTCGAAGAGCTGGTGACAAGGTTTGGTCCTATAAAGTCTATCATTTCTAATAATTCCAGAGCTTTTCTATGCACAAAGATATGTCGTTTCACATTAAATAATGGCATATTCCTCAAGACATAATCAAATTATTACCTGTAGGGAAATGACCTAGCAGAGTCAACAAACAAGAACCTAGTTCAACTCCTCAAAAGGATTGGTTCGGAACACTAGACGGAATGGCATAAAAACCTCTGAGTAGCACTCTGGGAAAACCAGATAACTTCTAAGTAAGTCCTTAAGACTTTACCTTATGAGTTGGTATACGGGAAAGAGGCATTGTTACCTATATCTATGGAGATTCTGACACTCCAATTGTCGAAATCCCTCGAGATAGAACAAAATGACAACATGGAAGTCTGACTTTCTAAACTATTAGAAGTGCAAGAAAAAAGGGATAATTTCCTAATAGCATAACACTTTCGAGCTATAAAATATGGAACAGGAACCCTTAGGAATCTCGGTTAATGGGATTCATCTTAAGTTGTTCCATTAAGTGTTGAGTGCTATTTTGTACATATGTGAATAATGCTTTTATTTTCTTTTCCTTTTCTTTGGCCAGTCTTTTTCAAAATTGGTTTGTGCTTCTGCAGAATTAACCCATATTACGAAGGGTGGAATAGTAGGATTGGTTTACATGAAACACACCCATGTGCAAAAAAATAACACACATGCTATAAAAGAGCCCTTAAAACTGAAATACAGAATGAAAGTTTTATAGCCCATAAAACTGAAATGTAAAATGAAAGAAAGAGCATGGATTTTCTTTATAAATATATATATATCTATTTATATATATATTCTTTGGATTTTTACATTACAAAAGGGATGGGGAAGCCATAATCCAAAATATACAAGTATTCGAGCTATTCTTTTATATATGAAAAATGATAATCTTTTTTAGGCTTATATACACACTAGAGGGCAGGTGGTCTAGGCAACAAGAAATAGAGAAAACGGGGAAGAATTTTTTTTTGGGGGAGCAGAGATGGTTTTTTCATCCCAAGGCACAAGAGGTAGCAATTGATGCATCAATGGCAGCATCTACCTCTTCCTCGTCAGTAGGTTTTTTAGGAGCAGAAGCAACATCATTCGGCACAACCGCCATTGGTGAGGGAAATACCAGGTTCCTGAAGTTAGTATACCAATCTACATCATAGAAAGGTATCACATTGTAACTGCAAAATGAGAAGTGCAAGGCTTGGGTAACTCTTTGTTGATGCCCATCATGTGTGTGAAGGCGAAATCCACAGAGAAATGATAGCCAAACAACTTCAACTTCTTCCTCAATAAAGCGACGGAGGTCACTGGCTAATGGCATACCTACTCCATATGTGGCATGAGCAACAATTTCACCAAGGCCATTCATGCATTTCTTTGACCAGCTTCAGGATGAGACGCCTGGAGATGTTAATGTCTAACATGGATGCCACGAAGTGGGAGCATATGTTAGTGTTCACTCGATACTTGTCCTCATATTCTATGCAGTCTTTACCCAAAACCCATTTTATGGCTATCAGGACCAAGGAATGTTTATTCTTGGTCATCCTTTTTAGCCTCCTGGTAGAAACCTCCCCTAGAAACATTGTCCTTGACTTATACGAGGTTAGACGAATAGGAGTGTTCATGATTTTGACACTATGCCTATGCTTTTTAGCCAATACTGAAAATTACCTATCACCTGACCTATGAGAAAACTTGCTTAAAACTCTGCTAACAACCTATCGCTACTTAAATGCTAAGTATGATTTCCTCACTACTTACCGGCCTATTTATAGAAAAAATGACAAGACACATGCTAATCCGTTTTGAGAAAACGTGATGATAACTAGATGCCAACTTGAAAGGCGTTCCTATGTTTGCTCACATTTCTAGGCTAGTTGCATTTGCGGAGGTATGAAAATGCATGCTAGATTAATAGGAGCTAATTAATTAGCTTTAAAAAGGTGGTGCTCATCAACTGTAAGCCACACGGTTGTACGTTATTATGTCATCTCACAGGGATTTCCCAAAGCCCAAGGCAATATTCATATCTTTTTAGGTCGTGATCATTTTTTTTAGCATAATCATTTCGACTAGATTATTAATTACCAATGCATACTAACATAAGATTAAGAAAGAAAATTGTTGGCTCAAGTTTCAAGGGAATCACAACATATCACACGGTTTCCAAACGCAATAATAAGCTTCTACCACCTCAAAATGGCAAGTAGTTCATTTTGTACGAATTGCAAAAATTAATGGTACATGCTGAATTAAATGCAAAAGGCGTACTTTCGTCTACCACCTTGAGGAAAGATAAACAAATATTGCATGAAAAGGCTTAATAATTCAAAGTCTTCTCACAAATTCCAAAGCTAAAGGTGTAGAGTTGTTTTTTTTTTAGCATATCCAGAGCCGACGAAAATTGCAGAGTACAAAACTCATAGAGGTCTCAATAAAAAGAGAAAATGTCAAAGGATTCATCTCAGCCAACGCAAGAGGAAATTAGCCAGGAGCTGTTTACAACCATACAATTGTCAGGGGGCATGGATTTGGCATATGCTATGCCTGGTATACCCAACAGGCTGAAGAAGGCTTATACAACAGAGCTGAAAAGGTCCAAGGATTGCAGAAATAGGAAAAGGGTTGAAGAGAAATGGGATAATATCTATGATCCATGGCTCGCAAAAAACCCTAAGTCCTTAAGAGAAGTATTCTATGCAAGGTTGACGGCATCAAAGGCGGAAAAAACTACAACAACAAAAATTTGGTACAGTGGTCTTCCACAATACATGGTCCCATTGGTGTACTACTACCTGGAGATAGTTGGCATTGCCATCCAACGTTATAACCTTGATACCCACTACATCGAAGGCCAAAACTTAAGGGTTCATATCAGCCCATAGGCCATCTGGCATATGCTATGCATCCTGGACCCAAGAAAAAGAAGAGAGAACATTGAGTCATTTTACCCTGGAAAAGGAGAGAAAACATGGAGGGCGATGAAAAAGAACTCAGAGTTCTTATTGGAGGAGACTAGTAGGAAAAGACTCCTAGCCGCTAAAATTCCAAGTATTCCATTGTTGCGCGAAGCATTACATGAAGATTTGTAGGATGCCATGTTCATGCTATCTTTTGTGTGCGGCCGAGACTCCGATGAGATGGTGGAAACTTTTCAAATGGGACCGACATTCAAATTCTGCTAGCAGAATGATACCTTCTGGTATGATTTTGTTGAGTTCATGGTAGAGGAAATGATACGAAAAATTATGAATTACCTGATGGAGGAAAAGTTTAGGTTTCTTTCTTTCCTGGTTCACATGTTTCTACATCAGAACCCTAATTTTTTTGCCTGGTATTTTCCATTATCAATTTTTGATGAAAGGAATAAGAGGAAGCCAGTGTTCACATGGACGCCTTTTCTTTCGACATCATATGATTATTATGCATTTTCAGACTATTTCATAACTTCAGTCTTGCATGACTTAATCAAAAAGGTGACATAATTCGGCTCGATAAGTAGCAGACTAGATATATGTAGAGTTTCACTCCCGCTTGTGACTAGTTCTTAGGAACAGATTTCATAATTCTCGAGATGTGGGCCTTCACTGGTCAACCTTTCCTACTCCCATCCTATGTTAGAGATAGGGTTCTTGCACTGGAAATGTATCAGCAGGTGTGTATCATTGATTTTACCTTTTGTAGTAGCAAAAGTGTCAAGAAAAAGGGATTCTTCTCTTGTCTGAATAATTTCAAGTCAGTAACTCTGATAAAGAAATAATCGAACCAGCTATTGGAGGATAAACTGGCTTATGTAGAGTTTTTTCTGGTAAATGATAAGTGGAAATACAACCCTTTCAATGACTTTCTGGAGCCACATATGAGAGTTACATATGTTCCTCAACCTTACTGGGAGAAGCGGCGTAACCCACGGGCAGACAAGGATGAAAATTTTGTTGAATTAGCATGTATTCGTACGCAAGATACTAGCGGGTCATAGCACAAGTTCTACTTTCCTGTGGTGGTGGCCCAGGATAATATGTATAATAAGTTGAAGAAGGATGATGAGTGGGCTACTGAAAAAATAGAAGCTTTTTGGAAGTATCACCAGGATACAGTGCAATTGGATGGCCCTTACGACAGTCTCAAGGATGACAAAGAATTTGAAAAATGGTGGAATGAAGGTCACCCCAGCACGAGCTCTAGTAATAATAAGAGCGGAGACTCAAAAGGTGAGTCTGAAGAGTAGGAAGAGGAAGTGGTGACATCGGCCTCCTCTGCACCGAAGGAGAAAGTCCCCAGACAACCTGCCTATGTGGCTGTAAATGTGCACTTTAATATATCAAGCGCCTCGTGTACACTCACTTGGTTTGCTAAGCCAGCCAGATTATCATTGCAGAAAATAGCAATAGCTACCAAAGCTCAGGACAGTCCACCCACAAAGGAACGATGCACATAAAGCATTCTTGGAGAGGGTTCACAAGAACTAGCCAAAAGAAAAGTGCTTGTAGCTAGCCAGGACCCTGAGGCTGAGGATGAGTCAATTTTGGAGCCGCCATCTAGTCAATAGGTAATATTCACTCCTTCCCTTGCTTCTCATTCCCTGGTATTTTCCCCTGCCTCCACTATCCCTACCATGAGTATTGGCCCTATGCCTTCCACTTTTATGCCAGCATATTCAGGAGGTTTCGCACAATTTTCGTAGACCGCTCCACTTGTCCTTACTCGTCTGTGAACCCTTACACCTGATGTGGCCAGTCAGTCTATCCTTGCCTCACTTTTTGAAAACATACCCCCTACGAGCGCCCCTTCTTTTTGTAGTAATACTGCAGATCCTCTTCCATCGCAATAGGTCGACACCACATTGAGAATCCCTCCATCATCCCAGCCTATGAGTCTTGTGGCTGATTCACCAATTCAATCATTACAACTGACTAGCCCTTTTGTTGGGCCTCAAGCCAAACTTTGGAATGTGTCACACTTCTCCCTGCAAACTATTACTCTCCATAAGAAACAAATGCCCACGCCTATGAGAGTTACCTATACCTATGCCTTGCCTTCTAGTGCTCTATTCGCAGGTGGACTAGTTTCATTGCATGTCGAATTTATAGCACAGATTGATTTCAGAAAAGATGCACGCGCAAATAGAATGTGAAAGCATAGGGAAAAAGATGATAGTATTTCTACTGAGCCAAAAATATAGACTCTTTATGATGAGGCCCAACAGAAATTAAAGTTTGCAACCATGTACCCAAGGGTAAGCAAGCCTCAGGGGGAGATGCACTTGGAAGATTATGTGATATATGCAGTAAGGATCGACATGAAGGTGGCCCGACCACAGGATAAGGTTGAAATCATGGAGGAAACACAATGGATAGTCACTTCCGACTTCCTTAAAACTAGTTGCCAGCTAAAGAAGAAAGATGAGCAGCTTAAAGCGGCAAGAGAAAGGGTTAGTTTTTTGGAGAAAAAAGAGAAATCCTTGTAGGTGGAAGTTGCTCATATGACAGAAAGGGCGCTGATAGTAGAGGAAGAGAGGAATAGACTTCAGGGTGAACTTGCGAAGACTCAGGTTGCTAACACTACTATGATAAAAGAGCTACAGTCTAAGAATCAGGAGACGAAATAGAATCTGTGACTGAAGAATGAAGACCTGGAGCAACTTTTCCTTGAGTATATTCAAGTAATGGCTTAGAGGAATGAAGCATTGAAGCACCAACAGGCCCAATATGAGTAGAAAATACAAGAAAAATAGGTTGAATTTAAGGGCCTAAAAGCTCAAATAGAAGAACTCCAAGAGACAAATTCTTCTCTGGACGAGCACTTAGCAAACCACTCATGACCTGAGGAGAATTGGAATAAAGAAATGAGCAGCTATGCAGAATAGCTAGCATCTGAGAAAAAGAAAGGGCAGAATTGGTTGAGGCCATTATTTCAAGAGACAAGGAGATTGCTTCTCTTAAAAGCTCTCTCCTATCTCCCCCTACACAGCCAGACATCATTTTGTTGGTTAGGAAGTTGTACATCTCGCACTGGGAAAATACTAAAGCTTTTTGCCTAACACTACAACCTACCCTCTAATTCATCACTAAGGCATCAAATTTGAGCCAGCAGGCTCATGATATGATTGAGTAGTTCTCATGTTTCATCTTGGAGAAGGTTCCTGAAGCAAAAGATCTGCTCACCAAGCTATACTTGGTCTCTAATGAAAACCTTGATAGAGCGGGTATTGAAGATCGGGATGTTGCTGCTCAAACAAAAAATAAGTTCATCCATTACCACTCCACCTTCTTTGCACTAAAGAAACCATGACTATTCTGAGAAAGACACTAGACAACATATGAGGAAATTTCTCCAAGTTAAGAAGGATGGGTTTTCCATCCCCGTTCCTTGAAGATGGCTCTATTGCCACGACTGAGCAGATTGCAAAAAAGATAGAAGAAAAGGAAAATGATCTAGAGGCTTTCAGGGATTTCAATCATCCTCCCACGACAACTGACATTGAGGGAGTGATTCATCCACTTGCACAACTACTATTTCATTGTGAAGTAGGGGCCAGTTTACCCAATGTGCTACCTCACAAGGAAACTATTCATTTAAGTGGAGCACATGAGAATTTATGCAACATGGTTAGGCCATTTGAGGATGAATGGTCAAATCTACAAGTGGCTCTTTCCAATCTCTGATTCCATTTCCCAATGAAATGGCACTCTCTCCTATAAACCAGAGAAATTTTGGGTTCTTCATTGCGTAGTCGAAACGCCCCTAATAGTCGCTAAAAGTTGTTAATAAATATTTAACTAGCTCCCTTCAAGTGTATTTTCCCTCTATGTGTCAGCTCGTGCATCACAAAGTCAGCTTGACATTTTATCTAGGTTCTTCTCTACCATGCCACGTGTTTACTTCTTGTAACCCTGAGTCTCTACATTTCTTTGCATTCTAGGAAATGCTGCTATGCTTCCATGTTTTGCGGTTGTGGGATACTTTTGGTCATGTTTTCTTGCTACCTCATCGGGCCCTGAAAATCTGCCACGAAGCCCTCATTCCTAAAAGGTTTTTGGTGGGCCCCACAGTGGCTATCTGTGGTATATGCTTGCTACGTGTCCGATATTCGTAAATATTTTCACATAGAGATGAAGTAGCAACCACGGGCAGCGAAATGTTGCCACGTGTCTTTTTGCACCTGACTGATAGTCATTCCCTCCATTCTTGGTAAAGTGCTCCGCCCATTCGACACGTGTAGCATAAAATCAAGTCATCAGCGGCGAAAGGAAAAGTTTCATACGAGTAGCGAAAGGCTGCCACGTGTCTAGCCAACGATCTCATATTTGGGAGATGGACTAGATGAACCGAATGATGCTATTGGCCACTGCGTGTCATAATCATTCACATAGGAGGGTGACACTTGTCTGATCAGGCCTTTCCGGGACCACTACCATCATTTGTAGAAGATGCACCTATGCTTGAAATGACTGGATGCTTTGTTCCAGATTGATTATGTTGTAACAGCCTTGGGAATATTCTGATTACTACATCATTGCCAGGGGATTGTAAAATATTTTCTATTGTTGCTCTTTGAAGCAATGGAGGTTTTTCCCTACTATATATACTTTTCTCTATTGAGTGAAAAAGGTCCAGAATTTGAAGGAAAATAGTAAAATGATGTGAGGCCTTTATTGCTATTTATGTTATTGCAAAAACTCTCAGACTATGCCAATTGTTCGACCTTTCTATTTTTTATGCTATTTGATCGAACTATAAACTATGCTTTTATATTGTCTGGACATTTCATTTAATAACTTCTATATATGTTGAATGCAAGTTTGCTGACCTAGATCATGTCTAATGACTCTTCTTGGTAGTAGGAATGTGTGCAATATTATTTTATGTTAATGAATGGATTCTCTATGATATAATCTTGAGTGTCTAATATTCTGGAACACTACAACACCAGTCAGCCCTTAGATCTATGATTTATCATGTCTATCATTAAGTCTTGGCGCATCACCTTATGTTAGACTTTATTTTATTATATCCATTTCCTTTTCCCTTTCAAACCCCCATTAAAGAAGAAGCTAACTTCTCTAAAAACCCGAAGGTCACTCAGTTTCGCGCAAAAGGTCCCCAATAAACTGAGTTTCCCATAAGACACTGTTACCTCATCAAATTTTGGCGTCAATAGTCACCATTCCCAAAAATACTCATAGAACTAGAAGAATGACACAAAAAAAGTGAAATCAAAGAAAAAGCTTTCAGGTCCACATGAAAGAGACCTAAATGTCTCGATGCCTTGCATCATCCCCAAAAGGAAAACACAAGACAAGCAGAAAGATAAAATGTTTATGACATAGAGAAGAATGTAGATACATATAGAGGAATGCACAAAAAGAGATAGATACATCAAACAAAATGGTATGGGGGATTACATTACACAAATGCAATCACATAAAGAAACATGATTTTTTTTCAAAAGACTAGTAAGGTACATGCGAATCAACCTATAGCAAGTCATTTGTATCCCAAACTCGGTTAGTATATACAGAAGGTGGACAACTAGCCAAAGGGACAATGACAAGTTCTAAACTAGGTGAAGAACCAAGTTCAACACTCTTATTAGTATAATTGTCATTTAAACTCATGGAAGAGGAGATTGATGAATTCAACTCATTATAAACTTGTTCATAAATCTTTGCAATATCAATGTCATCATCTAAATTAATCACAATAGGAGGTAGAATGATAATGTCTTTGGAAGGTTCTTGTTTACATTGCAGTGAGGGTATAGAGTCATCATGGATTGCTTTAGGAAAGTTTGGATTTTTATTTTCTATGTTTCTTTTTTCTTCTTTAGCTTGTAACATACGAGCAATAGCATGACATCTATGACTATGCTCTCTAGAATTTTGATTTCATTTCAATTTGTTGTCAATTTGTGATTGTGTAGGAGTGGGTTTGTCAACCATATTATTTATTTCTTCCTTTAGGGGAGGAACAAAAGGAACCATAGGAGGTTGCTCAACCACTTTCTCTTTGCCTTTGTAAACTTGTTTGATTTTAGGAGGCATAACTGGATTTCTTTGATTGTCTTGTGGTCTCTTATAGGAAATGGTAGGAGGATTTGTCATAGGTTTCTCTTGGATTTTTTACATAAAGTGGTCTAACGATGGGACACATAATTTTTTCGGTCTGACTTTTAGAGGGAGATTTATCGAGCCCATCGTAGGACAAGAAAAACCATTATTCATTTGATCCATGCTTTCAGTTTTTCATATGTATCTTGATAGAGTTTATGCACAAATAGGAATTCTTCAGTGATCACATTCATTACACAGATGGGATCAATTAATATCCCAATAGTAGTTTTGTCATTTATTCTTCCAACTATGTAAAGAGGACCATTGGGTGCATGTTTGATTATGTCATTTTGTGAGAAAGCAATATCAAGGGGCATTTTGGTTGAGCCCTTACAAGGATTAGCTTCGACAAACGATACCACTTTAATTGCTTTGTCCATATTTTCATCTTTTATGTTTTCATCATTTGTGTCAACATTCATCACATCATTCTTTTTTTCACTAGCTTTGACAAATGAAATAGTATGTTTTGGCATGGGATTTGTAAATATTTGTAAATTTTGGTTAGGAGGAGATACAAACTTATTACCTTAATCATTCACACCTCCAATTAGAAGATGATTAGAATCAATGATGTCTTGCATAATATGTTTAAGATGCTTTAAATATTATGTATCATGTCCATTATTTTGTTGATAATGGAAATAAGAGTGTGGTCTATAGTTTTCCAGAAATGGTTTATTAGGATCAAGAGCTCTAATAGGAGGTAGAGAAAGCATATTCTTTTCCATGAGCTGCAACATGATATTATGAAGGGTATCGGGTAGAGGGGTAAATTTTACATTCCTATCCCCAAAGGAAAAGTGATTTATCATCTTTATAGCAGCCACTTGGTTATCAACTTGTTGATTTGGTTGAGGGGAACTAAATTGTAAAAAGGCCCTATTTTGCTTCTTGAAAGGTTGGTAACTATTTTGAGGAAAGCATTCAAACTTTTCAAGATGGATAGAAGGTTTTTTCACATCACAACCATAAGCCGAATTCTAATAATCATGAAGGGTTGTATATAATTGTGTAAGGATGGGAATTTCAACATCTCAAGTTTGGTTTGGATTTTTCTTTGTAAATTGGAAATAAACATTCCTTGGACATGGCATTAGGAATCTTAATGTTTATTTGTAAATAAAGCATTTGATAGTGTGCTATGAAATTAGTAACCTTTTTATCATCCTTTTTCTTGAATGTCATTAAATTAGGTAGGGTCATCTTGGGACCCATGTGAATGTGGAAGTGGTTGTAAAATGAATCAATAAGCTCATTGGATGAATTTATTGAATTATTTGATCAAAGAAAAAACCACTCTAATGCAGTATCCTTTAATGACCTAGGGAATAGTTTAGCCAAGAGCTTATCTTCAAAGATAAAATCACTGCATAGGGTTGTATAAGCGGAAACATGACTAACAAGATCTCCTTTCCCACCATATTTCTCAAATCTAGGAACTTCTATACCTTGTGGAATTTTTGTTCTCAATATCTCCAGGGATAACGAATTGGTTTTGATGTATTTTGAAGGTTGACCATTATTGTGTTGATTTATGGTGGAATTTTTTTGAAGTGTTAACATGTTTTGTAAAAGTGTGTTAATGATAGAATCATTGTTGGTATTATAAGGTTGAGTGGTGTATGTATGCGGAGGGAAAGTGAATTGTAAATTTTTGAGGGAGGATGGTTGAGGAGATATGTTATTTGAATGCAAAAAGAAGGATTCCCTATGGAAATGTCTGAGGAAGTTTTGGAATTTCTAGTAGGTTGGATTGTTGTGGTAACTTGAGTACTAGTGTATGTTGGAATGGAAATGGGAATTGTAGAAGGGGGAATTGAAATTCCACCTTGGTTTTGGGTATACCCCAAAGCTTGAGTGCAACTGGTCATGGTAGGGATGGTGTTGTTAACATTATGCACATTGGTTGTAGGTAAGGAATTCATGGGAAATGAAGTATGCATGGTATGATCTATAGAGGTTTATCATCAACATTATTAGAAAGAGAGTTAGAAAACCCAAGATCCATGATGAATGGTGTATCATGGGATGACATGAATCTCGAAATATGTCTCACAACAGTATTGCTAATAGGACACTAAGTTGTAAAGCTCATACAAATTTCACAAACTCAATGGAAACCTAAAATGGAAAGAGGGTAAAATGCAATGCAATGACCTAGAATGCAATGTGTAAATGCAATTTTCAAATTCTAAAAAGGTAATTTTCCAATTACACTATTCAACAATTTGAAAATGAAATCTTGTAAACGTAATTTTTAAATTACACAATGCACTAAATGTACCAAATTAAGCTAAATATGATCAAATTGATGAAACAAGAATTATGCAAACAGTAACACAAATTTGAAAGCAACAAACAAAATTGCAAAAATGAAAATTTTAATGCCCAAAAATGTAGATTATGATCTGATTAGGGACTCATTCTCCCTAGGGTGAATGGGTCCTAGATTAGGTTTTTGAAACATATTTTTACATTTTTAAAGCGTTTTCCAATGGTTTTTAGATTCAGGTTTGTTACAAGAAGTTTTAGTTTCAATTTTTTGTGAATTCAATGTGGAATGCAAGTGAAAATTATGATAAAATGATAACCTATAAGACCTAGTTTGATATGCAATTTTTGTTTCAATTTTTAAATGCAAGTTAATATAATGTAAATGATATGCAAGATTACTGATTTGTTTTTGTATTTTTCATATTTAAAGAATACAAGATATGCAATCCCAAAACCCTAGATGTAATGCAAAGCTGAATGGAAACTAAACACCCTAAATGAGACCTAATTCAATGCAAATGAATGAAAATGAATGCAAGATATAAATTTAGAATGAAAATGGACTCCAAAATTAGAAAACTACAATACTCAAAAGGTCGGGTTCACCAAAATGAAAATGAGGAAAATAGGTTCACCATAGTGAAACAAAATGATGAACCAATTTCCACTCTAATTTCATTCAATATGTGTGCTATGATGTGCAAATGAGTAACAAGAAGTAAATCTAACTGAAACAACAGTCAAAAGGGAGATTTGAAAAAGGGTCAAAGGATATGTACCTATTACCAAAGTTGCATTTTTAAACCTCACTGAGAACTCATTCGCCCTATGGGGAATGGGTCTTGGCTAGAGCTCTAGAAAGTTAGTTTCTGGGTTTTGTTCCTCTCAGTTTGCACTATGAGGTTCTAGTTGGTCACTATCAGAAAGCTAGAAATAAATCCTATAGCTCAATTTACATGATTTGACCACTTTCATTGCAACTTTACAACTTTCTCTAATTTTACTGTCAAATTGATCTTCAACCTAAAAGCTACAATCACACATCAAAGAGAGCAACATGTTGTTTGTCAAGAAATAGGGGTTTTCCTTGGTCAAGCCCCATTTTGGTAATTAAACCTTAAAATTAAATAATATATGAAAGAAATTATGAATGGATAAATGCAATATCACAACTCATCACACCTTAATTGAACCTTGGATAACAAATCTGCAATATAGCATGAAGTGGCCTCAATGAATGTATACCTTGATCATGAAACTTGATTAGAAATAATGCCTTTGAATATGCTCAAATAGATCTTGAACACTACATCACCATATTAGCTCAAATAACATGCATGATGCAACATGGCTTTGAAATGATGAATGGATCTTGATTGCTACAACAAATGATGAAGACATCTGCCCTTGAAGCATTGAAAATGCTCTTGAATGATGTATAATGTTCTCTTGAAAGTGATCTTAAGATAAATTGAATTGCTAGGATTGCTTATATGAAACTGTAGACATCTAAATTTGACCACTTCCATATGGTCAAATTCGTCTCCTTAATCATCCCTTTGCTCATTTAATTCATCATCTTTTCCAGTATTAATTAAATCACTCAATTAATATTTTGTGCCTTCCATAAGGTTTCCAAAGCATTTAATTTAATAAATTTATTTTCCCCTCGTTCCTCTCTAAATTAAATAAATATACCACTTTATTTAATTTAGTCATATTATGTTTTGGAATTTTATATTTATTTTTAAATTCCTCACTTTCTCTCTCATTGTCACATCCTCCAACTTTTGCAAGTTGGTCTCTAATCCCTCTTAACAATCTAATCCTATTTCTTAATCATAATTAATTTATGATTAAGATGTGTGAACCCCTAATCATCATTAGGGTCACATCCTCCATTTCCCACTTTCCTTTAATCTATCATTAATTGGTCTAATCAAGTACTTGCACAAGCTTAATCCCCTAATTAGGTCAACCTAATCCCCATATCATTTATGGAATGTGCCCTAAGTCAACTTTATTAAAAGCTTTCTCTTTTTTAATAAGGCACTCTATTCCCCATGTGAATTTTTAATTCACACTTAATCCCCCAATGCATTTAAAGGAATTTTAAATTCCTTCTCTCATCCCCATGACAACATTTGAAGAATTTTTAATTCCTAACATGTCCTCTCACCCACATGGGCACAAGGACCTCCTTTATGAGGAGATCTTTTCCAATCCCAAGGTACTATGTACTACCTCCATGTCATGTACTCTCCTTCCAACTCATGTATACATCATCTCTTCTAAGACACTTCACATGCCACATGTCAAGATGTGAGGACTTGTGAGTTCTCAATTCACCTTAGCCCTACATCTTGATCTTGGTGGCTCAATCTCAACCATCCATTTCCCTAGAGAATTCCAAATTCTCTATAAATACTTCCTCTTTTATCTCATTTTGGAGGAGATCATTCATGCTAGCCAAACTCTTGCAAAAAATTTCCTTGAGCCATACTTAGCAAAATTTGCACGCTTGCATCCATTTTCACTCATCTTTCCATCCTCATCTCATCTCATAGCTTTCATCTCTTACCATCCAAGGAGCATACAAACATCGAAGATCGAAGGGCCAACCAAAGGGACAACTCAACAAGGTGAAATATTTCATTTTGCTTAGTTTAGTTTATCTTTAGGCTAATATTGAGGTGTAGGGTGTTTTTAGTTTTTATTTGCACTCTTTTTCTTGTTGTTCATTTTCTAACACTTATTTTTGCCCTATCACATTTCTGGCACGCCCGGTAGGACCCACAAACGGGTCTCTTGCTTTCACGTTTGTTTTTTTTACTTTTTGTAGGTGTAGGTTAGATAGGGGTGGACCCAACCTACAGAGGGGTGGACCCACCCTTGAGGGGTTGACCCGACCTTTCCCAGGGATAGAATTTCCCTCCAAGAACTCATAAATTGACTTTTTTGCAAATTTTTCATAGATAAGCGAACCTGACTTGCAGACAAGTGAACTTGCCCTCTGGACAGGTGAACCTGATCTATAGATAGGTGATCTTGCCCTCTAGATAGGTGAACTTTCCCTCCAAACAAGCGGATTTTCCCTCCAGACAGGCATATTTTCCCTAGACAACTTTTTCTAGAAGGTAAAATTTCACTTATTAGCACTTCTTTTGAATATTTTAAGAGTTTTTAACCCCATAACTAGGCACATAGTTTAACTAGGGGTGTCAATTAACTTTGTTTTTTTTCTGGTGAGCTATTTGACATATCCAATCCCCTTGCGCCATTCGGTGATCCTGGGTGACGAGAAATCGTAGCTTACCAAGTCCTTTGAGTCATCCTTTTTTTTATTTTTCTTAGCGGGACCTGCTTGGGGATTTCATCACCCCAAGGGATGATTCCAACCATGCATACTAGCAGGGTATGTAAAGGAGGGAGAGCGAAAGTTGTACGTCAATCCAACCACATTGTAATTGGTGAAGTGTTGGGATGTTGTGAAGAGTTGGTCTGAGCCTTTAGTATCTCGCTAAGGTTCATGACTCACGCTTGTAACAAGTTGGTGTTCATGGTTTGGGCCTCACATACTGGGTGTATATCGCGGACTCCCTAGCAACCATGTTCATCCTAGAATAAAAGACTTTGTTAGCCATACCCTCTCAACTAGACTTAGGTTTGTGTTGTTTGAATTGTCTTCTTTGTGTGAAACCAGTGATTGTCTGATTAATTTTACTCAACCATATCCTTTTTATTGATGATTGTTGTGTTTTGAGTCATTTTCCTTAGTCATCTTGTCAAAACCCAAGTTTAAACCTATCCAGGGGTGAACTTGACCTCTGAACAGGAAAACCTGACCTTTGAACAGGTGAACCTGACCTCTAAACAGGAAAACTTGACATCTAAATAGGTGAACGTGACCTTGAACTAGCCCTTTCCAACCTTTTTTAGCCAAATTTGACCAACTCTAGCTCCATAGGCCAACTTTCCCTCTAGTTAGGCAAATCTGACCTCTGGACAGGAAAATTTTCCCTTTGGACAGGCGAATTTTCCCTCTGGACAGGTGAATCTAACCTCTGGACAGGTGAATTTTCCCTCTGGATAGGCAAATCTGACCTCTAAACAAGTGAATTTTCCCTCTAGACAGGTGATTTTGACCTTTGGATAGGCGAATTTTCCCTCTGGACAAGAAAATTTGACCTCTTGATAGGAGAACTTTCCCTTTGAATAGGTGAACTTGACCTCCAGGGACTAACCTGACCCTTGACTGGTTAGCCTTACCATTTGTTTCATCATTTGGGACACCTGTTTCATTGTTTCGATCACTCATCTCCCCATTCTGAACATTCATACACCCATTTCGAGAATCCATTCACCATCCTAAACATTCATCCCCTCAGTATGAGCATCTATTCACCCCTTCAGAGTCCCTGTTCACTTGGCCTTTCTCCACATCTTGGATCTCGTTTCTCTGTTTTAGATTACCATTATTCCATTAAGACCCCATTAAAGTAGTTATCCTAATTGACCTAGGTGTTCATCTCTAAGCATCTTCCATCACAACCAACTTAGGATTGTCATCCATCCTAATTCGATCATCCTTATCGGCCCAATCAATCCACTTCTATCTCAAGTTGGATTCAGTGTCATTATCATACATCCACCCTTTAGTCAGTTAATCAACACCTAGCATTACCAAGGATCACTCTTGAACTCGGTTTTAGATTCCGGTCATTATCATTCATCCTTATTGATCATCAATCCAAATCAAATCATCATATCATCCAATCCAATTTGGTTGATGATCTACCAATCAACCCAATCTGATCTCATCAAACAAATCCATTTCAAATTAATCATCCAAATCAAGCCCATTGAGCCATATCCTCATCGACTAATCCATTGGGTCAATCCTTTCATCATCATCTTGATCATCTTAGCATCTTAATCTGTCCTATCATCTTGCATGCTTGTTCAGACTCGGTCACAGACAAGGAAAATGGCTGAACAACAAGCCCAAAATCCCCAACCAAACATCCATCAAGATCCCAACAACCTAATTAATGTCTCGCAAGATCCCACTAACATAATGAACATCCCTCGAGATCCCCATAATGGTACATCATCACAATCCAATATTGACAATCAAAACACATCACCCCTTGAGGATGAAAACATAGTCATTCAACTCGAACTTACATTTGAGGAACACTTTAGTAACCCTGTCAATGTGCAAATGATGGATCGTCTTCTCAAAAAACATGGAGAAGAAATCTTGGTCCACTTAATTGAAAAGGGTGTCAAACTTCCACCAGGAGTTGAATTATCCAAATATAGTGGTTCCATGTCTAACATACCCCAAGGATCACAAAATGTGCTAGGTAGTTCATACATCCCCAATGTTCCTCTAGTAGAAGGTTGGCATCAACTTGAATTCGGTAATGCCATTCTGTATCCTGTCAAGAATCCCCCACATCCTGCAATCTTAGTCATAGGGGCTCCTCAAACAACTGATCCCAAGGATCCTTTTTCCTTTTGCATGCCACAAAACATTTTGCAACCTCTGCCACTAATGAATCCACCTCCTACCAATACTGGGGGCAGCCCTTTTACTTCATTTCCTCCACCTTCTGGGGCCATAAACCTACCATCGCCCTTGTACGCATCTCCACAGCCTCCCTAATCTAAATTACCAGCTCCATTATTGCCACAGGATACATCCCAACCAAATGTCCCCTTTGGTACCCAACAACCCACTTCGCAAAACACACCTACGTTATCTCAGCTGCCCCAACAGTAACAACCACCATATAACCCTCCATTCTCTTCACAACAACCACCACACCAATCGCAAAGCAATCCATCTCGACCTCCTACTCAAACCATATCTTTGTTCCTCGCATCCACGAGCCCAAACACAATACAACATCCCATTTCGGCCCACACAACATTTGACATCACATCAGCAACCGCCCCAGCATTATTATTACCATAACCAACAATAGTCCCAACAAAAACCACCTTATGTGACCTCTCAACAATCACAATAGTACCTTCAGTACCAGCAAGCCAATCCACAACATCACATCCAAGCCCCTCAGCAGCCTACCTCACATTTTTATCAAATAAATCCATACTATACCTCACAACAACAACCCCCGTACCAACAAAATCCCTTGGCATACCAGCAAGGGATGTCATCATCTCACTACCAAAATCCATACCTCAGCATTTTGACACTCTCTTAGTAGGATCCTTCATCGTCCTACCATCCATATCCATCCAACCCGCCTTTAGCTCTTACACCACCAGTCAACTCAGATCTATTAGAAATCAAAGCCGCTCTGAAAGATCTTCAAGATGGGATTGGCAAACAATCACTCAAATTTGAAGACATATGTCCCTATCCATTCGATCCCTCCATCTCATTGATCCCCTTCCCTAAACATTTTGAAATACCAAAATTCGATAGATACAAGGGGAACAAAGATCCTAAGGCTCACTTGTAGGAGTTTTACTCCCAGTGTCAAGAAGTTATGCACAACGACAACTATCTCTTGTGCTTTTTCCCATGGAGTTTGAAAGACAATGCCCTAGAATGGTTCATGGTTCTAGAATGAGGGTCCATCAAATGTTTAATTTGTGGACTTGTCAAAAAAAATTGTTTCCTACTTCTCCTTCAATTTGGAGGATACTGACAACTTAGATCTCCTCAAAGAGAAACAACATGAGGGGGAAACCTTTGCTAGCTACCTTCAAAGGTGGTGTACACTAGTGAGCCAAATGAAAACTCCTCAAAGAGAAATAGATGCTCACCCTCTTCGTGGAGAACTCTCATCCTGACATGGCTCATAATTTCAAGTTATACTATGTCACAACTTTCATGGAGATAGTGGAAAAAGGACCCATCCTTGAACGCACCCTTTTTGCCAAAAGGCACGTCAAGATACACAATTATGACAGAGAAAGGTCATCTAGTGATAAGTCTCCATTTTGGAACAAGAACAAGAACACAGTGAATGACGGCATCACTAATACTAAACATGTCCAAGTGGCTATTACATCCCAGAGACAAAAACCATCTATACCTAATGCCATATCCATACAATAGGGGGCATCTCATCCTCCTTAACAGCCAAACTAGAATAGTCAGGGGAATGCTAAACACCAGTATACTCAATTAGGAGAACCCTTGAGTGTCATCTTCAATAAGTTGTTATAGGTCAACTATCCGATCACATACCCTGTCACCATACCGCTGGATGATTCCAAGCCTAAACCCGCCTGGTTTAGGGAGAAAAAATATTGTGAATTCCATAAAATCAAAGGACATACTCTGAATAAGTGTCAAGGTCTAAAAAACTAAGTCCAAGATCTTATCGATTGAGGAAATATCAAAGTTGACACCAGTCAAGCTTCATCATCCAATGCTCAATTAAAAATATACCAAAACGCCTTCCCGAACCATAATCAAGGCGCAAGCACCTCCAAAAACAATACCCAAGACAACAACACCAATAATGTAAGCTATAAAAATGTACCCCTCAATTATGAGGGCATTATTCATTACATTGAGGAGGTAGAACCCTGTGTGTCTATGATACATGTTAAAGCTAAAGACCCTCAATGTGTTATTACTACACGATGAGCTCACATCTCTGTCCCTGTGGCCTTTGCACCCACCCAACCAAGTACTGTAAACTCTAAGTACAACATTCTAGATCACTTAGGGAAGACCCCTTCTCATATCTCAATCTTAGATCTGCTTAAGTATTCTCCTATGCATCAAGAAATCCTCAACAAAGCCTTACATGAAACCCCTGTACCTAATGACATCGATCCTACATGATTCCAAGCTTTGGTAGGACACCTGGCTTTATCTTATTAGCTGCACTTCAGCCAGAATGACATGCCAAATATTGATGCCAATCACAATCACCCCTTGCATATCAAAGTCTTGGTTGCCCATCATAAAACAAAAGAGGTCTTGGTAGATAATGGCTCTACCCTCAATCTATGTACTCTGAAATTCATAAAACAAGTGTGGTATACTCAAGTAGATTTAAGTAATCAAATCATTACGATCAAGGCCTATGATAATGCAGAGAGAAATTCTGAAGGAATTATCAGTCTTCCTATCTAGGTTGGACCTGTGGTTCAGTATACTACCTCTCATGTCCTTGATCTGGACTTACCATATAATCTCCTCCTTGGCCGCCCATGGCTCCACGATATGCAATTCATTCCCTCCATGTACCATCAGTGCCTAAAATTCCTGGTTAATGGACAAGAGGTCACCATTTATGCTGACCCCGAACAATTTGAATATTTCTGCACTTTAGAAGCATCATTTCCCCATTTACATTATTGTCCTGGGGTTGAAATGAGGGAATCTCAGTCATCATCTGCTAATCCACCCTCCACCATGACAACCACTCCATCTTCCATCACCAATCCTACAGTCACAAAGGTCCAGATCATTGATAAGGGGTCTAGTGAATATGAAATGCATACTTCTCTTAATGCGGCAACCATCCCACCATCACCACATGAGTATGGTCAACCTTCACATGCTACTCCAAAGGAAGACAAGACTATAACCTTCAGTGCAAAAAACATCCCTACTACCACTTTCAGGTCCCCTAGTATCAAGATAGATGCACCAGAAGAGGATATAAGTCAATGGGTATACCGAGAAGAACCCCAACTAGATCCTCCTCTAAAGGAATACTTTCAGGAAATCATACCCTTGGTCAGCTAAGTTTGCAAAGAAGTATAACTACCAAGGTAGGAGCCTAGGTAAAGAAGAACAGGGGCGGTTGCAACCTATTAATACATCAAAGCTACCAAAGAACATAGGCATTAGATATGACAAAAAGTAGAAAGGCCCTGCAACATCGTCTAATAATTCCAATAGTGTTGTCATGGATGATGGCTCATTGGGAGACATACCCGAGGAGGAATCCATCATACGAGCATACGATGACTTTGATCACATAGACCTATCATCCATGTTTGAATGCCTATTCGTTTGTACCATTAGCTTATCCCTTCGTCATCCTGAGCTTTCTGATTGGGACCTACGTGACAACGCACCTGTCAATGTACGCTTGGATACATATGTCAACCTCATGGGATTGGGGGAGGATGAACACTCTAGTCACAAAAATAAGAACAAGAAAAATAAAAAATGGTCATCTAGTGAAAACCTCCCCGAGGCACTTCTTGACCTTGAAAAAGTAAAAATAAAGGATGCATCCGATGGAAAAAACCTCAAAGAGGTGCTGGAGGATGGAGATTTTCATCTTCCCCTTGTGGGAACTCATTTATCCACTTGATCATCCATCCTAAAGACACTCAAGAAGTTAATCTGGGTGCTACTAAAAATCCCAAGATCACCTATGTAGCCAAGTCACTCTCAGAAAAAGAGTATCCAATCATTGTGCAGCTACTCCAAGAGGGTATCATTAACTTTTCTTGGTCATATTCATACATTCCAGGCTTGGACACTGATTTAGTGGTTCATCATCTAGGAGTTTTCCCTAACACCAAGCCTATCAAACAAAATCTCTGCAAGATGCATCCACAGGTAGCATTATTAGTCAAGAAGGAACTAGAGAAGTTACTAGATGCAAGTTTTATCAGCCAATTGACTACTCTGATTGGATCTCCAATATAGTACTAGTTTCCAAACCAAATGGAGACATTTGGATCTGCACATACTTCAGGGATCTTAACAAGGCCTACCCAAAAGATGACTTCCCTCTACCTAATATTGACATGTTGGTCTACCTCACTGTAGGACATGAGATGTTATCCCTTATGGATGGTTTCTCTAGTTATAATCAGATCCAAATTGCACCTGAGGACCAACACAAGACCGCTTTCACAACACCTTGGGGCACTTTCTATTACAATGTTATGCCCTTTGGTCTCAAAAATGCAAGGGGGACATATCAGAGGGCAATGACAGTCATCTTCCATGACCTCATCCATATCATCATGGAAGATTATGTTGATGACTTGTTAGGGAAATCCAGAACCCAAGCGGAACATCCTACTATCCTAAAGAAGATCTTTGAACGGTTGGAACATTACAAGTTATGACTAAATCCAAAAAAATGTTTCTTCGGTGTTACATCAGGAAAATTGTTTGGTTTCATAGTCTCCCGAAGGGGTATTGAGGTTGATCCCGCCAAGGTGGAAGCTATTTTGGACATGCCACCCCCGCACAATCTGAAGCAATTAAGAAGTCTCCAAGGGAAGATGCAATCCATTTGCTAGTTCATAGCCCAACTTGCATATAAGTTTTAGGCATTCTCCCATCTTCTAAAAAAAGACTCCACCTTCCGATGGAACCAATAGTGTTGAACAAGTTTTGATAAAATCAAGGAATACTTAGCTCATCCATCGATCTTGATGCCACCTATTCTAGGGAAGCCCCTCCTACTTTACATCTCTGCCACTTTAGTCACACTAGGGGCTTCATTGGCACAACATGATGAGTCATCTAAAGAGAAAATAATCTACTACATCAGTTGGAAACTGGTCGACTGTGAATTAAACTACTCTCCCATGTAAAAAATCCTCCCTCGCAGTAGTCTTCAACACACAAAAACTTTGACATTACATGCTCAGCCATCCAGTAAAGTTAATAGAAAAGATTGATCCACTAAAATATCTATTATCCAGAACCACTCTAACTGGCCGCATGGCCAAGTGGGTCATGCTCCTAAGTGAATTTTACATAGATTATATGGAGTGAAAAGAAATAAAGGGACAAGTCATAGTTGATTAGTTGGCCGAGGCACCACTAGTAGATGCTTACCCTCTGGTCACTAAATTTCCAGATGAAGAAGTTTACACAGTTACGGAAGCGCCAGCTTGGACACTGTATTTTGATGGCTCATATACTCATAATGGATCAGGTGTAGGAATTCTATTAGTTACCCCTCAAGGTGACTACATTCCAAAGTCATTCATAATAGCATTCTCGTGTACCAACAACATGGCAGGGTACGAAGCCCTCCTCACCGGCCTCTGAATTGCAAAGAAATTGCACATAACTCATTTGAAAGTATTTGGTGATTCATTGTTATTCATCAAGAAATTTAATGATTAATTCTTAAAAAAAGATGATAAGTTATTACCATACAAGCGCATGGTGGATGATTTCAAGAAGTATTTCACCTTCATACAATTTGACCAAATTCCCAGAGTGTAGAACAAAGTAGCTAACACAATGGCTACCATTGGCTCCTTGATTGACATGCCTGAAGATCCAGCAGAGTGTGAGTTCCTTGTGGAACAACTTTTAATCCCAACATATGATATCCCTGAGACTGACATGGTGTGTGACATTGTGGGCCCCACTTCCTCATGGTATCAAGACATATACGTCTATCTACATGATAATATTCTCCCTCCAGATCTTACATGCAATCAACACAAATCCTTTGTTCATCGCTCTTCCCGATACATTATCGTAGGTGATATGCTTTATCGTCACAGGTATGATGGAATCCTCCTTAGATGTCTGAATGAGACTGAATCCCATACCGCTATAATAGAAGTACATAGTGGTGTTTGTGGGGCTCATTCAAATGGTATGGCTTTGGCCAAAAGGATTCTCCGAGTGGGATATTATTGGCCTACATTATAACATGATGCTTGTGAATTTGTGAATAAATGCCTTCCCTGCTAGCAACACGTAGATTTGATTAATGCTCCAGTACAGGACCTTCAACCCCTCCTCGCACCATGGCCCTTCTGTCAATGGGGTTTTGACTTGATTGTAAAGATTTACCCACTATCTTCTGACAACCATACATTCATAATTACATCTACTAAGTATTTCACCAAGTGGGTGGAAGCAATGCCACTCTCACAAATCACCATTATTCAAATTTCAAAATTCATCCTTTACCATATTCTCTGTAGATATGGTATTCCATCTACTATCCTCTCTGATAATGGAAGACCTAAAAACCAGGCCATGAAACATCTCTATGACACCTTTCATATCTAGCATCATTGGTCAACGCCTTATTACCCCTAGGGTAATGGTCAGGTAGAAGAAACCAACAAGACCCTTATCCGCATCCTCAAAAAGGTTGTCAATAATACTGGTCAAGATTGGTACCTCCATATTCATCCTGCCCTCTGGGCATATCGCACATCCATTCGTACCCCTACAGGAACCACCCCCTATTCTTTGGTATATGGCATTGAGGCCATCTTTCCAATCAAAGTTGAGCTCCCGTCACTAAGGATTTCTCTGAAGAACCTTATCAACGAGGAAGATGCTCGTATTGCACAGCTTGCACAATTGGAGTTACTTGATGAGAGAAGAATCAAAACCTATGATCATCTACAAGCATACCAAAACCACCTCAAGTGTAACTACAATAATAAGGTTTGTTGTCGATAGTTCCAGGTTGTATATCTCGTTCTTAAAGAGAACCAGCATAGCCAATAGGACCATGACAAGAAAGGAAAACTTGAAGCAAATTGGTTGGGGCCTTATATCATAGCTGCTAAATATGGATCTGGGACATACTGACTGACTACTCTTGAAGGAGAGCCCCTCGAAGAACCCATCAATATCATGCACCTAAAGAGGTTCTACACCTAAGTCTGCTTGGTAACCCCACTTGATCAAAAAAAAAAAGATCCAAAAATAGTAAAGAGAAATAAATTTGTCCTATGGTGAAAACCACCTTTTGGTGGTGCCTTGGATAGGTATAGGTGGTGCAAACCTGGTAACATGCATCATCTATAGAGGGCTTAATTGTTATCTACCTGGCATCCTAGTTATTTTATGCTTTCATTTGCACTATCATCCTCACCCATCCCATCCTTCGTCGCGTGGTATATTTTGATTGAGCATTGGATGATCCATTTTGGCTATCCCTCATCCTGACTTTTTTAGTATCTCACTCTGAGCTTATGTCATTCATCTAATCATCGGTCGATTTTTGTCTTCATATAGCCCCCCCATCATATATCATATATCATCAAATAAGGTACAAAATCTAGAGATGTAGAGCACCTCTGATCTCTGCCAATAAGTACTAAACAATCGATCCTGTGTCTGTCAAAAAACTTGTATCTTGTCATCTATTCTCTGGTGGTGCTACTATGAGCTACCCACATCTGATCTTTGAGGCAAGTCTGGAACTGGCCCTCTATGTGTGGGAGTCCCCTAATACTTGTGGGTGGGAGCCCCCTGATAACCACCAAGAGGAGAAAGAGTCTGTTGATAGTCACTATATCCTCTGGTATGTGTCCCTAATGACTGGGATGGTGCTGAAATTTGAGGTACTTCTCTGATCTAGAGTGTTGTGCGTTGTGCTAGATTTGGAATGGCATGCTCATACGCACACCTCCAGTAACTCACCTCTTGCATATAATCATCTCGCTACACATCCTGATGCCTAGCGACATTCTGCTCAAGTCTATATTTCTCTCGATCCCCACTAACAACCCTCCGCTCTTGTACCCAGGCCTCCTATGCCTTTGTCAGCTACTATACCTACTTTGTAGCCTTGTTTCTCTCAGCCTCTATAGCCTATAACTATTCTCATAATCCCTGTACCTCTGCCTCTTGCTCACCCCTCGCACCATGCGCTACCCACAGCTGAGCCTGTGTTGTGTCTCGCTCCCTCTGCAGTGTCTGCATATGTACCTATGTGGTATCTCTCTCTCTATGTGTCGTCTGTGCCCAAGCCTCTATTGCATCCCTATCCCTCTAAAGTACCTGAAGTCTCAACTCGGCAGAATATCACTCTCGCCAAAGACCTAACACCTATGCCACAACCCTCCGAATAGATTGAACCTCTATCTCTGCCACCTACCTCTCACTCTCGGACACCTATACCCATGCCTGTACCACATCCCTCTCTACCTCTATGACCTGTACATGTGCCTATGCCACATCCCTCTCTTTCTACAGCATGCATATCTCCCTCCTCATCTCCTCCTCTCTCCAATGCATCAATCCCATATCCCCCACTATTTGCTTTAAACAATCCACTTTGTCTCTGAGCTCAACCTGCTCTCGGTTCAGATTTGCTCTCTCTCTCCATAATCGTTCTAGCTATCCTCACAAATCCTTTGTATCTCTAGCAGTCCCTACCCCCATATCTGATGACTCCTACCCTGTCCCTCCCCCAACAACCTGCCGTATCGCCGCCTCCACCACCAACTAGTCTCTCTCCCATCTCACTGCATCTCCGACCTCATGCTCCCTAGCCACCGCCACTTGCAATATCTCTATCTCTTCCCATAGGTCAACTGCCTCATCTCATGCCTCATCCCTCTCTCTCATCAATCTCCTCTCCACATTAGATACCAGTGTGGCCAAGACTGAGTAATCTCTCTCACCTTGGGTGAATCATTCCTGTAGCTCGCTCAATGTTGCCTCTAATCTGACCCATTTTTCCTTTGTCTATTGTAATCACTACTCATTGAGGTGTAGTCTCTCCAGAGTCTCTCTCAACACCATTGTGGGATCCTCTTCTCTAGGTGGTGTTGTCATGAGTGGTGTGATATCATGCATATTGGATTCAATGTCCATCTCTCATGGCTCATACCCCTCACTCTTTGTCGATGCCTCCATCTTGTCCACATCAATCACTAAGGGGGCTTCCCCTCTCGTTGTCATCCTCTCTTGCCCTCCACTGGCCTCGCCCTCTGCCTGTCTCATCTGCTACTGCCCTCCTCTAGCCACGTCTGCCTCCTATCTCTCCTGCACTCCAATGGCCTTGGCCTCCTCCTCTCTCTTGTTGCGAATCTCCTATAGATGCACATGCCTCCTAGATCCCCTCTCTCTAGACCTCTGGCCCCCTATCCTACTATGTTGCAGCCCTAGCCTCATCCTCTCCCTCCTCTACTCCATCTCCTCCTTGGGCTCTACACCATTGTCTCCTCCTCCTGGCTGCCCTCACTGGCTCTTCAATGGCTCCAACTGCGTCCTATCCCTCCCCCTGTTGTCCTCCTCTCACTTGACCTCCTCTTTGTCACCCTCGAGGTACTAGTCCCTATGCCCTTAGCCATCTCTTAGCCTTTGATCTGAACCCTAGTGCTCCCTCAATCGACACTACTGGGGTAATCCATGGAGGTGGATGTCACCTGAATCACTATCGATATCAATCTTTCATCTCTGCATCTCTCTACCCCTCTTTCTTGTCTAGGTATGGCACAAACTACAGTGCCTCTAGCTCCTCCCACACTGCATCCAGATCCAGCCCAGCCCCCCATGGCCACTCTCGTGTCAACAGTCGAAACATCACTCACCCTACAAGAATATCTTGCATCACTTCAAACTGCCACGCCACCCGATCGGGTTTGTGTAGCTCCATTATAAGCAGACCTCTCCTAATAATATAACATCAAGTAAAGAAGTAACCACTATGTGCCTCCTCATCATCCCTCCAGCCCTTGAAGCGTCGTAGCATATACGGATGCCATACTATCATCTCTGCCTATACATCATCTAGTTGCCTCCTCCATACATCCACATCTCTAACATCCTAATACTGCATCACTCCCACCTTTGCCCCCCATCCCCAGACCATGGCCTCTCTATCATCCTACTCTCCTACTTTGCGCACGATTGGCCTAGTCACCTTGATGTTCTCCCAAGCTCATACCTGTTGTAATGTGATATGTGTCACACTCAGCGCCCTCCGATAACATACCTGGTGCATATCCTAGTATAGTTATGCTAGCATACAGGTCCCCCATGCAAACTGACCCTCTCAGCCCTTGATCATATGATGAATCATCTTGACAAACCTGAGAGACAAGAATTGACCACTCCGGTCTAGCACCAATATCCCACTAATTAGCCTCGCTATGTACAGCGACAATGCCGGTACCTTGCAAGAAAAACATCTGTCCACACCTAGCTATTGTCGTTGAATCAGTAGATCATCACTGCCAAATACAACCTGCAAGGACTCGTCCAGTGCCTCGCCCGCTACCCAACACTCACTAATTGCAAGCCCTGCTATGGGGAGCTACAGAATTTGCCAAACATCCTTAAGAGTCGGTGTCATCTCCCTAATCGGTAGGTGAAACATCGATGTTGTCAAGTCTCAACGCTCTATCAAGGTTGTCAGTATGGCCCTCTAGGCATTAATCGTCAGGTATGATAGCATATGCACTAGTCCTTCCTTTGCTAGTCTCTGGTGATTTGCGCCCGTCATCGCCACCATGCATCTCATCAGCACCTCGAACCGTCTCTCCCGCATCTACAAACTCTCAACATTTTGCATCCATCATCTAATGTACTATGTCAATTTCCCCTGACATCATTTTGAACCCCCTTTTCTTACTTCTTCCTGCCTTGGGATTTCCCTTCTCCATCCCACCTCTTCCCTCTCTTTTCCCCTACCTTTATGTATTTTCTCCTTTTTTTTTGTCATCATAGATCCTTGCCCTGGATTGGGGAGGACCCGCCCTGGGCCCTGGGTAGCTTCACCCTGGTTTGTGGGTGGACATGCCCCAATGCAAGCGAACCCACCTGGCTCCATCGGTAGACCCGCCCGAGCTCATGGGTAGGCCTCTGCCCCTATCAGGAGGACCCGATCGAGTCCGAGTGGACCCACCCAAGCTCATGGGTGGGCCTCTTCCCAGCTTAGGCGGACCCGCCCTAGCTCGTGGGCGGGTCTCTGCCCAGCTCGAGCAGACTCGCTTGAGATTGGGCGGACCTGCTCGAGCTCGTGGGTGGGCCTCTGCCCAGCCTAGGTGGACCCGCCTGAGACCGGGCGGACCCACCCAAGCCCGAGTGGCCCCGATCGTGTTCGCGAGCGAACCCGCCCGGGTGTGGGTGGCCCCACATGACGACTAGACCTAGACATATGCCACCCCTCTGTCGTCCCCCCTTAATGTTTTTTTTCGTCTAAACCCATTTTTCCTCTCGACCAACCCAACAAAACCCATGTTTTCATTTTTTATCAAAATTTAGCCAAATTGACAAAAATCACAAAGTGGTGTTTCAAACTCACCTAATGTGGCACGACACACTCGACGAAGAATCATTGTCTCTTGTCCGCCTGATGAATGATGTCGGTATCGTACTCTGGCATCGTATCCCTTCCTTCTTGCCCTCTTCTTTTCTCCCTCTCCTCCTCACTTGAGAGGTCCAAATGAGGAGAGGTAATTCCTAGAGTTACCTTTTATACCTTTTTCCCTCCCTTTTTTATCTTTTAAAATAAAGGGCATTTTTACCCTTTATTTAACCTTTTTTCTCCCCAACTAATTAATTCACTCCCTCAATATCTTCTCGGGGCCGCCATTTGCAGATTGTAAACCCATTTTTCTCCATTCGAGCACCAATCTTCTTGATTTTTCATGCTCTTTCCAATGACATATACCGCTTCATACTTTCGAGAAGTTTCCTGATGCCCCCTTTTCCTTCCCCATTTGCCTTCTCAAGGGGGAATGCCCTACCATTATCTCCCAATCTTCCACTATAAACCTTCTCTTGTGAGACTGGGGCATCCCCTTTAATTCTCCTTCATTCAGGTAGCTCACGCAAACTCTCCCATGTTGGGGCATCTCTTTTCCGGTCGCTTCTTCCATAGAGTTGTTTGTATTTTATTTTCTTCAAAACCCTATTATCCTAATAGTGTTTCGAAGAGGGGAAAAATGTAGACATCTAAATTTGACCACTTCCATATGGTCAAATTCGTCTCCTTAATCATCCCTTTGCTCATTTAATTCGTCCTCTTTTCCGGTATTAATTAAATCACTCATTTAATTAATATTTCTTGTCTTCCATAAGGTTTCCAAAGTATTTAATATAATAAATTTCTTTTCCCCTCTTTCCTCTCTAAATTAAATAAATATACCACTTTATTTAATTTAGTCATATTATCTTTTGGAATTTTAAATTTATTTTTAAATTCCTCACTTTCTCTCTCATTTTCACATCCTTCAACTTTTGCAAGTTGGTCTCTAATCCCTCTTAACAATCTAACCCTCTTTCTTAATCATAATTAATTTATGATTAAGATGTGCACACCCCTAATCATCATTAGGGTCCCATCCTCCATCATTTCCCACTTGCCTTTAATCTATCATTAATTGGTCTAATCAAGTACTTGCACAACCTTAATCGCCTAATTAGGTCAACCTAATCCCCATATCATTTATGGAATGTGTCCTAAGTCAACCTTATTAAAAGATTTCTTCTTTTTAATAAGGCACTCCATTCCCCATGTGAATTTTTAATTCACATTTAATCCTCCAATGCATCTAAAGGAATTTTAAATTCCTTCTCTCATTCCCATGAAAATATTTGAGGAAGTTTTAATTCCTCACATGTCCTCTCACCCACATGGGGACAAGGACCTCCCTTATGAGGAGATCTTTTCCAGTCCCAAAGTACTATGTACTACCTCCATGTCATATACTCTCCTTCCAACTCATGTACACATCATCTCTTACAAGCCACTTCATATGCCACATGTCAAGATGTGAGAGCTTGTGAGTTCTCAACTCACCTTAGCCCTACATCTTGATCTTGGTGGCTCAATCTTAACCGTCCATTTCCCTAGAGAATTGCAAATTCTCTATAAATACCCCCTCTTTTCTCTCATTTTGGAGGAGATTATCCATGCTAGCCAAACTCTTGCAAAAATTTTGCTTGAGCCATACTTAGCCAAATTTTCACACTTGCATCCATTTTCACTCATCTTTCCATCCTCATCTCATCTCATAGCTTGCATCTCTTGCCATCCAATGAGCATACAAACATCGAAGATTGAAGGGCCAACCAAAGGTACAACTCAACAAGGTTAAATCTATCATTTTTCTTAGTTTAGTTTATCTTTAGGCTAATATTGAGGTGTAGGGTGTTTTTAGTTGTTATTTGCACTCTTTTGCTTGTTGTTCATTTTCTAACTCTTATTTTCACCCTATCATAGAAATTATGTGAAATAACCTTGTATTTATACATATCTTAACATTAATTCACCAAATTTAAATATCACAAGCGGACATTGAATTAAAGATTCAAATTATTAAAATACTACCAAAAACATATTTCAAAGGGGGGTCCTAGGTCTAAGTGAGGACCCATTCACCATAGGGTGAATGGGTCATAGGCCCCTTACCTAGGACACACATCAGACAAGGTGAAATGTTATACAAAAAAGGGTCCTAGGACTTAGTGAGGACCCATTTTCTATGTGGAAAATGGGTCCTAGGTCACCTACCTAGCACACACACCTTCCAAAATTAAGTGGTGTGTAATGGCATTTATGAATGTTGGGTTTTATCCCTCAGAATTTGCAATTAATTAGGCTTGGATTTGAATTAAATGGTCCAATTAAGGAAAATTAACCTCAATTAATTAATAAATCCCTAGATTAGTATGAAAGTGTAAAGATACACTTTACAACACCCTAAACAAGGCACAATTAAGTCCATTTAGTTTAAAAGGGATCTAAACTTAATGTGACTATGAGAAACATATTACAACTCTAAATTAAGGCAACATTAGGCTCATTTTAACATTAAGTGAAAAAGGGATACTTTTTTTGTTACTACAATCCTTATTCACAAAATTTCCTATTCTCGACTCCATTGAGATTGTTAAATGCAAAACCAAAAATAAAGTGGCCTCTTTAGTTGATTTATGTCTTAGTTCCACATTTTCTTCCTTCCAAGGTCTCGTCTATGAACAAGTAGATGGGGTAGCCATGAGTTACCCTCTCTATCCTATTATAGCCAACCTTTTCATGGAGCACTTTGAAGAATTTTTCCTCTTATCTTTCCCCCTCAAACCTAGGTGGTGTAAATACTGTGTGGGTGATACCAAATGAAATGAAAGAAAATCATGTCCACCAAAATGAAATGGTGGAATGTAGGGGGGTTGATTCAAGTGCAATATGGTCAATCAATGGTAAATGTCCCAAGAGCCCTACAATATTTTCCTTAATTTCATTACAAAAAGAGATCTCCAAAGGACGGGTTAGACTTTCAACCTTAAAGTGAGTCAACCCTAATTGGGAAATCTATTGTTTTCTTTTAACAAAAATGACTAATTAGTAGCTTTGGGAGATGATTTAAAATGCATTAACTAAGTAAATTGCATGACCTAACACTTGAAATAAAAAATTATATGATAAGAAAAATAGAAATGGCAATTTGCAAGTAGATCTAAGAAGGGTAGAATGGTATACACCTAGCTTAAAAACTGGGTTTTGATCTATGTAGCAAGACTCATTCACCCAAGGAAAAATGGATCTTGGTGTCCCCTTCTAAAACATCAAAAGCTAAAACTATATCCCTTTATCTACACTCTGTTCATGTACCTACAAATATTTACTTCCACTCTGAACCTATATCAAATGTTGTTTTATGTGTATAGGGGTTCGCCTCGATCAAACCCAAGTTTGGTAATTAAACCTTTATGATATATAGAGATTTGATAAATGGAAATGTGTGTGATCCCTAACCTTAACTGCATCTAAGGTTGTTATGAGCTAATATGCAAGTAAACCCTACCCAAGTGCATTAGAGCATGATTCCTATATTACAATGATAAATGATAAAGATTCAATAAGGGACAAGTCAAAACACCCTAATAAATTTGAAGTATGATAATAGCTTGTTGTAGGTTGCTAGTAGAATGAAGCTTGAAGATGGGAACACTAGAAAATGAGTCATTAGGTTAAGGAAAATGGCCAAATGCATCTCCCAAACCCAGAATCCATCATGATCCACCATTGGCATCAACCTTCAATCATGAACAATGCTTGATCAAGTCTTTGAAAAATTTATCTTGAAGACTTGAAAATACAAACAAAATGTTGCTCCAAGCCATAAAATTTGTTGTATTTATTTTTTTTGAATCTTTTCTTTATCTCCTAATCTCTTCTCAATCTTCATCTCTAGTTTGAAAATGATGAGAAGGCTAGGATTTTTGTGCTTCTTCTCTAATTTCCCGAATATTAGATCTCGACAACCAACACTTGAAACTTGATTTTGAGACTTTAAGATACCACAAAAAAAATATTTAAATTTTTGTTTTGGGACTTAGAGGGAACCCATTCACCCATGGGAAAATGGGTCCTAGCTTATAAGTCCAAGACCAATTTGTTTTGGGGTGACTAATTAATTAAATGCATTCATTCAATGCATGTTTTAATGTCAAAAAAAGATAAAAATAGGCCTTGGGATGCATAATAAAAGGAATTAGGGGCCTATTTAGAAGGGTAAAAGTGCATAAATGTAAGGTCACTAAAATAGGTTTAAACTAAGTGTGAAATTGTACTATCAGCTAGAAGGGAGTACAATTTTCTACACTACATTTAGCCTGCACTTTAGCGGCCATGTGACACTACATGCATATGCAAGCCAAATTACTAAAAGTAAATTGTGCTTCATAGAAGGAAACTCATATGGATATTATAATTTATTTGTGAATGGGGAGAATGAAGCCCCCAATGTAGTTATTTGCAAAACCACAATGTTAGGAACCACATCCTATAAAATTGATTCATTAGTTGTTCAAAATCACCTTAGAACATGTCAAACTTCTACAAAGAATAAAATTTGAGGGTAGATGTATAATCCCCAAATTACTCTTGCTTTATGGAGGTGGAATTAGGGTAGAAATATAACCTCATTGAATTGCTTTACTTTGTGATGTGAGTGCTTACAATAGGGTATTGAGGTTACAACACCACATATTGATAAAAATTAGATAATATTGAAGATGGAACCACAAATACAACACAACAAATGACATAAAAAATAGAATCCACTATTCCCCATTATGTTGGTTTGAATAAAATGTACTATTTAGAAAATATTTACTATATGTTAGTGAAAAAGTATGTTTTTTACCATCATTTTGATATTTATAATTTGGAAATTGCTTTGTTGTAGAGGAGTGATGATGCCAAGCCAATGACCATACCCGCCCCCTAGATTAGATGTCCCTTGAGGTGAGGTGGCACGTGGTGAGCTTTGATGCATGGTGAGTCTATTGTACCCCCTTTTGTGATTATGTTTTTGATTTTGTACCAATTTTTATGCATTTTTAAAAGGTTTTAGGATCATATCAAAAAATGGCAGACCTATCCCATTTTGGTGCATGTATCCCAAAATGGCCAAAGTGTCCTAGACCTCCTATCCAAAAATGCCCTAGGTGTCCAATTTTAGCGCAAGAATCCCAGGGCGACCTTTTTTTTCTTTTAATTGATTGATTGAAATTTTAAGCATGTTACTAATGATTTATTTCATCTCTTTCAGATATTGTCATGCACTCAAGATCGTTTAAGAGGCAGACTATTTACCCTTCTTTGGGAGCAAGTTATCTTGATTACTAAGGAGGAGATTGAGACCTTATGTGAGATTGGTTTATTCTAGATCTATGTCATGCCACCTATGAGGTATCATGATGCTCTACTAATGGAATTGGTCGAAAGATGGAATGCAGACACATGCATATTCCATCTACCAACAAGAGAGATGACGATGACCTTAGAGGATGTTCACCGTATATTGAGATTACCCATCCGAGGTGAGACTGTCTACTTAGAGGAGGATAGTGCTCACAAGCATATGACATGTGATATTCAGTATAGTTTGGGTCACCCTATTTCACCAGAGGATTTCAGAGCTTGCATTGAGTTATAGTGGCTTTATACATTCACTCGCCATTGTTATATCAGATTATGGTTGTGACTATTTCTTTAGCACTTGTACCAGATAGATTTGGTGCACACCTAGATTGGGGCCTCATTCATACCATTTGTCAGATGGAGTGACATCAGACTATATATGCATCGGGTCATAATATTTTGGCTCATCTTTATTATGACATTGGATGATTTGTGTATTAAGAGTTACACATCATAGTACACTATACGTTATTACAGGTTTGGGCCTTTAACCATATCACATGTACTAGGCCTATAGGTTATCCTATGGTAGCAGCCATGGGCTATCCATGAGATTTCAACTACACTTTGAGACAAGTTTGGAATTTTAGGGATCTATTAAATACTAGAGGGTCTAGTTTGATAACCCAAAGAAGGAGGAGATAGTATGGAGACCTTACTAAACCATACCCCAATGGCCAAATATAACTTGATAACTTATTAGGATGTAGTAGGACATATTTTTTATTAGGCAACATGACTATATAGTTATGTCCTTTTATTATGATCATGTTATGTGACAGTTTGAACAAGTTCAAGTATCCCCTAGGCCAAAACCTACATATCTGAGAGCAACATGGAGTGGCTATAGGCCATGAGAAATATGACATCCTACGATTGATGATGTCACTTTTAGTGATTTGGATGATGTAGGTGTTGCAATAGCCTATGAGAATTGGTGGATGAGAGCATGACCTACACATGTATTCCCTATCCATCATCTCACAGGCAGCGCTAGACCTCTTCCAAGTCATGGAGATGAGAGAGAGGATGGAGTCATGGATGGAGACACAAATGATGATGATAGCGATAAGGACATAGAGGAGGAGGAGGAGGAGGAGGATCCACAACCTATGAGATAAGACCCTGATAAGCCAAAGGAGGTCATAGATGGCCATGAGCAGAGATCATCCTACAAGTCACCTGGGAACAACTAGTAGTTGCATCAAGCATAATTTTTAATGAGTGTGGGGAGGGAAGTGGTGCTATGCCTTCCATGCTTCCTTCTCACAAGGGACCTATTATTCCACATCAAGATCTCAATTGATGGGCTAGTGATCTAGGTGATGATGTGTTATTATAGCTTTTTTGTATCTCTATTTATCACATTTACTTATCATATCTTGTTCTAATATTCATTTTGATTATCATTTTGTAGTGTGTACATGAGAGTTGTGAGACCTCTTGTGTTGAGTTACTATAGAGATGGTTCCCTCCATGCCCCCATGTCAAGCCATGAGAGTGGAGCATAGGCCACTATCTAGTATGGGGTGTCATGCTGACCTTTTCAAGCCTTTAGTTGGATGGCGGATGACATACAAGGAAGCTACGAGGATCTCAAATCTATCCATAGCTAGAGAGGAACAAGATAGAGCTGCACTTGCAGAGCTTCAGGTTGCATATGAGGAGCTTCAAGCCATTCAGGTCCCAGTTGAGAGTGATTCATAGGATTTTATATAGTCAAAACTCAATAGGTTATAGGGGGATCTCACTAGATTTTAGGTGGATCTAGCTAGACTTCAAGCTGACAAGGACTGAACATATTAAGAGTGCATTGCAACCCTCATATGTGAGGGGATGGCTTTAGGTGAGGTACAGGGCCTATAGGATTAGATGAGCTCCATGAGCAGATCATGTTTGATGAGAGTAATTTATATCCCATTTTATGCCCCATTTCAACATATTTCACGCACCTTCATATCCATTTCAATATTCCATTTTTATTTTGTATCATACCATTTTGTCTCCTTTATGTTGCATATGGTTACATATATATAAGAGGTATTAAAAATAGTTTTGAAAGTAAATTATGAAAATTAATTATTGATTTTCTTTATTAATAAGCATTGTTATTTTACGCCTTGAAAAATATATCTTGCAACATGCTTCCTATTTCCTCCTGTGTCACTCAACATTATCACATGGATTGTACTCACATTAATTTATTTCATATTTGGCCTATTTATCTGTTTGTGATAATTCCATGGTTACTAGGTTAAGCATGCACTATCTATGATGAACTTTATGATTGCAACTATGGGTGTCTTCCAATTTATGCTACTGCTACATTCCTATACAACTCAATTTGTGACTTCTCCAAATGGCTGGAAATAAAGATTAGAATTTACAATCAATGATGCACTTTCTAGCTAAGTGAGGGAAATCAAATATATTTACATTTTCTATTTCTTTCCACCATTGTAACAAGACTGTTTTAATATACACCCACTTTAGCTCATGCTCAAATGTTCCCAATCAAAAATATGCCAGATAAGAATAGTCAGTTTTGCATTGTAATTTACGGGCAGAAGAGCACGAATCCAAAAAATCCAACACACGTGTTTTGTCCAGAACTGGCCCAATTAAGTTTTCACATGGAGAAATCCTCAATAAATAAAGGATTTGAAAGATACAGGTGGTTTTCTAAAGGTAATATTTCTTGATTTACTATTGCAGCCAATTTTCAAGTGGTTAGCATTGGAGAGATCCTTGACATGTGATGTTGTTTGCACTAAAAACCACTTTGTAATCTTCTCATAGATTAGGAAGTCCAATTTGGGGGAGAATAGTTTGTGGTAAAGAATACAATTGCTAGCCATGTGGGGAACTGAAACTCTTCTCATAACTAGTTGTTGTTATGATAATTTTGTTTTTAATCAATGGATAGTTGTAAAGGTCATACATAGACCATTGTATTAGTTAGTATGTTGGATATAGGAAAAAAAAAATATTATTCTTGTATGCAATTGTTACACGATGAAGCTATAAATACTACACTTGTAATTTATTAGCTCAGAGATAGAATTATTGCAAGCAAATTTTCTGTACACAAATTACTGCATGTAGATTATTGTATTTAAAATTTATATTATTTTGATAAATAAAATAGTGTTCTTTCTGATAAAACCAATGTAAGAAGGCTTCTATTTAACTCACCTGCAAATCATGGAACAAGGGCCCACTCCCTCGTGAAGCACGATGACATTTATTTCTTTTTAATATAATCTTTTTGTGTATTATTTTTGTTTTGTTTGATTTAATTTCAATAGCTTTCAAACTTTAATAGTTATGTGATTTAATTCCAACACCTTTATTATAGTTCAATTTGATACAAGTCCTTATGATTTAAGTTTGATTTTTAATATTTTATTGAAATTCAATTTCAGCAAGTGTGTTTCTCTGTTTGTTAATAACTTACTATTGTTATAGCTCATGTTATAGGAAGTGACAGTTCCTGGCACAGTTATGACAGGAAGGCAAAATAAGAATTAAATCAAATTTTCATTTAAGAAAATTTAGTGTGTTCTAGCTGCATTTCATCCCCACTTAGCTCACTATCTTCATCCCTTCAGTAAACAACCACGACACCTCTCGCAAGCTTACGATTCCTGGATTGACACTCTTAGACCAAGCTGAAATCTTTCTTAACTTTACCCCAGTTTTGGCCTATCAACGATCTATTGTCTCTTGATAAGTATCACCACCAAGCCTTGACGAGTTTGGTAGTCATATGCCACACTAGATGTACTATGTTGCATTATGCCACATTTTATTATCCTGGTGACTATGTACATAAACTATTATGATTACTATATATATGAGAATTTATGTTTACATACTACATTCTGAATTAAGTGTATTGTGTTATACTAAATTCCCTTATGATCTAATGTTAAAATTAAATGCATGTAATTATCTAATTTAACACAACACATGGGTTTTGAATAGTATGTAAAAGAAAGTAATAATTCACTATATTGAACAATTATTCTACATAATTCAAGACACACCAAGAATGTCAAGAATGAAACAATGCAAGATAAAATAGGAAACTATCTACTTAATCTAACAACATGCTTTAATACACATACTATTTAAAAAGATATGTTAAGTGTAATGTCTATGCAAATGTGTAGAATTAATAGGTTCTTTAAGAGGTGTACCATCTATTCATATTAATGTGTATGATCTATACCCATAGCTTTTGTCAATGACATAAAGGCCTAACCAATTCATACTAAATTTTACTTTTTAACCCGAGGCAGTATTAACATTACACTAATTTTCAGATAACAAAAAATCACCTTTGTTAAATGAGCGAGGAATGGAATTATCATTGTAACCTCGTAGCATTCTTTTAGAATAAGTTTGAAGATGCTTGAGAGTTTTGATGTGATGTTCATCAAGCATTTCAAGTTGTTGTAAATCTTTCTCTTTATAAGTGGTGTTGTCAATAGGCCCTCTAGGTGCAATTCTCAATGAAGGAATTTCTAGCTCAAAAGGCATTATTGCATCATAGTCATAAACAAGGTTATAAAGTGTATTTCTTGTGGATGTTCTAATACTTGTGTGATTGGCCCCCAATGTGTAAGATAATTGTGTGTTTCAATCCTTATTATGTTTTCTTACTATTTTTTGCAAGATTTGCTCGAGTGTTTTATTAGTTGCTTTGGCTTGACCATTAGATTGTGGGTAATAAGGTGTTAAAAAATGGTGTTGAATGTGAAATATTTCAAAAAAATTCTTCACATCATTGTTCTTAAATGGTGTACCATTTTCTGACACTAATGTGGAAGGAAAACCAAAGCGATCAATAATGTGTTCCAATATGAAACAAAAAATTACATTAGCGGTTGTGGAATGAAGAGGAATAACTTCTACCCATTTTGTGAAATAATTTATCATAGTAATTATAAACGTATATCTAGAAGAGGAAGTTTGCAGCATTTTTCCAATGAGATCCAAACTCCAAACCGAAAATGGCCAAATGGGAACTTGAGCATGAATTTAAAAAGCAAGAGCATGGAACAAATTGTTATGTTCTTGACATTTGTGACATCTTTTAACATGTTTAAAACAATCTTGTTCCATATGTCACCAAAAATATCCCATGTAGATTAACTTTTGAACTAATGATCTACCCCCAAAATTCCCCCCACAAGCACCAACATGGGATTTTGCAAGGGCTAGATGGATCTCCAATTGTTTAAGGCATCTAAGCATTAAGAGACCATTGAAGGATCATCTATGAAAGACCTCTGCTAAGATTATGTATCTAGTAGCATATTTTTGAATATGAGCTCCAGTATTTTTAGTGGTTGGTCCAAGAAAGGTACCTTCTTTTAAATAATTGAATATCAAAGTGTATCATTCACCAGAGACTCCAATATTGGTCACTAACACTTCTTTCATTTTTTCATCTATTGATGGTTTTTTTATTGTGTGAACTACAAAATTGAATTCAATAGAAGGATCTTCAAGAGACATAAGAGAAGCAATGCTTACCATTGCATCTACATGTCAATTATCCTTTTTCAAAAAATTATCAATGGTATATGATTCAAATTGTTCTAGCAATGTCATTGTAATGTCTTTATATTGGGATAACTTATTATGTTTCACTTGATAGCATTTGTTTATTTTTTTAATGACCAATTGATAATCACCAATTGAGAATCACCAAATATATGAATGTGTTGGAAACCCAAGGATAAGGCCACATATATTCCAACAATTAGGGCCTCATATTTTGTAGTGTTTTTCATGTATAGAAAATTTAAGCGACAAGGGAACATGCTTTCTTAAAGGTGGTATTAATATAACCCCTAGTCCAGAGCTAGTTCGACACTCAAAACCATCAAAATACTATTCACATTTTTCCTTCTCAGTTGTCATGACATTCTCATTAGGAAATAAGTCACGATTAGGCGATGTTAATGGTGAAGGAGTGTCAACTAAATTTTTGGTCAAGGCTTTTCCTTTGGTTGCCTTTTGAGGAACAAATTTAAGATCAAACTCAGTTAACAACATAACCCATTTAGCTAAATATCCTAACAAATTAGTTTTAGTAGAAAGGTATTTCAAAGGATAAAACTTTGTAACATGCATTTCTACATTTAATAAATAGTGTCTCGATTTACTAGTAGCAAACACAAGAGCAAACATTGTTTTTCTATTGTTGTATGTTGAGTTTCATAATTGATTAGAGTCTAACTAATGTAATAATTAGAATATTCTTTGCCACTTTCATCTTGCTGAGCCAATAATGTTGGTAGAGCATGAGTGGATGTTGATATGTAAATAATGAATGGATTTCCTTGAATAACAAGTTACAAGATGGGAGGATTAGCTAGGTATTCTTTCAGTTTTTCAAAATCTTGTTTACAATCATTGTTCTATTTAAATTCTTATTATTTCCTAAGAATTTGGGTAAAGGGAAGAGTCTAATCTGCTAGTGATGCCACAATATGATGGATTTCTTGAACTTTCCTTATAAATTGTGCAATTGAGAAATATTTTTAGGAGGTCCAGCATGTTTACGATAACATCAAACTTATTTATCCCTACCTCAATGCCTCTATGTGACACTATAAAACCCAATAGTTTTCCACTATCCACACTAAAGATGCACTTCTTTTGATTTAACCTGATGTTGTACTTACAAATTATTTCAAAGATATTATGAAGGATTTTGGCATGATCTTGACAATTTAAAGACTTAGCCAAAATATCATCAATATAATCTTCCAAAATTTCGTGTATGAAATCATTAAATATTAGTTTCATAGCTCTTTGCTATGTTTCTCCAAAATTATTTAATCTAAAAGGTATAGCAACCCAACAAAATGTTCCCCAAGGTGTGGTAAAAACTATCTTATATTGATCTTGATTGTTGATGAAAATTTGATTATATCATAAAAAACCATCCATGAATGACAATAAAGCATGGCACATGGTTGAGTCCACTATCATTTCTTTATTATGAAGGGTAAAATCATCTTTTAAGGATTCTTTATTCAAATCACAAAAATGTGTACATGTCCTAATATGATTATTAGGTTTTTCCACAATGACAATATTAGATATCCATGGTGAATAATCAATAGGATGAATAAATCCAACATCTATAAGCTTCTCAATTTCAAATTTTACCAACAAAGATATCTTAGGATTCATCTTGAATATCTTTTGTCTTACGAATTTAACATATTTTTCAATAATGATGTGTGTGACTATCTTAGCATCAATACCCAACATATTTGAATAAGTCCAAGCAAATATTTCAGGAAAGTTATGTAATAATGTTGCATGATCTTATTTTTCATCACCATCAATAAATTTTCTATTGGAATCACCTCTTCTTCATTGGATGTATCCATTGGTATGTTGATTGTATCTCCCACAAGTAATGTACTTTGATTTGGAATTTCAAGAATTTGTTCATCGTCATCTTGTTCAATATCACTTTTTTTAGTTCCTTGACAAAAGTATCCCTTAGCACTTAAGGTACAAGTGAATATTCATTTGTGGTGATGAGTTGGTAAATTATCACAAACTCCTAAAATTTCTACTAAAGCTTCATCATGTTGAAAGTAATCTATTTTCCTATCATCACTTGTAGTATCTATTAAGTCAGGATGCACCAATGTGAGGGTTGTCTTAGGAGAATCTTGCATGATAGTGTTGATATTGAGTGAAGTATTTTTTGATGCCTCGTTTACATTAGAAGGACAATATCCAAGACCTCTCATTTTTTCTTGTATATTATTGTCTATAGGGACACAAATTCCTTGTTGATTCAGACCACATCCTTTTCCATTATAGCCAAGTTATTTCAAGAGTTGATATCCTCTTCCATAGAGATCTTCCATTGCTTTTGACGATGGTGGTTGCTCATGATCAAGTTCATCATAATTGGTTGTGTAATTTGTGTCTTCTTCCTTGTTAAAAGTTGTCAACTTGGATGCTTGTGATGATTCTTCTTCATGTTATGTTGACAATACTATCATTCTTTGTCCCTTTTTAATTCTTTCATTATGATTTTATATTCTCCGATGAATGTTGGTGTAAAATCTAATGAAACCCAATCATCATCCAATAGTTTCAATATTGATGAAAAACACTTACTCTTTTTCCTCTTCTTGCACAAGTTCAAATTTTGAGGTTGGTATCAATGTTCTCAAAGGACCTTTCATGCCTATTTAAGTTTGTAAACAACTTTCAGATTAAAGGTCAAGTTTTATTTTGTAAACCTTATTTTGATAGGTATACTTGATTAAATAGTGAAGTGCTTAAGGGACTCTATTCATTTCATGAATCCAAGGTCTTCCTAAGAGAAGATTATATGAGAGTTCTTGAGGAAAAAAATGAATAGGAGTTTGCAAAGTTTTCTTACCTATTCTAACATGTAATGCTATCACACCAAGCAATTTTTTTCCCACATTATCTAACCCATAGATAGATAAATATTTTGGTTGTCTTTTTCTCTTTTCCACTCCAATTTTATCTAGAAGGTTTACACTACAAACATTGAGTGCTAAACCATTATCAATAAGAGTACATCTTATACAAATCGTGTTAATGACAACCACTATCATCAAAGCCTCATTTTTTTTTTTGCACTTCTAATGGGGGTAACTCATCTTGAATGAGATCCCATTGTAGTGTAGGAAAAAGTATCCCTTTTCCACACTTAATTTAGGAATAAATATTAATAATAAAATGAGCTAAATTATGCCTCAATTTAGTGTTGTAATATGTATTTTACATATTCACATTAAGTTTAGGGCCTTATTAAATAAAATGAACTTAGTTATGCCTTAATTTATTGTTGTAATATGTATTTTACATATTCACATGAAGTTTAGGGCCCTATTAACTAAAATGGCCTTAATTATTCCTTATTTATGGTGTTGTAAAGTGTATTTATTTACACTTTCACACTAATCTACAAATCCATTAATTAATTTAGGTTAATTACACATTAATTGGACCCTTTAATTCAAATCTAAGGCCAATTAATTTCAATTTTTGAAGAGGAAAACTCGACAATCATTAATGCCATAACATAACACTTATCATTGAGCAATGTACATCCTAGGTAAGTGTGTTATGGCCCATTCACCTGTGGGTGAATGTGTCCTCACTTAGACCTAGGACCTTAATTTAAATTAAGTTTTTGGCAGTATTTTAATGTTTTCAAATATATATTTCAATTTTGGCTTGTGAAATTTGAATTAAGGATAAGTTACTATAAATACAAGGTTATTTTATCAAATTAGCATTAGATTTTCAAGAGCACAATTGAGAGATCAATTACAAAAGTCAAGATTGTTTTCAAGAGCATTCAAGAGAAGATTTCTTCATCATTTGTTGTAGCAATCAAGATCGAAGCATTATGTCAAAGTTATGTGGATTCATGCATGTTTTTGGAGCTAATATGTTGATGTAGGTTCCATGATTTAATCAAGCATTCAAAGTATCATTTCAAGCAAGGATTCAAAGCAAGATTCAAGTATCAAGATCCACATCCATTGAATCCATTTTATACAAGTTTTAGACCTCCATTATCAAAGGTTCATCCAAGGGTTTGTGAGTTGTGACATAGAGTTTCTCATTCATCATTCCTTTCATGCTTTTATTCATTTCAAGGTTTAATTACCAAAATAGGGTTTGACCAAGCCAAACCCCCATTCACCTAACAAACAAAAATTTTCCCTCTTGATGTATGTTTGAAAATTTTAGGAGGAAGATCTATTTGAAGAAAACAATTGCAAAGTTGCATTTGTTGTCACTATTCTTGCAAAATCATGAAAATTAACCTACAAAATTTATTTCTATCTTTTCGACTATGAGATTTAGGAATCTAGGAGTACAAAAACAGGAGAAAAAAACCCATCAACAAATTTTTAGGATCCCTAGCTAGGACCCATTCACCATAGGGTGAATGAGACCTTAGTGAGCCTTGAAAAAGCACTTTTTTGTGAAAGGTACACCAATTTTATCCCTTATGAATTCTCCCTTAAGTCTATAGGTTCCATCATTTTTATGTTTAAGCTTCTAAATGCACTTTATAGATCACCATTTGGAGTTTATTTTCTATTTTAAATCTTTCTCCCCAAAGTGTTGTTTGACGTAGACCCATGTCCTAGCAAAAAAAGGGAAATTAGTAGATTCACACTTTGACTTGGTTCACCTTGTGGTTGACAGTCCTTTCATACTGTGGATCTCATTTTGTAATGAAATTGGAGAATTAGGACCCCTTTTCCCTATTTGGATCCACTTTTCCATTTTTGGAAATTCAACTATCCTATTTTTCTATGTTTCATTTTGGTGGACTCGACCTTGTACAACAACATTTTTGAAAATTGGAGTCCTTTTAATCCTAGATCTAGAATTTACATAAGTTTGCATTGCATTGTGTTACTTTGCATATCATTTAGGGTTTTCAAAATTGCATTAGTTTTCATTGCATATAGGGGTTTAAATTTGCAATGTTTACATTTGAAAAATTCAAAAATTTGCATTAATTTTACATAGTGTTTGTATATTAGTGTACTTTTCATGATTCATATTCAAAAATTAAGCCAAATTTGCATTTCAAAAAGTGTCATATTTTTCATCATTTTTCCTTCATTGCACTTGCATTTACACATCAAATACAGGAAAAATTTGCTATAGAAGTTACGATCTAATATATCAAACAAAAAACACATCTAATCACATGGAAATTGTATTTTTCAATTTTCAAAAATCTTATAGTAGGACCCATTTTCCCCTGGGCGAATGAGTCCTTGGAGGCCTACAAAACCAACTTTTCTAAGCCTTTTTATGGGTTTTTACACTTCCTAGGCTTGTTGGTAACCTATTGTATTAGTTTGGAAAGTGTTAGGAATTTTTGTTTCATGCATCTAGGTCAAATCATCCATTTAGTATAGTTATTTTTGAATCATTCCAAAATCATTTTAGTAGCAAAAATCATCAGATTTGAAAATGCTTACATTCTTGAAGCTTTGAATAATATGGATAAAAGTACTTTTCACTTTTGCATACACAATATTTATACTCATGAAAATTTGAATAAGTTGGATAAGATTACTTTTCATTTCTGGATACCCATTATTTACATTCTTGAAGCTTTGCATAAGTTGGATAAAAGTACTTTTCATTTTTGGGTACATAATGTTTACATTCTTGAAGCATTGCATTAAATGGATGAGAGTACTTTTCATTTTTGGGCACACAATGTTAGTATCTTACCTTTCTAAGCATGCTAAGAAAAAATTTCATCCCTCCCACTTATGAGAATGTTTTAACGAAAGAGAATACATAATGGAAAATCATGACAATCAAACTTGTTCTTCTGCCAATATCTCTCCTATTTGTGAAGAAGATATTTTGGTGCTAGAAGATCAAACCAATGAGAGTTATGAGAGTCTCATTTGTCTCTCTTCCCCTACCTCGCCCACTTTTGAAGACATTTTTGGATACAAGGATGAGACCATTGACACATCTCCTAATACTACTTTTCCTATTTCTCTTATTTGTGAGAATGATTTGATACGAGATAAGCAAGAAAATCCAACCATTGATGAGTCCCCTACTTGTGATGAAGCTATTTTAGAAGAACCAACCATTGAATGTCATGAACATCTAGGATTTTTCTCTTCTAAAAACTCTCCTACTAGGGAAGATATCATGGTGGAAGAAAATGATAACATTGACACATATCTTTCAAACTATAGTAATGTGGCTTCCTTAGATGAAGATGATGAAGTGAAATTAGACTCCCCTTCACTAAGAGATCATAAAAATAAGGATAAGTGTGTTGAGGTTATGAAATTAGAACTCCCTTGAGTCCTCTAATTCTTAGACCCCCTACAGATCCTTTAATTATTGGACCACCTATGCCTCAACTTATCCTCTATCCACCCTCACAACAACCAAAAGTTCAAAATAAACCCACGCTTATCTTAGAACCACCTATAAGTCAACTTGATAATGATAATGTTTCACAAAAACCAAGTTAAAATATTTTTTCTCATACATATAACATTAGAAACTAATCCACAACCAAGAAAAAAAACTCCAACATCCCTCCCATTGCCTCAACCTATCTTGCTTAGTGCTTCTCATTTTCCCTCATATAATGGAAAGGAGTATGATCTTGGTGAACAACTTAAAAATACTCCTGCTAAGATATCCTTATGGGACCTTATTCAAGACTCACCCAGTTATCATAAAATGCTTCAAATTTCTTTACAACAAGTTCCTACCCCTCCTAATGTGCAAACAAATGATGTGGTAACCCAAATTCAAGGTATGACTTCGGTCAACTTGGACAATACTTTCCATCAAGATGAGCTACCTCCGTTAGAAGTGTAAAAACAAAATGAATCTTTCATGATAATAGCTATATATAATAGAACTGGGATAAAAAGAACCCTTTTTAACAATGGATCAACCCTTAACATGTGTAGCATAAACCTTTTGGACAAGATTTAAATACAACTAGATTATTTATCTATTCATGGGTTTGATAACATAGGAAAACAACCACTTGGTGTGATAAAATTGCCTATTACAATTGGAAAGGCTACATTGCAAACTCCTATTCATGTCATGCCCGATAATCTTTCATATAATATTCTCTTGGGTAGAACTTGGATTCATGCATTGAATGGGGTGCCTTCTACTCTTCATCATAAAATGAAGTATGAGTACAACAAAGTGTATACAATCAAATCCAAACCTGAACCAAAAAGTTGTTTACGCACTAAGTGTAGACATCAAAAATATACAAATTAATATAGCACACTCGATCCTGATCTACTAACATCGCTTCATCCTAAATCATCCCTCAGTCTAACCATTTAATAAAACCCCCCTATCTGATTAAATTCATCAATATTACTCTCTTAATTAAATAAATCACTTTATCTAATTATGTCACCTCTTCTCGATAATTAAATTAATCATCTTGATCTAATTATCCGATTTAATTAAATAATCAATTTAATTTGATTAAATCTCTTAAGTCTATCTATCAAATTAAATAAATTAAAAAACTTATTTTATTTAATCTAACATCAGCTCCTTTTAATTAAATAAATCAAAATATTTATTTGATTAATATCTTATCACATTCTTCTCATTATTTGATTTAAATAAATCCTAAAATCTAAGTCAAATAAGTCACATAATCTAATATGTCTCATTAAATTAATTAACCCTTGATTAATTTAATCTCATCTCATGTCCCATCCTCTAGATAATGCAAGTTGCACATGAAAATAGATTTAATTCATTTATTAAATCCCTATTTTCCTCACATGGCATCTTTTGGAATATTCTTTCAATTTGAATTCAAAAATTCTAAGTCAACATGTACATCCAACAAGGCATTTAAAATCTCTTACATGTCCTTTTCCTTGAGCCAAGTGGCATTTATTTCATTTTACCTTCCTCTTACATGTCATTTCAACAAATTTGAATTTCAAATTCATGCCTTTATTGGCACATTCCCCAAATCTTGCACATCCTCCACCCATTCATAGCTTGACAAGTGGCATCATGCCATTGGATGAATGTTAGTCCCACATTGATCAAAGATTGACATTCATCCATCTTGGCATTCTATAAATAAAGAGCTCATATCCTTGTTTGATCATCCACAAATTGAGTAAACTTACTATACTCAAATTCATAACAATTTTCATCCATCTCATTGAATCATAGCTAGGTTTTTAAAGATTTTATCTTGGAGCATTCATCAATCTTCATCAAAGTGGATCACAATCTTCATCAAATCATCAAAGCTAGCATTGGAGTTGGGAAAGGGCCAATTTTCACATCAAATTGGCAACAATTCCCCCACGGGATCAAGAATTTGCATTTCTTTCAATAGGATTTAATCTACTTTCTTGTTCTTTCATTATTTTCTTCTCTTCATTCCTATTTTGAGTTTTGTTAATGGATTTCATGGGGAATCCTTGTTCTTACTTGAATTTGATCTCCTAATGTATTCATTTGTTATGTTTTGCAGGTATTTGGATTAGGGATTCACACTAAGAAAGAAAAGGAAAGTCCTTTAAAAATATTGACACCAACTACACAAGTGGAACTCGTGCAACAGAGACAAAAATACAAGTATATTGAAAAAGTCACAAAGTTATTGGAAGATGATTGTGGATCCTTAGATTTCACACCTACATTCATGAGAGAATACAAGATCATAAGAAAAAGAGTCTTAAAAGGAAAAAGAGAAAGTGGTAATGTCAACAAAAAATTTGAAAGCATCCACTTCAACCACTATAGAAGAAGAAGGAAATTACACAAGAAAAACTTTGATGAAATTGATTACGAATAGCCACATAATCTAAAAGAAATGGAAAAGATTTATGGAATAGGTTATGAGATTATGAAACAACTTGGTTATAGTGGAAAAGGATGTGGTGCTAGAGAACAAGGTATATGTGTCCCTATAGAGCCTAACACAAAAGAAATAACTAGTGATCTTGGTTATTGTCTCTCAAAAGAAACAAAAAAGCCTTCACTTAATATCAACACTCTTATCGAGGATTCTTCTAAGCCAGCTTTAACCTTAGTGGATCTTGACTAATAGAAACTAGTGGTCTGGGTTATTTTCCTTTGAAAGAAATGGAAGAATTAAAGAAATATTCACTTAATGTCAATTTCATCACACAAAACTCTAATGATTGGAGTTCATTATACTTTACACCCTCCTTTCTAGGAGAGTACAAAATCTCGCAATCTACAGAGGCTTGTGTAAGTATGACACCTTGTACTAAGCAAGAGATATATTTATTAGAAAATAAAGGAACATCTTCTACTATTGATCCAGAGAGTATCCTGTCAAGACTCCTCCAGGATCGTTTGATAGCTCTCCCTCTAAGAAGATGAAAGAAATTTTACAAGAGTTCGTTATGTGCATATCATAGAGTTCAAGGTGATTCTACTAATGGATGTAAGGCTTTGAGTGACAAAATTCAATATCTTAAGGATTTTGGTGCTCTTCCTTGTGTTGAAGCACCTAGTTCCTTTAATTGATATTGTTTTTCATGTTGCTCATCACTTAGCTCAGCCCACCCTTGTCTTGCACTAAGTGGGGGAAAGGGGGTTAGGTAGTCTTGTCCTCATATGACACTTTTCATTGTCTCTTTCTGATAGTTGACCACATTCCATGTATATATAAGGGTAAGCTTAGGATGTGGATGACATGCCTTAAGTTGGCTCGCATGTGATGTACTATGTTATCTTTAAGATTACATTTTGGGGGGAAACCCTTATACATTATGTAGTTTCATTTGGGAACATATGAATTGGCATAGGGCTTTCTGAATAAGCTCTTATGTATAAAACTTGAATATTTTCTAATTTAAAGTTATTTCTCACAACAATGGTGTTAGAAATTCCTTTAAAGTGTGGGCATACATCGACATCCTCATTGTTCTTTGTGTGATTTTATTTCTTCTTGTGATGTGTCCCTTTTTTGTGGTGTCATTGGGTTTGACATCCTTTGAGAGTGTGATATTTCTTTTTATCCTTCACTTGTCCTCTCTTGGAGACATTAGGCACAATGTTCCTTAAGAAGAGACCTTACATGAACTAGGAAAAGTCCCTTTGAACAAACCTCTACTCACATGGTTTTCATAAGTGTTTAGCATAATACACCTTGTTAACCATATGAAGCTCAAATTTTCATTTTGTGGTGCCTTGTTATCAAAGGGATAGCTTTGGTATGGTTAGTATGATGAGAGCATAGATAGAGGTATGACTTTCTCATTGTACAATGAGAGCCTCGAACTAACATGAATTTCTCACTATTCCACTTTCTTTGAGGCTCACATAAGGGAAGACCCAAGGTTCCATTACCCTGGAGTGATCATGCATCTTGGACAAACAATTGAGACTTGATCTACATTGAGTTGGAAAAATAGTCGAGGCTTGATCCACCCCTTTTTCTTTTTTTTTTGTTTCTTTTAGTCATTGACATTGCATCTTTGTATATCTTGTCTTACTACTGCATATCGTACACCTTGTGTGTGTCCCTTTGTGCTTATGTTGGTTTCATGTGGGATCTTGGATCCTAGTGGCTAGATCACCCTCCTTGATCTTTGTCATCCTATACCATGGACATTGGTGCACTTGGAACCCTCTTGAATGTCTACTTTAGTGTGAGTTTTACATGAGTTCATACTCTCACTAAAGTGGGGGCTAAATGTAGTGTAGGAAAAATTATCCCTTTTCCACACTTAATTTGGGAATAAATATTAATAATAAAATGAGCTAAATGATGCCTTAATTTAGTGTTGTAATATGTATTTTACATATCCACGTTAAGTTTAGGGCCTTATTAAATAAAATGAACTTAATTATGCCTTAATTTAGTGTTGTGATATGTATTTTACATATTCACATTAAGTTTAAGGCCCTAATAACTAAAATTGACTTAATTGTGCCTTACTTATGGTGTTGTAAAGTTTATTTATTTACACTTTCACACTAATCTAGGGCTTTATTAATTAATTATGGTTAATCATGCCTTAATTTTCCCCTTTAATTCAAATCCAAGCCTAACTAATTGCAATTTATGAAGAGGAAAACTCGACATTCATTAATGCCATAACATAACACTTATCATTGAGCAATGTGTGTCCTATGAATGTGCCCTAGGACCTATTCACCTAGGGGTGAATGGGTTCTCACTTAGACCTAGGACACTATTTTAAATTATGTTTTTGGTGGTATTTTAATGTTTTCAAATCTATATTTCAATTTTGGCTTGTGAAATTTGAATTAAGGATAAGTTACTATAAATACAATGTTATTTTATCAAATTAACATTAGATTTTCAAGAGCACATTGAGAGATCAATTAAAAAAATTCAAGATTATTGTCAAGAGCATTCAAGAGAGGATTTATTCATCATTTTTTGCAGCAATCAAGATCCAAGCATTATGTCAAAGTTATGTGGAGTCATGCATGTTTTTGGAGCTAATATGTTGATGTAGGTTTCATGATTCAATAAAGCATTCAAAGTATCATTTCAAGCAAGGATTCAAAGCAAGATTCAAGAATCACGATCCACATACATTGAAACCATTTCATGCAAGTTGTAGACCTCCATTATCAAAGGTTCATCCAAGGGTTTGGTGAGTTGTTACATAGACTTGTTCATTCATCATTCCTTTCATGCTTTTATTCATTTCAAGGTTTAATTACCAAAACGGGGTTTGACCAAGGCAAATACCCATTCACCTAACAAACAAAATTTTTCCCTCTTGATGTATGTTTGCAGATTTTAAGTGGAGGATCTATTGAAGAACAAAATTTGTAAATTTTTCAAAGTTGCATTTGTTGTCACCATTCTTGCAAAATCATAGAAGTTGACCTACAAAATTTATTTTTTGTATTTTCAATTGTGAGATTTGGGAATCTAGGAGTCCAGAAACAGGAGAATAAAACCCATAAACATATTTTTAGGATCCCTAGCAAGGACCCAATCACCATACAGTGAAAGAGTCCTTACTAAGCCTTGAAAAAACATTTTTTGTGAAAGGTACACAACATTTATCCCTTCCAAATTCTCCCTAAAGTCTATAGGTTCCATTAGTTTTATGTTTAAGCTTCTAAATGTACTTTATAAATCACAATTTGGAGTTTATTTGCTATTTTTAATCTTTTTCCCCAAAGTGTTGTTTGACCTAGATCCCCATCCTAGCAAAAAATGGAAGTCAGTAGATTTACACTTTGACTTGATTAACCTCAAGGCCGATAGTCCTTTCATAGTGTCGATCTCATTTCCTAATGAAATTAGAGAAGTAGGACCCCTTTTCCCTTTGGATCCATTTTTCCATTTTGGGAAATTCACCTATCCTATTTTTATATGTTTCACCCATAAAGAAATCTTAGCAAGAGTGTTTCTAAGTTGTTCCACAATATCCTTTCCAGTATGTAGAGGCTAGTGACCTTGAAGCACTAGGAAAAATAGGTTGAGGTAGTAGTAATGAATTAGGTATGGTTTATGGTTGCCTATTATTCCTTGTATTATATGTGCGAGCAATGGTATTATAATTTAATTTCTGCAAAACATTGTTTTGAGTATATGGGAAAAACAACTGCTGCAAAACATTGTTTTTGATAAGATAAGAAGCATTTTTAGGGTGTTGTACCCTTGACATGAAGAGCCCCCAGGGGAAAAACATTGTTACTGCTGAGTTACTTTGTAAAATTTAGGATATTTCCTAGAGGTTTTGGTTTGTTTTTAGGTGGTCAAGTATGATAAGCACAAGCTTGGTTTGGACTTGTGGTTGTTGTGAAGGTGGGTAGATGATAAGTTGAGGTGTAATTGCATTAACTTCCCTTTGTTTTGTTTTGTTTTGACAAGCCTTAGTGGATGATATTTGTGAGATAAAATACTCAAGGGCTTCATCCACGTCAAATTCATCACTACTAAAGGGCTTGCAAGATATATTAACTTGTAGAAAGATATCTGACATGATCAGATAACTATGCTTTCTCCAAGGTTTATCATTTAGTGTATTTTTTTGCTTAATGTTTTGGGATAGTTTATGGTTTCAATTTTTTGTAAAATGAAAACTAATCCATCTAAGCTATGTGTTGATGTAAAAAGTAAATCAAATGTCCATAGATCTAAAACAATCTAATATTGAAACATTTTTTTTTCTAATTTCCTTCAAGATTTTATCAAAAGAACAACTTTCTTTATTGTGCAAAAAAGACTATTTCAAATTTCAGGTTTGACAACAAAAATAGAAAGAAATAATAGAGATAGAAATGCACCTAGAAGATTGTTAGGACACTTGTACAAGGAAAGATTCACCCAAGGAAGAATGGGTCCTTGGTTAGGGTGCTGAAAAATGAAAAATGCAATATTTGAGCTACTGTTTGTGTTTACTATTTTAGGTTGCAAAATGTTTCTTTTGTGTCTAATTTTATATAAATTTCTATAGAAATGCAAATATAAGAAATAAAAAAATGTGAACAAAATTGACAACTTTTGAGATACAATTTTGACTAAATTTTTTAGCTAAATGATTGAAAGACACTCTTGATACAACTAACATGTAAGATGTATGCAAGATTTATGTAATATTTTTAGTTTTTTATGATTTTAAATTATGCAAAATTCAATTTTGAAACCCTAAATGAGATACCAAACTAACTAATATAAATCCTAGATCTAGGGTTTTAGAGACTTCAAAATTTATGATGCACAATGTCAGGTTCACCAAAATTAAATGAAAGAAAAGGAGGTCCACCAAAATGAAAGGGTGGAAAGTAGGTGGTTTGATTCAAGTGAAATAGGGTCAATCAATGTGAAATGACCTAATATCCCCACAACCTTTTCCCTAATTTTGTTAGAAAATATCTCCAAAGGATATTTTTGACTTTCAACCTTAAGGTGAGTCAACCCTATTTGGGAAATTTGTTGTTTTCTTATGACAGAAATGATTGATTGGTAGTTTTGGGAGATGATTTAGAATGCCTTATCTAAGTCAATTGTATGACCTAACACTTGAAATACATAATTATATGATAACAAAAACAAAAATGAAAATTTATAGGCAAATCTAAGAAGGGGAGAATGGTATGCACCTGGCCTAAGACTGGATTTTGAGCTCTTTAGCAGGACTCATTTGCCCAAGGGTGAATGGGTCCTGGTGTCCCCTTATAAAACTTAAAAATATGAAACTATATACATCTATCTACACTCTACTCCTATACCTACAAATATTCACTTCCAGATTTGGACCTGTAGTAAATCTACAAAGGAAAATGTTGTTTTATGTGTGTGGGGATTTGCCTTGGTCAAACCCCAAGTTTGGTAATTAAACATTGATGATATATAGAGATTTAATAAATGATAGTGTGTGCACGTCCTAATCTTAAGTGCATCTAAGGTTGTTATGAGCTAACGGGTGATCCCACAATAATGGGTTACACTTTTTGGCCAAACTTGACATTGAAATCAACATTTTTCACCAGATCTTCACTTTCTTACACCTATAGCAGCTAAACCATTAAAAATTTGAAGATGAATCAAACTAGTGATTTATGACATTTTTTGTGTAGATTCTAATAATATTTTTTAAAAAAAATTATGAATCATTTTATGTAATTTTTAATAACTTATTTTTTCTACTAAACAACATTTTTAAAAAGTGGGTCAGAGATGATGTGGTTCGTCTTCTGTCCAAGAGGTAGGAGGATACCAGCTAGTCTGCTACTAGTCTATTGTTTGTCTGCATGTATGTTTTTTGGTTGTTGTTTTGTTTTGATGCTTTTTTGATCTTGGACTTTTTTGGCCCTTGTGGCTCTCTATGAAGGGTACAACACCCTGAAAATGTTGCTTACTTTATCAAAAATATTTTAAAAAAGTGATGTTTACTTCGAACCACATAACTTTGTTTATAGAAAGGATACATTACTAATTCTTAAAATATAGATTTGATACACCAATATCTAATCCATGGATACTTTTTCATAATTTTTTGCTAAATTTTTTTTAATTAATTTTCCAAGTTAGAGTAATTACAGTTTGGATAGAGGTGTACTTTGGACGGCATAACTTTTTTTGTATGCATTTGAATTAACTTATTCTTTTTTTTGTTGGAATAAGGACATCAATACCTAGTGCACAAGTATGTTTTAGAATTTTTTTCTCTATTTTCCTATTTTTTTGCATGTGTGAAACAAAGAACTTGATGTTCATTGAAAAACCTACATTCACAAGAACTAAAAAATAAATATAATAATCAAATTACATATATTTAAAATTATACTTTTTGGGAAGCTTATAATAAGAGCTACATACTTACAAAACATAAATTTTAAATGAATTCATTTGATTTCCCAAAAGGTAAATCAAAAGTGGCTTTTTATCAACATTTTGATAGGTGTAGAGGAGACTCCATTATAGGTATGATTTAAAACTAATTGGGTTCTATCCAAGGGGGTTTGATCAAACCCTCTTTAATTAAAATCATTTAAATGTAACATTTAAAGGCTTAAATCATTATGTTTTCCAAAAATATGTGATTTTAGGAAAAAATCAAGATGTCCCAGAAAGTGTAACCCATTATTGTGGCAGCATTCTAATATGGGAAGAAACTCTACTCAATTGCATTAGAGCATGATTCCTATATAACAATAATAAATGATAAATATTCAATTAGGGAGAAGTCAAAACACCCTAATAAATATGAATTATGATAATACCTTATAGTAGGTTGCTAGTAGAATGAAGATTGAAGATGGGAACACTAGGAAACAAGTCATTAGGTTAAGGAAAATGGCCAAATGCATTTCCTAAAACTAGAATCCATCATGATCCACCATTGACATCAACCTTCAATCATGAACAATGCTTGATCAAATCTTTGAAAAAATGAGCTTGAAGACTTGCAAATACAAACAAAATGCTACTCCAAGACTTCAACCTTGTTGGATTTATTTCTTTTGAATCTCTTCTTGATCTCCTAATCTCTTCTCAATCTTCATCTCTAGTTTGAAAATGATGAGAAGGTTAGGATTTTTAGGCTTCTTCTCTAATTTCCCAAACATTATATCTTGATAGATGACACTTGAAACTTGATTTTAAGACTTTAAGATACCACTAAAAACATATTTAAATTTTGGTTTTGGGACTTCAAGGGGACCTATTCACCCAAGGGCGAATGGGTCTTGGCCTTTAAGTCTAGGACCAATTTATTTTGGGTTCATTAATTAATTAAATGCATTTATTCAATGCATGTTTTAATGTCAAAAAATGATAAAAATAGGCCTTGGGATGCATAATAAATGGAATTGGGGGTTTATTTAGAAGGGTGATATTTCATAACTATAAGGTCACCAAAATAGGTCTAAACTAAGTGTGGAATAAAGTACTATCACCTAGAAGGGAGTGCAATTTTTTACACTACACCAATATATGTTTCCCACATGGTTTAGAAAATATATAAAATTTTTGTATAACCACCTAAATAGTTTGCACCAATGTATCTCTTTCACCAAAGAGATTGAAACTAACAACCAACTCCCCTTCCTTAACATTTTTCTCAAAAAAATCATAACAGATCCTTAGCTCATAGTATTTTTTGAAAACACCACCCACATGAACCTCTACCTTCACTCTTCCTCCTACCACCACCATCCCCAAAATTCTTGCATCCTTAAAACCTTAACCATGAGAGCCTTTCACATTTGTGATGAGATGAAAACTTAAACCATGAGTTGGATTATCTCTACCATGTTTTCCTTCTAAATGGTTACAGTAACAAGAAAATCTCTAGAACCTTCAATCTAACTAGATCCAATCTTTCTAAACCCAAGTCTACCCAACCGCCCATCCATACCACCCCCCATACATCGAAGGTTTATCCCAAAAAATTGTAAAAATCCATCAAAAAAATGGCATTCATTGTACTTTCAAACCTATATCGACCTTGAGAAACCACATCCCTTCTCTCAAAGACCCCAAGGACACCTAGCTAGATTCAGTTGTCTACAAAGTTGCGTGTTCTTGTGGTATCCCTTACATAGGTAAAATAGGTTGATCCTTTTCAACCAGAATCAAAGAGCATTGTGCAAACATAAAGCATGAGCGCATCATCAAATCTGCCCTAGCCGACCACTCCTCCAAAAAGCACCATATTTGTTTCGAAAACACTCAAATACTATCCATAGAAATCAAATTCTTTAAAAGGAAACTTAAATAATCTATTAAAATTCACAACCACTCCTCAAACCTTAATCAAGACAAGGGGTGGAACCTGAGTTCCTCTTTGAAACCCCTTTTATCTAACCTCAATACCCTCAACCCACCACCCTTCTAGTTCCCCCCTCCTCTCCCTTCCCCACCCTCTTTCCCCCTACCCACTTCCTCTCCATCGCTTTCTTCATCTCCCTAGCTTCCTCCCTTCCCCACCCTCCTTGCCTCCCCTTCTTGTTTTCTTTCCTATCCTTCTGCTCGCTAGCTCCTCTTCTCTACCTATTCATTTTATCTTTTTTTTTTTATTTCTTATTTTTAATTTTCTTATCTTTATAACTAAAGATATTGTTAAGATATTAGTATTTTTTAATTATAAGACAAACAATTTTAAAGAACTAACTTATATCAATAAATACTAGCAATTTTAAAATATATTGCTTTTCTTTTTAAAATATATTTAATTTTATTAGTATAATTTTAAAATGTTCTTTTAGATTTTAATTATAATTTATTTAAAATTTTCTTCTATTAAATTTTAATGTTTTCTTATTTTTACTTAAATAAAGATATTGATTTTCTACTAGTATATTCTTGTAAAGAACTAGTTATAGTCTTATATATTTAAATTATATATAAAGAACACTATATTTCTTTATATCTTCTATAATAAAAGAAATGCCTATCATCTATATTTCTTATAAAACAACTTTATATTTTTATATATTCTAAATTCCATAAAAAGCAAGGTCTATACACCTATAATTATAAGACAAACAATTTAAAGACATAATTAAACATATCATATTTTTCATAATAGAATAACTTATAGATTTCCTTAAAATATATCTTAAATCCAATTGCATTTTTTTTAATTTTTATAACTTATGTGTCTAATTATGTTACTTAAGTGAAATATTTTCTTAAAAAGATGACTTTTGTTCTAAATATATCTTATAATTTAAAAAAGAGTGACATTATATGTGTTTTATATATTTTCTTCTTGTTTGTCTCTTAAGTATTGCATTTGTGAGTTGTAGCAGCAATACTGAAGTGAAAGAAATAGTTACAACAGTCTTGAAACAAGAAGGCTGCCATCAATAATAGGTACAACAGTTTGAGAAGAACATGGAAACAATAGTGAGTCATGAAACATTCACAAACCACATGAAGCAATGACAAACAATGAAGAGAACCAGTCTTGAAAATAAGAGTTTAAACCCTGAGTTATCGTAATCTTTCGTTTGCTGAGTAGTTGGTTAATTTGAAGTTTGATCTGTTGTATTTGAAAGTCAATCCTTAAGTTCTTCTCAGCCTCAGCTACAAATGAGAAAAAAGAGAAATTAGACAATAAAAATTGTCTGAGTAAAGCCCTTGAAGTGCAGCTCCCTAGTGATCTGTGTGGTTATTAAAGATAGCTTTACACCTGTTTCTCCATATATAAGATAAAATGACATCTCTAACTCCATCAACAATGATATTATGATGCAGCCCAACCCCAAGAAGAGCTTCTTTCTAATTTAACTGATGCCCAAAGATAGCTTGTAAGTCATTAAAAACAATATTCCATTGCCTTTTAACAGATTGGCATGCCCAAAAAATATGCCTTATATTTTCTTTCCTTTGACATAAGGGACAATTAACCGGTTGGACCATCATACATTTTAGCCTATCCTCAATGGGTAGTTTGCAATGTAAAACCTTCCAAGCAATTAATTGAGCATTTGTAATAGCCTTTGATTTTTGAATTTAAGCAATAATTTAGCCCAAATTTTTTTATTGAACCTACAATTCCACTTGGAATTCAATCAAGATCTTAAGAACAAATTTGGAAGCAACCATAGGTAGGCCTTTTTTCAGAGGAAAGAAAAGAAAAGGATATGAGGACATCCATAACCAATCTTTGTAAAAGTTACAATGGATAGGAGTACATATTTTCATAGTTAGATCAATTGGAACCAAAGATTAAACAAAAATTAGAAACACCTTGTATTTATTGCTAAGATTAAACTGTGCTTTGATAGAGTTCCATGCCAACCAACTAATGTTATGAAAATCCCAAAGATCTCCAACATTACAAACCCATTTTTTGAACAAAGAATAGGATTGTTTTGGAAAACTTAAAGCAAGAGGTTGACCTGATAGAGGATATGCTTATTCCACTAAATGGACGATGTAGAGAAGCTAAAGCCATGTTGAAGTGATTTATCTCTCCATTTTAGAAGATGACAAGTGTGTTGCCAAGCTCTCCAAATAGATTGGAGGGGAGGGGAAGCCTTTATAGAGAAAAAAGGTGCATGAATAATTATGTCAAGCCAACCCACATTCTGCCATTTTCCATTGACATCGGTAAGGTTAATACTATTTCATATCAGAATCTTCCACTGTTCATTCCCATGGACAACCTGGATAATCCATTTGATATCCAAGAAAAATCCTTGAGTTCTTGAGTCTAACATCCCCAAGCCACCTTTGCATTTAGGTTGAAGATAATGAGCCCATGATGTGGAAATAAATCCTCTATTTCCATCCCATTTGGCCCACAAAAATTAATGAATAATTTTGATTAAATCATCATACCCATTTTTTGATGCCATCCAACATGAAGAGTAATAAACATGCGCAACAAGAAATATTTTATTGGCAACCCGTATTTTTCCAGCCAAAGAGAGAAATTTATTTCCCCAGCTAAACAATTTATTCTTAACTTTATTGAGGTACCAATTCCATATGTCAGAGAGAGAAACTATGATACCAAAAGGTATGACAAGATATCTCATTATTTCCCCATGCTTAATTTTTTCCATTTGTGGGGAATCCAATGGGGAGTAGAACTAGATTGAGTCATCAAAAATTTTGTTTTCTCATGTGCAAGTTTAGACCTTGAAACAATGCAACAAAGATCAAGAATTTCCATAGTGTTGGAGATATTTTGTTCAGAATTTTTGAGAAATAATAGGTTGTCATCAGCATAATGAGAATTAATAATAGTAGTGTTATAAAAAATAGATATTCATGTGATTATCTTTATATCATGAGTAGTGTGAAGTAAATAACCCAAAGCATTAGTCGTAAGGACATAAAGATAAGGAGCCAATGGACAACCTTAAAAAATAGATCTTTGTAAAGGGAAAGGATCTACCATCACATTATTGATGATAATCCAAGCATTACATCTCTAAAAAGAATTTGAACATGAGCTCAAAGTTTGGGTGTAAAACCCAACCAATCAAGCATTTTAAGAATAAAGCTCCAGCGGATTCTATCATAACCTTTGTCGAAATCAAGTTTAATCAAAAGAGCCATTTGAGTATATTGTTTCCATTCACAAGTCTCCCATGCTAACATAAGGTTATCAAGAATGAATCTGTTAGAAATGAATCTAGTTTGCTCAGCTTGAACAATTCTTTGCACCACTGGTTTGATCCTTATGGCCAAGGCTTTTTCTATAATCATGTATGAAGTATTAAGAAGAGTGATAGGACACCAACCAAAAACAAAGTCTTCTCTTTTCCCCTTAGGAAGGAGTTTAATTATGCCACCATTAATAATAGCCTAGCCTAATGATCCATTTTTAAAAGCTTCCAGGTATAAATAATAAAAATCATCCTTAATGTGTTACCACATAGCTTGGTAAAATTCCATAGGAAGGCCATCACTACTAGGACATTTATAAAGGGCCATAAAGAAATGGGCCTTTTCCAGCTCATCTATTGTTAAAATTCTATCTAGATATTGACTATAATTAGAGTCTATTTTGGTAGGAATATAAGTTTTAACCATATCCTCAAGAGTTTGTTGAATATCTTGCCATTGATCATCTTTGAATAGATTTTTGGCTCCTCTGTGTCATGCTTTGGTTGGTTTGTTGTTTCCTACAAATATTTTTCAAGTTTTGGGTGTATTTTTACTGTTGTAGCAGTCTTTGCTACTGATGTTTTGTGGCTGTAAGTTTCTTTTGCAGTTTATTACTGCACTCTCTTTGTAACAAGCATTATTATCAATATAAAAAAAAACTATTGCATTTGTGTATCTTTAATTTTTATTAGTTTTATTTAATTTTTAAATATAGACATAAATCTTTGTGTACAACTTACACAAAGCACTCTTTATTTAATTATCCTTTGACATATAGTCTTAGATATATTCTTTTTAATATTTTTCCTCTTTATTTATTTTTAATTTCTTATATATTTATTCTTCAATTATATTACATATTAGTTATTATTATATTCTATATCTTTATAGAAAGATAAATTAATATATGTTAATTCTTTCCAATTTTTAATGTCAAACATATTATTTATAAAGATTTTTTCTCTCCATTACTAAGGTTTCCTCTTTTTTTAATATAAATTCATAATTATCTTTATATATTTTTCAATTTGAATTTTTTTAGATATTGGTTCTTATCATTCTTTACTCCTAACTTCTTTAATCTTATTATTTTTTTAACTTTTTTTTAAAAAAGAAAAAAATTTAGGCTGCAGAACTCGGGTTTGTATAGTACGGCCCCCTATAAACTGCAGCGCGCCTAGTAAACTTTTTAATGTGATCGGCTGTGCTAGTGCAACACGCCCTCCGATACCAGGGATGGGGGAGACTAGAACTCATGACCAGCCTCCTGCAATAGGAAAGACTTTAGCCAACCGAGCTAGGGCCCCCGCCCAATCTTATTATTTTTATTATCATCCTTTTATCCTAACCTTTTTTTCCCTCTTATATTGTGTGCATCTTTTTTCCCCTTCCCCACTCTTTATTTTTCCTATCTTGGTCTACAATCACTCATTCTACTCCAAATATTTCTCTTCTTGATGATGGATCATAGAGTGTGATCCAAAACGTTGATGCAAAAAATAACACATAGTTAAATCCAGAAAACTCTCTTAATTTTTATTTGAGTTTCTATAGTAAATGTCTTGCCTTTATTATTTTCTTGTTTATATTTGCATTGTGATTTTATAATTTGTAGTATATTGTGTTCATATATTTATTGTTGTTACAAATACGTATTTTTTTGGATGATTAGATGTATGTATGTTGGACTCTCAATCACATCAAATTCTTTGGAAAGCATCAAGGACTTCTCAACATTAAATAGAAGACATCAAGCATTAACCATAGGTAAATTTTTTGCTACTTTACTTTGAAAATGACCTAGTAGAGAATGTGTTGTTATATATATGACTAAAACACAGAGGAGTTAAGTAATACTATAGAAAATATATTATTGAAACACAATGGAATTAGGTGATACCACAAAAATACATGGTTGAAACATACTACAAACATATCAACATATTATTGAAACCCTGTATTCACTTTTTTGTCACCTGTTATAAAGGTGAGGTTCCAAATACAACAACATTATGACATTTTATAACCATATTAGACTTATATCTTAACTCAAACTACAACCATAGATTGCACAAAATTGACATGTTTGAACTAGAAATATCTGATTTTCTTTATAAAGAAGATCCCCAAAATATGTTGCTACATCGATTAGAAAAACTAAATTCATTAAAAACTTAATCAATTCTCAATATCGCTAGGAAAAGGAGGTGGTGTCACATATCTAGAGGAACCACACTTTGGTCCACTTTTAAGCACTATTATTTAGTTAGGAGAGGTTCGTACGAAACTTGTTATATGAGCAAGAAATGTCCAGTTTACATCTAACTTAGTTATAATTGGTCCAAGTAGCCACCTGGGTTGTCCCAAGTTGCATATTACTGATAGCTACAAAGGTCAGGGATAATATGTTCATAATATCAAAAAAAAATGGGTGTTGGGGGTAGAGGATTCTCCATTGTACTCTACATTTTTTTCTCAACTTGTTTTTCTTTCTTTTCAATTACCTTTTGTTCTATATTATCCTTGGCCTATTCTTGTATAATTTCCTTCTCCCATTTTCTAATAAAGCTCCTCATCTTCTCTCAGTTTTCCTCCTTTCTTCTCCAGCCTGATTGCTTCCTTTTTTATATGGCTTGCTTCATGTTTTGCCTTCCTCTCCCTCATTTTCTCCTTTTTACGTTATTTTGATTCCTCATTTCTCTTCTTTTGTGCCTCTTATTCATTGGGAATATCAATGTAGGTATCAAATGTTAATATTTGTGACTACCTACTAAGACGAAGCACTCTTGAATGACTTCCATGTGATGTTTGATACACTCTCTATAATGGAAGTCTCAAGAATTTTTTGGTTGAGCTTGTTTTTTGTTGCACATCCTCTTGGGTGCATGGCACAAAGTAAGTGTCTTGGCCACTTATATTATTTTCATCTTCACAATCAACACCATTCTATTTTTTCCCAATTCACTACATTAGTGAAGTAAGGGATTACCTTTGTTGGATCAATTTGTGGTAGGGATGGAATGGAAATGGTAACTTCATCCTTAATGAAATTTTTTTGCACTCCAATATTTATGGTTGTTTCCTCCAACCATTCTAGTTGGCTAGCTTGTAAATTGAAAAACTCAAACCTTTTGTGGTAGTTTTCATACCCTCAATATAGGGTACTTGAACATCATAGATGTTTGGTTAGTTGGCTTGTGGTGGAAAAATAAGACCTACTATAGTATTTGTACTCTTTATTGTAGACTTATTGAACATAAATTGTCATATTACATACATCATAATCTTGCACAAAACCATAAATATGATCCTCATTGTAACCAAACAATCTCAAGAGGGTCTTTTTTGCAATTTACTGTGGATCATCTTCCATTGTAACTACATCACTCTCTATTCTAGTAGTTTTTACATCCACTTGAATAGGGAAGGCCTCACTTGGCTTCACATCTCTGTCAAGAGTAGACTAATTTAGTGGCTAAATTCTAGTTCTATAGAAACAACTTATAATGTTGCATGGTGTCAATGCTTGGTTGAATTCTTTTCTTTCCAACTCTTCTTGTCTGATTTGAATCTGAGGGTAATTTTCCATCCATATAGTTCTTTTTTGTTTGAAGTGAGTCTTGAAAGGATAGAAAACATTGACATCCAATAGTTGTAGCTTGTGGCTAGTATGTGCAAGCAACATAAAAAAGTCTATTCATGAATGCCTTGCTTCTATTATCTTGAAGGCCATGTGGTTGTCATGATCATGGGTGAAATCCCACTAGAGATTGAAGCTGCAAAATTTTCTAACCAATGAAGAAATAATTCCTCTATCATCCATGTGTGTCCTTGGGAATGATCCCACAAAGCTAGTTTACAATTTTTGGAAGATTCTATTTTTTGTTGAAATCACATATTTTTAGAAAATATAATGATTTGAGGCTTAAAAATTTCTATTTAAAGTATTACAATTGAAGAGGGTTTGACCAAACTACCTTAGATCAAACCCCCTTGGACAAAATCCCACTACTTTTAAACCATACCTATAACAGTCTTCTTTACACCTATCAAAATGCTGACAAAAAACCACATTTGATTTACCTTTTGGGGAATCAAATGAATTAAATTAAAAAAAAAAAAAATCGTAAGTATGTAGTCCTTATTATAAGCTTCCCAAAAAGTATAATTTTAAATAAATTTAATTTAATTATTATATTTATATTTTATTTCTTGTGAATGTAGGTTTTTCAACAAAAATCAAGCTCCATGTTTCATACATGTGGAAAAATAGAATATTATCAATTTTTTTTTTGAAAAATATGAGTGCACTAGATATTGAAGTCCTTGATCCAACCAAAAAACAAAAGAATTTCGATGTACATACAAAAAAAGTTGTGTTATATAGTTTGCCTATGTCTGAATTGCAATTGGTTTGACTTTGAAACTTGATTAAGGAAAATTTTTCAATAAAATACTATGAAACCAATTGGAAGCACTAGATATCATAATTACAAATCTAAATTCGAAAAAATTAGAATTTATTCCTTTATGGAAAAAAAGTTGTGTTATACGGTGAGCGTCACTCCTTTAAAATGGTGTTTACTGAAAAAAACTAGTTTTTGAAGGAGATGGAAAAAGAAGTGCAATCTGATTCCAAATTTTTTGAAAAAAATAAAATTTAAAATCTACAGACAAAATGTCACAAATTACTAGTTTGCATCATCTTCAAATTCCTCATGATTTAGCCGCTATAGGTGCCCAAAAATGAATATTTAGTTAGAAAAAATTAGTTTAGTGTCCAGTTTGGCCAAAACTTGTAAACTAGTATTGTGGGATCACCCTTGGGCTACCATGCATGCTCTTGCCTTGCAATTTGAAATTTAGTTTCTCATGTGTCTTTGGATTTAAATAAGTAAAACCTAGGAATATCGGACCTAGTTGCACTAACACAAGTTAGTTCACTGTGATCCACTCTACTTTTCAATATTAAATGTGGTACACATCTCAAACCCAATTTGGTAATCACTCTCATGCCACAATTTCTACTAGCCTACACCCTAGTCACATCATAGTTCCAAATTCTATACAATCCATAGTGGTGCAGGTTGTACATATTGTTTAGTTTGTCATAGAATGATGTTGCGATAAAAAGTTGAAGCATAATTCATCTATTAGTGTCCACTCCTTCAGATATTCTAATTGTCAAATATGGGTGCCCTTTTCAAAAACCTTCCCACCATAACCTCCTTGGGATCCCATTTGTGAATAGGTTGGGCCTGTTGATGATGTTTTATGCACAACAACAACTCAGACAGAATACAAGTATCTTATCTCTCTTGAAAGGTAAATCTCTATCAACTAGCCTTGAGGGATAACCCCAAGGTCTCTAATGTCAGGTCTTGTCAATGCATAAACAACTTAGATAATATGTGAAAATGCTTGTAATCACAAAGGACCTTACAAATAAACAATGTCAGAAGTATACTTTCATCATATGTAACAATATGGTGATGCTTTCAATCCTAAAACTAACCCAGATATAAATAACGAGAAAAAGAGAAGGGTTGAGAGAGATTCTAAAAATAACACCTAAGATTGATCAGAACAATGATGAATGCTGCAAATGGACAAATCCCCAATAAAACCAATCTTTGCTTGATCAAGGACAAGCCCACAACTACACAGAAATGATGCAATCTTATAAGGAAATTGGAAGATTTCCAAACTATGAATATTCATCCACATACCCAATAATTGGCACAATGTAAACAAGCATTCATAGTTGAACTAAGCACAATATAGGGCTCAGACTAACTTTACACAACAATTTACAATCAACAAATTGGTAAAAGTATGAATCCAAGATCGATCAACATCATTAATATTTCACTATCCTTGCAAAAGAAACTGAAATCTACCATATAACATCTGATAATTGAGAACAAGAAACCATAAACTATCAAAGTGTAACACAAAGCTTTCCAAATCAACAATCAATTGTATTAACTTCTCCAGCATTACATAACAATTTCTAGTCTCTCTTCTCTCCTACAGCTACTAACTTATAGAATCTAACTCCTAACCTAGCCAATTATGGCTTTCTACAACTTATAATCAACTATTCTAACCTAGTCTAACCCTTTACAAATGAGGAGGCACTAGCCTTTTATAGAAAATTACATTTTGAACAAATGGCTGCAATTTCCCTTCTAGAAGCATCAAGCTGTTACATTTAATTTGGGAGCTCATGGTACATCATCATCCAATCAATTGCATTTAGTTACATTATGGCCCAATGACATTAATTTTGAGAAAATACTCATTGGAGAATAAATACAGCTTCTCATGTCTTTCCTTGTTAAAAGCACCTCTCTAATTGGTATATAGTTGGTGGCACAGATTCATAGGCAAGTGCATATTTAATATTCATTTGTAATCTTTTCTAGATTTTCCTCCTAACACAAATCCATATGCAAGTCCCCTCTTAATTTATTTAATCCTGAAAAACAAATACAATCTCTAGTAGCTCACATGTTAAAAAAAAATCCCATCCATAAAATATCCAAATTAAACTCGAATAAAATTTTGGCCTTTTAAGAAAACTTTCCATTTTTGGAAATTTTTTCCATTTCAAGAATTTATCATTTTTTGGAACATTTAAAATTTCAAGGAAAAATTTTCCATTTTGAAAATTTTTCATTTCGAAAAAATGCATTTCGAGACAAAATTCCATTTTGGGAAAAACAATTCATTTTTGGAAAATTTCAGGATTTTGAGGGGGTCTTGGATTTTCCGAAAATGAAAATTTCAGAAAATCTGAGGTAGCTTGGATTTTCCGATGCTTAATCCTCACGAAAAATCTGAGGTAGCTAGGATTTCCTGAAATTTCAAAAATTGCCATTTTTTGAAATTTTTCATTTTTGAAAAAAAAACATTATATTTCGGGAAAATTTTCCATTTTGAAAAAAAAAATCATTTTGGGAAAAAAATTCCATTTTTGGAAAATTTCAGAATTTTTGAGGGAGCTCAAATTTTCCAAAACTAGAAATTTCGGAAAATCTAAGGTAGCTCGGATTACCCGAAATCCAAGTTAGGTCAAAATCCCCTAAACTTCATAACTTTTTTTATAGAAGGATTTTCAAAAAATTCAAAAAGCAACTCTGCCTAATTCTTCGTCCTCTATCCATGGGTGCAAAAGAGATTTACACATAACACTGAAAATTCATTTCAAAATCCCCATTTTAAAAATCCAAGATAGGTGAATTTCCCCCAAAGCCTCAAAATATTGCCTTCATTAAACCAAGTCTGGACTTAATCCCAAAATAACCTCCCAAGAAGAGAAAAATTGAAATTTGACCAAGCCAAGATACAAAGATGCAAAATAAAAAAGAGGGTCCCCGCCTCTTGTGGGGCGTGTGTGCAAAAATTGCACAACAAATGGAAACTCCTGCTAGAAAAATTCTCTAGAGCATTTTGATGAAGAACATGAATCATGAACCCAAAATATTTGGTTGCAATCTCCCTATCAAGCAAACAAATCAAAATGCAAGATCAAAGAATCAGAACCAAAGGTAGATTGAACCTTCCATAAACTAAAAATCCAAGTGTGTGCAAGTGAGTTCATTTCCCTCCTTGAGTTACTACTGAAACCAAGGTCAGTCAAGTTAGGCTACGTAAAGATTCTAGCTCCAAAAGTAACTTGGATAGAGCCTCACTGCTAGTCAAGCATCCATAGCCCTAACTAGGTTATCATTACGATTCTCTCGAACATAGCTCTACTACTAGCTAGACGTCCATAGCCCCGGTAGAGATATTCAGATACTCCTGATAACTTGAATTCATTCTTTTGATTTGCAATTTTTTTTTATTTTTTTTCTGATATTCTTTTCTTTTCATTCATTCCTCATTTCAACCTGTGAACAATGAAGTTCACACTCAGGGCTGAGAACCACAGTGGCGCTGAAGTTGTCTTTCCTAAACCTCCATAATCAAATTGATAAGCTTCATAATTTTTAGTAAGGAAAGAAACAACCTAATTTTGTACTATTGTAGACTGAATGTGGTATTCATCATTCCCCAATTGTGAAGAGTTGATCCTAGAATCATCAGTAGGAAACATGCAAAATAGAATTGGAGGCATCACTATGTAGTGCAAAGTGAAATTTAGATTGAACAAATTCAGAATTGTCAACATGGAACTTTTCACCTGTTAGAGTATTTCCATGAGGAATTAGTGAGGAAATTGTAGAAGCCTCATCATGCACAACAAATTTCTTAGTAGGATGCTCATTAGGAGGCATTACAAACTGATCTTTAAGCATATTTTCACCTACAACAGTGTGATCTAGCTCATCAATAATGACTGCAACATTACTTTCTTCAACATCATTCAAGTTTCCTACAGATCAATATGAACCACATTAGCTATCTCCTCATTAATGCATAAAGTCTATGAATTTTTAGTGCTTAATTCATCAATAGATAGAGGAAAACAAAATTTGATAAATGAAAAGACTCCTTGAATTCATCTTCTATTGGTTTAGATTTAGATCCTTGATCATAACCATCAAGAACATCAGCTTCTTTAAAAGCAACATCAGCTCCTTCAGTTTGTTTTGTGAGACATTCATTGGCAACTTGTTGAAGTTCTTCTATCAGAGACTTGTTTGATGTATCATTTTGTGTTTCTTTCGTATGTTGTGGCAGTTGCACTTGTTCTTCCACCTCTTTTATGGTTGCCTGGTACTAGAAGCATGTGAATTCAGAATGCTCTTCCCCATGCATCATAGACCAAGCTGGTAACAACTCTTCTAGGCAGACATTGTAACTCAGGCTTGACCAATCTTTTATAATTCTGGCAATAAACTCTTTATATCTAGTCTATATTGGATCCTCATTCTAGATGGGAGGAGCTTGTATGGTAACTCCTTTCTCTTGCAACTCATCCTCCACTATATTTTGAGAAATCTAACTAGCCTCTGTAAGAACATCCTCCTTGATTCTTATAGATAGTTCTTCACTTAAATTTTGTTTTGTTAACTGTGATGCCTTAGATTTGTCTTCCTTACACTCAGTCCCTTCTAGAGCCACCATTTGTGGATTTATAATTTGTTGGCTTCTCTGTAGTGCATTCCTTGTTTGACTTTTCTTTCCACTCCAGGTATCTCCCAACTTTAATGATAATGTCCATACAAGAATGGGAAGTAAACTTTGAATGGGTTGCATTATGAACTCTACACCATTTAGATGAGATGAAATCTTGAAAACACTTACCTCCACCAAGTTGATCTTCAACTATTTGTGTAAATGCCTCAATTGTAACATCAATAAACTCCAAATATGCTAAGGCTAATGGTTTAGGCAGGGTTTGCATGAAAATTCCTCTTTGCAAAATCCTTTTGATTTTACCCAAAAATTCTAAACATTCCAACTCATTGTGCCTATAGGTATTATGAATTCTACACTTGTCTAATAATGCATAGTGTTGCAAACCCTTACTACTCCAAAGATTCAATATCTTGTTTAGAGACTCACAAAGTTGAGGAAAATCAATCTGAAAACTATACCCATCATGAAAAACATAAGACAACTTTTCCATCTTGACTCAAAATATGTATTTTTAGATTTAAAGATCTATCATATCTCAAATTTTCAACATGATGGCTCATTCAACTTCCAGCAAAGTTGATTTATGCTCATGCCCTCCTTCTAGCACCAATGTATTGATGGTGTTTTCTACATAACAACAACTCAGACAAAATACAAGTATCATATCTCTCTTGAAAGGTAAATCTCTATCAGGAAGCCTCAAGAGATAACTCCAAGGTCTCTAATGTCGGGTCTTAACAATGCATAAACAACTCAAATAATATGTGAAAATGCTAGCAATCACAAAAGACTTTACAAATGAACAATGTTGGAAGTATACTTTCATCAAATGTAACAATATGGTGATGCTTTCAATCCTAAAACTAACCTAGATATAAAGAAAGAGAAAAAGAGAAGCATTGAGAGAGATTCTAAAACTAACACCTAAGATCGATCACAACAATGATGAATGTTGCAAATGGACAAATCCTCAATAAAATCAATCTCTGCTTGATCAAGGACAAGCCCACAACTACACAGAAATGGTGCAATCTTCTAAGGAAAATGGAAGATTTCCACACTATGAATATTCATCCACATACCCAATAATTGGTGCAATGTAAACAAGCATTCATAGTTGAACTAAGCACGATATAGGGCCCAAAATAGCTTTACATAGCAACTTACAATCAACAATTTGCTAAAAGTATGGACCGGAGATTGATCAACATCATTAACATTTCACCATCCTTGCAAAAGAACTGAAATCTACCATATAACATCTAAGAATTGAGAACAAGAAACCATAAACTGTCAAAGTGTAACACAAAGCTTGTCACATCAACAATCAAATTGCATTAACTTCTCCAACATTACATAACAATTTTTTAGTCTCTCTTCTCTCCTACAACTACTGACTTACATAATCTAACTCCTAACCTAGCCAATTATGGCTTTCTACAACTTATAATCAACTATTATAAACTAGTCTAACCCTTTACAAATGAGGAGGCACTGGCGTTTTATAGAAAATTATATTTTGAACAAATGGCCAGGATTTAATTCATCCAATGGCTGCAATTTCCCTTCTAGAAGCATCATGTTGTTACATTTAATTTGGGAGCTCATAGTACATCATCATCAAATCAGTTGCATTCAGTTACATTATGGCCCAATGACATCAATTTTGAGAAAATACTCATTGGAGAATAAATATAGCTTCACATGTCTTTCCTTGTTAAAGGAACCTCTCCAATTGGCATACAGTTGCTTGCACATATTCATAGGTAGGTGCATATTTAATATACATTTGTAATCTTTTCTGGATTTTCCTCCCGACACGAATCCATATGCAAGTCCCCTCTTAATTTATTTAATCCTAAAAAACAAATACAATCATTAGTAGCTCACATGTTAAAAAAATCCCATTCATAAAATATCCAAATTAAACTCGAATAAAATTTTGGCCTTTTAAGAAAACTTTCTATTTTTGGAATTTTTTTATTTTCGATTTTTTTTTATTTCAAGAATTTATCATTTTCGGAAAATTTAAAATTTCAAGGAAAAAAATCATTTTTGGAAATTTTTCATTTAAAAAAAACGCATTTCAAGAAAAAAATCTATTTTGGAAAAAAAAAATCATTTTTGGAAAATTTCGAGATTTTGAGGGGGTCTTGGATTTTTTGAAAATGAAAATTCTAGAAAATTCGAGGTAGCTTGAATTTTCCGATGCTTAATCCTCATGGAAAATCCAAGGTAGCTTGGATTTCCTGAAATTTCAAAAATTGCCATTTTTGGAAATTTTTCATTTTTGAAAAAAAACATTGTTCATTTTTGGAAAATTTTAGGATTTTGAGGGGTTCTTGGATTTTCCAAAAATGGAAATTCCAAAAAAATTGAGGTAGCTTGGATTTTCTGATGCTTAATCCTCATGGAAAATTCGAGGTAGCTTGGATTTCCTGAAATTTCAAAAATTGCCATTTTTGAAAAATTTCCATTTTGAAAAAATATTTCATTTTGGGAAAAAAAATTCATTTTTGGAAAATTTTGAGATTTTTGAGTGACCTTGGATTTTCCAAAAATGGAAATTTCAGAAAATTTGAGGCAGCTCAAATTACCCGAAATCAAAGCCAGGTCAAAATCCCCTAAACTTCATAACTTTTTTTCTATAAGGAATTTTCAAAAAATTCAAAAAGCAACCCTGCCTAATTTTTCATCCTCTATCCATGGGTGTAAAAATGATTTGCACATAACATTGAAAATTTATTTCAAAATCCCTATTTTCAAAATCCAAGATAGGTGAATTTCCCCCATAGCCTCAAAATATTGCCTTCATCAAACCAAGTCTGGACTTAATCCAAAAATAGCCTCCCAAGAAGAGAAAAATTGAAATTTTGACCAAGCCAAGATGTAGAGATGCAGAAAAAAAAGGTCCCTACCTTTGGTGGGGTGTGTGTGAAAATTGTACAACAAATGGCGACTCCTTCTGGGAAAATGCTCCAGAGCATTTTGATGATGAGCAGGAATCATGAACCCAAAATATCTAGTTTCAATCTCCCTATCAGGAAAACAAATCAAAATGCAAGATCAAAAAATTAGAACCAAAGGTAGACTGAACCTTACATAAACTAAAAATCCAAGTGTGTGCAAGTGAGATCATTTCCCTCCTTGAGCTACTACAAAAACCAAGCTTAGTCAAGTTAGGTTACGTAAAAATTCTAGCTCCAAAAACAACCTAGATAGAGTCTCACTGACAGTCAAGCATTCATAGCCCTAATGAGGTTATCATTGTGATTCTCCCAAACATAGCTCTATTGCCAACCAGGTGTCCATAGCCCTGGTAGAGATATTTGGATACTCCTGATAAGTTGAATTCATTCTTTTGATTTTCAATATTTTCTTTTTATTTTCTTTTTATTTTTTTGAATTCTTTTATTTTCATTCATTCCTCATTTCAACTTGTGAACAATGAATTTCACACTTAGGGTTGAGAACCATAGTGGCACTAAAGCAGAAATAGGATTTCTAACCTAACAAGACCTTATAAGGACCCTACTGCAACCTAAAGATTCTTAAGATGTATTAAAGATATAAGATTTCAGAATACTTTAGGTTCAAATCAAACCAATGACCCATCCTCTTTAAATCAAACATTAAGACTGCTTGACACTAACAAAAGATCTCCACCATCCATTCAAGACACATGATTAAAGTCCATCAATTAAATAATCAGAACAATCCCAAATAATGAATAATTATTGTGCAGGAAAGACACTTCCCCAACCATAAAACATAGAAACCCAAGCCGAAGAAGCAAAGCAACAACCAAACTGAAACTCAAAACAAACCTAAACTAACCAAAATTAGAAGCAAAACAAAAACCATCTAAACTAACCAAAGCAAACTAATCCTAAAGCAATCTATCCTAAATAAAACAAAACAGACTAAAACAAAAAAAAGAAGCAAAGCAAGCTGCTTTTATTCAAGTCAGCATTATGTACAAAGAGACTCAAAGTGGCTCATGATTAGACAAGGTGAACTAAGTCCCACCCCCATATGGTCAATCAATGCATGAACAAGTAGTAATGTAATGGTAATAGTCCTCAAGAATGAAAATTTGTCTTTATACTCAGCAAAATAAATCTCCACATTGTAGCATTCAAACTCAACCTCATAATTAGGAATAATCAATAACTAAGGTAACTCATTAGGACCATGATTAACCCATATGCAAGTTGTCTTTCCTAAACTTCCATAATCAAATCGATAAGCTTCCAAATTTTGAGTAAGGAAAGAAACAACCTAATTTTGTACTGTTGTAGACTGAATGTGGTATTCATCATTCCCCAATTGTGAAGAGTTAATCCTAGCATCATCAGGAGGTCTCCACTAATGGTACAAAAATCCCCTCATGTTGGAAACATGCAAAATAGAATTGGAGGCATCACTATGTAGTGCAAAGTGAATTTTAGATTGAACAAATCTAGAATTATCAACATGAAGCTTTTCACCTGTTGGAGTATTTCCATGAGGAATTAGTGAGGAAATTGTATAAGCCTCATCATTCACAAAAAATTTCTCAGTAGGATGCTCATTAGGAGGCATCACAGACCAATCTTTATGCATAATTTCACCTACAACAATGTGATCCATCTCATCAATAATGATTGCAACATTACTTTCTCCAACATCATTCAATTTTTCGTGCACATCAATATGAACCACATTAGCTATCTCATAATTAATGTAGAAAGTTTGTGATTTTTCAGTGCTTAATTCATTAATAGATAGAGGAAAAATAAAATTTGATAAATGAAAAGACTCCCTAAATTCATCTTCTATTGGTTCATATTCAGATCCTTGATCATAACCATAAAAAAACTTCAACTTCTTTATCAGCAACATCAACTCCTTCAGTTTATTTTGTGAGACATTCATTGGAAACTTGTTGAAGTTCTTCTATTAGAGACTTGTTTGATGTATCCTTTTGTGTATCTCTCATATGTTGTGGTAGCTGCACTTGTTCTTCCACCTTGTTTATGGTTGCTTGGCATTGGAAGCATGTGAATTCATAATGCTCTTCATCATGTATCCTACACCAAGTTGGTAACAACAACTCTTCTAGGCAGACACTGTAACTCTTCATATCTAGTCTATATTGGATCCTCATTCTAGATGGGAGGAGCTTGTATGATAACTCCTTTCTCTTGTAGCTCATCCTCCATTGTATTTTGAGAAATCTGACTAGCCTCTATAAGAGCATCCTCCTTGATTCTTATAGGTAGTTCTTCACTTAAATCTTGTTTTTTTAACTCTGATGCCTTAGATTTGTCTTCCTTACACTCAGTCCCCTCCAGAGCCACCTAAAAATCAGCTGCAACATCATTTGTGGATTTAGAATTTGTTGGCTTCTCTATAGTGCATTCCTTGTCTAACTTTTCTTTCCACTCAAGCATTACATAATAATTTCCAATCTCTCTTCTCTCCTACAACTACTGACTTACATAATCTAACTCCTAACCTAGCCAATTCTGGCTTTCTACAACTTATAATCAACTATTCTAACCTAGTCTAACCCTTTACAAATAAAGAGGCACTGGCCTTTTATAGAAAATTACATTTTGAAGCAATGGCCATGATTTAATTCATCTAATGGCTGCAATTTCCCTTCTAGAAGCATCAAGTTGTTACATTTAATTTGGGAGCTCAAGGTACATCATCATCCAATCAATTGCATTCAGTTACATTATGGCCCAATGCAATCAATTTTGAGAAAATTCTCATTGGAGAATAAATAAAGCTTCACATGTCTTTCCTTGTTAAAAGAACCTCTCCAATTGGTATACAACTGGTGACACAGAATCATAGGCAGGTGCATATTTACTATTTATTTGTAATATTTTCTAGATTTTCCTCCCAACACGAATCCATATGCAAGTCCCCTCTTAATTTATTTAATCCTGAAAAACGAATACAATCATTAGTAGCTCACTTGTTAAAAAAAATCCCATCTATAAAATATCCAAATTAAACTCAAATAAAATTTTGGCCTTTTAAAAAAACTTTCTATTTTTGGAAATTTTTTATGTTTGAATTTTTTTTCATTTCAAGAATTTATCATTTTCAAGAACATTTAAATTTTCAAGGAAAAAAATTATTTTTCAAAATTTTTCATTTTGGGAAAAAAATTCATTTCAAGAAAAATTTCCATTTTAGAAAAAAAAATCATTTTTGGAAAATTTCGGGATTTTGAGGGGGTCTTGGATTTTTTCAAAAATGTAAATTCTGAAAAATTTGAAGTAGTTTGTATTTCTGATGCTTAATCCTCACAAAAAATCTGAGGTAGCTTGGATTTCCTGAAATTTAAAAAATGAAATTTTTCATTTTAGAAAAAAAAACATTATATATCGAGAAAAATTTCCATTTTGAAAAAAAAAATCATTTTGGGAAAAAATTCCATTTTGGAAAATTTTAGGATTTTTGAGGGAGCTCAGATTTTCCAAAAATGGAAATTTTAGAAAATCTGAGATAGCTCGGATTACCCAAAATCCAAGCTAGGTCAAAATTCCTTAAACTTTATAACTTTTTTTTTCTAGAAGGAAATTTCAAAAAATTCAAAAAGCAACCCTACCTAATTTTTCATCCTCTATCCATGGGTGAAAAAACAATTTACACATAACATTGAAAATTCACTTCAAAATCCACATTTTCAAAATCCAAGATAGGTGAATTTCCCCCAGAGCCTTAAAGTATTGCCTTCATCAAACCAAGTCTAGACTTAATCCCAAAATAACCTCCCAAGAAGAGAAAAATTGAAAATTCGACCAAGCTAAGATGCAGAGATGCAAAAGAAAAAAGACTCGGGTCCCTGCCTCTGGTGGGGCGTATGTGTGAAAATTGCACAACAGGGCCTACTTCTTTTTTTGGGCAACATTAAATTGTAGTCAATTGACCTGAAGTCCATGGCCAATTTCAGCCATGTCCTTGCACCATTGGACAAATTCAGCCTCCTCCTCATTGGATAAAATGGTACATGGTCCCCTCCTCTTCGTGGTGGTAACTCCCATATATTTTCATTTTGCACAAATATTTCTCTGATAAAAATGGTGGTTAGGAGTCACAACAACAGTTGCGACTCACCCAATGTTCTTTTTAAATTCAAACTACTAGCCGAGATACCCACTTGATTAATGTAGAACTGATTGACATGTTCTTGTCTTCGATACTAGAAACTGTTCTTTTCATATCAATGAATGACCACTATCTAATGGGTATAGATGAGGGTAGGTGCACATTGAGTTATTCATTAATACTAACAAGTGGTTCAACATCTAGTTCGACCTGAGTTGTGTTGGTTGTTTTGTCTACACAATCAGGAACAACTACTTCTTAGTTGGGGATTATAGTCACTTCCTAAGTAGACTGTGTATTAGTGAAGTGCAACCCATGAGCTACTCTAATTGATCACCTTCCTCTTCCTATTGATCTATTTCCCTTTTTACCTAGTGCCATAATTTTTACTTAACCTGTATCCATAGTAAAACCAATATTACTTGTTATTGAAGCATAAAAATGTTTTTCAATATTAGAAACATAAACATGCATGATTTGAATGGCTTAACACTACATTCTAACATTCAAAGTGTGTCATGAATATATACAAACAAATTCATGTAATCTTGGGTTTTACTTGTTTAAATCAAATAGTGCATTGTCCCTTCTTTAAAAATTATATGTGTATGTATATATATGGATGTATATATACATACATATATATAGGCATGTGTTTTTCATATATACTTATATGTATACATATGTTTATGTATATATGTGTTTTTACACATATATATACATACAGACACATATATCTATGGTGACATATTACTCAAACAAATAAAACCTATACCCAAATAGAATTGTAATTGCTTCAAAATCACTAAAATAATTTCACAATATAATGAAACCATACATGACATCTATACAATAATGCAAAATTGATAAGATAAGTGGAGGAAAACATATTAAATCATATCATTGTCTACAAAAATGTAAGGAGAAATTATGGGTCAAAAATATATGTCATGTGGAAAACATGCATGATGTGTAATCCTGAAACCAGTCAAAAAATTGGTACAATAACACTATACCCATTAAATTTCACGATTATAAACCAGGGATTTAGAAAAAAGCTAGAAAATGTTCTATTTTATTTCATATTCTATGTAATGATTTCATAGCATAAAGTGAAAGAAATCATTCCAATGAAACCCTCGATTCCATAAAGATAAATGATAAAAAAACACAACTATACGTAGGAAATATTAAAAATTTATTAATATACCTGTAAAATGTAAGAAGGAAGGATTTGGGTGTGTTACTTGTGAGCAGAGGAGAGCACACATTGAAGAGGAGCCTTCATAGAGTGTCGCGGGATGGAGAGGAATGCAGAAAGAAGTCCACGGGGAAAATAATGTGTATATACATTTATGTGTGTGTGTGTACATATACTTATATGTATCCATATGTATATTTATATTTTTTTTTGTGTATACATGTACACACATAAATCTATGTGTGGTGACATATTACTAAAACAAAGAAAGTCTATACCCAAATTGAATTGTAATTACTTAATAGTCACTGAAATAATTTCACAATATAATGAAACCATACACAACATCCATATGGTGATGAGAAATTGACAAGATAAGTGAAGGAAAATAGATAAATCAATATTACTTTTTGCAAAATGCAAGGAGAAATGATTGGTAGAGGTTTATTGAAACAAGGAGATAATGCATGATGTGTAATCTTAAAACCAGACAAAACACTATGGCAATAACCATATACATGTCATCTCATTGAAGCATAAACATGTATGGTCTGGAAGACTTAGGACTGCAATGCAACATACAATGTGTCACGAGTGTACATCTACATATATGTATATATATATATACATATATATATACATATATATATATGTGCATATGTACATGTATATATATGTACACATGTACATATATGTATATATATATACATATACACATTATATATATATGTACAGATGTACATATATGTATATATATGTGTGTACATATATATATACATATATATACATGTACATATGCATATATATATGTGTGTGTATGTGTGTGTATACATGTACATGTACACACACAGATACACACACAAATACATATATATATGCGTACATATATGTACACACACACACACACACATATATATATATACATACATATGTGTATATATATGTACATATATGTACGTGTGTGTATATATATATATTCGATCGGACAATAATGCATACCTATTAAATTTCATGATTATAAATCAAGCATTCAAAATAAAACTAGACAATGTTCTATTTATTTCACATTCTATGTAATTATTTCATAGTATAAAGTGAAAAAAATCATTTCAATCATATACTGATGCAAGAGCATCCAGTGGTGTAAGGGCAATCTTGCATCACCCAAAAATAGTTAAATTTCAAGTTTGTCAGTTTTAAGATGTTTTTACATTTTTGGATACCCTTTTCATCATAATGAAATTCCCAATTTATGGTTTTTATTTTCTATACCTAGGTTGAAAGATATTGTAGTTTTAGTTTCCCAGATTTGCACCTGAAAATCTTTCGAGTTAGATTTGAGGCACTTAGATTTTCTAGATCGGCTCCAAAACTTGTCAAAATTAGTGTAGCATATTTTAAGCACATTATTGACTTCAAGACCTTTCCAATGGTTCAAACAGTTCGTGAATCGGAGTCCTGGATCAAAAGTTATGGCCCCGGGAAGTTGGCGCACTTTCTAGAAGATACAATTGCAAATGTTCTTTTGAAATTTGAACTTCAAGTTGTAATTTTTCGGCACCAAACTGCCTAAACTCAAATTTGAATGTTGTTTTGGCTCCAAACTAAAGAGGAGCTCTATTTATGGGTGGGTTTCTAATTTTTGGGGAGCTTTTTGGGGACAAGCTCGCATATTGCTAAAGGGTGATTCTGTAGCTTTTTGTAACTTGCATGTGTTGTAGAACTTGGGGATTTGAGATCCTCTGCATGTAAGAAGCTCCATTTTATAAATAATAAAATTATTCTCTTTTTTGTGGGTTATTTTCTATGTCTCAGGTTGCGCCCTCATCAAGTGGTATCAGAGTAAGGTTTTCTTGAGCATTTGGACAGATCATCGATCGTGAGGCAGTTCACACCAAGACCGTGGTTGTGGGTTGAGGTCAAGAAAGATGCCTCCAAGAGTGATGCCTGGTAGGCGTGGTGGTGCTAGAGGTGGTCGAGGTGGCAGAAATGCTAGTGGAAGAGATGCACTGGTAGCCCTCTAGAGACGGCTTGATGTGTTACAAGAGTAGTTGAGAAGAGGGTTAAACCCAAAGGAGGAAAGTGAGGATGAAGGAGAGGAAGAAGGTTCAAATGTAGAAGAGGAAGAAGAAGCAATTGATCAAGACCAAATGCGGCTAATAAGGGCCATTTCAAAGATCAGGAAAAGACCTAGAGTAGAAGTCCCTAGTTATTTAGAAAGTCTGAACTTGGAAGAGTTGATCGACTGGATCAATGAGCTAGAAGAATATTTTGAGTATAAGGAAATAGAGGACCCAGATCAGATTAAGTTTGTGAAAATGAAGCTGAAGGGCCATGCCAGTATTTGGTGAAAAGAGGTCTAGTTGGAAAGAAATCGAAGAGGAAAAGGAAATATCACCAGATGGGATCACATGGTAGAGAAACTGAAGAAGCAGTTCATACCAGTGGACTACGAGTTAGATCTGTTGAAGAAAATTGCAAGGGTTGAAGGAAGGAAGTAGATCTGTGAAAGAATATACTGAAGATTTTCACAAGATAATCATCAAAACGGGTCGCACAGAGGCCAATAAGGAGAAGGTAGCTCGATATCTTAATGGGTTATGACCGAGCATTCAGGAGGAGTTAAGCCTAGTCAGAATGACCACAATTGAGGATGTGTATCAATTTGCTCTGAAAGTGGAAGAGAAACTAAACAAAAGATTTGATGGCAAGCAAAAAGGACAAGGAGGTCAAAGTAGAAGGGGTAGTGGAAGACCTTCAGGAAGCCGAAATGATGATGAAAAGAAAAGTGAAGATGTGGGTACTAGCCGAAGCCAAAGGAATGACAACTTCTACCACCCTCGTGATGAAAACAGTGTTGATCAAAGAGGTAGAGGACAAGGGAGATATGGACAAGGATCAAGAAGAGGTGGTTTCAAAGGAATGTGTTTTCAGTGAAGAAGGGAACCAAGCCTATGAATGTCCACAACACCAAGGAAGGGTAGACAAAAGGCCAGAAGGTCATGGAAGGGTTGCGCATACAGATGAGGAGGCCCAATTTGAACATTCAGATGGTGCTAAAGGGGAGAAGCTCTAGTGATTAGGAGAGCCCTGGTGACTGAGGAAAAGGAACCAGAACAGAGGAAGAATCTATTTCACACAAGGTGCAAGTGTGAAGTAAAATGTTGTGATGTCATTATTGACGGTGGGAGCAATGATAATCTGGTGTTAGAGGAGATGGTCACAAAGTTGAAGTTGAAGAGGGAAAGGCACCCGCATTTGTATCAGATTGCCTGGTTGCAGAAAGACCAAAAAGTTTTGGTCAATGAGCAGTGCCTAGTAAAGTTCAAGATTGAGAGCTACCATGATGAGGTACCCTATGATATCATCCCCATGGATGCATGTCACATGTTGTTGGGGAGGCCGTGGCAGTTCGATAAGAGAGCTATACATGATGGCCATGCAAACACTTATTCCTTGACAAAGGATGGGGTTCGTCACAAGTTGAAACCCCTAAAGGAGACCGAAGAAAAGGTATGCAGTAGTGCTAGAATTTGTTATGTAGATGGAAGAAAAATTTTATAAGGTATGAAGCATGAGCATGTGTGTTATGCATTGATTCCTACAGTTAGTAAGGAGGATAGTGAGAAGGTTCCAGAAGAAGTTTCTGGGATGTTGGATGAGTTTCAGGATATTGTTTCTGGTAATGTACCTGAGGGTTTACCACCAATAAAGGAAGATCAGTCATTAGATTGACTTGATTCCTTGAGCCAGTTTGCTAAACAAGGTAGCTCATAGAATGACTCCAGTAGAAAATGAGGAGTTGAACAGAAAAGTTCAAGAGTTGTTGAGAAAAGGGTTTGATATGGGAGAGTTTGAGTCCATGTGCAGTACCTGTAGTACTAGCACCAAAGAAGGATGGGGATGGAGGATGTGTACAGATTCCCGAGCCATAAACAAGATAACAATCAAGTACAGATTTCCCCTACCAAGGATGGATGACCCGATGGACTATTTGGAGTGGGCTAAGATTTCAAAGATTGATCCAAGAGTGGATATCCGATCCAGATTCCAGAGGACATGAATGGAAGACTACCTTCAAGACCAAAGAGGGCATTGTACAGTGGTTAGTCATGCCTTTTGGGCTAACCAATGCACGAGCATTATCATGCCTCATGAATGAGGTACTAAAAATTTTTGGGAAGTTTTGTTATTGTGTATTTAGATGATATTTTTATTTTTAGTAAGACGTTGGATGAGCATCTGATGCATATTCAGAGAGCCTTTGAGAAGTTAAGAGAAGAGAAACTATTGATTAATCTGAAGAAGTGCAGTTTTGTGAAGAGGGAGTTAGTGTACTTGGGGTTTGTTGTCTCAGCAGAAGGTCTCAAGATGGACCCAGAGAAGGTGAAGGCTATTCTGGAATGGCCTACCCCAAGAACTGCTACCGAGGTGAGATCTTTCCATGGTTTGGCTAGTTTTTATAGAAAGTTCATTAGAAAATTTAGTAGTATTTGTGGACCCCTGACTGAAACAATGAGAGGGGATAGAAAATAATTCAAGTGGAGCACTGGAGCGGCAAAAAATTTTGAATTGTTGAAGTAGAAGGTGATAGAGCAACCTGTTCTAGCCCTCCTAGATTTCAACAAGGTGTTTCAGGTGGATTGTGGTGCCAGTGGTTGTGCCATTGGAGTAGTGTTGAGCCAAGAAGGTAAGCCCATTGCCTATTTCAGTGAAAAGTTAAATGATGACAAGAGAAAGTATTCTATATATGATAAAGAATTTTATGCAATAGTTCAAGCATTAAAGAAATGGAGACATTATTTGTTGCCAAAGGAATTTTTTCTATATACTGATCATCAGGCCTTGCAGTACCTATATAGTCAGGGAAAACTAAATCAGAGGCATATGAAATGGGTAGAGTTTTTGCAGAGTTATACCTTTCTTTTGAAACATAGGAGTGGGAAGTCAAATAGGGTTGTGGATGCCTTAAGTAGGAGGCATACATTGATGAAAAAGATGAAGATTGAAGTGGTTGGGTTCAATGAACTTAAGACATTGTACGCAGAAGATCCTGATTTTGCAGAGGCTTGGAAAGCTTGCAAGGAACCTATTATAGTGGATAGGACAAGGTGGCTGGATTTCATAATCTAGGATGGCATGTTATTTAAGGGAAGTCAATTGTGTATCCTGAGGAGTTCCATGAGGGAGAACCTGATAAAGGAGAAGCATAGCGGAGGAATGGTAGAACATTTTGGTTGGGATAAGACCATTGCCATTATTAGTGAGCATTATTATTGGCTTCAGTTGTCATAGGATGTTAATAAGTTTGTACAAAGTTGTAGGGTATGTCAGATGGCTAAAGGAGTGAGCCAGAATACAGGCTTATATCAGCCCTTACCTGTACTAGAGAGGCCATGGGAGGATAGAAGTATGGAATTTGTTCTTGGTTTGCCAAGGACACAACGAGGGAATGATTCAGTCTTTGTGGTGGTTGATAGGTTTTCGAAGATGGCACATTTCTTTCCATGTCAGAAGACTCATGATGCAGTCCACATTGCTAACTTGTTCTTCAAAAGTGAGACTACACGGTCTGCCAAAGAGTATTGTTTCAGATCGTGACACCAAATTTGTTGGGTACTTTTGGAGGAACTTGTGGAAGAAGCTGAAGACAGAGTTGAAGTTCTGTTCTGCACACCATCCACAAATAGATGGGTAGACAAAGGTTGTTAACAAGAGTCTGGGTAACCTACTGAGATGTTTGCTAGGAGATAAACCCAAGGGATGGGACTTGATCTTACCCTAGGTAGAATTTTCTTACAACGATTCTGTCAATAAAAGCACTGGTAGATCACCGTTCCAGATTGTGTATGGAGGTAGCCCCAGAACAGCTCCAGAATTGAGGAAGATGGACCAAGAGAAGAGAATAAGTGTTGAAGCTGAAGATTTTGCAGAGCACATCAAAAATATACATTAGAAGGTACGAGAACACATTAATAAGATGAATATGCAATATAAAGCTAAGGTAGATCAGAAAAGGAGGAATAAGGAGTTTCAGATTAGCGATGAAGTAATGGTCCACTTGAGGAAAGAAAGGTTTCCTATGGGAACCTATAAAAAATTGAAGATGAAGAAATTTGGTCCCTATAATATTTTGAAGAAGCATGATTTAGGGAATGCATATGAGGTAGAGTTGCTCGATGGAATCAACATTTCCCCTGTGTTCAACATTTCAGATTTGACAGAGTATCATGAAGGTGGAATGGAGGAAGCACTAGCAATAGGGCAATATGGCATTCTAGCACCTACTTCGAAAGGGAGGAGATTGAAGCAATCTTGATAGTCGTGGAAGGAGGCCTCGTAAATAGGCAAGATGAAGAATATCCTCGTGAAATGGAGAGGAAGGCCTATGGAAGGATTCATCCTAGCTATCTAAGTTAATGGTTGACCAGCTTGGCTTTCCTCAACCATATCCGATGTGACAACATCACTTCTCAAATTACCCTCGTGTTTGATGCAAGAGCATCCGGTAGTAAGGGTTAATCTTGCATCACCCAAAAATAGTTAAATTTCAAGTTTCTCGCCTTTTAGATAAGTTTTACATTTTTGGATACCCTTCAATATAATGAAATTCCAAATTTATGGCTTTTATTTTCTATCTTGCATTGAAAAATATTGCGCTTTTAGTTTCTAGATTTTGCACCTAAAATATTTCGAAGCTGCATTTGAGGCACTAGAGTTTCCGGCCCCAAAAACTTTCCAAATCTACGAGAAAATTTTGAGCATGTTATTTTGACTTTGATAATCTTCCAACGTCTAAATGGTTTAATCCGAGTCCTTGATCAAAAGCTATGGCCCCGTGAAGTTGGCACACTTCTAGAAGATACAATTGCAAATGTTCTTTTGAAATTTGAACTTCAAGTTGTAATTTTTCGGTGCCAAACCGCCTAAACTCAAATTTGAATGTTGTTTTGGCTCCAAACTAAAGAGGAGCTCTATTTATGGGCTGGTTTCTAATTTTTGGGTAACTTTTTGGGGACAAGCTAGCATATTGCGAAAGGGTGATTTTGTAGCTTTTTGTAACTTGCATGTGTTGTAGAACTTGGGGATTTGAGATCCCTCCTCGTGATGTAAGAAGCCCATTTCTTGAGTAATAAAATTATTCTCTTTGTTTGTATATTTTCTATGTCTCGTGCTGTTTCATCAAATGGGTATTGAAGAAAAAAGATTAACTGATGGCAAGCAGTAGAAAAAGTACAAGGCAAGACTGGTTGCAAAGGTTATTCCTGCAGAGGGGAATCGATTATGGGGAAATATTTTCTCCTATAAAGCAAAGCCGACATCCATTAGATTTCTTTTGTCACTTGTGGTAGCATATGACTTAGGAGGTTGAATAGATGGATGTGAAGACAACATTTCTTCATGGTGATCTTGAAGAAGAAATCTATATGTCCCACCGCACTTTGTTGAGAAAGGTAAAGAAAACTCGGGTATGCAAATTCAAAGAAGCCCTCTATGGGTTAAAGCAGTCAAAATTCCAGAATGTTACCGTAAATTTTGATATATTTGCATTATCTTTGGGATTTGTGAGATCAAAATCTGATCATCGCTGCATATTATAAAGTCGAAAGTGATCAGCAATTTGCTATTGCTCTTTATGTTGATGATGTATTGTTCATAGGAAATAGCAAGCTAATGATTTATGATCTTAAGTCTCGTCTACTAAGTTTGAAATGAAGGAACTTGGTGCAATAAGGTATATTCTAGGGATGGAGATAACCAAAGGATAGGGAAGAATAGAAAACTATGGCTCACCGTAAGTATATCAGAACTGTTCTTGAGATATTTTGTATGAATGATTGCACATAGCTAGTGGTTCCAGTCATGCACGAAACAAAGCTATCTGTTGAGGACTGTCCAAAATCTCCTACTGAGATGGAGGACATGACCAGTTTACCTTATGCTAGTGCAGTAGGAAGTCTTATGTATGAAATGGTTTGTACAAGGCCAGACATTACCTAAGCAGTGGGAGTACTTAGTTGATTTATGGCTAATCTAGGAAGAACACATTGGGATGCTATGAAGAGAGTGTTTAGATATTTGAAGGTTACTTCATATTTCACTTTGTGTTACTATGGGAATTCGGTTGAATCATAGAGGACTCTTGGCATTTGTGGTTATGTAGATTTTGATTGGGCAGGGGACATTGACAGTAGGAGATGCACCAGTGGATACATCTTCATGTTAAATGGTGGTGTAGTGAGTTGGATGAGCAAGTGGCAGGCTATAGTCACTTTTTCCACTACAAAGGTTGAATACATGGCAGCTACTCATGCTTGTAAAGAAGTTGTATGGTTGAAATGTTTGTGTTCTAACATTGGTTTTGATGCAGGGGAAATAACTATTTTCTATGATAGTCAGAGTGCAATTTGTCTGGCAAAGAACCCTATTTTCAATGCCAGGACAAAACATATTGATGTACAGTACCACTTTGTATGAGATATGGTTGAGGATGGAAAGGTGAGTTTGGAAAAGGTTGATACTTTGGAGAATGTTGCACATTCATTGACGAAGCCAGTGAGCACAGACAAGTTCAGGTGGTGTGCTAGTTCAATGGGCCTTAGTGCCCATGATTTTTAGTAAGTTATGATGTGCTCTGGAGGTGCATGTATGATCTTCATCAAGTGGGAGATTTTTGGAAATATGTACCTCAATCTATACAGGCTGAAACCTCCATTAGAGCTAAGTCGGTGTGACATCTTCATTGTCTGGCCGACTAGTAGCTTGATTCATTATGTTTTGAACAGGTTGCTATGACCTTGCAAATGTCTTCCTGAAAGGTTGCACTGTAGAGTCTATTGCTATGACATAGTGTATTCGTTATGACCTCATAGCACTCGAGAGATATCTGGCCGACGGGCCATTCAATCATATTTTGGGGAGACTTTTGGCGACCATGGGCTTCGGGATAGCTAAGGGTTCTCGCTAAGAAGTCCCAGTGAACGAAGAAAGTCACGCTAATAGGAACACATCCAAACGTTCTTTGGGAGAATCCTATTAGTGATGGTGAATGTCTTGCCGATAGCTAATGGCTATCGGGGTAACTCTTGGTCCCGGGAAGACTTCTTAGCGAATGTTGGAAGTCTCACCAATAGGAACATCTTGTGGGATCTTTGGTATAACTCTTGGCAACAGGTGAAGCTTTTGGGGTAAGTCATAGAGCTTGGTGAGAGGTCTTAGTGAGAGCTACATGTCTTGCCGACATTGGTTTATGTTGGAGTCTTTGGGGTAATGTATGGAGATTGGTATGTTCTCTCAGCGAAGGGCAATGTCTTGGCGATGGGTGAACACTTCGGGGTAACATATGGAGATCGGTATGTTCTCTCAGTGAAGGGCAATGTCTTGGCGATGGGTGAACACTTCGGGGTAACCTTTATGTCTCAGAGAAACCTCTTGGCGATATTGGTATGTCTTGCCGACTATCTTTTGGAGCTCGATATGACTTGTGTCTTCGGTATACCTTTGGTGACTCGCTATGATCTCCTGGCGAAGGCGGTAGGTCTGGGCGACTACTTAGTGATTCGGTGTAACTCATGGAGCTCAATAGAACATCTTAGCGATAACAGAGTCTCTTAGCGACATTGATATGAAGTCTATGTAGCATCAGCGAGACATTGTTAGTGTCTCACCGAGATGCCAGTATATTGTGAATTATGTTGACCGAGTAAGACTATCTTATGTGGCATCTCATGGATGGATAGGAGCTGAATGGGAATAGTTTGAAGACAGTCAGTTGCGACGGTTCTGTGAGGAAGTTCTACAGACATAGTTCAACATGGATATACTCTATGATTACAGTTTGTAATCAGTTGGTTGAATCGACAGGTTGTTGAGTGATTGTATCAGTGGATGAATTATGTGGACTGTAACATGAAGATTCCTATACAAGAATGTTAATGGTGAATTTTGCTGTATAATGACACCAGAAAGATAAGTCTAGAATTTGTATGTAATTTCATTACTGTAATACAAAGTGATTTCTCTTGGTGTGGTGGGTTTTTCTCCCATAAGGGTTTTCCCACGTATATCTGGTGTTCATGTGTGATTGTCAAATACTATGTTTCTATTGTTTGTTTCTTAGTGCATCTTAATTGGACTGTAATTGTAAATTTTAAAGTGTATCTACATCCTTTCCTAAGGTATTGACATTAGGAGAATTATTTTCCACATCTGATTTTCCTTACAATAGGCTTGCCCAAACAGAGAGTAGATTTTCCCAAACAAGGACATATTTTCCCAAACAAAGTCTAAATGGGTGGATTCAATTTGAAAACTCACCTAACCAGGTCCAAAACTCACCTATTTCTTGAATAGTATGGATGGGGAATGGATTCACCGAAAAAGGGGATCACTCGTTCAACAAACAGACTTTCCTAAAGGTAGAAACAATCAAACAATGTTAACGAAGGGAAAGCAGAGTCGATGAATCAGGGAAATAAACTACCCTAATGGGGAAATGGACTCAACAATTAGTTAAATGGATTCCCATGATGGGGCAAACAAACTTGTCAAACAGACAAACAAACTTGACCAAGCAATGAAATAAACTCATCTAACAGGTAAACAGATGAAAAGAGACTCAAAGGGAAGACAGGTTTGGTTTTTTATAGAAAAAATTCACCCAAAGATTCTACAAATTTGGTTGTTTCCAGGGAATGGCCAAATTTGATGACTCAGGGGTCTAACAAGGGACTGAAATAGCAAGCAATTTTACCTAAAGATGAAGGAATTTTGCCTCTTCTAAAGAAACAGGTGAATGTGATGACTAGTGGACTGACAAAATGTCTCAGACATCAAGCAAAATTTACCCTTTAGGGATCAGATTCACCTAAAATAGTAGCAAACTCACCCAAACAGGGAGAAGATTCACCTGTTTTAGAGAAAATGGGAAATTTTGATGGGAAATGACTGAGAAATGACTCAAATGAAAGGAAAGATCGCCCCTATGGATAGTAGGTTCACCCCAAATAGAAGAAAATTCACCCCTGACAAAGGAAAATTCACCCAAAAATGATGGACTTGGACTAGACTAGGTGAAAAATAGCTAATTATGGAAAAGGACAAAATCACAGCAAACAACACTCAGAAGGAAAGGTTGACTCAACTGAAAATAAATGCACTGGTATCACACAAAGAAGACACTCCAAACAACATAGTGCTAGAATTAGTGATATGGGTTTGGAAAACACGAGCCTCTATCTAGGCTAAAAAAGGCAATCTCACGAGTCCTTGATATGGTACATGGGGCACAACCATGGACACCAGCCCATTTACAAGTGTGAGTCAGGAGCCCTAGCGAGGTACTGGAAACTTAGACCAACTCTTCCCGTCTTATCTAGGTATCACACTAGCTTTGATGCTCCGTTAGACACGACGTGACTGGATTAGGGTATAGCTTTGGATCTCCCCACTTTATATACCCCGCTAGTAAAATGTAATTGGGATCATCCCTTGGGGTGATGAAATCCCCAAGTAGGTCCCTCTAAAGGAAGAAAATACTAGATGTTTTTGGCTAGTCCCCAGGCCCGCATGAAGCACAAGGGGAGAGCTTAGACGTACTAGCACCTCCTAGGTAGCACAAATGGAATAGAGTGAACTATGATTTCTAGTCACCGAGGATCATTGAATGGTGCAAGGGGATTGGATATGCGAACAACCCATTCACAAACACAACAAGCAAAGTTTATTGACCCTCTAATTAAGCCTACATGTGCCTAGCTAGTATGAAAAAACAAGCAAACTAAACTAAAAAGTTGGGACTGATTGTTCTGTGGTAAAACATTAGTAGTTTCAAACATTCGGCCTTGGATGAATGAGAAAAAATTGCACAAAATGTTAGAAAAATGAGGAACACTTACAAACAAATAGGTTAGCAAGTCAGTACCTTGAAACGATACAAAAACAGAGACGAAAATGAAAAGTTCAAGTCTCTATTTTACCTCAAATTCGCCTCTATTTGAGGAAAATTCACCTTTTTTGGAGAGCAAATTCAACCCTGCTATTAGTAGATTCATCCCTTTTAGAAGAAAATTTTCCTATCTACAGAAAGTAGGTTCACCCAAATCAAGAGTAGGTTCTCTTGTTCTAGAAAAAAATAGTAGATCCACCCCTTTTTGATAGATAGGCAAATTTGCAAGATGCAGATTCACCTTTGTTTAGGTAGGTTCACCTGTTGTGGTAGCAGGTTCGCCTCTGTTGTTGTAGATTCACCTATTTTAGTAGCAGATTTTCCCCTGTGTTTAACCTGAACTTGCAAAACTTGAAACAACAGAGAACATGAAAGAACAAACCCATTTGTGGGTCCCATCGGGCATGCCAAAAATGGGTGCAGCGTGTTTTCTAACCTAAAATAATGCAAAACAAATGAAATCCAAAAGGAAGAACAACACAAAACAACACCTCAAGATTGGCCTAGTTGGCCTTTCACAAAGAAAAGATGAAAAAATGATTTTACCTTTCCCAAGTTGATTTGTTGGTTGGCCCTATTGATTCAATCATTTGTTTGCTCCTTTGGATTGTAAATCACATGAACTTGATGCAAAATGATGTAAATGCAATGAGGGATGCAATGGTGAAGGTGGGTATTTGGATAAGTGCACAAAATGGATGTAAAGTGAGCATGAAGACTTATAGTAATGGATGATGCAAAAATAGAGTGCTTGAAGGCTTGATTGCATTAAAGCTTGAATGTGTGAGTGTTGAAAAGTTGAATGAATGAGGTCAACATCCTTTATTTTAGGGGAAAGGCCTCTAAAGGAATGGAGAGTTTGGATTTAGCCATCATGGACAAGATGAAGGGCTATGGTGAGTTGAGGACTCACAAGTCCTCACATCTTGTCATGTGGCAATGAGGTGTAAATGGGGTATGTGAGGTGTAGGTACTTGAAAGTACCTCGAGATTGGGACAAGATTTCCCTAAAAAGGAAGTCCTTGTCCCCATGTGGGGAGCATGTGACACATGAGGAATTTTAGAATTCCTCAATAATCCTCATGGGAAAGAGAGAAACCTAGGGGGAATAAATGTGAATTTTTAATTCACATGAT
>VDFB02058242.1:465357184-465435403 GCA_007258455.2 Sequoia sempervirens | reverse complement strand
ACCACACTTTGGTCCACTTTTAAGCACTATTAGTTAGTTAGGAGAGGTTCGTAGGAAACTTGTTATATGAGCAAGAAATGTCCAGTTTACATCTAACTTAGTTGCGATTGGTCCAAGTAGCCACCTGGGTAGTCCCAAGTTGCATATTACTGATAGCTACAAAGGTCAGGGATAATATGTTCATAATATCAAAAAAAATTGGGTGTTGGGGGTAGAGGATTCTCCATTGTACTCTACATTTTTTTCTCAACTTGTTTTTCTTTCTTTTCAATTACCTTTTGTTCTATATTATCCTTGGCCTATTCTTGTATAATTTCCTTCTCCCATTTTCTAATAAAGCTCCTCATCTTCTCTCAGTTTTCCTCCTTTCTTCTCCAGCCTGATTGCTTCCTTTTTTATATGGCTTGCTTCATGTTTTGCCTTCCTCTCCCTCATTTTCTCCTTTTTACGTTATTTTGATTCCTCATTTCTCTTCTTTTGTGCCTCTTATTCATTGGGAATATCAATGTAGGTATCAAATGTTAATATTTGTGACTACCTACTAAGACGAAGCACTCTTGAATGACTTCCATGTGATGTTTGATACACTCTCTATAATGGAAGTCTCAAGAATTTTTTGGTTGAGCTTGTTTTTTGTTGCACATCCTCTTGGGTGCATGGCACAAAGTAAGTGTCTTGGCCACTTATATTATTTTCATCTTCACAATCAACACCATTCTATTTTTTCCCAATTCACTACATTAGTGAAGTAAGGGATTACCTTTGTTGGATCAATTTGTGGTAGGGATGGAATGGAAATGGTAACTTCATCCTTAATGAAATTTTTTTGCACTCCAATATTTATGGTTGTTTCCTCCAACCATTCTAGTTGGCTAGCTTGTAAATTGAAAAACTCAAACCTTTTGTGGTAGTTTTCATACCCTCAATATAGGGTACTTGAACATCATAGATGTTTGGTTAGTTGGCTTGTGGTGGAAAAATAAGACCTACTATAGTATTTGTACTCTTTATTGTAGACTTATTGAACATAAATTGTCATATTACATACATCATAATCTTGCACAAAACCATAAATATGATCCTCATTGTAACCAAACAATCTCAAGAGGGTCTTTTTTGCAATTTACTGTGGATCATCTTCCATTGTAACTACATCACTCTCTATTCTAGTAGTTTTTACATCCACTTGAATAGGGAAGGCCTCACTTGGCTTCACATCTCTGTCAAGAGTAGACTAATTTAGTGGCTAAATTCTAGTTCTATAGAAACAACTTATAATGTTGCATGGTGTCAATGCTTGGTTGAATTCTTTTCTTTCCAACTCTTCTTGTCTGATTTGAATCTGAGGGTAATTTTCCATCCATATAGTTCTTTTTTGTTTGAAGTGAGTCTTGAAAGGATAGAAAACATTGACATCCAATAGTTGTAGCTTGTGGCTAGTATGTGCAAGCAACATAAAAAAGTCTATTCATGAATGCCTTGCTTCTATTATCTTGAAGGCCATGTGGTTGTCATGATCATGGGTGAAATCCCACTAGAGATTGAAGCTGCAAAATTTTCTAACCAATGAAGAAATAATTCCTCTATCATCCATGTGTGTCCTTGGGAATGATCCCACAAAGCTAGTTTACAATTTTTGGAAGATTCTATTTTTTGTTGAAATCACATATTTTTAGAAAATATAATGATTTGAGGCTTAAAAATTTCTATTTAAAGTATTACAATTGAAGAGGGTTTGACCAAACTACCTTAGATCAAACCCCCTTGGACAAAATCCCACTACTTTTAAACCATACCTATAACAGTCTTCTTTACACCTATCAAAATGCTGACAAAAAACCACATTTGATTTACCTTTTGGGGAATCAAATGAATTAAATTAAAAAAAAAAAAAATCGTAAGTATGTAGTCCTTATTATAAGCTTCCCAAAAAGTATAATTTTAAATAAATTTAATTTAATTATTATATTTATATTTTATTTCTTGTGAATGTAGGTTTTTCAACAAAAATCAAGCTCCATGTTTCATACATGTGGAAAAATAGAATATTATCAATTTTTTTTTTGAAAAATATGAGTGCACTAGATATTGAAGTCCTTGATCCAACCAAAAAACAAAAGAATTTCGATGTACATACAAAAAAAGTTGTGTTATATAGTTTGCCTATGTCTGAATTGCAATTGGTTTGACTTTGAAACTTGATTAAGGAAAATTTTTCAATAAAATACTATGAAACCAATTGGAAGCACTAGATATCATAATTACAAATCTAAATTCGAAAAAATTAGAATTTATTCCTTTATGGAAAAAAAGTTGTGTTATACGGTGAGCGTCACTCCTTTAAAATGGTGTTTACTGAAAAAAACTAGTTTTTGAAGGAGATGGAAAAAGAAGTGCAATCTGATTCCAAATTTTTTGAAAAAAATAAAATTTAAAATCTACAGACAAAATGTCACAAATTACTAGTTTGCATCATCTTCAAATTCCTCATGATTTAGCCGCTATAGGTGCCCAAAAATGAATATTTAGTTAGAAAAAATTAGTTTAGTGTCCAGTTTGGCCAAAACTTGTAAACTAGTATTGTGGGATCACCCTTGGGCTACCATGCATGCTCTTGCCTTGCAATTTGAAATTTAGTTTCTCATGTGTCTTTGGATTTAAATAAGTAAAACCTAGGAATATCGGACCTAGTTGCACTAACACAAGTTAGTTCACTGTGATCCACTCTACTTTTCAATATTAAATGTGGTACACATCTCAAACCCAATTTGGTAATCACTCTCATGCCACAATTTCTACTAGCCTACACCCTAGTCACATCATAGTTCCAAATTCTATACAATCCATAGTGGTGCAGGTTGTACATATTGTTTAGTTTGTCATAGAATGATGTTGCGATAAAAAGTTGAAGCATAATTCATCTATTAGTGTCCACTCCTTCAGATATTCTAATTGTCAAATATGGGTGCCCTTTTCAAAAACCTTCCCACCATAACCTCCTTGGGATCCCATTTGTGAATAGGTTGGGCCTGTTGATGATGTTTTATGCACAACAACAACTCAGACAGAATACAAGTATCTTATCTCTCTTGAAAGGTAAATCTCTATCAACTAGCCTTGAGGGATAACCCCAAGGTCTCTAATGTCAGGTCTTGTCAATGCATAAACAACTTAGATAATATGTGAAAATGCTTGTAATCACAAAGGACCTTACAAATAAACAATGTCAGAAGTATACTTTCATCATATGTAACAATATGGTGATGCTTTCAATCCTAAAACTAACCCAGATATAAATAACGAGAAAAAGAGAAGGGTTGAGAGAGATTCTAAAAATAACACCTAAGATTGATCAGAACAATGATGAATGCTGCAAATGGACAAATCCCCAATAAAACCAATCTTTGCTTGATCAAGGACAAGCCCACAACTACACAGAAATGATGCAATCTTATAAGGAAATTGGAAGATTTCCAAACTATGAATATTCATCCACATACCCAATAATTGGCACAATGTAAACAAGCATTCATAGTTGAACTAAGCACAATATAGGGCTCAGACTAACTTTACACAACAATTTACAATCAACAAATTGGTAAAAGTATGAATCCAAGATCGATCAACATCATTAATATTTCACTATCCTTGCAAAAGAAACTGAAATCTACCATATAACATCTGATAATTGAGAACAAGAAACCATAAACTATCAAAGTGTAACACAAAGCTTTCCAAATCAACAATCAATTGTATTAACTTCTCCAGCATTACATAACAATTTCTAGTCTCTCTTCTCTCCTACAGCTACTAACTTATAGAATCTAACTCCTAACCTAGCCAATTATGGCTTTCTACAACTTATAATCAACTATTCTAACCTAGTCTAACCCTTTACAAATGAGGAGGCACTAGCCTTTTATAGAAAATTACATTTTGAACAAATGGCTGCAATTTCCCTTCTAGAAGCATCAAGCTGTTACATTTAATTTGGGAGCTCATGGTACATCATCATCCAATCAATTGCATTTAGTTACATTATGGCCCAATGACATTAATTTTGAGAAAATACTCATTGGAGAATAAATACAGCTTCTCATGTCTTTCCTTGTTAAAAGCACCTCTCTAATTGGTATATAGTTGGTGGCACAGATTCATAGGCAAGTGCATATTTAATATTCATTTGTAATCTTTTCTAGATTTTCCTCCTAACACAAATCCATATGCAAGTCCCCTCTTAATTTATTTAATCCTGAAAAACAAATACAATCTCTAGTAGCTCACATGTTAAAAAAAAATCCCATCCATAAAATATCCAAATTAAACTCGAATAAAATTTTGGCCTTTTAAGAAAACTTTCCATTTTTGGAAATTTTTTCCATTTCAAGAATTTATCATTTTTTGGAACATTTAAAATTTCAAGGAAAAATTACTTTCCCATTTTGAAAATTTTTTCATTTTAGGAAAAATGCATTTTGAAGGACAAAATTCCCATTTTGGGAAAAATAATTCATTTGAAAATTCCGAGGGATTTTGGGGGGTGTTGGTTTTCAAAATAAAGAAAATTTGAAAATGCAGAGTAGCTTAGTTTTTCAGGATTATACAATCCTCACAGGAAAATAAGGATGGCTAGAAGTTTCAAGGAAATTTCAAAATTGCCATTTTTGAAATTTTTCATTTTGAAAAAAAAACATTATATTTCGGAAAATTTTCCATTTTGAAAAAAAAAATCATTTGGGAAAAGAGTTTGTTTTTGGAAGGAGATTTAGAATTTTGGGGGAGCTCAAGTGCCAAGGCAGAAATTTCAGGAAGAATACAAAAATTGGCTGGATTTTTGAAATCAAGTTGGGTCCAAGAATCCTAAACTTCTTGCTTTTTATGAAGTTTTCAAAAATTCAAAGAAGCAAGCTGCCTTTCAATTTTTAAGGTATATCCCTATCCGCCGGACACCAAAGATTTACATTAACAGCGAGAATTCATTTCAAAATCCCCATTTTAAAAATCAAGATAGATTGAATTTCCCCCAAAGCCTCAAAATATTGCCTTCATTAAACCAAGTCTGGACTTAATCCCAAAATAACCTCCCAAGAAGAGAAAAATTGAAATTTGACCAAGCCAAGATACAAAGATGCAAAATAAAAAAGAGGGTCCCCGCCTCTTGTGGGGCGTGTGTGCAAAAATTGCACAACAAATGGAAACTCCTGCTAGAAAAATTCTCTAGAGCATTTTGATGAAGAACATGAATCATGAACCCAAAATATTTGGTTGCAATCTCCCTATCAAGCAAACAAATCAAAATGCAAGATCAAAGAATCAGAACCAAAGGTAGATTGAACCTTCCATAAACTAAAAATCCAAGTGTGTGCAAGTGAGTTCATTTCCCTCCTTGAGTTACTACTGAAACCAAGGTCAGTCAAGTTAGGCTACGTAAAGATTCTAGCTCCAAAAGTAACTTGGATAGAGCCTCACTGCTAGTCAAGCATCCATAGCCCTAACTAGGTTATCATTACGATTCTCTCGAACATAGCTCTACTACTAGCTGGCGGTCATACATTAGAGATATTGAATCCTCTAATAACTTAGATTCATTCTTTTGGTTGCAATATTTTTCTGGCATTTTTTTTCTGATATTCTTTTCTTTTCATTCATTCCTCATTTCAACCTGTGAACAATGAAGTTCACACTCAGGGCTGAGAACCACAGTGGCGCTGAAGTAGAAATATGATTTCTCACCTAACAAGACTTTACAAGGACCCTACTACAACCTGAGGATTCTTAAGATGTGTGAAAGATATAAGATTTTAGAATACTTCAAGTTCAAATTAAACCAATGACTCATCCTCTTTAAATCAAACATTCAGACTTCCTAACACTAACAAAAGATCTCCACCATCCATTCAAGACACATGATTAAAGTCCATCAATGAAATACTCAAAACAGTTCCAGATAATGAATAATTATTGTGCAAGAAAGACACTTCCCCAACCAGAAAACATAGAAACCCAAGCCGAAGAAGCAAAACAACAACCAAACCGAAACTCAAAGAAAACTTAAACTAACCAAAATAGAAGAAAACCAAAAGCCATCTAAGCTAACCAAAGCAAACTAATCCTAAAATAATCTATCCTAAAGAAAACAAAAATAGACTAAAATAAAATAAAAGAAAAGCAAGCTGCATTTATTCAAGTCAACATTATGTACAAGGAGACTCAAAGTGGCTCATGATCAGACAAGGCGAAATGAGTCCCACCCCCATATGGTTAATCAATGCATGAACAAGTAGTAATGTAATCTAGTAATAGTTCTCAAGAATGAAAATTTGTCTTTATACTAAAATGAAATAGAAATCTCCACATTGTAGCAGTAAAACTCAACCTCATAATCCAAGAATAACCAATAAGCGGGGTAACTCATTAGGACCATGATTAACCCATATGGGGTTGTCTTTCCTAAACCTCCATAATCAAATTGATAAGCTTCATAATTTTTAGTAAGGAAAGAAACAACCTAATTTTGTACTATTGTAGACTGAATGTGGTATTCATCATTCCCCAATTGTGAAGAGTTGATCCTAGAATCATCAGTAGGAAACATGCAAAATAGAATTGGAGGCATCACTATGTAGTGCAAAGTGAAATTTAGATTGAACAAATTCAGAATTGTCAACATGGAACTTTTCACCTGTTAGAGTATTTCCATGAGGAATTAGTGAGGAAATTGTAGAAGCCTCATCATGCACAACAAATTTCTTAGTAGGATGCTCATTAGGAGGCATTACAAACTGATCTTTAAGCATATTTTCACCTACAACAGTGTGATCTAGCTCATCAATAATGACTGCAACATTACTTTCTTCAACATCATTCAAGTTTCCTACAGATCAATATGAACCACATTAGCTATCTCCTCATTAATGCATAAAGTCTATGAATTTTTAGTGCTTAATTCATCAATAGATAGAGGAAAACAAAATTTGATAAATGAAAAGACTCCTTGAATTCATCTTCTATTGGTTTAGATTTAGATCCTTGATCATAACCATCAAGAACATCAGCTTCTTTAAAAGCAACATCAGCTCCTTCAGTTTGTTTTGTGAGACATTCATTGGCAACTTGTTGAAGTTCTTCTATCAGAGACTTGTTTGATGTATCATTTTGTGTTTCTTTCGTATGTTGTGGCAGTTGCACTTGTTCTTCCACCTCTTTTATGGTTGCCTGGTACTAGAAGCATGTGAATTCAGAATGCTCTTCCCCATGCATCATAGACCAAGCTGGTAACAACTCTTCTAGGCAGACATTGTAACTCAGGCTTGACCAATCTTTTATAATTCTGGCAATAAACTCTTTATATCTAGTCTATATTGGATCCTCATTCTAGATGGGAGGAGCTTGTATGGTAACTCCTTTCTCTTGCAACTCATCCTCCACTATATTTTGAGAAATCTAACTAGCCTCTGTAAGAACATCCTCCTTGATTCTTATAGATAGTTCTTCACTTAAATTTTGTTTTGTTAACTGTGATGCCTTAGATTTGTCTTCCTTACACTCAGTCCCTTCTAGAGCCACCATTTGTGGATTTATAATTTGTTGGCTTCTCTGTAGTGCATTCCTTGTTTGACTTTTCTTTCCACTCCAGGTATCTCCCAACTTTAATGATAATGTCCATACAAGAATGGGAAGTAAACTTTGAATGGGTTGCATTATGAACTCTACACCATTTAGATGAGATGAAATCTTGAAAACACTTACCTCCACCAAGTTGATCTTCAACTATTTGTGTAAATGCCTCAATTGTAACATCAATAAACTCCAAATATGCTAAGGCTAATGGTTTAGGCAGGGTTTGCATGAAAATTCCTCTTTGCAAAATCCTTTTGATTTTACCCAAAAATTCTAAACATTCCAACTCATTGTGCCTATAGGTATTATGAATTCTACACTTGTCTAATAATGCATAGTGTTGCAAACCCTTACTACTCCAAAGATTCAATATCTTGTTTAGAGACTCACAAAGTTGAGGAAAATCAATCTGAAAACTATACCCATCATGAAAAACATAAGACAACTTTTCCATCTTGACTCAAAATATGTATTTTTAGATTTAAAGATCTATCATATCTCAAATTTTCAACATGATGGCTCATTCAACTTCCAGCAAAGTTGATTTATGCTCATGCCCTCCTTCTAGCACCAATGTATTGATGGTGTTTTCTACATAACAACAACTCAGACAAAATACAAGTATCATATCTCTCTTGAAAGGTAAATCTCTATCAGGAAGCCTCAAGAGATAACTCCAAGGTCTCTAATGTCGGGTCTTAACAATGCATAAACAACTCAAATAATATGTGAAAATGCTAGCAATCACAAAAGACTTTACAAATGAACAATGTTGGAAGTATACTTTCATCAAATGTAACAATATGGTGATGCTTTCAATCCTAAAACTAACCTAGATATAAAGAAAGAGAAAAAGAGAAGCATTGAGAGAGATTCTAAAACTAACACCTAAGATCGATCACAACAATGATGAATGTTGCAAATGGACAAATCCTCAATAAAATCAATCTCTGCTTGATCAAGGACAAGCCCACAACTACACAGAAATGGTGCAATCTTCTAAGGAAAATGGAAGATTTCCACACTATGAATATTCATCCACATACCCAATAATTGGTGCAATGTAAACAAGCATTCATAGTTGAACTAAGCACGATATAGGGCCCAAAATAGCTTTACATAGCAACTTACAATCAACAATTTGCTAAAAGTATGGACCGGAGATTGATCAACATCATTAACATTTCACCATCCTTGCAAAAGAACTGAAATCTACCATATAACATCTAAGAATTGAGAACAAGAAACCATAAACTGTCAAAGTGTAACACAAAGCTTGTCACATCAACAATCAAATTGCATTAACTTCTCCAACATTACATAACAATTTTTTAGTCTCTCTTCTCTCCTACAACTACTGACTTACATAATCTAACTCCTAACCTAGCCAATTATGGCTTTCTACAACTTATAATCAACTATTATAAACTAGTCTAACCCTTTACAAATGAGGAGGCACTGGCGTTTTATAGAAAATTATATTTTGAACAAATGGCCAGGATTTAATTCATCCAATGGCTGCAATTTCCCTTCTAGAAGCATCATGTTGTTACATTTAATTTGGGAGCTCATAGTACATCATCATCAAATCAGTTGCATTCAGTTACATTATGGCCCAATGACATCAATTTTGAGAAAATACTCATTGGAGAATAAATATAGCTTCACATGTCTTTCCTTGTTAAAGGAACCTCTCCAATTGGCATACAGTTGCTTGCACATATTCATAGGTAGGTGCATATTTAATATACATTTGTAATCTTTTCTGGATTTTCCTCCCGACACGAATCCATATGCAAGTCCCCTCTTAATTTATTTAATCCTAAAAAACAAATACAATCATTAGTAGCTCACATGTTAAAAAAATCCCATTCATAAAATATCCAAATTAAACTCGAATAAAATTTTGGCCTTTTAAGAAAACTTTCTATTTTTGGAATTTTTTTATTTTCGATTTTTTTTTATTTCAAGAATTTATCATTTCAAAATTTATCATTTTCGAAATTTAAAATTTTACAAAGGAAAAAAATCATTTTCATTTTCATTTGGAAAAAGCATTTCAAGAAAAATCTATTTTGGAAAAAAAAAATCATTTTTGGAAAATTTCGAGATTTTGAGGGGGTCTTGGATTTTTTGAAAATGAAAATTCTAGAAAATTCGAGGTAGCTTGAATTTTCCGATGCTTAATCCTCATGGAAAATCCAAGGTAGCTTGGATTTCCTGAAATTTCAAAAATTGCCATTTTTGGAAATTTTTCATTTTTGAAAAAAAACATTGTTCATTTTTGGAAAATTTTAGGATTTTGAGGGGTTCTTGGATTTTCCAAAAATGGAAATTCCAAAAAAATTGAGGTAGCTTGGATTTTTTGATGCTTAATCCTCATGGAAAATCAAGGTAGCTTGGATTTCCTGAAATTTCAAAATTGCCATTTTTGAAAAATTTCCATTTTGAAAAAATATTTCATTTTGGGAAAAATTTCATTTTTGGAAAATTTTGAGATTTTTGAGGTGACCTTGGATTTTCCAAAAATGGAAATTTCAGAAAATTTGAGGCAGCTCAAATTACCCGAAATCAAAGCCAGGTCAAAATCCCCTAAACTTCATAACTTTTTTTCTATAAGGAATTTTCAAAAAATTCAAAAAGCAACCCTGCCTAATTTTTCATCCTCTATCCATGGGTGTAAAAATGATTTGCACATAACATTGAAAATTTATTTCAAAATCCCTATTTTCAAAATCCAAGATAGGTGAATTTCCCCCATAGCCTCAAAATATTGCCTTCATCAAACCAAGTCTGGACTTAATCCAAAAATAGCCTCCCAAGAAGAGAAAAATTGAAATTTTGACCAAGCCAAGATGTAGAGATGCAGAAAAAAAAGGTCCCTACCTTTGGTGGGGTGTGTGTGAAAATTGTACAACAAATGGCGACTCCTTCTGGGAAAATGCTCCAGAGCATTTTGATGATGAGCAGGAATCATGAACCCAAAATATCTAGTTTCAATCTCCCTATCAGGAAAACAAATCAAAATGCAAGATCAAAAAATTAGAACCAAAGGTAGACTGAACCTTACATAAACTAAAAATCCAAGTGTGTGCAAGTGAGATCATTTCCCTCCTTGAGCTACTACAAAAACCAAGCTTAGTCAAGTTAGGTTACGTAAAAATTCTAGCTCCAAAAACAACCTAGATAGAGTCTCACTGACAGTCAAGCATTCATAGCCCTAATGAGGTTATCATTGTGATTCTCCCAAACATAGCTCTATTGCCAACCAGGTGTCCATAGCCCTGGTAGAGATATTTGGATACTCCTGATAAGTTGAATTCATTCTTTTGATTTTCAATATTTTCTTTTTATTTTCTTTTTATTTTTTTGAATTCTTTTATTTTCATTCATTCCTCATTTCAACTTGTGAACAATGAATTTCACACTTAGGGTTGAGAACCATAGTGGCACTAAAGCAGAAATAGGATTTCTAACCTAACAAGACCTTATAAGGACCCTACTGCAACCTAAAGATTCTTAAGATGTATTAAAGATATAAGATTTCAGAATACTTTAGGTTCAAATCAAACCAATGACCCATCCTCTTTAAATCAAACATTAAGACTGCTTGACACTAACAAAAGATCTCCACCATCCATTCAAGACACATGATTAAAGTCCATCAATTAAATAATCAGAACAATCCCAAATAATGAATAATTATTGTGCAGGAAAGACACTTCCCCAACCATAAAACATAGAAACCCAAGCCGAAGAAGCAAAGCAACAACCAAACTGAAACTCAAAACAAACCTAAACTAACCAAAATTAGAAGCAAAACAAAAACCATCTAAACTAACCAAAGCAAACTAATCCTAAAGCAATCTATCCTAAATAAAACAAAACAGACTAAAACAAAAAAAAGAAGCAAAGCAAGCTGCTTTTATTCAAGTCAGCATTATGTACAAAGAGACTCAAAGTGGCTCATGATTAGACAAGGTGAACTAAGTCCCACCCCCATATGGTCAATCAATGCATGAACAAGTAGTAATGTAATGGTAATAGTCCTCAAGAATGAAAATTTGTCTTTATACTCAGCAAAATAAATCTCCACATTGTAGCATTCAAACTCAACCTCATAATTAGGAATAATCAATAACTAAGGTAACTCATTAGGACCATGATTAACCCATATGCAAGTTGTCTTTCCTAAACTTCCATAATCAAATCGATAAGCTTCCAAATTTTGAGTAAGGAAAGAAACAACCTAATTTTGTACTGTTGTAGACTGAATGTGGTATTCATCATTCCCCAATTGTGAAGAGTTAATCCTAGCATCATCAGGAGGTCTCCACTAATGGTACAAAAATCCCCTCATGTTGGAAACATGCAAAATAGAATTGGAGGCATCACTATGTAGTGCAAAGTGAATTTTAGATTGAACAAATCTAGAATTATCAACATGAAGCTTTTCACCTGTTGGAGTATTTCCATGAGGAATTAGTGAGGAAATTGTATAAGCCTCATCATTCACAAAAAATTTCTCAGTAGGATGCTCATTAGGAGGCATCACAGACCAATCTTTATGCATAATTTCACCTACAACAATGTGATCCATCTCATCAATAATGATTGCAACATTACTTTCTCCAACATCATTCAATTTTTCGTGCACATCAATATGAACCACATTAGCTATCTCATAATTAATGTAGAAAGTTTGTGATTTTTCAGTGCTTAATTCATTAATAGATAGAGGAAAAATAAAATTTGATAAATGAAAAGACTCCCTAAATTCATCTTCTATTGGTTCATATTCAGATCCTTGATCATAACCATAAAAAAACTTCAACTTCTTTATCAGCAACATCAACTCCTTCAGTTTATTTTGTGAGACATTCATTGGAAACTTGTTGAAGTTCTTCTATTAGAGACTTGTTTGATGTATCCTTTTGTGTATCTCTCATATGTTGTGGTAGCTGCACTTGTTCTTCCACCTTGTTTATGGTTGCTTGGCATTGGAAGCATGTGAATTCATAATGCTCTTCATCATGTATCCTACACCAAGTTGGTAACAACAACTCTTCTAGGCAGACACTGTAACTCTTCATATCTAGTCTATATTGGATCCTCATTCTAGATGGGAGGAGCTTGTATGATAACTCCTTTCTCTTGTAGCTCATCCTCCATTGTATTTTGAGAAATCTGACTAGCCTCTATAAGAGCATCCTCCTTGATTCTTATAGGTAGTTCTTCACTTAAATCTTGTTTTTTTAACTCTGATGCCTTAGATTTGTCTTCCTTACACTCAGTCCCCTCCAGAGCCACCTAAAAATCAGCTGCAACATCATTTGTGGATTTAGAATTTGTTGGCTTCTCTATAGTGCATTCCTTGTCTAACTTTTCTTTCCACTCAAGCATTACATAATAATTTCCAATCTCTCTTCTCTCCTACAACTACTGACTTACATAATCTAACTCCTAACCTAGCCAATTCTGGCTTTCTACAACTTATAATCAACTATTCTAACCTAGTCTAACCCTTTACAAATAAAGAGGCACTGGCCTTTTATAGAAAATTACATTTTGAAGCAATGGCCATGATTTAATTCATCTAATGGCTGCAATTTCCCTTCTAGAAGCATCAAGTTGTTACATTTAATTTGGGAGCTCAAGGTACATCATCATCCAATCAATTGCATTCAGTTACATTATGGCCCAATGCAATCAATTTTGAGAAAATTCTCATTGGAGAATAAATAAAGCTTCACATGTCTTTCCTTGTTAAAAGAACCTCTCCAATTGGTATACAACTGGTGACACAGAATCATAGGCAGGTGCATATTTACTATTTATTTGTAATATTTTCTAGATTTTCCTCCCAACACGAATCCATATGCAAGTCCCCTCTTAATTTATTTAATCCTGAAAAACGAATACAATCATTAGTAGCTCACTTGTTAAAAAAAATCCCATCTATAAAATATCCAAATTAAACTCAAATAAAATTTTGGCCTTTTAAAAAAACTTTCTATTTTTGGAAATTTTTTATGTTTGAATTTTTTTTCATTTCAAGAATTTATCATTTTTCAAGAACATTTAAATTTTCAAGGAAAAAATTATTTTTTCAAAATTTTTTCATTTGGGAAAAAAATGCATTTCAAAGAAAAATTTCCATTTTAGAAAAAAATCATTTTTGGAAAATTTTGGGATTTTGAGGGGTCTTGGATTTTTCAAAAATGTAAATTCCAAAAATTGAGGTAGTTTGTATTTTCGATGCTTAATCCTCACGAAAATCCGAGGTAGCTTGGATTTCTGAAATTTAAAAATTGTTTTTTTGAAAATTTTCATTTTTGAAAAACCATTTGAATTTCCATTTTGAAAAAAATCATTTTGGGAAAAAATTCCGGTTTGGAAAATTTTAGGATTTTGAGGGAGCTCAGATTTTCCAAAAATGGAAATTTTAGAAAATCTGAGATAGCTCGGATTACCCAAAATCCAAGCTAGGTCAAAATTCCTTAAACTTTATAACTTTTTTTTTCTAGAAGGAAATTTCAAAAAATTCAAAAAGCAACCCTACCTAATTTTTCATCCTCTATCCATGGGTGAAAAAACAATTTACACATAACATTGAAAATTCACTTCAAAATCCACATTTTCAAAATCCAAGATAGGTGAATTTCCCCCAGAGCCTTAAAGTATTGCCTTCATCAAACCAAGTCTAGACTTAATCCCAAAATAACCTCCCAAGAAGAGAAAAATTGAAAATTCGACCAAGCTAAGATGCAGAGATGCAAAAGAAAAAAGACTCGGGTCCCTGCCTCTGGTGGGGCGTATGTGTGAAAATTGCACAACAGGGCCTACTTCTTTTTTTGGGCAACATTAAATTGTAGTCAATTGACCTGAAGTCCATGGCCAATTTCAGCCATGTCCTTGCACCATTGGACAAATTCAGCCTCCTCCTCATTGGATAAAATGGTACATGGTCCCCTCCTCTTCGTGGTGGTAACTCCCATATATTTTCATTTTGCACAAATATTTCTCTGATAAAAATGGTGGTTAGGAGTCACAACAACAGTTGCGACTCACCCAATGTTCTTTTTAAATTCAAACTACTAGCCGAGATACCCACTTGATTAATGTAGAACTGATTGACATGTTCTTGTCTTCGATACTAGAAACTGTTCTTTTCATATCAATGAATGACCACTATCTAATGGGTATAGATGAGGGTAGGTGCACATTGAGTTATTCATTAATACTAACAAGTGGTTCAACATCTAGTTCGACCTGAGTTGTGTTGGTTGTTTTGTCTACACAATCAGGAACAACTACTTCTTAGTTGGGGATTATAGTCACTTCCTAAGTAGACTGTGTATTAGTGAAGTGCAACCCATGAGCTACTCTAATTGATCACCTTCCTCTTCCTATTGATCTATTTCCCTTTTTACCTAGTGCCATAATTTTTACTTAACCTGTATCCATAGTAAAACCAATATTACTTGTTATTGAAGCATAAAAATGTTTTTCAATATTAGAAACATAAACATGCATGATTTGAATGGCTTAACACTACATTCTAACATTCAAAGTGTGTCATGAATATATACAAACAAATTCATGTAATCTTGGGTTTTACTTGTTTAAATCAAATAGTGCATTGTCCCTTCTTTAAAAATTATATGTGTATGTATATATATGGATGTATATATACATACATATATATAGGCATGTGTTTTTCATATATACTTATATGTATACATATGTTTATGTATATATGTGTTTTTACACATATATATACATACAGACACATATATCTATGGTGACATATTACTCAAACAAATAAAACCTATACCCAAATAGAATTGTAATTGCTTCAAAATCACTAAAATAATTTCACAATATAATGAAACCATACATGACATCTATACAATAATGCAAAATTGATAAGATAAGTGGAGGAAAACATATTAAATCATATCATTGTCTACAAAAATGTAAGGAGAAATTATGGGTCAAAAATATATGTCATGTGGAAAACATGCATGATGTGTAATCCTGAAACCAGTCAAAAAATTGGTACAATAACACTATACCCATTAAATTTCACGATTATAAACCAGGGATTTAGAAAAAAGCTAGAAAATGTTCTATTTTATTTCATATTCTATGTAATGATTTCATAGCATAAAGTGAAAGAAATCATTCCAATGAAACCCTCGATTCCATAAAGATAAATGATAAAAAAACACAACTATACGTAGGAAATATTAAAAATTTATTAATATACCTGTAAAATGTAAGAAGGAAGGATTTGGGTGTGTTACTTGTGAGCAGAGGAGAGCACACATTGAAGAGGAGCCTTCATAGAGTGTCGCGGGATGGAGAGGAATGCAGAAAGAAGTCCACGGGGAAAATAATGTGTATATACATTTATGTGTGTGTGTGTACATATACTTATATGTATCCATATGTATATTTATATTTTTTTTTGTGTATACATGTACACACATAAATCTATGTGTGGTGACATATTACTAAAACAAAGAAAGTCTATACCCAAATTGAATTGTAATTACTTAATAGTCACTGAAATAATTTCACAATATAATGAAACCATACACAACATCCATATGGTGATGAGAAATTGACAAGATAAGTGAAGGAAAATAGATAAATCAATATTACTTTTTGCAAAATGCAAGGAGAAATGATTGGTAGAGGTTTATTGAAACAAGGAGATAATGCATGATGTGTAATCTTAAAACCAGACAAAACACTATGGCAATAACCATATACATGTCATCTCATTGAAGCATAAACATGTATGGTCTGGAAGACTTAGGACTGCAATGCAACATACAATGTGTCACGAGTGTACATCTACATATATGTATATATATATATACATATATATATACATATATATATATGTGCATATGTACATGTATATATATGTACACATGTACATATATGTATATATATATACATATACACATTATATATATATGTACAGATGTACATATATGTATATATATGTGTGTACATATATATATACATATATATACATGTACATATGCATATATATATGTGTGTGTATGTGTGTGTATACATGTACATGTACACACACAGATACACACACAAATACATATATATATGCGTACATATATGTACACACACACACACACACATATATATATATACATACATATGTGTATATATATGTACATATATGTACGTGTGTGTATATATATATATTCGATCGGACAATAATGCATACCTATTAAATTTCATGATTATAAATCAAGCATTCAAAATAAAACTAGACAATGTTCTATTTATTTCACATTCTATGTAATTATTTCATAGTATAAAGTGAAAAAAATCATTTCAATCATATACTGATGCAAGAGCATCCAGTGGTGTAAGGGCAATCTTGCATCACCCAAAAATAGTTAAATTTCAAGTTTGTCAGTTTTAAGATGTTTTTACATTTTTGGATACCCTTTTCATCATAATGAAATTCCCAATTTATGGTTTTTATTTTCTATACCTAGGTTGAAAGATATTGTAGTTTTAGTTTCCCAGATTTGCACCTGAAAATCTTTCGAGTTAGATTTGAGGCACTTAGATTTTCTAGATCGGCTCCAAAACTTGTCAAAATTAGTGTAGCATATTTTAAGCACATTATTGACTTCAAGACCTTTCCAATGGTTCAAACAGTTCGTGAATCGGAGTCCTGGATCAAAAGTTATGGCCCCGGGAAGTTGGCGCACTTTCTAGAAGATACAATTGCAAATGTTCTTTTGAAATTTGAACTTCAAGTTGTAATTTTCAACCAAACTGCCAAGCTCAAATTTGAATGTTGGAGCTCTATTTATGGGTGGAGTTTCTAATTTTGGGGAGCTTTTTGAGGGACAAGCTAGCATATTGCTAAGGGTGATTAGTAGCTTTTGTAACTTGCATGTGTTGTAGCCAGAACTTGGGGATTTGAGATCCTCTGCATGTAAGAAGCTCTATTTTATAAATAATAAAATTATTTTTTTGTTTGTGGGTTATTTTCTAAGTCTTGAGGTTGTGCCCTCATCAAGTGGTATCGAGTAAGGTTTTCTTGAGCATTTGGACGGATCCTCGTCATTGAGCTGATTCCACACCAAAGGCAGTGTTGTGGTTGAGGTCAAGAAAGATGCCTCCAAGAGTGATGACTGAGGGTGGTGGTGCCAGAGGTGGTCGAGGGGTAGAAATGCTGGTGGAAGAGATGCACTGGTAGCCCTCTAGAGACGGCTTGATGTGTTACAAGAGTAGTTGAGAAGAGGGTTAAACCCAAAGGAGGAAAGTGAGGATGAAGGAGAGGAAGAAGGTTCAAATGTAGAAGAGGAAGAAGAAGCAATTGATCAAGACCAAATGCGGCTAATAAGGGCCATTTCAAAGATCAGGAAAAGACCTAGAGTAGAAGTCCCTAGTTATTTAGAAAGTCTGAACTTGGAAGAGTTGATCGACTGGATCAATGAGCTAGAAGAATATTTTGAGTATAAGGAAATAGAGGACCCAGATCAGATTAAGTTTGTGAAAATGAAGCTGAAGGGCCATGCCAGTATTTGGTGAAAAGAGGTCTAGTTGGAAAGAAATCGAAGAGGAAAAGGAAATATCACCAGATGGGATCACATGGTAGAGAAACTGAAGAAGCAGTTCATACCAGTGGACTACGAGTTAGATCTGTTGAAGAAAATTGCAAGGGTTGAAGGAAGGAAGTAGATCTGTGAAAGAATATACTGAAGATTTTCACAAGATAATCATCAAAACGGGTCGCACAGAGGCCAATAAGGAGAAGGTAGCTCGATATCTTAATGGGTTATGACCGAGCATTCAGGAGGAGTTAAGCCTAGTCAGAATGACCACAATTGAGGATGTGTATCAATTTGCTCTGAAAGTGGAAGAGAAACTAAACAAAAGATTTGATGGCAAGCAAAAAGGACAAGGAGGTCAAAGTAGAAGGGGTAGTGGAAGACCTTCAGGAAGCCGAAATGATGATGAAAAGAAAAGTGAAGATGTGGGTACTAGCCGAAGCCAAAGGAATGACAACTTCTACCACCCTCGTGATGAAAACAGTGTTGATCAAAGAGGTAGAGGACAAGGGAGATATGGACAAGGATCAAGAAGAGGTGGTTTCAAAGGAATGTGTTTTCAGTGAAGAAGGGAACCAAGCCTATGAATGTCCACAACACCAAGGAAGGGTAGACAAAAGGCCAGAAGGTCATGGAAGGGTTGCGCATACAGATGAGGAGGCCCAATTTGAACATTCAGATGGTGCTAAAGGGGAGAAGCTCTAGTGATTAGGAGAGCCCTGGTGACTGAGGAAAAGGAACCAGAACAGAGGAAGAATCTATTTCACACAAGGTGCAAGTGTGAAGTAAAATGTTGTGATGTCATTATTGACGGTGGGAGCAATGATAATCTGGTGTTAGAGGAGATGGTCACAAAGTTGAAGTTGAAGAGGGAAAGGCACCCGCATTTGTATCAGATTGCCTGGTTGCAGAAAGACCAAAAAGTTTTGGTCAATGAGCAGTGCCTAGTAAAGTTCAAGATTGAGAGCTACCATGATGAGGTACCCTATGATATCATCCCCATGGATGCATGTCACATGTTGTTGGGGAGGCCGTGGCAGTTCGATAAGAGAGCTATACATGATGGCCATGCAAACACTTATTCCTTGACAAAGGATGGGGTTCGTCACAAGTTGAAACCCCTAAAGGAGACCGAAGAAAAGGTATGCAGTAGTGCTAGAATTTGTTATGTAGATGGAAGAAAAATTTTATAAGGTATGAAGCATGAGCATGTGTGTTATGCATTGATTCCTACAGTTAGTAAGGAGGATAGTGAGAAGGTTCCAGAAGAAGTTTCTGGGATGTTGGATGAGTTTCAGGATATTGTTTCTGGTAATGTACCTGAGGGTTTACCACCAATAAAGGAAGATCAGTCATTAGATTGACTTGATTCCTTGAGCCAGTTTGCTAAACAAGGTAGCTCATAGAATGACTCCAGTAGAAAATGAGGAGTTGAACAGAAAAGTTCAAGAGTTGTTGAGAAAAGGGTTTGATATGGGAGAGTTTGAGTCCATGTGCAGTACCTGTAGTACTAGCACCAAAGAAGGATGGGGATGGAGGATGTGTACAGATTCCCGAGCCATAAACAAGATAACAATCAAGTATAGATTTCCCCTACCAAGGATGGATGACCCGATGGACTATTTGAGTGGAGCTCAGTACTTCACAAAGATTGATCTGAAGAGTGGATATCACCAGATCTAGATTCGAGAGGGACATGAATGGAAGACTACCTTCAAGACCAAAGAGGGCATGTACGAGTGGTTAGTCATGCCTTTTAATACAACAATGCACCGAGCATTCATGCGGCTCATGAATGAGGTACTAAAAATTTTGGGAAGTTTTGTTATTGTGTATTTAGATGATATTTTGATTTTTAGTAAAGACGTTGGATGAGCATCTGATGCATATTTGAGAGAGCCTTTGAGAAGTTAAGAGAAAAGAAACTGTTGATTAATCTGAAGAAGTGCAGTTTTGTGAAGAGGGAGTTAGTGTACTTGGGGTTTGTTGTCTCAGCAGAAGGTCTCAAGATGGACCCAGAGAAGGTGAAGGCTATTCTGGAATGGCCTACCCCAAGAACTGCTACCGAGGTGAGATCTTTCCATGGTTTGGCTAGTTTTTATAGAAAGTTCATTAGAAACTTTAGTAGTATTTGTGGACCCCTGACTGAAACAATGAGAGGGGATAGAAAATAATTCAAGTGGAGCATGGAGTGCAAAAATTTTGAACTGTTGAAGAAGGTGATAGAGCAACCTGTTCTAGCCCTCGATTTCAACAAGGTGTTTAGTGGTGTGGTGCTGGTTGTGCCATTGGAGTAGTGTTGAGCCAAGAAGGTAAGCCCATTGCCTATTTCGATTGAAAAGTTAAATGATGACAAGAGAAAGTATTCTATATATGATAAAAATTTTATGCAATAGTTCAAGCATTAAAGAAATGGAGACATTATTTGTTGCCAAAGGAATTTTTCTATATACTGATCATCAGGCCTTGAGTACCTATATAGTCAGGAAAACTAAATCGGAGGCATATGAAATGGGTAGAGTTTTTGCAGAGTTATACCTTTGTTTTGAAACATAGGAGTGGGAAGTCAAATAGGGTTGTGGATGCCTTAAGTAGGAGGCATACATTGATGAAAAAGATGAAGATTGAAGTGGTTGGGTTCAATGAACTTAAGACATTGTATGCAGAAGATCCGATTTTGCAGAGGCTTGGAAAGCTTGCAAGGAACCTATTATAGTGGATAGGACAAGGTGGCTGGATTTCATAATCTAGGATGGCATGTTATTTAAGGGAAGTCAATTGTGTATCCTGAGGAGTTCCATGAGGGAGAACCTGATAAAGGAGAAGCATAGTGGAGGAATGGTAGAACATTTTGGTTGGGATAAGACCATTGCCATTATCAGTGAGCATTATTATTGGCTTCAGTTGTCATAGGATGTTAAGAAGTTTGTACAAAGTTGTAGGGTATGTCAGATGGCTAAAGAGTGAGCCAGAATACAGGCTTATATCAGCCCTTACCTGTACTAGAGAGGCCATGGGAGGATAGAAGTATGGAATTTGTTCTTGGTTTGCCAAGGACACAACGAGGGAATGATTCAGTCTTTGTGGTGGTTGATAGGTTTTCGAAGATGGCACATTTCTTTCCATGTCAGAAGACTCATGATGCAGTCCACATTGCTAACTTGTTCTTCAAAAGTGAGACTACCGTGCTGCCAAAGAGTATTGTTTCAGATCGTGACACCAAATTTGTTGGGTACTTTTGGAGGAACTTGTGGGAAAAGCTGAAGAGAGTTGAAGTTACATTGCACACCATCCACAAATAGATGGGTAGACAAAGGTTGTTAACAAGAGTCTGGGTAACCTACTGAGATGTTTGCTAGGAGATAAACCCAAGGGATGGGACTTGATCTTACCCTAGGTAGAATTTTCTTACAACGATTCTGTCAATAAAAGCACTGGTAGATCACCGTTCCAGATTGTGTATGGAGGTAGCTCCAGAACAGCTCCAGAATTAAGGAAGATGGACCAAGAGAAGAGAATAAGTGTTGAAGCCAAAGATTTTGCAGAGCACATCAAGAATATAGATGAGAAGGTATGAGAACACATTAATAAGATGAATATGCAATATAAGGCTAAGGCAGATCAAAAATGAGGAATAAGGAGTTTCAGATTGGCGATGAAGTAATGGTCCACTTGAGGAAAGAAAGGTTTCCCATGGGAACCTATAACAAATTGAAGATGAAAAATTTGGTCCCTGTAAGATTTTGAAGAAGCATGATTTAGGAATGCATGTGAGGTAGAGTTGTCTAATGGAATCAACATTTCCCCTATGTTCAACATTTCAAATTTGACAGAGTATCATGAAGGTGGAACGGAGGAAGCACCAGCAATAGGGCAATATGGCATTCCAACACCTACTTCAGAAAGGGAGGAGATTGAAGCAATCTTGGATAGTCGTGTGGGAAGAGTACCAGAAATAGGTATGAAGAATATCTGGTGAAATGGAGAGGAAGGCCTATGGAAGATTCATCTGCTATCTAAGTTAGTGGTTGACGGTTAGGTTTCCTCAACCATCGAGATGTGTGAGATCACTTCTCAAATTACCCAGGTGTTTGATGCAAGAGCATCCAGTGGTGTAAGGGCAATCTTGCATCACCCAAAAATAGTTAAATTTCAAGTTTCTCAGTTTTTAGATGTTTTTACATTTTTGGATACCCTTTTCGTCATAATGAAATTCCAAATTTATGGTTTTTATTTTCTATTCTTGCATTGAAAAATATTGCAGTTTTAGTTTCCTAGATTTGCACCTAAAAATCTTTCGAGTTACATTTGAGGCACTTAGAGTTTCCGAAATGGCCCCAAAACTTTCCAAATTCGGCGTAGAAAATTTTGAGCATGTTATTGACTTTGATACCTTTCCAACGGTTCAAATGGTTCGCGAATCAGAGTCCTTGATCAAAAGTTATGGCCCTGAAAGTTGGCACACTTTCTAGAAGATACAATTGCAAATGTTCTTTTGAAATTTGAACTTCAAGTTGTAATTTTTAGGTTCCAAACCACCTAAACTCAAATTTGAATGTTGTTTTGGCTCCAAACTAAAGAGGAGCTCTATTTATGGGCGGGTTTCTAATTTTTGGGGAGCTTTTTGGGGACAAGCTAGCATATTGCGAAAGGGTGATTCTGTAGCTTTTTGTAATTTGCATGTGTTGTAGAACTTGGGGATTTGAGATCCTCTGCATGTAAGAAGCTCCATTTTCTGAGTAATAAAATTATTCTCTTGTTTGTGGGTTATTTTCTATGTCTCAGGTTGCGCCCTCATCAAATGGGTATTGAAGAAAAAGATTGGTCTGGATGGCAGTGTAGAAAAGTACAAGGCAAGACTGGTTGCAAAGGGTTATTCCCAAGTAGAGGGAATCGATTATGGGTAAATATTTTCTCCTATAGCAAAGCTGACATCCATTAGATTTCTTTTGTCACTTGTAGTAGCATATGACATAGAGGTTGAATAGATGGATGTGAAGACAACATTTCTTCATGGTGATCTTGAAGAAGAAATCTATATGTCCCAGCCTGAGCACTTTGTTGAGAAAGGTAAAGAAAAACTGGTATGCAAATTAAAGAAGTCTCTCTATGGGTTAAAGTAGTCACCTAGAATGTTACCAGAAATTTGATATATTTGTATTATCTTTGGGATTTGTGAGATCAAAATCTGATCACTGCGTATATTATAAAGCTGAAAGTGATCAAGTACTTGTTATTGCTCTTTATGTTGATGATATGTTGTTCATAGGAAATAGCAAGCTAATGATTTATGATCTTAAGTCTCAGTTGTCTACTAAGTTTGAAATGAAGGAACTTGGTGCAACAAGGTATATTCTAGGGATGGAGATAACCAGGGATAGGAAGAATAGAAAACTATGGCTCAGTCAGAGTAAGTATATCAGAACTGTTCTTGAGATATTTTGTATGAATGATTGCACATAGCTAGTGGTTCCAGTCATGCACGAAACAAAGCTATCTGTTGAGGACTGTCCAAAATCTCCTACTGAGATGGAGGACATGACCAGTTTACCTTATGCTAGTGCAGTAGGAAGTCTTATGTATGAAATGGTTTGTACAAGGCCAGACATTACCTAAGCAGTGGGAGTACTTAGTTGATTTATGGCTAATCTAGGAAGAACACATTGGGATGCTATGAAGAGAGTGTTTAGATATTTGAAGGTTACTTCATATTTCACTTTGTGTTACTATGGGAATTCGGTTGAATCATAGAGGACTCTTGGCATTTGTGGTTATGTAGATTTTGATTGGGCAGGGGACATTGACAGTAGGAGATGCACCAGTGGATACATCTTCATGTTAAATGGTGGTGTAGTGAGTTGGATGAGCAAGTGGCAGGCTATAGTCACTTTTTCCACTACAAAGGTTGAATACATGGCAGCTACTCATGCTTGTAAAGAAGTTGTATGGTTGAAATGTTTGTGTTCTAACATTGGTTTTGATGCAGGGGAAATAACTATTTTCTATGATAGTCAGAGTGCAATTTGTCTGGCAAAGAACCCTATTTTCAATGCCAGGACAAAACATATTGATGTACAGTACCACTTTGTATGAGATATGGTTGAGGATGGAAAGGTGAGTTTGGAAAAGGTTGATACTTTGGAGAATGTTGCACATTCATTGACGAAGCCAGTGAGCACAGACAAGTTCAGGTGGTGTGCTAGTTCAATGGGCCTTAGTGCCCATGATTTTTAGTAAGTTATGATGTGCTCTGGAGGTGCATGTATGATCTTCATCAAGTGGGAGATTTTTGGAAATATGTACCTCAATCTATACAGGCTGAAACCTCCATTAGAGCTAAGTCGGTGTGACATCTTCATTGTCTGGCCGACTAGTAGCTTGATTCATTATGTTTTGAACAGGTTGCTATGACCTTGCAAATGTCTTCCTGAAAGGTTGCACTGTAGAGTCTATTGCTATGACATAGTGTATTCGTTATGACCTCATAGCACTCGAGAGATATCTGGCCGACGGGCCATTCAATCATATTTTGGGGAGACTTTTGGCGACCATGGGCTTCGGGATAGCTAAGGGTTCTCGCTAAGAAGTCCCAGTGAACGAAGAAAGTCACGCTAATAGGAACACATCCAAACGTTCTTTGGGAGAATCCTATTAGTGATGGTGAATGTCTTGCCGATAGCTAATGGCTATCGGGGTAACTCTTGGTCCCGGGAAGACTTCTTAGCGAATGTTGGAAGTCTCACCAATAGGAACATCTTGTGGGATCTTTGGTATAACTCTTGGCAACAGGTGAAGCTTTTGGGGTAAGTCATAGAGCTTGGTGAGAGGTCTTAGTGAGAGCTACATGTCTTGCCGACATTGGTTTATGTTGGAGTCTTTGGGGTAATGTATGGAGATTGGTATGTTCTCTCAGCGAAGGGCAATGTCTTGGCGATGGGTGAACACTTCGGGGTAACATATGGAGATCGGTATGTTCTCTCAGTGAAGGGCAATGTCTTGGCGATGGGTGAACACTTCGGGGTAACCTTTATGTCTCAGAGAAACCTCTTGGCGATATTGGTATGTCTTGCCGACTATCTTTTGGAGCTCGATATGACTTGTGTCTTCGGTATACCTTTGGTGACTCGCTATGATCTCCTGGCGAAGGCGGTAGGTCTGGGCGACTACTTAGTGATTCGGTGTAACTCATGGAGCTCAATAGAACATCTTAGCGATAACAGAGTCTCTTAGCGACATTGATATGAAGTCTATGTAGCATCAGCGAGACATTGTTAGTGTCTCACCGAGATGCCAGTATATTGTGAATTATGTTGACCGAGTAAGACTATCTTATGTGGCATCTCATGGATGGATAGGAGCTGAATGGGAATAGTTTGAAGACAGTCAGTTGCGACGGTTCTGTGAGGAAGTTCTACAGACATAGTTCAACATGGATATACTCTATGATTACAGTTTGTAATCAGTTGGTTGAATCGACAGGTTGTTGAGTGATTGTATCAGTGGATGAATTATGTGGACTGTAACATGAAGATTCCTATACAAGAATGTTAATGGTGAATTTTGCTGTATAATGACACCAGAAAGATAAGTCTAGAATTTGTATGTAATTTCATTACTGTAATACAAAGTGATTTCTCTTGGTGTGGTGGGTTTTTCTCCCATAAGGGTTTTCCCACGTATATCTGGTGTTCATGTGTGATTGTCAAATACTATGTTTCTATTGTTTGTTTCTTAGTGCATCTTAATTGGACTGTAATTGTAAATTTTAAAGTGTATCTACATCCTTTCCTAAGGTATTGACATTAGGAGAATTATTTTCCACATCTGATTTTCCTTACAATAGGCTTGCCCAAACAGAGAGTAGATTTTCCCAAACAAGGACATATTTTCCCAAACAAAGTCTAAATGGGTGGATTCAATTTGAAAACTCACCTAACCAGGTCCAAAACTCACCTATTTCTTGAATAGTATGGATGGGGAATGGATTCACCGAAAAAGGGGATCACTCGTTCAACAAACAGACTTTCCTAAAGGTAGAAACAATCAAACAATGTTAACGAAGGGAAAGCAGAGTCGATGAATCAGGGAAATAAACTACCCTAATGGGGAAATGGACTCAACAATTAGTTAAATGGATTCCCATGATGGGGCAAACAAACTTGTCAAACAGACAAACAAACTTGACCAAGCAATGAAATAAACTCATCTAACAGGTAAACAGATGAAAAGAGACTCAAAGGGAAGACAGGTTTGGTTTTTTATAGAAAAAATTCACCCAAAGATTCTACAAATTTGGTTGTTTCCAGGGAATGGCCAAATTTGATGACTCAGGGGTCTAACAAGGGACTGAAATAGCAAGCAATTTTACCTAAAGATGAAGGAATTTTGCCTCTTCTAAAGAAACAGGTGAATGTGATGACTAGTGGACTGACAAAATGTCTCAGACATCAAGCAAAATTTACCCTTTAGGGATCAGATTCACCTAAAATAGTAGCAAACTCACCCAAACAGGGAGAAGATTCACCTGTTTTAGAGAAAATGGGAAATTTTGATGGGAAATGACTGAGAAATGACTCAAATGAAAGGAAAGATCGCCCCTATGGATAGTAGGTTCACCCCAAATAGAAGAAAATTCACCCCTGACAAAGGAAAATTCACCCAAAAATGATGGACTTGGACTAGACTAGGTGAAAAATAGCTAATTATGGAAAAGGACAAAATCACAGCAAACAACACTCAGAAGGAAAGGTTGACTCAACTGAAAATAAATGCACTGGTATCACACAAAGAAGACACTCCAAACAACATAGTGCTAGAATTAGTGATATGGGTTTGGAAAACACGAGCCTCTATCTAGGCTAAAAAAGGCAATCTCACGAGTCCTTGATATGGTACATGGGGCACAACCATGGACACCAGCCCATTTACAAGTGTGAGTCAGGAGCCCTAGCGAGGTACTGGAAACTTAGACCAACTCTTCCCGTCTTATCTAGGTATCACACTAGCTTTGATGCTCCGTTAGACACGACGTGACTGGATTAGGGTATAGCTTTGGATCTCCCCACTTTATATACCCCGCTAGTAAAATGTAATTGGGATCATCCCTTGGGGTGATGAAATCCCCAAGTAGGTCCCTCTAAAGGAAGAAAATACTAGATGTTTTTGGCTAGTCCCCAGGCCCGCATGAAGCACAAGGGGAGAGCTTAGACGTACTAGCACCTCCTAGGTAGCACAAATGGAATAGAGTGAACTATGATTTCTAGTCACCGAGGATCATTGAATGGTGCAAGGGGATTGGATATGCGAACAACCCATTCACAAACACAACAAGCAAAGTTTATTGACCCTCTAATTAAGCCTACATGTGCCTAGCTAGTATGAAAAAACAAGCAAACTAAACTAAAAAGTTGGGACTGATTGTTCTGTGGTAAAACATTAGTAGTTTCAAACATTCGGCCTTGGATGAATGAGAAAAAATTGCACAAAATGTTAGAAAAATGAGGAACACTTACAAACAAATAGGTTAGCAAGTCAGTACCTTGAAACGATACAAAAACAGAGACGAAAATGAAAAGTTCAAGTCTCTATTTTACCTCAAATTCGCCTCTATTTGAGGAAAATTCACCTTTTTTGGAGAGCAAATTCAACCCTGCTATTAGTAGATTCATCCCTTTTAGAAGAAAATTTTCCTATCTACAGAAAGTAGGTTCACCCAAATCAAGAGTAGGTTCTCTTGTTCTAGAAAAAAATAGTAGATCCACCCCTTTTTGATAGATAGGCAAATTTGCAAGATGCAGATTCACCTTTGTTTAGGTAGGTTCACCTGTTGTGGTAGCAGGTTCGCCTCTGTTGTTGTAGATTCACCTATTTTAGTAGCAGATTTTCCCCTGTGTTTAACCTGAACTTGCAAAACTTGAAACAACAGAGAACATGAAAGAACAAACCCATTTGTGGGTCCCATCGGGCATGCCAAAAATGGGTGCAGCGTGTTTTCTAACCTAAAATAATGCAAAACAAATGAAATCCAAAAGGAAGAACAACACAAAACAACACCTCAAGATTGGCCTAGTTGGCCTTTCACAAAGAAAAGATGAAAAAATGATTTTACCTTTCCCAAGTTGATTTGTTGGTTGGCCCTATTGATTCAATCATTTGTTTGCTCCTTTGGATTGTAAATCACATGAACTTGATGCAAAATGATGTAAATGCAATGAGGGATGCAATGGTGAAGGTGGGTATTTGGATAAGTGCACAAAATGGATGTAAAGTGAGCATGAAGACTTATAGTAATGGATGATGCAAAAATAGAGTGCTTGAAGGCTTGATTGCATTAAAGCTTGAATGTGTGAGTGTTGAAAAGTTGAATGAATGAGGTCAACATCCTTTATTTTAGGGGAAAGGCCTCTAAAGGAATGGAGAGTTTGGATTTAGCCATCATGGACAAGATGAAGGGCTATGGTGAGTTGAGGACTCACAAGTCCTCACATCTTGTCATGTGGCAATGAGGTGTAAATGGGGTATGTGAGGTGTAGGTACTTGAAAGTACCTCGAGATTGGGACAAGATTTCCCTAAAAAGGAAGTCCTTGTCCCCATGTGGGGAGCATGTGACACATGAGGAATTTTAGAATTCCTCAATAATCCTCATGGGAAAGAGAGAAACCTAGGGGGAATAAATGTGAATTTTTAATTCACATGATTTGAAGATACTTGGAAGTACCTTAGGATTATGACAAGGTCCCCTCATAAAGGAGGTCCTTGTCCCAATGTGGGATATGTGACACATGAGGAATTTAAAATTCATCAATAACCCACATGGGGAAGAGAAGAGCCTTCGAGTAATAAATGTGAATTTTTAATTCACATGGGGAAGAGGTTGTCTTGGCTAAATGGAGAAATTATTTATGATGGTTGACTTGGAGGAATGCCATAAATGGCATGAGAGTTAGGTTGACCTAATCATATGATTAAGGTTGTACGAACAGGTGATTAAGGAGGCTAATGAGAGATTAGAAGCAAGTTGCAAGTTATGGAGGATGTGACATTAATCTTGATTAAAAGTGTGCACATCCTAATCATGGATTAATTAAACTAATCCATATTAAAAGGAGATTATGGAGGATGGGACAAGGAGAAGGAAAAAGAGGAATTTAAAATTGATTTAAATTCAAAAGGTCAAATGACTAAATTAAATAAGTTGACGTATTTATTTAATTTGCAGAGGAATGGATATAAAGGTAAAGTATTTAATTATTTAAATTAAATACCTTAGGAACATTAGGAAAAGGTAACATATTAATTAAATAAATCATTTAATTAATATTTATGGGAGGTATAAAATAGACAAATAAAGGGGGCGAATTTGACCATATGGAAGTGATCAAATTCAAATGTCTACAGCTACATTTGACATCAATTGCATCAAAAACCCTAAATTCCTCTATTAATTGAATATTATGACACTATTTAATTAATTCAAATTTTCATATTTTTTGACTAATTAAATAAATTCCATTTATTTAATAAAGTCCTAAACCCTATTTTTGCTATTAAATAAATGATACAACATTATTTAATTAATTCACATTTCATCAATTTTGAATAGTTAAATTAATTTCATTTATTTAATAAAGTCCTAATCTAATGTTGTTCGCCCTGATTACTTAAATGGCACCAATTATTTAATTATGTCACTAAATCTATTTATTCTCCTAAGTCAATTGAATTATTAAAACATAATAATTTAATTAACTGACTTTCCCTGCGAATTCAAATAATTTGAATAAAATATTCAAATCATCATCAAAAATGAAATCAATCTAATGCAGTTTTTTTACAAAAGTTAAACTTCATTTTTAGTTCTACTCCAGAATGAATGAATTAATTTAATAAATTAATTAATAATTCTCAACCACTTTGATGATTGAGCAAATTACGATCTCCTAATTCCTCAATCTATTCATGATTGATGAATCTATATTCCTAACTGATCAATCTATTTATCAATCCAATAGATTATTCAATCTATTTAGATTCAATCACACTAATCATGCAATCTATTTTGCACAAATAATGCCCATTTGAATTCTCTCAACATCTTTCGACTGTTGATCTTGAGATATTCTACTATGCAATCTTGATTTTTCATTTCAAATCACAAATTCTATATAAAAAACATCTTTCCTCACAAAAAAAGGATCAAAGAATCAACCTATCTTGCACAACAAAGTACTGCCAAGATCATAACCAACACAGACATTTCTTTGATCAACACATGCAGTGTTCTTCAAAGCTCCTGCATGTAATGATGGAGGCTTCACGGTGATATGAACAACCCAACATCTTGCGAATATGCTCTGACACGGGATGGTAAGATTGTATTGTTTTGAGTTCATGTTCATTGTATTCTTTCAATAATGTTCTTGAATTCATTAGCTTTATAGTTTTAGTTCATGAGTGAAGGAATGAATCTTGATTGTTGTTTTTGATTTAGATTAGTTTCTATTTCATTGCAATTATCTTGTTTACACTCTCAGATTTTCCCCCCTGACACAGTAGGTATTTCATTATTCGATCAAGCATTCAAGGAAAATTCATAAAATATAATCAAGAGTCAAGATCTACATTCATACTATCCATTACATACAAGATTGTAGCCTTTATTCCAAGGTTTTGGTGAGTTGCAACATAGCTAATTTGTTCATTCATCTTTCCTTCATTATGTTTTATTTCATTTCAAGGTTTGATTACCAAAACAGGGTTTGACCAAGGAAAACCCCTATCCACTAACAAAACAACATGTTTCCCTCTCTTTGATGTGTGATTTTCAGATTTAGGTAGAGGATACATTGAAGAGCAAGATTGGAGAAAGTTGTCAATGTTGCAAAGTTGTCATCTATCTTGCAAGATAACAGAAAGTCACCTATAGGTCAAAATTTAGTGTTTCAGATTTGGAGATTGGGAAGGAGAGAAGCTAGAAGAGAACACTAGAGGATATCAAAGTTTCAGATCAACCCTGATATTGAGACTAAATTGTCACTTGTGTTGTATGAGTCCTAGTATACCATTTTTCAAACTTTTTTTGTAAATTTTGGTTTACTAGTTGTAGATTCAAGTTTTGGATCGAAACCCTAAACTAGGCCTAAATCACCCCTATTGGTGTCTAATTCCTAGTATTCTTCAAAAAGTCATAATTTTAGGATTGCAGACTTTGTTTCAAGCATCTTTAGCTTTCCAGTTGCACCTTTTTTTATCTTCAATTTTCTATTTTGATTTGAGCTCATTTTCTAGGTCATATAGTTAGGATTTGAGTGTTACTTTCATTTATTGTCTTTCTAATCCTTTTTCTTAGTGGTGAACCCATTTTTTTCTTTAATCACCTTAAGATTGTTGGACTTAAGCAACACTAAGAGGGGGGGTGAATTAGTGTTGTGCAAATTTTAAATTTATTAAACTGATCTCTCAAGTGTCTAAAAATTTCAATCAAAAGAAAGATGCATGAACATAAAACAATAAGCCACAACACCATAACAAAAGGATTTTTACGTGGAAACCCTGTTAGGGGAAAAACCACGATGGAGGCCAATCCACAATTTGAGTACTCAAAATATAAGTGTTTTACAAAAGGCAATGCACTTGCATTCAGGCACACTTCCTAGAGCTCACTGCTCAAAATCAGGAAGGCTCACTTCCTTACAAAAGATTTGGATTACACCAAATGGTTTAACTAAGAAGATAGCATCCACAAATGTCTAATTATAGTTTTGGTTCAGCTCACAAATCAGATTCTAGACCTTCTATCTGATTCTACACTTCACTCTATTCTCTCTCAATTCGCTTTACAAAATTCTCTAATGCATAAGTGAAATCGCTCAACTACTCCTCTAATATTCACAACTTACATCAAACACATACACCAAAATAGATTAAATGATTTCTTATGTATATCCACTACCAAGGATTCAATCGCTATATGTTAGCTTCAATAAAATAGAAAATATTCTCCAACTATCGGCCCAAATCATGAACAACATTTAATGTACATCCATAAAAGTCGGTCATAGCATAGTGAGGACCCAAAACAAGATCTCCAACAAAAAAATACTTCAATAAATTTCACCTTAAACATACACAACACCCAACATTCACTTAGTTGGCTTTCATATATATACTGATGAACAAAAAATTGAACAACCAGATCTCTTAGCTCATACACCACTTGATGTGACAACACTAAAATCGAGAATGACACATTTCATATACCCAACGACCTTCCCTAAGATCCACAACCAAAACTGATAAAATGTTAATGCAAACTACTTGTCAAATTCAACTTTAGCTCCATACCTTGTACTTTACTCTATCTTCTGGTATGGTCAGATACTGAAGTGCGGACTGGATCAATGACTTAGGGTGCAATCAATGACAACACTAGAAGTTATATGCCAACAATGAAAATCTATGAAAGTATCTTCTTCACTTTTCACTCTTCTACACACTTCCTCATACTTTGCTTTGCCATCGAATGATATTTGTACATACACACATAGAAGCACACTCTAGAATCCACTCAAACACTTCAATTTGAATAAACAATCACTCTTATATATCTACAACAATAAATTTCATTGCAACAAGTTGGCCTCAACCAAAAATAATAAAATGAATATAAACTGTTGGCCCAAACATTAAAGATTATTAATGCGAATCAACCAAAGTCGGCCAAAACTTAGTGAAGACCCAAAACAACATCTGCAACTTGAAATTTTTTTAATTAATTACACCTCGAAGATCCACAACACAATAAAAACACCATGTCAGCTAGGAATAAGAAAAAAATGAACGCACAAGAAAATTTCCAACCACAAGCACAATGATCAATGCAAACATGCAACAAAGATAGAGCACAATCTAGAAACAACCACAAACAACACGAATCATCAAAGAAGCATCCACAAAAATTGAACTAACTGAAATAGCCTCATCTTCAATTAGGAACACCAATTGAAGAAACAAAAATACTGTCATAATGGAAATCTTCATAACTCGAACAAATCTTCATGCAGATCTCTAAAAATTGATGTGGATAAACTAGATATACTCATCAACAAACCCTTTAGTCCACAACCTCTGATCAACAATGTATAGAACTTACCGACACAATGAACTTCACTTCACTACTAACAACCTGCAACTCATTTATTACAATTTTCTCAATATCCTCGACATATATAGCATCAAGTGAATTCATTCTAATAGTGTTGACATCAATGACAACCACATATCAGCAACACAACCACAACATCCAACAATCTCCCCCTTTGGCATTGATGGAAACACATGATGTGATAAAACACCATCAATGCAACTAACTCTTGACACTTACTCCTCCTTATGTTTTGAATCATTTTCTCCTCATCTATTCCACATGATCTTCTTCCCCACAAGGCTCTTAAATTCTAGAAAGTGTTTCACATGATCTTCTCCCCCTTTGACATCAATGACAAAGATCTCTTCTATACAAAATTTGAACCACATATTTGAACATCTGACTACTCCCCCTGAGTAGCAGCCACCACAACATCAATCCAAGAGAAGATACAACTATGAAATGTACAGACTAATCAACAATGTACTCAAGTCTTTAAAAATATACATAACTATGCTAGGATTAATAAGTTAGGTCATATAGTTAGGATTTCAATGTTACTTTCATTTCTTGTCTTTCTAAGCCTTTTGCTTGGTGATGAACCCCCTTTTGTCTTTAATCAAACCCTAAGACACTTTATTGCATATCTCTTTCCCTAATTCCATCCCTATATTGAGATCTCTAGGGTTTCCTTGACTAAAACTAGAGCAAAATAGGGTTCCCTAAGTTTCCCATCTCTTAAAAGGTGGGAACACCCTATTTTCATTATTTTATATTGGTGAACCTAGCCTTTGGAAACCTTATTTCTGATTTGGAGTGCATCATATTCCTAGATCTAGCTTACATTAACTTTACATTAGATCTTGCATTGGCTAATTTGCATTTAGGGCTTCTAAATCTTGCATTAGTGAAAGTGCATATAGTTTGCATTTTTTCATCTTGCATATTTGAATTTCATTTGAAATTTGTAATTGCACTTAGTCTAGACTATATACAAGTTAGAAACCTTAACATTCACTCAAAAATTATTGAAATTAGTGTCAAAACCCTCATTTGGGACTCATTCACCCCTCTGGGAAATTTAGTCTTGGTACATGTTTTACCTAATTTTTGAGAGTTTTGTGTTGTGTGTCTTTCAACATTTGAACCCTTCAAAAACCCTAACTGGGACTCATATGCCCCTCTCGGTGATTTAGTCCCATGTTAGATCTAAAACTACATTTTACAACATTAAAAACCTTGTTTCTATGAATCCTAATAAGCCCTATGCAGAGTCATATGTCATGTTAAAATCAATGTTGATCTTGGTCGAGGCAAGCAAAGTGTGTTATGAAAGGTGGTCATATAACCAATATTGTAAATGTTGAACAATGTTCATGTAAGGTCTTAACTTAGGGAACATTGTTCCTAATGTCTCCAAGAGAGAACTAATCGAATAATAGAATATTCACAACTTAGGAGATGCAATGTGTCACATCAAGACACTAAGAGGAATGTAATATGCTAAGAGAGATCACACTCTTGATTGACATCACACCCAATGTCACCACAAAGGGAAATATGCATTACATGAATTAAGAAGACGTAGACACAATGAAACATGAGCTATAAAATACAAAAGAATAATGGGTATGTGTAGGATCATGATGGGCCAAAAAGTGGCAATATGATGGGTATGTGTAGGGTTTGTGGTTAACGACTTTTTTTTTTACGCAAAATTGATGAAATGAAAAGGGTTTTTAAAGGAAATTCTCATCTTTCCACCAATATAAATTATGATTTACTTTGAATTTAATAAATAATTATTATTCATTTTCTATTTGCATTACGACTAAAATCCTGATTGATAGGTTGATTGAAAAAAATATATATCTTTCAAATGGTATCACATTTTTTGAATCAAAAACATGTGTAACATTCTATGCTTGACAAGATATAGGATTAAAAAGAGTAAAATTGAATTTCATGAAGTTTTGACCAAGTTAAGGTGGTTAGACATACAATTTTTTATATTTTTTAAAAGTTTTAATAAAAAAATCATAATTAATTATTTACATGGAAAAAAATTACAAAAAATAATGCATCACATTGGTACATGAGTCCTCTACTTATATCTAAAATATTATAAAAAATATTATCATTTTATTGTGGTTAGGGCAGTTAGATAGACACCTACTTCTTATTTTTTTCCACGAAATTTAAGTACTCTGTATTGAAATTTCAAATTTTCACCAAATAGATTTAAAATAAATAAAAAAAATCAAGTAGTTTAGAAACTACATTCAATTTGCTACAGATTTTATTCTTACATATTTTTGAAATAATATAGATAACTTATTCAAATTTTTACGTCAAGTTTCCTAACTTTTATTTTTTTGAAATTTTTGCCACTGAAGGGCCTGTTTTTTCCATGATGATCCTGCACATACCCTAATGCCAAATAGAGGATTATGTTGTAAAATCAATGATATCCTCACCTTCAATGAATGTTCATTGAGAACTTGCAAACTAAGATACAAGATAATCTTAGCATGATTAAGTATCCTTCCTTCGTACAATTGTGTACTGCCCTTCATGATTATCAAAATTTGGTTATGAAACAAAACCCACCTCTAGCCAACCTAAGAAGTCTGAATCCAAAAATTAAAAAAATACCAACCTTTTAGGAAAAAAAATGAAGGCTTCCTTCAACTAAATCCCCCTCAAACAACTGAATATGTTGATACCCAAGTGGTTGCTATAAAGAAGACAACTCCTTTCACATTTGGGGATCCGGCTAGGCAATTTATTCCCCTAGTCGATACCCTCGATAACACAATGTTAGAACTTCTAGAATAGAAAATGATCACCTTACCTCTCATTAAAATACCTGACCCTAATAATCCTTTACCTCTAAACTTTACATTGAATTCTTATTATCATTTTCATTGACAAAATGGACACAACACGAAACATTATAAGCATCTTAAAAATATTATGTAAGACCTCATTGATTTTGGTCAACTTCAAATTGGAGGTATTAATGATCAAGGAAATAAATCTGTTGCCCCTCCCAACCAAAAATTTCAAATCTTTACCAACCCTATGCCTAATCATAATATTTTATTTGTCAAAGCTAGTGAAAGAAAGAAGAATGATGTGATGAATGTTGAAACATATGATGACAACATTGATACTATTGAACAAAGTCCCATAGATACTAATAAAAAAAAATTCTATCGATGGTTTGGTTGCATTGATCAAAACTCAACCTCATAAGTGCTGAACTAAAAATCCTCTTGACATTTCTTTGTCATCTAAATATATTGTTAGAAACACACCTGATGGTCCTCTTTACATAGCTGACTGAATCAATGACAAGCCTACTAATGGGATATTAATTGATCTCGTTTGTGGAGAGAATGTGATCACTGAGGAATTCTTACTTGTGCATGAACTTTATCAAGAAACATATGATCAACCAAAATAATGGATAAAAATGCATAAGGGTTTCACTTTCCCCATGATGGGACCAATCAACCTTCCTCTAAAAAAAAGATTGAAATAATTGGATCTCTCATTCTCTATCATACCGACATCAAATCAATTTTGTGTGAAGGTTGGTTATCCATGGCTACACTCCATGGAATCTATCTTGTTGGTTGTGTATAAATGACTAAAGTTTCCCTTTGAAAATGAAATATTTATTGTGCACCATAATGGCTTTAATCCTTTGTCTTCTTGTGGGAACTTTTCATAGGAGTTCTTTGGGCCCCAGCCTATGGAACCTATTAAACTTTTTCAGGAATTCTTTTTCAAATCCTATCAAAATTTTAAGGCAAAATGCATAGAAAAACTATCCCTTAGAAACATGCCTCAATCCATGATTGAGCCTTCTATCCTTGACGAAACTATTATTGAACCTAAAGACATTCGAAATAACCAAGACCAACCCATGATAGATACTTTTCCTATTTCCTACAAAAGACCAAGAGACAACCAAAGAAATTTTATCACACCTCTTAAGATAAAACAAGTATACAATGCTAAAGAGAAAGTGGTTGATTAACCTCCCATGGTTCCTTTCGTTCCTCCCCTTAGGGAAGAAAATAAACCTATCATTGATAAACCTACTCCTACACAAACACGACTTGAAAATTGTACAAAGATAAATAGAAATGCTAGAGAGTGTAAGCGTAGACGTTGTGTTATTGCTCAAATGTTAAACAATGAAAAAAATAAAGAAAATCAACATCCAAACTTAACTGAAGCAATACACCATGAGTCCCCCTCTTCACTACAATAAAAAAATCCTATATCACAACTACAACAAGAGATAAATCCTTCTTTGGACATTATCATTCAACCACCCATTGTAATTAACTTGGATGAAAATGATGAGGTTGCTAAAATTGATGACATAATGAATTGAATACATTGTTTTCCTCTTTGATGAGCTTAAATGACAATTATCCTAAGAGTGTTGAACTTGGTGATGACCCTAGTATTCCACTTTTTGTTTTCCCTTTGGCTAGTTTCCCACCTTCCATATACAATGAACAAGATTGGGATGCAAACGACTTGCTATACATTTACTCGTGTGTGCCCTATGTTGTGCATGTTTTGCACAACTGCCCTGCCAAAGGCATGTATCCCCTCTTTTCACTCTTGATAGGCCATTTTCACTCCTGACAGGCTGTTTTTCTCTCATCTCACATTGCACACCCCTATTTCCTAGCCTAAGTTGGCCCTAAGCCTGAAAATGATCAATTATCCCATTGGCCAAAATCACCTAACTGGGTTTTACCAAGTCATTTGCTTCCATGGGCTTAGTCCTTCGGTTTTCACCTAGGTCCTTTCCGCTTGATGTCCATTGGCCCTTACATACCTGCACTCATGGATCTCCTCCTATCATTCACCATTTCACCCCACCGCTCACTTGCAGCTAAGCCCCTACGTCCGCTCGACATGCAGATCCCGCACCCATTTTTGCTGCCACATCCTTCATGTTCCATAGACCTGCTCTTGTGGGTTTTCCAAGGCGAGACTCTATTCCCATTTCGCCGTTATTGTAACAACCAACCTTTGACATCTGCCCGCATGGCGAGCTCTATAGTTCATCCTTCTGTCTTCACTGTTGCCACAAAACCAACCAATCATGTTACTTCAAAATTGCCTAAGTCCAAGCATTTATAGGTCTTTGCTCATGGCCTGCCTCACCCAATCCCTGTTTCCTAATGGCTAAGCCCTCATACCATCCCACTAAGTGGGACCCACATACACCTCTCCTCAAAATGAAATCATGAAACTGCTGGTGAACTCTCGGGTCCGCCCTTGTGGGTTGCTACTTGCAGAAGGCCATCACCCCAATGTCATTGCACAATGGCAACCCTTCACTGCCCACCCAATCCTCGAGCCTGCAACTCCCCATTGTCACTACTTACTAGGCTATTGCCAAACAACATTCTTAATGGATTTTCCACAACTGGCGTGCTTGCTATCCATTTATACGTCACCCTGTTCAAAGCATAAAGGGAATCTTTAGTTAATAGAATGATTTCCATACATTACAACTTTTCATTTTATTAATGATGGCATATGAGGATGGTGCCTATTTTTTATGAAAGGAATTATATTCCAAGGCTGGCCCTGATGCTAACCATCTGTGCAAGACTCACAATATAGGTTTTTGCTCATCCTCTCTCATTCTCTTAAATGGCATCTTCAACCCGGCTTCCCACATCCTTGTGCCCGCAGGTTCAAATCAGATTCTATATGTGTGGGTTTCACATACAAGGGGGGCTATCAATGCTCTACCATTTTCGAGTGGCACCATCACCTCTGCCACCTGCATTCACTCGCCCACCACCTTCGTCCTCTTCATTACATATTTTTCTTCCTGCTTCGCCGCTTAGGCAATGACCTCTTTACACACCTCTACTCAGAGGAAACCTTCTCTATAGGGTCTGATGACCATAGCATCGTCTAGGTGGTTTTCTCACTAAGCGACATTCTCATGACATTTGGTTGTAGGACCCATCCCCATATGAGGTGGTAGACTCGTGATCAGGTAGAATCCTTGCACCTCGTGCTTATTCATATGGAAATTCTAGTAAAACACATTTCGATCATAATAGATCATTCCTAATCAGTTCAAGGAAGAGTAAGCTAATAGGATTAGGAGGTGTTATTAGAAACTAGTTTAGTATCATGGTGCATATGACATCGGATGTGTAAGGACTAGGCAATGATTGTTGAAAGAAATCAAATACCTATGATGGAAGGCCAGCAGAAAAGAATATAGCTATGAATACTATAAGAATTTATTGAGGCTAAGGAAGAAAATAATATTCAATGCAATAATAAGGAAATCATGAGGATTGCTGGATTGTTATAGACTGATTATTGAAAGAAGGAAATTAAGAATCACAAAGGAAATTACATGGAATCACAAATTAAAGTTTGATGTGGAAGAACGTCTCACAGAATCCATGTACCTCTTGGTTGCCCTCACAATGGTTTCATGAGACGTACATCTTCCCATTAGGGTCCATGACCTGGGATGTCATTTGAACGTCTCTCTCCAAATATCTGCTCACAACCTTAAAGTGACCCTCTTCATTGTGGGATCCTCCCTCCTCATGACCGCCTCATGAATTGTTGGTGGCACTACTTGTGTTGTCTCTCCACACTCCATCTCCCATGACTTTCCATCATGTGAGTCATGCACCCCACGACCTTTTTGCTTCCTCCATCATTTCTCATGGCTATCGCGTCTCGTCTTCTTGCCAATCACTGTCCATGGCAGCCACCTTTGCAAGTTTCGCAACTTTGTTCAAAGGGGAAACCATTTGAGATGACGGGGTAGCCAAGAATAGGCAATGAAATCATGAACAAAAAGTGGAAAACATTGAACACAGGACACACAGTGATAGCTCACAACACACATGGGGTGGGGGGAAAAGCGAGTAAAGGAGTGAATCATGCCTTCTCACAAGAATATAATCATTTTCCCGATCAATTGTATGTTGGAAGGTTGCCCATATAATTACTTTGAATTTATCCCCAACATCTCATAAGAATCTCATTTGGGGCAACTGGCTCTATCAATGGTTTTGTGTAAGACACCTTTAGATCAACAAGATAGCTAAAGGGGCGTCGACCACTAAAAGAAATGATCTAAGAACATAGGTCACGATAGGATGTCTAATCACAAATCCAAGGAGAAAATACATAGTGCTAGTAGAACAACACCATGTGTTGGCTCGAGGGTCTTTGGATTTCAATGGATATCTCACATTCCCAGCATCCCAAGGAGAAACACATTTTGAGAAGGGATTTCTTAGGTGGGCTCAGATTAAGAGCGATTTAATACGAAAATGCCACACTAACTAATTTGACTACAAAATCAGACGAAACTATCCAATGAAATATGTATAATTTGATGTATCATTGGGTGCTTGTAAAATTTAATGTGTAATTTTCAATTTTTTGAAAGTTTATCCCTGACGTTCGTCAAAATTTTGACGAACCTGGGGTTCGTCGAAATGTCAGCTATCATTTTTGACAAACATGAAAAATAGAAAAAAATCAAATTGTGGCCAACATAAAGAAAAGTGAGTTCACGCCTGATTTATTGCGACAATGTTTTGCTCTACTTTAGAAGTTTGTGGAGAACTAAGAACAATTTTCTTGAGAAAAATCAGAAAAAATTCAAGAAGATATCGCTAGGTTGAGGGTAGTCATTGTCTTTTTGCAGAATTTAGTTGTGAATTCAGATTTGTAGTTCTAGGTTTGAAAATCATATTTTAAAGAAACATCTCATCAGATTTCATTTTTAGAGGTTTATGGTTTTGAGAATTTCATGTCGAGATTTTGTTGTGTGGAATCACCATAAGATCACAACCAAGGAACAGATTCTTGTGACTGTAATTATGTGATCCATAACTCTATTGGTCATGTGGCACAGTTGTGCTATAAAAAATACAGGATGCATTCATGTGTGACCCAAGTTTAATGTGGCTATGTTGTGATAGAAATGGAGGAACTCATATAATGTAGTTAATTAGGTTGTATAATGTAGGTGTCAATCATCATTGGGTGCATTCAGGTTGTCTCAAGTTTAACGTTAGGGTGTAATTATAGCATGATCAAGAGTGATTACCTCTTGCTGCAATAAAGAGCCTATAACTCTGGTTGATATGTAGAGTGGTTGTGTTATATCAATTATGTAGTGCATTCAAGCACAACCCATGTTTAATGGGCTATTCTAGAGAGTGATCAAGATTTTATAAACCTTATGTTACTTGACAAATATTTTCATAATCTCAAAGTCCTTTAGAGGCTTTTGAAGTATCAATGTATCTTATATAGGGTTTAGAATAATTTCTTTTAATTAAAAAAATAAATAAATGATGTATTTCCCTATAATTAGATAATGTGGAGATCTCCTAAATCTACCCCAACACACTATCCTCTTTGGCACTATATTCATTACTCCAGCTACTAGGGTTTTGCATGTGGCATCTTTAATATCTTCATGACTATGGCTTTTAAATAGATCTCAGTCTTTTCTTTAATCTTTTTCATGGTAACCCTTGAGTTCCATAATCTACCTTCAATCTCTTCTAAGAACGGTGTCTTAAGCTAGACTGCATAGTATGCATATAAAGCAAGTCCTTCATACTTGCCATTGTTCCAAAACACCACTCACTGCCTTGCTTAAAATGTTGCCTCCATAAGCACAATAGCATGTTTTAAAATCATGGTTGCTAGTGATTGACCATTAAGGTCACCACTTTCATCATGAAGATACAATGATATTTTTGTCTTCATACTCAAGGCATTATGCAAGATAACATTGTGAATTGTTTGTTGTGTATGATTTGATTTTATTGCACATTTACTACTTTGCTAACTTCCTTTAAGACTGGGTATTGCACCCTCAGTTGCAATCTCAAATAGCTCACTCACTATCACTTGAAGATTCCTTTCATGAGCATCCTTCTACAAACTCAAACTATACCCTATAGACTTCCTACTTACTACAGGGGACTCATTGTTTCATGGTATTGTAGTTCTTAAGATCATTCAACCTTATTGACACTACTTCATAGTCCACAAGGTATTATTCACTATTCTCCCATCTTTGATGAGTCTCAAAACACTGGTCAAACATGCAATCCACTACCTCCATTATATATTAATGGCTAAGAAGAAACATTGAACCTATGATTATCACTGTTACTTCATTTGGACAATCATTCCCTGATTGCATTTTCCTTATCCAACACTACCAAAAGCATTTGAAAAACCCTTAAGGTCAGCAAGGGGATAAGCAAACTCAGTGTTAAAATCTCCACTTTACTATGTAAGGTTTGAGCTTTATTATCTTGTCACAGCTCAGCCTCTTTTTGACTGTCACATCTCAAGTGATTGTCATGCTTTTTACTATCGATTGCATTTACAAATTTCACTAACCTACATAGTGTGCTTGTTATTGGCTACAATCTTTAGATTGCAAGATTTTATTATTACCTACAATGTCTCAATCTTTCTGGTATTGCAACCTCACTAATCTGCTATAGTTATTGTTTATGTTTCTAAGGAGGCCTAGGGTTTGTACCCTAATCATGCTCTTACCAATGCTTCTATTGTTTTTTATTAGGGCTCTCTCAATGTTGAGGGCCCTAGGGATAAGCTCGCCATAAGAAGTGACACATTGCATCTTTAACTAAAAGGATAAATCTGTATTGACATTAGCAATGATGATTCTGACTTATTGCTCCTTAGGAATGGGTCACTTGCTCTTACTAGCTCGCTACCTCCATCATTGTAGGAAGTTTTCAATCAAGTTCAATATTCTGATTTTAGGAGTCTTAACGGTTGGAAATCATAGTAAAATCAGAATTTAATAAGTTTTGGAATTAGCATTTTAAAGTATTTTTTGGGGTCATTAACTTCATACTATCTTCTCTTTTGCAGGGGTGGTTGCATGGCAAATTTTTTTGGTGTAAAATATCAAAATTATTAGATTATATTACCTATTTGTGAATAAAAATTATTGGAGTGTGAGTTTGATATTTTTTGAAGATCTAAATAGTCAAGCTTGGTAAAGAAAAATCATGTTAGATAATATTAGTCCAGAACAAAATGAAGAGACACTTGATAGATTGTGGGCTAGATTGAAAAGAAAGGGTGATGGGAAATGTTATTGCCCTTGCAATAATTACAAGGGCTTAAAGATGAGACTTTTAATCACAACAGCTGAGAAACATTTTAGGCATGGTCACATTGATGGGGGCATGATTATCATCCATTGGTAAGTTGCTCATTATATGTGTTTATATTGATTGAATTTGTAAATGTTTATATCATTTTAACATTATATATATATATATATATATAATCACTTGATCATGATCATGGTTTATTTGTGTCTATCATTATTATAAAGGTGGGGTGCCCTAGGGTAGATGATATGATTATCACGGCCTGAGAATGTGGTTTTGCAAGCGGACAAACATGGGTGAATATCAAAGATGAAGTTAATGATCCTATGGAAGAAGATGATGGTACAAATACATTGATCCATGACACATTTAGTGGTAGAGTTGATCATGATGATCAAGATGATTTTGATGATGTTCATGATTTACCTACTTGAGAAGGCATACGAGCCCCTTTATGAAGGCTCCCAAACAACTCTTCTCTTTGCTGTATTGTTGTTGTTGAACTTGAAGGTTATGAATGGTTTATCAAACATAGCAATCTCACGGATGTTAAGGTATGTCATATATGTCATATTTTTTCATCTATTTTAATTGTTGTTAGTTCATCACTAGTAAATAAAGGATGAAATATGTACCATTAATATTCTTTATATGAACAAATTTTTTTTTGTTGTAGATTGATTGGTGAATTTTTGTTACCACCATCAAATATTTTACTTGCTCATACCGAGATTTATGTGCCATTATGAAATATATCGGAATGGAGTATCAAGCAATAGATGCATGTCCCAATGATCATATTATATATCATAAACAATAGAAATTTGCAACAGAATGCCCAAATGTCATATCAGTAGATATCGAACAAGATCAACTAACAAAAATGTGCCTCGCAAGGTTCTTTTGTTATATTCCCATTATTCCATGTATGCAACGATTATTTAGGTGCGAAATCTTAGCGCAATTTATGGATTACCATGCACAAAATAGAAGTGGAGATGAAATTCTTCAAATGTCTGCTGATGGTTCTGCATTTAGGGACATGGAGGAAAAATGGCCACACTTTAAAGAATAACCTCATAATCTCAGGCTTTCATTGGGAGCAGACGGTGTCAATCCATTTGGAGAGCTAAGATCTATTTACTCGTGTAGCCTATTTTTGTTATCAACAATAACATTCCTCCATGGATGTCAATAAAGAGGGAGCACATAATGTTGTCAATGATTGTTCTAGGTATTTGTTTACATCAATTTTCTTTAATGTAGTAGCATCTCATTTGTCTTATTTGTTGCATAATGACTTATATTTTTTTCATTCAATAGTCATGTACATTAATTTATATATATTGTAGTGAAATGGTTATAATAATTATATAATGTTTATATTCATTCAACTAGGTAAGTACCAAGTTAAAGATATGAATGTATATATCAAGCCTCTTATCGACGAGTTACTAAATTTATGGAATGGTGTCACTATGTATGACATCTCTAGACCAATAGGACAAAGATAATTTCAATTCCATGTAATTCTTGTATTGACAATTTATGATGCCCTAAGGCTAACACATTTTTGTGGTATGTTATAACATTTAACTGCACTTTAACAATATTTAATTTATGAAGTAGATATCATGCATGTTTTTAAAATAATCTATTCATTATATATAATTAAAAAAATTGACATATTTAATCCAATTATATATGATCTTGCAGGTCTTCAAACAAAGGGAAAATTTGCATGTCCAATTTATGGTCCAAAGATGAAATCTCGTCATTCAACAAGTTTAGGAAAACAAGTGTTTGATGAGTATAGGAACTTCTTCCATAGAAATCATAAGTATCGAACTACTGAAAAACATCTTTTCAATGGGAAAGAGGAGACTACATCAAAACAACGAAGAATGACACCTCGCCTATGGAAGTTGGAATATAATAGAATTAATCATCAAGGTTATACATTGGATCAAATTGTTTAACTATCATAAATGATATTTTTTGAATTTATATTTTTATATTGTGTTGTGTTTACTCATGTTGTAATTGACAATGATTGTCATTGTTAATTTGTTTATCTTATATGCTTCATGAAGGTCGTCAAGGAATTAATGGCCGGCTTCCACAGGGACTAAAAGGTTGTCCCAAAAAATTTAGTAGGTTGCCCTACTATGAGCAGCTACAAAATTTGCATTTTTTTGATACAATGCATATCGAAAAGAATACAATAGAAACGTTATGGAAAACATTGGATGGAAGGCATGATAAAAAAAAAATTGTCAAAATTTGTAGTGACATTCAGGAAGCCAATCATGCAATGAAAAATGTCATTGAATTAAATAGCGATGGAGACCAGATTAATATAAGTTCCCTTCATTGGTTATTAACAGAGCGGAAAAGCAATGCTATAAAAGAAGTCATACAAAAAAATTGATTTCCCACAGGATTTGCTACGAATATAAACAATATAATAACAAAGAAAGGTGAATTTGGGTCAGGGATGAAAATGCATGATTGACATACCTTCATTAAGGTAATTATTCTGATATATTATATACACTTTTATAATGCATGTTCTTTTCAGTGTATTGTGTTTACTACTTTTGGAAAAATAATGAAAAGATCATTTTATAATTGTTGCAGTATGTTCTACCTCTATCTCTCCTAGACAACTTTGAAAACAATGTCAAGAAAGTTATTTATGATCTTGGAAAATACATGAGGTAAGTAGTGAGATTTGTTCAATTCGTTGTATACATCTTATAATTTCCATTTGTTTTACTTGTTATGTAATATACTATATATTTTTGTTAAATCTCGTTAATATATTTGCTCCTTGAATCACTTGTAGACGGTTGTCATATAAAGAAATCTATAAAGAAGATATAAATTATTAGAATAGAAAAATTCCTCATCTAATGTGTGAAATGCAAAAGTGTCTACCTTCAAAAATTTTCAATGCACAAGAACACTACCTCATACACCAAGTTGAGGAGATTGAATTGTGTGGACCTGTACACACAAGTTCAATGTGGATGGTTGAGAGGCACTTGAAATTTTTGAATCCTTTGGTTAGAAAAAGAGCATATCTTGAGGGTTTTGTTATGTCTTGCATAATCACCCCATTTTAAACGTTTAAAATAGGTCCCCCTTTTTTTCTATTCTATTTCCTTTGGCCTTTTGTTTTCTGCCTTGGGCTTTTTCTATTTTGTTCTGGTGGATGCGGAACGTGGACCGAAACCGAACTCTGGAACTTTTCTAAGTTCCAGGTTTAGGTTTTGGTTCCGCTGGTTTCCTTTGTTTCCTTTGTTTTTTGTCCTTTGTTCTAGCGGAAGTTGGACGTGGAATGAAACTCAACTTCAGACTTTTTCTAAGTTCCAGTTCGGTTTCCCCTTCTGGTTCCAGTTATGCTGGATTTCCTTCTTTCCTCCTTGGTGGTTTTCATTGTTGGTCTGGTGGACATGGAACCAGGACCGAAACCTAACTTTGGAATTTCTTCCAAGTTCTAGTTTCCGTTCCATTCCCGGTCCCGGTTCCACCAATTTTCCTATTTTCCTTTTTGTTCTGGCGGACGCGGAACCAGGACTGAAACTGAACTTTGGAATTTCTTCTAGTTCTGGTTTCCATTCCATTCCCAGTTCCGGTTCTAGCAGTTCATTATTTGTTTTTGAAGAAGTAGGATGCGGACCAAAATTGAACTTTGGAATTCTTCTAAAGTTCCAGGTTTCGGTTCCGTTCTGGTCCCGGTTCCACCAAACTTGTTTGTTTTTCCTTTTGTTCTGATTGTTTGGTCATGCGGTGTTTTCCTCCCTTCCTTTTTCTTTTTTTTCCCTTTTTTGTAATTTCTTTGTGGGGTTTCATGTAGGGAAAATTACAATTTACTATGATAGTCAGAGTGCTATTTGTTTGGAAAAGAATCCTACTTTCCATGCCAAGACGAAACATATTGATGTGCAGCATCATTTTGTACGAGATATGGTGGAGGATGGAAAGGTCTCTTTAGAAAAAGTGGATACTCTAGAGAACGTTGTAGATGCATTGACGAAGCTTGTGAGCATAGAAAAGTTCAGGTGGTGTGCCAATTCGATGGGCCTCAGTGACCATGAATTTCAGTAGTCTTGTTGTGCTCTGGAGGTGTCAGTAAGATCTTCGTCAAGTGGGAGAATGTTGGAAAGTGTGTCTCAATCTTACTGGCATGAAACTCCTGAAAGAGAAAAGTCAGTGTGGCATTATTTCTATCTAGCCGACTAGCAGCTATGTAACCTTGTGGAATGCTCAGGTCGCTGAGACCTTGTTGCTATCTTACCGACTGGAGTTATTGCTGAGATTTTCTTGTCGCTATGAGTTTTCCTACCTCTCTTCGCCTGGGGAGACTCTTGTCGATAGACTGGTCAGAGTGATATTTGTTGTTGGGTGCTTTTGGTATGATCTCTTTCTGATGATTGTTGGTCTCACTAACAGGTGTTTTGACATCGGTAAGGCTTAAGGGATCTATATGACTCATAGCGAATGCAATAATCTTGTCGATGAGTCTATTGTGGACTTTAGCAAGAGGTATCACCGATCTTACTGATAGCGATAATCTGGGAAATGGTCTTGGATATCGTTATGACTCTTGCAACTCGTTATGACCTCTTGCTGATAGTTGTAAGTTAAGTTGATAGCATCAGTGGAGCATTGTAGCATCAGGGAGACATAGCTAGTGTCTCACCAACATGTGATTTTGCTTGAATGAATTTTGATCATTTGAAGATCATACATGGTATGTGTTCGACCAATCAGAGGAAGCTGAAGGCAAACCGTTGGTGGTTAGACTGTTGGGGTTGCTCCTGTGAAGAAGATTAATAGATCATGAATGACATGGACATATTCAAAAATTGAAGATGATGTTTGGTTAGATGAATAGTTTGATGGATGATGTGTGTGTGTGAATTCAATTTAGAGAGCATTGTAACTAGGATGTTTTGTACAAGGTTGATCATTGAATCTGCTGATATAAATTGACATCAGAAAGGTTAAAGCATGTTGAGAGCATCTGATGCCGTTTCTCAAATAATTCAACCCGCAAAGGTTCTAGGCCAAGAGGAAAGCATAAATGGAGAAGATCATGAGTCTTAATGACGAACGAGACGTCCACTACCCGAAGCAGGTGGACATGAATGAAAATACTCCTAAAACATTCAAAGGAGCTCTGTGGGAATAGTTTTTGAGGTCAAGGATGAAACGTGTGAAGTCTTAATGGCGGACACGAAGGTTGTGAGTTAATGATGGTGGTTGTAAAAGATCTGGAAACCATTCCTGAGAGTGATCTTTCACATACATGAAAAGAGTATATGCATTTATTGCATGATTGAATTTGTTCCAAACTCTTCTAGAGCTGAATCGTTCTATGAATGACTCATTTTGTAAACCCTAAAATGGGGTCGACGCTCATTTTGGACACACGTGTATATATGGAATTTTTGCCTCTTTGTAAAATAGAATTGGGAGATTGGGAGACATAGAGCGACATAGATAGAGATCTTCTTTTTTTTCATCTTCTTCTTTTGGTTAAGAATTAGCAAGTTAGGGTTAGAAGGTTAAAAAAACTCGAGAGAAAAAGTAGAGTAGGAGTTAAGTTCAGCAGGAGGAGATCATATATATTTTTTATATTTTCTTAGTGTAGATGGAGATGATTTGAAGACATGGGTTTTTTGTACACTGGTGATCTTGCCATATTTGTAAATGTTGTTTATATGTTTCACCAATAGTAGAAGCAACCAGATTTAAATCTACTTCATATTGTGCTCCAGGATGGTATTTATCTTGGGTTAATTATTTGATTTGGAAACCTTTCAAGGAATGGAATTTTATCTTATATTTTGTTTAAATGATGATTTGGAATCTACTGTTAAGGTTCACACTGTGAATGAATGAAACTCTGTATTAATTACAAGTTAACTTTATTCTACAGTTCTAGTTTAAGAATTTATTGGAAGGAAACCAGTCTGATTAATTGGATGAATGAACATTCTCTTCAATTTAAAAGCTCTAATCTATCTTTTTCTGTTTCTTTAAAACCACCAGTTAAAGTAGGTTTAAATATATGTTTGGTCTTATAACAATCCAAAAGGTCAAAACCAATAGGCCCCTTGAACATCACAGCCATATTGACCACTTCATGAAACAACAACATTGTGAACCAACATCAAAGACCTTGGGAGGTGATCAATTTGATTGTTGATTGTATTTTTCAAGAGAGGTGAGATATTTCACTTTTTATCTTACCTACATGTTGTGGCTCAACTTGGCACCATCAACAGATCTGGCGCTAGAAGGTGGGCCGAGAAGAGAAAAATGGATAATATCAGGTTTTTCTCACCAGAAAGGTCCCATAGAGTTCTTTGATCAGCTGAAAACCCACCACCTTTGGTAGAACTCAAGACCCCAAAAAGGCACTACCGAATCCATCTCAAGTGCCATTACAGCTAGTTCAGACCATCCAACAACTGACTCAACCCCCACCACCGCCACCATTTGCATTTTTTTATGAATAATCCCTCTCCATTGGGGACTATTCCTGGAGGCTTTCATGATATTCCTAAGAATCCTGAGAGATTTTATCCCAAATAAATTCATGGCAAATCAAGGAGTGCTAAAGAGCACATACAAGCTTATAAGGATGCTTGTACCAGAGCCCAGATAGCTCACCATGATGTAGTTTGTAGGTTGTTCCCATATTCCTCAGGGGATATGGCCTAGAACTGGTACCTAAATCTTCCACAAGGTTCTATTATGAGTTGGACAAACCTGGAGAATGCTTTCATCAATCAGTTAGAGTTTATGTGGATTCAACCATTTTGTTCCACCAATTTGCTACCATTAGGAAGGAGCCATGTGAATCCTTACCCTTGTTTAATACCAGGTTTCAACGAATGTATAGGAGCCTACAGGACCCCTATCTAGTTATTGAGAATAGTGCCATTCAGGCATATTTTAGAGTTATAGACCTTTGCTTGGCCTATTCCTACAAAGGACTTATCAGCTGACAGATATTGATTCCATGTCTAAAGTTTATCATCTAGCCATCAAGCTGCAACAACAAACTAGCTCTCAACAAGGAAACTTGGGAGGAGGTTTTCCTTTAATGGGGTATCAAATGCCTAATACAACCCCTTTATACAATACTATCCTAGGGATGTCTCCTTCCCATTATGGATCTATATCTGAGTTGCAGACTTAATCTCATGTTCCATTCTTTTCCAACGGAACTCCTGACTTCTTTCAACCATCACAAGCTCATCACAGTCTGCATGGTCATCATAACCAAGCTGGAATACCAAATCTTGTCGGTCAGCCACCTGGTTCTAAGAGTGTTGAGAGTGAAAAGATAGTTCAACTCACAAATGAGGTGGAGACCTTAAAGAAAACTCTATCTCAAGTCACAAATGATATGGCTCAGCCTAAACTGAACCCCTCTCAGAACCAAGGTATTTACCCTAATCAGAGTAATAACAATCAGGGTAATTATCCAAACAACTACAAACAGCCAGAGGAATTATCAAGGCCAAAACTCCCCTAACCAAGGCTATCAAAATAAAAATAGAGGATATAATCCAAGGCCAAATAACAACCGACAATGGAATACAGGGCCAAATAATGGTGGGGTTTCTCACAATTATCAAGCTAATAAGGACAGACCACATGTTACAAATGTGGTTGACCTCAATTTTATGACTAACTGGTGTAGGTTGCATGATACTGCAACTCATTTCAAGGTAAACTACCCTGAAATGGAGAAATTCGTGAAGATGGCACATGTAGATGGCCAAACATTCCAAGGGAATTCAAATAAAGGAGGTGGCTCAGTCGATACAACTATGAATTATGACCTCTTTGAAGAAGAACCTTCATTCCCAATGTAGAATGAGAATGAACCCGAGGAAGATGTGTATGATGCCCAAGCCTTTCAGACAAAGGGAGGACACTTCCTAAGAAATCAGAACAAGGGTTCGGTCACTACATCAGCACCACCTAACCATATGGTGCCTCCTAATCAGGGTGTTGATAATAACCCTCCTCCACCAAGGGGTTTTCCTAGCTCCCATAACAAAGGTAAGTCATCTGGTGTTTTCAAATGTAATTCAAGCTATAACATAGAATTTGATATTGTTTCAGAGATGTAGAAATAGAAAACCTTTTTATCATATTTTGACATCCTAAAGTGGTGCCCTGCCCAACGAGAGATAGTGTTGAAATATTTGGAAGAAGCTGATAAATCAAAAGGGAAAACCAAGGTGGAACCTACTGCAAACATGAACACAGCTTTGTACAGAAGCAAGGTAGGTACCCCACCATTTCTTTTAAGTTTGAGAATCTGTGGTAAGAATCTACATAATTGTCTGCTAGATTCAGGGGCTTCTGGCAATGTGATGCCATTTTCTGTATGCAAGAAATTGGGATTGAACCCTGTCCAAACAAACAAGAAGGTCATCCAACTCGATAAAAAAGAGGTTAATGTAATTGGAGAATTGAGAAATATACATGTGCAATTAGGGTCTGACCCTATGATTTTAACCAATATGGATATTCAAGTAGTAGACATTCTCAAGACTTATGGTATGCTATTGACCAGAGATTTAATGAAGAGTATAGGGGGATATCTCTTCCTCAAATTTTCACACAAGTGGCTACCATGGAGGGGAATGCCTACCCGGATTAGGATTGAGAGTGAACCTCACCTCAAACATATCATGACTGAGTATGATTGTCCCAACGAGGTAGCTTATTTTGAAACCGAGATAGGGGTTTACAAAACAGAGGAAATTCTATCCTTTTCAGTTTTTGATTCTAAAGATTTGTCAATGCAAAAATTCCCTAATCTGATGATTAGTGCACACCAATAGGTATTGATCAAGAAGCTGCAATAGGATCAATTGGTCTTAGGGGAAGATATCAATTTGTGGATTCTTCTACTTCCAAATTGGTGTAGGCTACATTACCAAAATAATTCGGAATTGACCTGCCAACCCTGCATTAGTGTTTTAAATCATGTTTCCCAAACCAAAGATACTAGCCTAAGTCACCTTGAGACTGTTTTAGATTACTTCTCATTTGAAGCAAAAATCCAATAATGTTAACAGGGATAATATACCTTTAGAGGAAGTCCCTCCTCAAACTGGACCTACCCCAGTCATAATACCAGATCAACATAGTTATGATGAATAACCCCAACATTTGTTTGATACCCTTGCACTCACCAGTATACCAAAACCCAAGGGATTAATCAAAGATACAAATGACTGTCAGAAATATATCCTAGGATTACATGATATGTCTGAGCGGGAATCAAAAATTGCATCCTAGGAACCTATTGAACACCCATTCCCAATATTTGATGCAAAAAATCAAGTGGCCCCACCTGTGGTTCATCTTATCCAAGCACCCAAAACAATCTCAAAGAAATCACCCCGAGCTCATGATCAGCTATGGACCCTCACGTTTGATGGATCCAAATCTAAAACAGGTTGTGGTGCTGGAATTGAGTTAACCAACCCAAAAGGGAAATTTTTTTTTACTTCTTACAGGTTGCAGTTTGGATGCACTAACAATATAATAGAATATGAAGCTTTAGCTTGGGGACTGATGTTCGTACATCGGAAGAAAGTTACTGCCTTGATGGTTAAAGGAGATTTATAATTAATTATCAAGCAAGTGCGTAGCCAGTACACATGTCACAATAAAAGGCTAGCAGCTTATAGAAATCAGATGTGGAACCTAATTGAAGACTTTGATGCCTTTGGAATTAGTTTGATTGCTAGAGAGGAGAATCAGATAGCTCATTCATTGGCTATTGCTGCAAGTACCTTAGAGCCCATGCAAGAATCTAAGCTTAAGAGATTCTCAGTAGAATTGATTTCCACCCCAACTATTCTCAATAACATTAGGAACTTTCAAGTCTTCGACGATGATCAGCATATCCTTTCTTTTCTAGCAAGCTCAGATATTTTTGAAAAATAGATCATCGATGAGTCTGATAGGGACCAAGGAGACTGGGACCCTGAAGACTGTGATAAAGAAGGTGTCCTCAATCTAAAAAGTAATAGCATTCCCAAGGAAATGGTGGCCTTAGAAATAATTTTTTATTTAGATCTAAGGGCTCAGGAAAAGGTGTCAACTGAAGATAAAGGAGGTGAATATGAAACTGTTAACCTAGCTAATTCTGACCTTGAAAGAAATGTTTACATAGGGAAAGCCTGCCCTAAAGCAATTAGAAAAGATATACTGAGGGAACTGAAGAAGGATATTGCTACAGTAGCTTGGGGGTATGAAGATCTAAAAATATTTGATGCTTCTGTAATGACTCATACTATTCCTTTGAATCCTGAAGCTAAACCATTTTGACAGAAACAACATCCTGTCATGCCCTAATTGAACCACTGATCCTTAAGGAAGTTCAGAAATTACTTTCTGCAAGAATAATCTTCCTTGTATGACATTCAACATGGGTGGCTAACTTGGTTCTAGTTCGTAAGAAGAATGGAGAGATCAGGCTATGTGTATATTTCAGGAATCTAAATAGAACTTCAGAAAAAGACAACTACCCACTCCCTTCTCTGGATGAAGTCTTGCAAACTGTCAATGGGTCTTAGATGATATCATTCTTGGATGGTTATTCCAGGTAAAATCAGGTGCTCATTAATTATGAAGATAGAATGAAGACAACCTTCACTACTAAGTGTGGAACATTTGCTTACAAGAGGATGCCATTTGGTCTAATAAACACTGGAGCAACCTTTCAGCGTGCCATGGATGTAGCGTTCAAAGATTTTATTGGTAAACACATCATTGTTTATATGGATGACCTAAAAGTATTCTCTAAAGATAGACTAAACCATGTTGCAGACTTGGCTAAAGTTCTTGAAAGATGTATCCGGTATGGTGTCTCTTTAAATCCTAAAAAGTGTGTGTTTAGGGTCTCTAAAGGGAAACTTTTGGGACACATAATCTTAGAAAGAGGGATATCAATAGATCCAGACTGAGTTGAGTCTATTTTAAAGTTAACCATGCTAGGAAGTAAGAAGGAGATGAGACTTTTCTTTGGAAAGATCAACTTTGTGAGAAAGTTTATCACAGGTTTTGCAGAAATTGTTAAGCCATTGAATGAAATGATGAAGAAAGATGCTAGAATATAATGGAGTAATGAGGAAAAGGATGCTTTTTCTCAGGTTAAGCAATCTATTTTGGAAGCGCCAGTCCTCACCAGTCCTGACTACTTGAAGCCATTTTATATTTATTCTTTTGCTTTTGAACACTCATGTGTAGCTTTCCTAACTCAACGAAGAGGGGAGAAGGATGAAAGGCCAATTGCCTTCATGAGTTCTCCATTTAAGAATGCTGAACTCAAGTACCCACCTCTTGAAAAATAACTTTTGCATTGGTTAGAGCTGTCAAGAAGTTTAGGCATTACATCCTTCGAAGTCAGATTATTGCTGTAGTTCCTGATGCTGCTGTGAAGTCTCTACTTATGCAGAGTGAGTTGGGAGAACAAAGGGGGACATGGATGGCTATTCTACATGAGTTTGATCTAGACATTCACCCTATGAAACTTCTCCGAGGTCAAGGCCTATCTAAATCAATGGCAAATGCTGGTGAGAACATTATTTGTCAGAAATACACAACACAGTCCTTTTCCAATGACCCTTGGTATGCCGATATTATTTATTTCATGCTCAATAATCAGTGCCCAGAGGGAATGAATAGAACTCAAAGGAGATCACTAAGAATGAAAAACTCCCACTATATGCTCAAAGGAGGATTTTTATACAGAAAGAACTTTGAGGGAGTTTTCCTACGATGTCTTGATCAACAAGAGGCTCAGATTCGTTAGCGCATCAGATCCTCAGATATGATTATTATTGGCCATGTGTGTTTAAGGATTCCCACCAACATGTAAGAACATGTCACATATGTCAAATTTTTGCATCAAGGGAATTCCATTCAGCCATGCCATTGCAGCCTGTCTATGTGGTAAGACCATTTGCCCAATGGGCACTAGATTTTGTTGGGGTAATTAATCATAATTCTTCTATAGGACACAAATTCATTTTGACTACCATGAATTACTGCACAAGATGGAAAAAAGCTATACCTTGCAAGAATAGCACAATGGAAGTGGTAATCAAGTTCCTCACTGAATGCATCACAACCAGGTTTGGAGTACCCTTTGCATTGGTATGTGAAAATGGTCCTGCCTTTTCTTCTGTTGAGTTCATTTCATGGGCTTATGATCATAAGATTGTTTTAAAGTATTCTTCCAACTATTATCCACAAGGAGATGGATTTTCATAATCAACTAATAAGAATATCCTAGGAGTGATAAAAAAACTATTAGAGAACAATCCTAGGGACTGGCATACCTAGTTAAGATTTGCTTTATGGGCAGATAGGACTAGGATCAAGGCTTCTTTAAAGACTTCACCATTTAAGCTAGTATATGGCCAAGAGCTCATGTTCCCTATTCACTTCCAAATACCTATCCTTAATTTTATGTAGGAATTTTACTCCAGTGATGGTAGAATTGAAGTAAGGTTAGTTGGCTTGCTGAAATTAGAAGAGCAGAGAGATGTTTCCTTACAACAATTCTTTAGACACCAGGCTATTGTCAAACATTGGTTTGAAAAAAGAGCCAAAATCAAGGCTTTCAAAATATCAGACCTTGTGTTGCAATGGGATAAAGCTAATGAAAAGAAGGGTGATCACCAAAAGTTTGATAAGCTTTGGTTGGGCCCCTATCAAATTGCTGAAATCCTAGGAGAAAATGCTTTCCAGCTGAATAGTTTAACAGGAGAACCTGTTCCATTGCCTATCAATGGACAGTTTCTTAAACATTATTTTGGGCCGTGAAAGATCTTGTATTTTGTTGGATTGTACATATATGTAAATAATTTACTATTTTGCTTGTTTGTCGTTTGTTGTTTTCCTTGTTTGTCTTTTTCTTTTGTTCCTTTGTTTGTTGTTCCTTTGTTTTTCTTTGTGGGAACCTTCATTTTATGCAGTTGTGAAGGGGTTTGTTATCTAAAGTATGCATTGGTTTCCTGGAGAGAGGTTGGTTTAGATATTTGCAGGTTTTTTGGTTGTATGATTTTGTCCTAGATTCGGTGTTTTATGTCCATTATCAATAAGAGTTGTGGAAATTCTTAAAAACAAGGTGTAAAGTAAACAATCTTCATTAGCTACGGTTGAATTTGTCACAAATCATCAAAAAAATATCCTTTTGTAATTGTATATTTGTCGTACGACGATAGTGTTGCAAGATTTGAGTGAAAAATATGATTCCCTAGATGTTGTTATGAGGTCCATGGTAGTTTTCAACCCAGAACATATGTCAGACATCTGACATATTGAGAAAGAATTGAATGAAATATCTGAAACTCCAAGAGGAAAAAAAAAAAAAATATAAGAAAAGAAAACTCAATATGAATGGGTGATTCCAGTATCTCTACTGGGGCTATGGATGTCTGATTGGTAGTAGAGAAATGTTGTGAGAAAACTAGAGGTATCTCCATCGAGGCTATGGATGCCTGATTGGCAGCGGAGCTATGCCCAGGATATCATTGCACAACAGCTAAAGGAAATCAACTCATGTAATTCAAATCTTGCACATTATTGTTCAAAAGATGAGGAAAACTTTGTAAAAGGGTGATGCACCATCAAGCACACACATAGATTCAGGGGTAGCCAGTGTTGATTTACATTTGAGATTGTAGCTCAACCTTGGTTGTTAAAACTAACCCAACTGGAGTTGTGATGTCCATAAACTAGAGTTCTGGGTAGCTGAATCCTTCGGTTTCTTGAAAATGGTTGAACCATTTTTCCCAGCCAAGTCACCAATTGTTATGCCTTGCATAACCACCCCATTTTAAACTTGTTTAAAATAGGTCCCCCTTTTTGTTTGTTCTGTTTCCTTTGGCCTTTTTTTTTCCTTGGTATTTTTCTATTTTGTTCTGGTGGACACAAAATGTGGATCGAAACTAAACTCTGGAACTTTTCTAAGTTCCAGGTTTAGGTTTCGTTCTGGTTTCGGTTCCTCCGATTTCCATTGTTTTGTTTGCTTGTCATCCTTTGTTCTGGAAAAAGTGGGATGCAGAACGAAACTCAACTTCAGACTTTTTCTAAGTTCCAATTCTATTTCCCCTTTCAGTTCTGGTTCCACCGGTTTTCTTTCTTTCCTCATTGGCAATTTTTGTTGTTGGTCTAGCAGACGTAGAACCAGGACCGAAACTAAACTTTGGAATTTCCTCCAAGTTTTGGTTTTCATTCCGTTCCCGGTCCTTGTTCCGCTAGTTTTCCTTGTTTCCTTTTTGTTCTGGCGGACACGGAACCGGGACTAAAACCAAACTTTGGAATTTCTTTCAAGTTCTGGTTTCCATTCCTGTCCCAATTTTGGTTCCACCAGTTCGTTGTTTATTTTCGTGGAAGCAGGACGAGGACCGAAATTGAACTCTGGAACTTTTTTAAAGTTCCAGGTTTTGGATCCGTTTCTGTCCTGGTTCCGTAGAACTTGTTTGTTTTTCCTTTTGTTCTGATTTTTTGGTCACGGGGTGTTTTCTTCCCTTCCTTTTTCCTTTTTTTTTTCTTTTTTGTCATTTCTTTGTGGGGTTTGATGCAGGGAAAATTACAATTTACTATAACAGTTAGAGTGCTATTTGTTTGATGAAGAATCCTACTTTCCATTCCAGGATGAAACATATTGATGTGTAGTATCATTTTGTACAACATATGGTGGAGGATGGAAAGGTCTCTTTAGAAAAAGTGGATACTCTGGAGAATGTTGTAGATGCATTAACAAAGCCTATGAGCATAGAAAAGTTCAAGTGGTGTGCCAATTCGATGGGCCTTAGTGCCCATGAATTTCAGTAGTCTTGTTGTGCTCTGGAGGTGTTAGTAAGATCTTCATCAAGTGGGAGAATGTTGGAAAGTTTGTCTCAATCTTATTGGCATGAAACTCCTGAAAGAGAAAAGTTGGTGTGGCATTCTTTATGTCTAGCTGACTAACAACTATGTAACCTTGTGGAATGCTCAGGTCGCCAAGACCTTGTTGCTGTCTTACCGACTGGAGTTATTGCTAAGACTTTCCTATCATTGTGAGTTTTCCTACCTCTCTTCGCCCGGGGACACTCTTGCCGATAGTCTGGTCAAAGTGATATCTATTGTCAGGTGCTTTCAGTATGATCTCTTGCCAATGATTGTTGGTCTTGCCAATAGGTGTTTTGACATCAGTAAGACTTAAGGGCTCTATATGACTCATAGCGAATGTGATAGTCTTGTCGATGAGTCTGTTGTGGACTTTGGCAAGAGGTCTCGCCGATCTTGCCGATAGCAATAGTTTGTGCGATGGTCTTGGATATTGGTATGACTCTTGTAACTCATTATGACCTCCTGCCGATAGTTGTAAGTTATGCCGATAACATCAGTGGAGCATTATAGCATCGGGGAGACATAGCTAGTGTCTCACCAACATGCGATTTTGCTTGAATGACTTTTGACCATCTGAAGATCCTATGTGGTATGTGTTCGACATATCAGAGGAAGTTGAAGGCCAACCATTGGTGGTTAGACTGTTGTGGTTGTTCCTATGAAGAAGATCAACAGATCATGAACGACATGGATATACTCAGAAATTTAAGATGATGTTCGATTAGATAAATAGTTTGATGGATGATGAGTGTGTGTGAATTTAGTTTCGAGAGTATTGTAACTGGGATGTTCTGTACAAGGTTGATCATTGAATCTGCTGCTATAAATTCACATTAGAAAGGTTAAAGCATGTTGAGAGCATCTGATGTCATTTCTCAAGGAAGTCAACTTGCGAAGCTTCTAGGCCGAGAGGAAAGCATAAAGGGAGAAGGTTGCGAGTCTTAATGATGGACGAGACATCCATTGGCTGAAGTAGGTGGACATGAATGGAAATACTCCTGGAACATTCAAAACAGCTATACGGGAGTAGTTTTTGAGGTCGAGGATGAAACACATGAAGTCTTAATGGTGGACGTGAAGGCTGTGAGTTAATGATGGTGGTTGTAAAAGATCTGGAAACCATGCCTGAGAGCGATCTTTCGCTAACATGAATAGAGTATATGCATTTAATTCATGATTGAAATTTTTCCAAACTCTTCTAGAGCTGACTCCTTCTATCACTGACTCATTTTGTAAGCCCTAAAATGGGGTCAACACTCAGTTTGGACGCGTGTGTATATATGGCATTTTTTCCTCTTTGTAAAATAGAATTGGGAGATTGGGAGACATAGAGCGACATAGATAGAGATCTTTTTTTTCATCTTCTTCTTTTGCTTAAGAATTAGCAAGTTAGGGTTAGAAGGTAAAAAAACTCGAGAGCAGAAGTAGAGTAGGAGTTAAGTTTAGCAGTAGGAGATGATATATATTTTTCATATTTTCTTAGTGTAGATGGAGATGATTTGAAGACATGGGTTTTCTATACACTGGTGATCTTTCCAGATTTGTTAATGTTGTTTATCTGTTCCACCAATAGTAGAAGCAACCAGATTTAAATCTACTTCATATTATGCTCTAGGATGGTATTTATCTTAGGTTAATTATTTGATTTGGAAAGCTTTCAAGGAATGGAATTTTATCTTATATTTTTTTTAAATGATGATTTTCAATCTACTGTTAAGGTTCACACTATGAATGAATGAAACTGTGTATTAATTACAAGTTAACTTTATTCTGTAGTTTTAGTTTAAGAATTTCTTGGAAGGAAACTAGTCTGATTAATTGGATGAATCAACATTCTCTTTTGTTTCTTTAAAACCACTAGTTAAAGTAGGTTTAAATATATGTTTGGTATTATAACAATCTAGAAGGTCAAAAATGAGCAGGCCCCTTGAACATCACAGCCATATTGACCACTTTGTGAAACAACAACGTTGTGAACCAACATCGAAGTCCTTGGGAGGTGATCAGTTTGATTGTTGATTGTCTTCTTCAGGAGAGGTGAGATATTTCACGTTTTATCTTACCTACATGTTGTGGGTCAACTTGGCACCATCAACAGGTTCTATGGTGGAGGGATATATGGTATACCAGACCATGGTGTACATTACTAAATATCTTCCTAAGTTTGCAGCAAAGATCCATGTAGATCGCATTTGGGATCCCAACTCCATTAACAAATTCGAAGGGGAGTACCTGATGGGGAAAGGTAGATTGAGGAAAGTGAGGTAATTATAAGATGGTCATGGAGATTAATTGGAATACATTTTACATATGTTTTTATGTATATTGTACTTATTTAATTTTTAATCTTCAATATACATCAATTATAAATTAAGATTATCTGTGGTATTTAACTAATTATCGTCATTTGTGAATTTCATTTTTTTATATAGTTGGTCGAGAGTGGGATGCACTACATTTGTACATCACCAACAATCTTGATTGGATGATGGTATGGATTGAATGATGTCAACAATCTGGTGCATTAACATGGGAAGGTGTGGCTTCATTGGTTAAAGAAGCTCATCATAATGGAGATTCCAATGTTACACAAAGGGAAATTGATTTAGCATATGGTTTAAGAGATAAACAGGTATGTATAAATATATTAATCACCCATATTATTTAATTATTTTCAAGTATATTGATGTATATATATGTTGAGATTGTTTTCTTTGCATACATTCGGCCACAAATAAATATGGTTATCAACTAATGATATTGCAATAATTTTTACATGTTTGACATATTGCAGGTGAAACACCACAAGGCTATGTGGTGCAGTGGTCATAAATTTTGAATCAAAATGTTGGATGACATGAAGAAAACTTGTGATTCTGGTATAACTACAATCTTTCAGATGACTAATGTTTCATCTAGAAGCGACATACATCCAGAAGTCTCGAAAAATCAATACTATGGGATTTTGGATGATATACTTGAGTGTGACTTTAAGTCCTTCAAATTAATTTTGTTTTTCATCCTATGGTATAGGCTACGATTGAATGAAAATGATCCTGAGAGAACAATTATTGAAAATGATAATGGATTTACCATGGTTAATACAAGGTTGATCAAGTGAGCTGGAAATGAGCCCTATGTTCTTCCAAGCCAATGTGAGCAGGTATTTTACTCAAAGGTTCCAGGTAAACTGGGTTGGTCATTTGTTGTTAGACATGATCCAAGAGGAAGGTTGGTAAAGTATAATGTGGTGGAAGAAGAAGATACTGAAAAACTCGAAGATGATGTAGATGATGATCAGGATCAACAGTTAGTTGATGATGTCCCTGGCGAAGATGTTGAAGAGGAGGAACTAGATGATGATGATGTAGGAGTTAATGTTCATGAAGATGATATCGAGTGGATGATGACATTATCAAAATTGATGTCGATGATGATGATGATGATATGACCAATCCTTACAATGTCGAATATGGATTAGATCATACAGACAAAGATTTGGATGAAGAAGAAGATCAATGACATTGAGATGTATAAGTTATGCAATAATATTATCTATTTGATATTAATTTCTTGATAGAATTATATTTGACTTATGTGGTTACATAATTAATTCATGATATTTTTAATTTTTATGCCATTACATAATTAATTTAATGATGTAATTTTTAATGTTTGAATGGTCAAAAAATTAAAACATTTCAATAGTGATGTTAACAACCTTGAAACTAGTGTGTTTTATGTTTCATGTGATCATAAAAGATTAAAAATTCAGTTGTAGAGGTGGTTGTTCAGTGGTTGATGTGTATGTTGGTTCTTTTTACAATGTAACTAGGTTTGTCTCCTAATCTACCTATGGAATTTCCAATTCCAATCAAAGGAAACTCGAAGGACCTAGACCAACTGATGAGGACTTTAAAAGCCTCCTACACTTCGGGCTCTGCAAGACCAGGGAGGGTGATCCCTTAATGTGTTTACAACCTCTGCACCATTATTATAAACAACATTAACAATAGCAGATGATCTCACTTAATAGCTCAACATGATAAGAAAATATCAACTAGAATTGGTTGCTCATAGACAATATGAACTATCTGGGGCATGAGATAACTAAACACAATCCATTGTATAAGATAGTCAATGATTTGCAATTTGTAGCAAGCTCTAGGCAAAGACAAACAAATACTGAACTACACTAATAATTACAACTTAGATCAGTACCATATATCCATTGCAGGAGTCAAATTCATAAGCATCTAGAGATTTATAATAGATTTAATACATCACATATAAGATCCCTGACAATATTGCATTATAATTTCATCAATATGCATTCTAACCCAGGACTACTTATCAAATCCTTAATATCCACCTATAATCTCATTCAAGCATTTTAATTAATTCCTTGAATTAAAGCTAAAATAGAATCATACACAACACAACAGTGAGATGGATAAAAGCCTTAGTTATTTCATTCAAAGTTCAGATATGCATGCACAATGGAGAGACATGAGCTCGAATTTTCATTTCAACTCAAATGCTATTACTGTTATACAACATTAAATCCCTATGAACTCAAAACCTATTACAGAATGACTCAAAACCTAAATTGCATTTTTCTAAAACCATCAGACTTTATAATTCGCTCTGCAACTTCACCTAGACTCAAAATTTTTTATCTAACTTGCTAACCCGTACTTCTGGCCTTCAAATCCTTCTTATAGAAAATGAAGGAGAAAACAAGCACTGGGCCAGAAAGTACACCTGTCACCAGTCAATTGGAGCACCTGGTGATATTCCAAATTTTTTTACAATAGCCACCACCTTGAAAAATATTATTTTTCATCATATTAGCTGAGGAATGTTGATGCAAAAAACCATAAGAAAACCGCACTGAGAAAGTCGTCAACACAAAACTAGAACCATTGCAACCACAACATCTGATCTACCACCTGTTAGTAGTTCACTCATTTTACTCCTCCTTAGTCAATTATTTAGTTACCCAATTCTGGTACTCATCGTCAGTTGATCAGTCAAAATTAATTACCTCATCTACCTTGGTATTATAAGGTGTGTATTTTATCGCTACCTAATTCACATCCCTTTCAAAAGATTCTAAAAATGAGCTGGTACTAATTATTTTGTCCATACAACTCACCAAAAAATCATAGTCTGAGTCATCACAAATTGAATTGATTTGATCATTGATGGCCTCACTTGCTTGATCCTACCATTGTTGAAATGAGTTGATTTTCCCCTGCTCATGAATTATATCAGATAACAATTTGTTATCCCAATCATTGAAATTCTTCACCAGCTCCCTAATCTTCCTACTCAAGTCATCTAGTAAGGTTTGAAAACCTTGCAATGATTTTACTAACACATAAGTAGGATTTAATGATTGGAGCCTATTATTTATATCAAACCTTGAGGCCTTATACATGATATCTAGATCACTGGCCCTATGGATCTAGTTTTTAATTATTGGTATCACTACTTCCTGATCCCTATCAATATTCTTTATTGTTGCTAACAACAAAGAATATAAAGAATGTATAGATAGAAATTTGCTATCAAAATTTTCATTTAAATGCCTCAAAATAGTAGTAACAATTTCCTTTTTCTTTAATAGAGATCCCTCCTCACTTTTCTTTAATGATGCCTACAATTCATCAATTTTTTGCAAGAGTTGCTTCTTCTTCAACTTTTTCTAAAGAAAGGGTGAGGACAGGATTCTAACTGGGAGATCCTTGTGTGGAAACAATTGGAGAAGTAGTAGGCATTGACCCTACTATGGAAGGTAATGTACTGGTTCCTGGAGCACTTGATGTCTCCCCAATCTACTTATACCTAAACCTCTCCACTTTAGTTTTCAATTCAACATTTTTCTTGAGCATCTTCCTGTACTCCTTAATCAAAAGGTTATATTTTTCCATTAAGCTCTTCCTTTCAGCTTCCTCCCTTTCAATAGTCTTTTGGGCCAATTTGGCCACATTCAAAGTCAAATTAGTGGCCTAAGTGGTTGAGGTCTCTGAATCTCCTTTTATTATCAATCCTCCCTTGAAATTTGGATTAATATCAGAAACATCTGATTTTCTCCCTTGTGGGGCCAATGCCCAAATTGCCAGAGTTTCATATTCCTCACTGAAAGTAGAGTTTTGCAATGCTGCCTTGACCTCTTCTTCAGAATCTTGAAAGGGATTCTTAGACTCCATAATAGTATTAAAGGCTACTACATTTGCAATGTCCCATTTAGGCAGAATTAATACACCAGCCTGACTCACCAGTTTTCTTCCTTCTTTAGGAGTGATGTTCTTGAATTCTTCCATTAATTCAGCTTTTACCTCCTCATCATTCTCCTAGTCTGACCTGTCATGCCTTAGTTCTCTTCTCTTCCTACATTTATCTTGATACTCTTCAAACTTCATCTTCCATACCAATTGGAAGAATACATGAGATTTTACAAATGTATTGTCATCTAGAAACTCCTTGCATGCCTCCATTCTTGCTTCTTGTACACTTTTACCTTTCATATCTAAATCAGATAAAACTAATTTAGCTGGCCTAAGAGGGGAAGGCATACCAACTTGGATGTCTTGATTAGTAACAATAATCTCATCCATCAGATCCTCCTGTGGTTGATCAATTCTTTTCCTTTTAGGGTTTGGCTCAGATGGTGGTGATGAGGGATTGTCTTCTGGTGATGATTCTAAATCAATAATTTTGATTGCCCTAGGCACTTTGAATTTTGGAATTGGTTGTGTTGGCACTTTCATAATCTGTTTTCCTTTTCTGTCCACTTCTTCTTCATCACTACTACTATCCTTTTTCCTCCTATAAATGGGCCACCTTTTTGTAGGCTGGTATGTTGGTCTTGTTTCAATTGGTCTGGCACCTTGCTCTTGTACACCTAGACTCAATTCTAAATTTACCTTTTTTGTCCTCAATGTGCCCATAATTTCCTTGAAGTTTTCCATTAGAAAATCAAATTTCTTATGGTGGGGACTGAACTCCAATAGTGGATCATATTTTGGATCTATTTTGTTCACAAAATCTAGTAGCTTACCATATGCTATCCATTTCTCCTTGTTCAACTCCTATCTATTCAAATCAAATTCATTTCTAATCAAGTCTTCAGGGAAATTGAACTCATGCACAATTTTTCTAGATTTTATTCTTTGTCTGAAAAGAGCAAAGAAACCCTCAGGATCATGTCATCGCTTTGGTCCACACCTCAAATAGTAATCATCAAAGAAATTATTAAAATGCGTCTAGCCTCCCTTTGAAAATACAAAATCAGACACCACTGTATAATCTGGGAAAAATGTTCCCTTACCCCTTCTAGTGAGGTTGTCCTCATGAATAGAACCTATCTGCCACATAACTTCTTCAAATCCCACTCTTGGTGGCACATTTTATGGCAATATATGAGGGAGTCCCTGAAAACCATATACTCTCAAGACAGTGCTGACTGGGTATGGGATAATGTCACCCTAGTTATGGTAAACCTTCAATTCTAGCTTCCTCTCCTTTGGTCTGAGGAAATCATGTAATTCCTCAGGGATCCTAGGTATATTCACCATTAATCTAGCCCTTAATATAGAAGCATAAAAATTATCAAATTGCATCTAACTAGTGCTTTCCTTATTACAAGATAAATCTACAACCCATATCTGTACTAGCAATCTTTCTCCATCAACTGATTGCCTTAATTTACCTAGACTCAATTCTAAATTTACCTTTTTTGTCCTCAATTTACCCATAATTTCCTTGAAGTTTCCCATTAGAAAATCAATTTTCTTATGGTGGGGACTAAACTCCAATAGTGGATCATATTTCAAATCCATTTTGTGCACAACATCTAGTAGCTTACCATAAGCTATCCATTTCTCCTTGTTCAACTCCTATCTATTCAAATCAAATTCATTTCTAATCAAGTCTTCAAAGAAATTGAACTCATGCATAATTTTTCCATCTTTTATTCTTTGTCTGAAAAGAGCAAAGAAACCTTAGGATCATGATGTCGCTTTGGTCCACACCTCAAATGGTAATCATCAAAGAAATTATCAAAATGCATCTAGCCTCCCTTTGAAAATAAAAAAATAGACACCACTATATAATCTGGGAAAAATGTTCCCTTACCCTTTCCAGTGAGGTTGTCCTCATGAATACAACCTATCTGCCACATAACTTCTGCAAATCCCACTCTTGGTGGCATATTTTATGGCAATATATGCTGGGCTCCCTAAAAACCATATACTTTCAAGACAGTGCTGACTAGGTATGGGATAATGTCACCCTAGTTATAGTAAACTTTCAATTCTGGCTTCCTCTCCTTTGGCCTAAGGAAATCATGTAATTCCTCAGGGATCCTAGGTATATTCACCATTAATCTAGCCCTTAATCTAGAAGCAAAATAATTATCAAATTGCATATAACTAGTGCTTTCCTTATTACAAGATAAATTTGTAACCCATATTTGTACTGGCAATCTTTCTCCATCACTTGATTGCCTTAATTTCATCCTCTCAGAGAAAAAGTCAGCATTCTTAAACAAAAGCATATGCATTAGAATAGAATAAAAAAAGAATTGAGTGTTGGTATCATTTTTTTTCAGCTTTGATAGCCCTTCATGCATCCTCTCAGCCAAGAAAGAAGCAAAGTCATAGGTCATAGAGAAGTTAAGGTGTTATATTTGCACCCCCATGAACATATAAGCAATGGGCATTACCATACTAGGACTGAAACCCAAAATATGACATAAAGAATAGAAAGTGGCCAAGAAATGGTTTGGAAAACAATTTAATTTGAAAGGTTCCTGGTCACTGGGGTTGATATGAAATTTTGAACCTCCTACCCTAGCCAGATGAGGTGGAAGAAACCTTGCTCTAAAAAGAGATTTCAGCTTTGCATACTCCTACTTCATTTCCTCAAGGTTGATAGGAACCAAGTCTTCACTCGGTTCACTCAAGTCAAAAATATGTTGGACCTCTTCTCTATTAATGCTCAATAGAACCTTTCCATCATTGTCCCTGATTATCTATGTAATAGGGTCATATCTTGCAGCCATTGTCCTAAGTAGGTCTACATCAAGGAATACATTTGGTATCACCAGCTTCCCCATATCATACATCCATCCATTTGAAAAAGGGTGAGGAAAATTCTTTTGTCCATACCACAATCTGAAGAATTCCAAGCCAGTGAGGGGAACCCTAGCATCGGCAATGTTGGAACAATTATACACTAACCCTTACCCTAGGATTTTCCCTCACATTAGGACTAATCCCTTCCTCCTATCATTCATTGACAAGGGAAATTGATCCAGGAAATCATTATACAAGTTTAATTTCAAATGTTTAGTTTGGCCAGAATGTTGCTTGGGTGGTGCCATCTTGGACAAACTAGGGCTTCTTTACAATGTTATAATTTAGGTAGCTAGGACTAACCATAGATAGAAAATTATAGGACAAAACACTGTAATTTATCACAACTATAATTAAACTATAGCCCTAACACATTCATCAATAAGCTCACAACACATCTAGCTAATCCTTTCCCAAATTCAAATACAAAATGACTGGGAGCCAAATAAAATAAATTCACAGCTTTATTCACAGAACTCCCAAATTTTGGCTGCAGAAACTTGTAATTCTACCTTCGGCTCTGAAATTTGCTCTGCGAAATAGTTGAATGCTTTGTGATACAGACAAAGCAAGAAAATTTATTTTATTGTCGATCAAATCATGCCAGCAAGTGTCTCATCCTCCATTAAAGCTCAATTTTTCATTGCACGAACGACTCCAACCATATTTGATGTAGATTTAAATTCGAGCTGTCGATTCTTCAGCTTGATCAAATCATCAACGACCACCTTCAAAAAAAGTTGACACAATTTCCAAAATGATGATAAGGGGCCCACCTTACCATACACTATGAAGGAAGTCCTTGTGGTGGTTGCCCACGATATTGCAATCTTGAAACTTCTGATCATGCGATGGTGGGCAACCGTTGATCTTGAGCATCAATGCTACGCCCTTAATATTATTGTACATCGGGTTATGAATAGTCGGCTTGTGGCTATCTTAACTCTCTATTAAGTCATATTATCATTAGTATATTGTTATTTAGTTGTTTAGGTCGGCCTAAGTCTTATATAGGTGTGTCTAAGTCGGCCTTGGTGATATCCTTGGCATAAATAGGTATATATAGGAGGTTGTGAGTCTTATTTCATCATCAAGTGTGAAGTGTGTTCTCATTAGAGATATTTGGAGGTTTGCCCCCTCGAAGTGGCTTTTAATTCTCAGTTATCATCAAGTATTTGCAGCATATTTCATATCATATTCTTCTATTGTGCAAGTTATTTCATAACAAGTGGTATCAGAGCATGATCTTGGCACCATAGAGGCAAGGTTTTTCTCAATTTTGGAGGCGATTTTGGGAAGAGAATATCTTTCATATTTTGTCGAATTTTTTTCTAATTTTTAAAGGGTTTTTGAAGAAAATATTGAGGAAGCTACAAGTCCATATTTCAGAATAATTGGAGCAGAATTAAGCGAATCATTGCAGAATTAGGGTTTCTACACTATTTTTTTGGAATCTACATATCTCGCACATCTTGTTGAATTGGAGTCTGATTTTTATTGGGTTTTTGAAGACATACTAAAGGATATTACAGTAAAAATTTGAGAGAATTTAAGTTTCATTTGTGTGATTTATTTCAACATTAGTGGTTTCCATCATGACAGGGCCTGCAACAAGGGGTAAAAAGAATGTTGTCACTCTGGGGAAGACTCCTGATAAGGATGGTGAAAAAATTGAGGATATTACTCATAATGAAGAAATCAATAAGGTCAAGGAAGAAATTTCCTCAATTAACAATAAGTTCAAGGAAGAAATTTCCTCGCTTAAGATGGATATGTGTGACCTAAGAGGAGATATGTCGGACATGCGAAACATGTTAAGCACCTACATAGCTGAATCAAGAAAGGAGTTCTCAAGTGACCAAGGTGAGAATTCTAGGTCAACCACTACTAACACAAGCTTTAGTACTCCTATGGGATCTAGGAATTTATTTCCAAAGGTGGATATGCGCAAGTTTGATGGTAAGGATCCTCTAACATGGATAAACCAAATGGAGAATTTTTTTGAAGTACACCAAATCCCAAATGGACAAAAGGTCACGATGGCTTCCTTATATTTAGAACCAGATCAATTCATTTGGTATCGTTGGCTTTGCACTCATCGTGGTAAAAAGGGGCTCACCGTCTCATGGTCAATTTTTACAGAGGAACTCCAAGCACAATATAGCAATAGCGTCATAGACAACTTCCCTGACTAGCTAGACTTCAACAAACAGGATCAGTTAAGGATTATATTCAGCAATTCCAAAATCTATCCTTAAGGGTGGATTCAATTACGGAGGAAAACTTGAATGATTTATTCTTGGGTGGTCTCAAGGATCACATTCAACATGAGGTATGCATGTTTAGCCCTAGTTCCATAAATGAGTCTTTTATCTTAGCGCCGGGTAGAGGAGAAATATTTGATTCCTAAGAAGCAAGGGGCTAATGTGACAAGAGAGAAAGTATATTCAACACAACCTACTAAGTTGACTCCACAACAAATTGAGGAGAAAAGAGCAAAAGGCTTGTGTTTCAATTGTGATAGCAAATACAGTCGAGGACATAAATGTAGTGAAAAGAAATTGTTTTATATTGAAGGTCCCAATGAGGAAGAAGAGGAGGAACCCATACTAGGAAGTAAAGGGAGTCAAATGAGGAATCACATGATTCTCAACCAATCATTTCTTGTCATGCACTCTCAGGTTTCAGTGCTCCACAAACTCTCAAGGTGGTGGGGTTCCTAAAAAGCAGAAGGTAACAATGTTGATCGACTCGGTAGTACTCATAATTTCATCAACAAAAAGTTAGTTGCTCGTCTAAATTGTTTCATATATCCAGCTCCAGAGTTTCAAGTTTTGATTGCAGATGGTGGTATAGTTAGTTGTTCAGGGAAGTGTCATAGCATTAAATTATCCATGGGAGATTATCAACTTGATACCCCAATGTATGCGATATCCATGGGTGCAGCAGATATTGTTTTGGGAGTACAATGGCTTACTACATTAGGAATAATTGAGATGAACTTCCAAGAACTATTCATGAGATTTCAATCAGAAGGAAGGCTAGTAGAGCTAAGGGGGTTGAAGGCAAAATCTCCACAAATGGTAAGCTCTCATCAAATGTAAAAGTTAATTAAGAAAGGAGTGGATGGATTTGTGGCCCAACTATGTTCATTAGAAGTCTCTCAATCTATTACTCCTACTCATCCAGATTTGCAAGCTATAATTGATAGTCACTCAGTTGTTCTTGGAGATATGCCTAAAGGACTTCCTCCTAAGAGGGATCATTATCATGCCATACAGTTAGTCCCAGGGAGCCAACCACCGAACATCAGGCCTTACAGGTATCCACACATACAAAAGAGTGAGATAGAAAAAATTGTTGAAGAGATGCTAGAGGTAGGAATCATTAGGCATAGCCAAAGTGCTTACTCCTCGCCGGTGGTGATGGTACGTAAGAAGGATGATACTTGGCGCATGTGTCCAGATTATAGAGTGCTCAACATGTACACCATTAAAGATAAGTTTCCAATTCCAGTCATTGATGATTTGTTAGATGAATTAAATGGAGCTATGTTTTTTACCAAGTTAGATCTTAGATCTGGTTATCACCAAATTCGGATTAAGGAGGAGGATATTTGTAAGACAGCATTTTGGACTCATGAGGGTCATTATGAATTTTTGGTGATGCCATTTGGTCTTACCAATGCACCATCTACATTCCAAAGTTTGATGAATTCCATTTTTAAGAAGTTCTTGAGAAAGTTTGTATTAGTATTCTTTGATGATATATTGATTTACAGCAAGACTTGGGAAGAACATTTGCAACATGTGGACCAAGCATTACAAATACTTGAAGATCATAAAATCTATGCTAAGCCATCCAAGTGTGCTTTTGGTCTTACAGAGGTGGAGTATTTGGCACACATAGTTTCACATGAAGGAGTAAAGGTGGACCCTAACAAAATTAAGGCTATCATGGAATGGCCTATTCCAAAAACCATTAAGAAACTGAGAGGATTCTTGGGATTGATAGGGAACTATAGAAGATTTGTGAAGAATTATGGTAGTATAGCGACACCTCTCACCCTCTATTGAAGAAGGATTCTTTTCATTGGAATGAGTGCAATACAACATTTGAGAGATTGAAGGAAGTGATGTGTTCAACTCGGTACTTTCCACTCTGACTTCACCAAGGAATTCATTGTGGAATGTGATGCTTGGAAATGGGATAGGAGGCGTGCTTATGCAAGAAGGTCGACCAATTGCTTTTGAGAGTCATCAATTAAAAGGTAAGAATCTATTAAAACCTATTTATGAGAAGGAAATGCTAGCAATACTCCATGCATTGAAACAATGGGTAGCCTTATCTATTGGGTAGACATTTCAAGGTTAAGACAGATCATGATAGCCTAAAATATTTTTGGAACAACGACTATCTTGAAGAGCAACAAAAATGGGTCACTAAGATGTTAGGATATGACTTTGAGATTGTATATAAGAAAGGAAAAGAAAATATTGTAGCGAGATGCACTTTCAAGGAAGGATGAGAAAGATGAAGCCTTATTGTGTGCCCTTTCAATATTACAAGCAAATTGGGTGGAGGAAGCCAAAGTAGAGTGGCAAAATGATGTTGCGACTAGCAATCTCATCGAGCAATTAAAAAGTGATCCTAGTAGTTCAGATAAGTTTTGTTGGAAGGGAGATACTCTTTGGTATAAAGAGCATTTGTATCTCTACAAAAATTCCAACCTTAAAACAAGATTCTCACAGAGTTGCATGAGTCTCCAGTGGGTGGTCATTCAGGATTTTTGAAGACATATCATCAAGTCAAGCAAGATTTCTTTTGGGAAGGGCTAAAGGGTGATGTTCAAAAATTTGTGGCTGAATGTTTGGTGTGTCAAAGGCATAAAGGGGAGACAATTAAGGCACCAGGTCTCCTTGCAACCCTTATCTATTCCTAGCCAGCGTTGGGAAGAGATATCCATGGACTTCATCATAGGGCTTCCCAAATCTAAAGGTCATAATGTCATCATGGTGGTGGTTGATAGGCTCACTAAATATGCACATTTCATTGCATTAGCACATCCTTTTACAGCAAGTGTAGTGGCTAGAGCTTTTTTGGAGAATATCCAAAAGCTACATGGTACACCTAAAGTTATTGTTAGTGATCGTGATCCTATCTTCACTAGTCACTTTTGGAAAGATTTATTCTCATGTTTGGGTACTCAATTGGCTCTTAGCTCTTCATACCACCCTCAATCGAGATGGGAGAAAGGAGGTTGTTAATAAGTGTTTGGAAGGATATCTACGTTGTTTCACTTCAGAGAAACAGTCCAGTGGGTAGATTGGCTACCACTTGCGGAATGGTGGTATAACACTTCTTTTCATAGCTCATCAAAAATGTCTCCATTTTTGGCACTTTATGGATATCATCCTCCTTCCATCACATCATCAATTAAGGTGTACCCAAGAGTTCAGGCAGTAGAAGACCACTTGCTTCATCAACAACAAGTGCTTTTACCGAGGGACTCAGGAGAATTTAGCCATGGCACAAAATGAATGAAACAGCGAGCGAGACCAACATGCATTAGTGAAAGAAGTTTTGAAGTTGGGGATTGGGTCTTCTTAACTAGATTACTTACGACCTTATAGAAAGCAAATCTCACTAAAGCAGCAAAGAAAGAATAATAAGTTGTCACCAAAGTATTATGGTCCATACCAAATCATGGAAGATCGGTAGTGTTGCCTACAAGCTTGAGTTGCCACCTACAACAAAGATACATCCAGTTTTTCATGTTTCCTATTTGAAGAAGGTAATTGGGCATAATATTCCCACTCAAACAACACTTCCCGAGCTGGATGAAGAAGGAGAATCATTTGGAACCAGAGTGCATTTGTCAAACATGCACAAAGAAGCTGAGGAATATAACTCTCACTGAGTATCTCATCCAATGGAAGAATTTACCAGTTGAAGATGCACATGGGAGGATGAGGAGTTCATTCAAAAGAATCCAAACTTGATTAACATTGAGGACAATGCTTCTTTGAAGGGGCATGCTACGCCCTTAATATTATTGTACATCGGGTTATGAATAGTCGCTTGTGGCTATCTTAACTCTCTATTAAGTCATATTATCATTAGTATATTGTTATTTAGTTGTTTAGGTTGGCCTAAGTCTTATATAGGTGTGTCTAAGTCGGCCTTGGTGATATCCTTGGCATAAATAGGTATATATAGGAGGTTGTGAGTCTTATTTCATCATCAAGTGTGAAGTGTGTTCTCATTAGAGATATTTGGAGGTTTACCCCCTCGAAGTGGCTTTTCATTCTCAGTTATCATCAAGTATTTTCAGCATATTTCATATCATATTCTTCTATTGTGCAAGTTATTTCATAACAATCAATGATCTCATTCCTTTAACACAATCGCCAGCCATGTCATTAACCTTTGAGAAAATTTTCCATTGAGATTATAACATATCCGTCGATTTAGAACATGTGTGTCTTGAGAACACTTTAGTAATCTGCCCCTTAATACATTTAAAGTCGGCTAGTGTTTCCTTTACTCTTTAGGGTTCATTGGATGAGACACATGGTGCTCGCTTGTGTTTTTGCAATCAACCCAAGCACATTCGCGGGATGGCGGGGAATGACTCAAATCAAATGGTAGTTGGTCAGCGATAGCACAAATTTGATCCCCCATATAGGACACGTGGTGCCCGCTCGTGATTTCATGATCCTTCAATTCCCAATCACAGGATGGTGGGCACTGTTGATATCTATAGGAAATAGATCAATGGCAGCACTAAATCAACCCTTGCAAAATAAAACATTCATTAAAAGGAGAAGTAGGCATTACTAGCCAAATGACAAAATACAACATAAACTTGTTTTAAAAATGATGAAGCACAGGGTTATCCAAGACTTAGGGAAAAATAAAACCCAGCGGAGGAGATAAAATTAAAACAAAGGGGCCTGGCCTAGACAAGCCAATAAGACATAAGTCATTTTAAAACCCTTCAAAAAGGTAACAGCAAAAAAGATCCCAACCCAGGCATAAAGTAAACATAAGGGTTTTACATATAGGAAAAGCTAAAACCCCAACCTTAGGAATTTTCCAACACCATGAAAGACTAGAGACATAAGGCTGGGCATGAATGACAAACAAGGAGAAAATTTTTGAAGCTCCATTAGTGTAAAACCCTGCAGAGGAAATAAAGTATTAAAATCAAAGTTGGGTTTTAATTTTAATCCAGTGACGTAAGCCTAAGCCATTAACCCCAGTGGTCATGTCATCGACAGCTTAGCCAAAACCTTTCATTAAATACTAACCTTGCAATGTGTAGGTTTTTCAAATTTGAAGATATGGGAGAAGATCTCGATCGTACCCCGCCAACTCGCAGACCTAAGGTGTCGCCTTGTTATTTGGCACGAGGTCAACAAAAGGCAGATGTGTGTCCTGTATGGAATGTGGGGACCAAACTCAACTATTGAGCTAATAACCCATGGTTTTAGATCGACAACCAAGATCAAAAGCTAATGTAAATCTCTATTGTTCCCTGCTAGCTTGTAGGAGGAAGATGAAGGTTGGTTAAAAGATGTGAGGTCAATGAGATTGCGATGCATAGCTCAAGCCATCCAGTTTGAAAAGTGCATAGGACCTGTTGACATGGTAGTTGGTTTCCAATATGGATTAATTTTATTGGTCATGAGGAAGGGAATGATGCTTTGTTGGATGTCAAACCAAGTTAGCTCGAGATAAACCATTTGATCTACCAACTCTATAGGAGATTAGCGGACAATATTCAAAGTTGGAAAATGGCACATGGTAGTCATTTTATCATACAACTGGTGAAGCATTAATGAATTATTCCTTACTTGTGTAGTCACATCAATCTCAATCTGTGTGAAGATGTTGTTGTTGGCAATCATGAAGGGTGATCTGTGGATTCTCATGCAGCTCAAGTTAAATGGTGATAGTACATATGCCGCCAAATTACCATGTTTGCACATGAATTTTTACTAAGCATTGATGAAGGTTGCCATTACCTCGCACAATAAATACAAGAGGAATTACCTGCTAATAGTGTCATTATTATAGCAGTTAGAGCACTTTGTGGGCCGAGTCTAATCAAGTTTGAGTGCTTGTGTGACAAGAGAAAATGAGTAAGTCAGTAAGGAGGTCTATTCATTTGAGCTCAAAAAAGCTCGGTCCTGCTATTCAGGAAGGTGCTTTGGTTGACAAGCCCAAGCTTGTGCCCACTAGATGTAGTGGAAGGTTGCAATTCCAAGACGTTGGTGTTCAACTGGTAGATGACAAAGGCAAGCAGTCGGTGTGCTCTATTACTAGTGTCGGTAGGAAGATAAGGTATGGGCATGGCTCCTCTGGATGCCAACACTCATCCATTGACCTTACGAGCAACACTTCTAATGATGTAACCGAGACAGACTCTGACTACTATCAGTATTTACCTCGCTTCAATCACGGTCTATCCTCTGATGAGGAAGTGATATATGTGGTGTCATTGGCTGTTAAAACCCCAAGTAGACGGACTATAACCGTATTGGGCAAGGACAAGAAAGAAGAGGAGGCTAAGGTTTCCTCTCCTCCTCTCGCAACAACTAGAAGTGGGCGTGTATACCAGGCTCTGAGTGTTGGTAAGGGCAGGGTGGCGGGTAAATAAGAAGTTGTGTGGGATGTAAAATTTTGTGTTGATGATGTTGTTGTTGTTGGTGGTGTTGGTTTTGCGTGTGTGCCTTCGTGGAATTTTGGTTGCCTAGTTTTTTTGCATGGATAGCGACAAAGGGGATTTTGATGACAATTTGTGTTCCCTTTTCTGATGGTAGTTACAACTTTAGCGTTCCCCAGTTCATGCACTATGTTTTGCAGATTCAACATGTGGGAAGTTTTGAAATGAAAGTCAAATGCAATGGAGATTTTGTTCAAATGAAAATTTGTGGTGAAATTACATTTGAGCCCGAAGCTTGTTGCTCCCTTGTCATATAAAAGGGAATTCAAGGCTCATTTGTAGGGAGAGAACTGATGAAAGCTCTAGCTAGGTTTTGAGTTGAATATATGGGTAGAAAGATAAGAATAGAATAGATAGCCTATTTTGAGTTTTGGATGAATATATGCAAATTATCTTAAATTGTATGTAGATATGACTTATAAGCATGAATAAACATATAATTCTAATATATTTTCTCTCCTTATGTGGATTTGAGTGAATTTTGAATGAAATGTTAATGAAGTTGTCATTCTTCTTTTGAGAATTTGTTCAATTGTGTGTCTATGTTTTTGCTTTGATTCAAGAAAATCAATTAAATGCTTAAATGGAGTCATAATTTTACAATTATTTACAAAGGATTTGATAAGTAGTAATATATCAGAGAATTGAGCTCCATAATGCAAGGTATTATATGAGTAGTCCATTCTATTAAATTCTTGGGTCATTTCTACTAACGGTAAATGGGTAACTAAATATTTAACTGATGAAGAATAAAAGAAAATAATATTTAAATGGGTCACTCACTCACTCCTCTATCTCTCTCCCTTAACCCTAAACCCTAAACCCTAAACCCTTAAACCCTACCCTCTACCCTTAACCATCCCTTCCTTTTATGCTCTCTCTCCAAGTCTCTCCCTCGTGGCACCACTCCCTCTCACGAGGGTCTCTCACTCACTCACTCTCTCTATCTCAAGTCTCTCCCTCCTACCCCTTTTCCCTCTCTTAGGTCTTTCTCTCACTCACTCACTCCCCTCTACCCATAACCCTAAACCCTTAACCCTTAAACTATAAACCCTTAAACCCTCTACCCTCTCTCTCTCATTTCTCTCCCTCCTACCCCCTCTCCCTCTCTCAGTTCTCTCTCTCTCTATCACTAATTCTCTCTATCTCTCTCCCCTCTACCCTTAACCCTTAAACTCTAAACACTCTACCCTCTATCTCTCTCCCAGTACTTGTATCATGACCTTGATTCAACCATTGCTCTTCTTTTATTATGTGTAATAAATACACATAGTCTCCTCATTTTATCTTTATTGGACAACCACCTGTCACATATGTGGGTGACCTAACAACTCACGTTCCTATGTGATGTGTGACTGTCCAATAGGGTTATGTTGAGAGGGGCTTGACAACAACTTGAAATTCTTCCTCATTGTTTAAAAGATGCATAATTGAGCTTGATGCATCTATGAAGTCACTTCCTTTATAAACAGATCATGGATCTTCTTAAGAATATTGAAGGACATATCAACATAGCATGTTACATCTTTTGAATCTGTCTTTTCATGTCCTGTCTTTTTTTCCTTTCTTGTCATATCTTATGTTACTAGTCTTTTATGGTATTGGGAAAATCCTAAGGTTGGGGTTTTGTCTTTGATTTAATCCTTCTATCTCTCTCCCCTCTACACATAACCCTAAACCCTAAACCCTTAACCCTTAAAACCTCTACCCTCTACCCTCTACCCTCTACCTTCTCTCTCTCTCTCACTCTCTCTCAAGTCTCTCCCTCGTACCCCTCTCCCTCTATGTGTCTCCCCTCTACCCTTA
>VDFB02058242.1:465345684-465357084 GCA_007258455.2 Sequoia sempervirens | reverse complement strand
AAATCCTCCTATCATACATGTGAATCTCTGATATGATTAAAGAATTTAACTTATTCATTGAATAAGAGCAACAACTAGAACATATAGTAAAACATTACATTAAAATGGTTAATGAAATAATCCTTGATCAACTTTCATTAACAATCCATATGCACAATACAAAGGAGAGACTTGAAGACCTCAATCTATACATTCAGATTCATACATGTGTCCAAGACCTCATACTTTATAGACTACAAAACCTAGACCTTAAACTCTGATAGTAATCTGACTCTCTGATTCGGTGCCCTTCTCTTCAGATTTGGTTCTAATTTCTGACTGAAGACCCCTACAAATGATTCAGAAATTTCTTTTAAAGAGTCCTGAGATCGCCATCCAGCCCAGAGCCAGATCAACATGCCACCTCAGACCCCAATTGCATTGTAACCAATTGAAACTCACCGTGACCTTCAACAACTTCTTTGGTCACATAAATGCCTCTGGTCAGGTTGCTATAGGAAATACATTCCCACATGAATGAAGATCAATCAACTAGCACCAAATCTGTCACCAAATCCGCGCATCTAGACTCGAGCCATGCCATCCTTGTCCCTGGGCCGTCACCATGAATGTTGGATCAGTGGAGCCAACAACCTTCCATCTGTCGCCATGAATGCTCCAGGCCCTCATGCGCGAACATAACAGAAACCCTAAAACACATGAAATTGAAACTAGGCTATCAATTTTCCATGATCAGACAGTTGCCTTTTAAATCTCCATTAGCCATTGAAGCAGGCTACACCGTCGGCAAGAGGCCAGTGGGTCAGCGTAACATCCTAATGAAGTCCACATAGGATACCGAGTGCACCATTATTCATCATCAAAACAGTTGCTGAGACATTACCCCCACCATGTCGAAGGAAATTCAATCGCTTTCCCTATGCACCCCTGTTCATCGCAGTCGCTGTGACATACTCGGGTCTGTGAGATATCATATCGACCACATAGCCCTTTCCTTCAACATTCCTCCTTCTCTTCATATATCATTGTGACATCTTTACCTCAGGGTGACATCCTAGAGATTTCACCAAACTTCACCGAAGACATCACTTTCTTTCAAGTCGCTGTGATACTCCAATTGTTATATTGAAGCCTAGGAGTAGCCCCATGCCCTTCTTACATTTTGGTATAGCCAACCACAATCACCGAGACACTACATTGAAAGCCATTTGTCATACCAAAAGCATATCTTTTACCCCTCTGTTAGGTTTCCGTAACCTTTTGCTTCTCTTGCCGAAGAACACCAATCATGTGTATCGCTATAGCTTACAGCTCTCGGAGATACCATATATTGAGATTGCAATGCTAGGCTGAAGATCCATATATAGCGTTGTGTCAGTGTAACACAAGGATTTTCCCATTGACAACCAGTCCTCACATAACCTTTCCAGGACACAAATGCTATCATACTGACAAAGGCCACCTGCCAATGTATGTCACTATAGCCCACAATACTCAGGGAGACACTATGTAGAGAGTTCCATGTTATGCTGAAAGTCACCCTGGGACCACACGCTCACCAAGACATCGCCAACCTTATAACGATGTGTATATCAAAGTAAACCAATGTGTAAGGTCGATGAGACTGAAGTTCACTCACCGCGACCTTACACCGATAGCCATAACACATACAAATAAACATCCTTCACTCCATCGGGTTGGCATAAAAATAGAGACTCGCTGAGACATTGTGCCGAAAGTAGAACCTTCTGCCAATTGAAGACCACATTAAATCTCATCGCCAGGACACCAAGAATTCGGGGAGACATTAGCCTGACCACCAAGACAAATACTGATAGAAGCCTCCGTAGTCACCAACACAAGAGACATGTCTTGCCGACAACCTGCAACAAGAAATGATGAAAAATACATAGGTCAGGGAGACAATTGGGTACCTATGCCGACATGAACTAGAATGAAAAATATACATGACACAATGGATTCAAATGGATCACACGATAGAAAATGAGTGAGGCAATATGAGGAAGGGACAATATGCTAATGACAAGGGCTCAATTTGAACACTCATAGATGCAATTGATTATGAAAATTTGCAAAATTTTACTGTTCTAACAGGACCAGAGGGAGAAACACCCACCAGAAGTGAATTCGAACACGCTGAGCTCAACCCTTGTGGGAGCCCACTTAACCCATGTGTAAAAATGAGAAACACCCCAAAGCTAAAGATTTGTCATAAAAACCAAGAGCACACAACTAGACAATGAGAAAACCAGAAATGGCACTAACAAAACCCACGTATTATCATCCAAAATTCAATTTGATAACTCAAAAAATAGTGTCTGTGATGATTACTGATGTTGTTAATCATTTCATTCAATTCTCGTAGTTTTGAATCACATATATGTGGGTAACCAATCATGGTACTACTGAATTTGACACCATTTTTTGATGGACATTCGTTAGTCATTCGACAAATCTTTCTCAGACAAGTGACAAAATGACGAAAATATTTTCGTCATTGTTTTTTTTGTCGAAAGGTCGATGATGAATTAAAAGTCGAAATAATGGCGTAGATTCGTTGGTCATCGGCATCATAAAATGACTTAGATTTTTGTCAGAATATCAACAAAAACTTCATGTATCCATCATCGAATTACACCAGAAGTTCATCCCGATTTCGACGAAATGGGCGAGGAGTAGCATTGAAACAACACCAGAAGTTCATCGCCATTTCGAAGAAATAGGCAAGGAGTAGTGTTGAAACAATAGCAGAAGTTCATCACCATTTCGATGAAATGGGAAAGGAGTAGTGTTGAAACAACACCAAAAGTTCATCGAAATTGCGATGAAATGGCCAAGGAGTTATGACGAATCCTTTGTCGGAGCTATAGAAACTTCATCGAACCTTTTAGGCAATTCGTCGGTGGTTTTCGTCAAAATTGTGATGAAACAATGCAATGTTTTTAAAAAAATATATTCGTTGAAATGTACCATCGTAGAGAATGATGACTGATCATACATACAGACTGAAAGATGCATAGATGCATAGAAAAATAATTACACTTGAGATGAATGATCATACATACAGACCGCAAGATGCATAGAAAAAGCAATACACCTGAGAACAACCAAGGGCTAACAAGGGAAGGAGTTAAGAAACAAATCTACCTATCATCACAGTTCTGCTATTCCCCCGAGAGAATCTTGCAAAGACAAGTTTACAATACCAAGTCAAATAATATGAAAAATGCTTACTTCCATACAAATTAAATGATTATTCTCACAATAATTACAACAACAATTCCATCAAAGGTTATCCATGCTTCATAAGAGATGATTGATCATACATTTAAATTGCAAGATGCATAGAAAAAGCATTACACTTGAGAACAACCAAGGGCTAACAAGGGAAGGAGTTAAGAAACATCTGGATTGAAGAGAAAATGTGTAGGGAAAATGTTGAGCAGTGTCAAGAGAACAGAGCTTGCAAAACATATTCTTAACCTAATCAAGCTCTTGAACAACTTTAAAAAAAAAAATACTAACACATACATGAGACATGTAATGAACTTCCAATATCTGCTATTTTTTTCATTCATGTAGAGGTAGGTAAAGGAGAAATAATTATAAATGTAACACTATTCATAGTCTAGTAAATTATGTTTGTAATTTTTGTTTAGTTTTATCATTATACTACCCATCTAATACCATATTTTAATCTAACATTCAACTATCTCAGATCTAAAGAAGCACCTTCAATTAACCATTTAAAGTACTATAAAATAAGGTAAGAATTTTACTTGAGAAAGATTGGGTACACTTGTAGGATTAAAGTTCTCGCAATCCTTCCCGGGGATTTATTAGCACCTGGGAGACACAGCACGCAACATATGAAGTAATGGAATGACTACAAGTTAGTGAAATGGTCCTTAATATGTGATTGGTTTGAAAATTGATTAGTAGAAAATAAGGTTACAAATAGATCTACATAAAAAATTATGAGGACAATCTACTGTAATCATCAAAATAGATGAAAAGTGCAAAGGAAAGAGCCAAGTTACATCTCTAGAGCCTAAAAAAAGCACATGCAAGAAACATAAAAAAAAGAACAAACCAGTTTTTGGATGAATACAAAATGGTGCCTTCAGCAAGTGATTCATATACTTTCACACCTAACACAGGACATTAAGAAGATTTTAGTCTTCCTCTGTGAAATTAACTACTTACAGAATAAACCCAGAAACCAATATTATATACCTCCATGTCTAGCGAAGTGGGTATAAGAGAAAAAAAAAAATTCTTCAATGCACAGTACTAAAAAATATCAATGTGTGTGTAGGTTTGTATTACTAAAATATCATTTCACTACCTAAGGAAAATACGAAGAGTGATGTTTTAAATTTCAAATCTTCACATGGAAACCATGTACTACACATGCATATACAAGCATTATTTGAGCTCTAAACTATTCAAATATTAAGGATTTAATTAGCTATAAGATGGAAAGTTGTTGTTTTAGACATAATGCATTATCTTTACATATCTTTATTCACTCCTAGAGCTTCAGATAAATTTGTGTAAATGAGACAGAAATGTGAATCTTTTATGACAAAGAAAATTATTAAAAGGAGGGGGGAGAGAGAAAAGGGTAGGGGGAAAGATAATGCTTGAATGTATAGCAAAGTATAACATTTTGATCATTATAACAATGTAACGAATCTTAAGTTTGAAGCATTAATATCACTTACAACATTTATGATCAAGAATGAATGTAAGTAGAGAAATGTTTTCATACCTGTAGATGGTAAAAAATTTCATGGTTAAGTCAAAACTACTCCATCAACAATGAGATTGCCAAATATCCATGTATCTATCTCAATCAAGGCCTCTAAGCTATGAGTATCAATTTTTCCACTAACCTATTATGCACAAAAGTCAAATTTTAGAGTTATGTCACCACTAAAAACAGAAGAAACAGAACTTTGAAACCAAACCCACACACAACATAATGTGGTATTCATACAAAGCCATACAAACAAACTAAACTCAGAACATTGGAATGGAAACAACTTTAAATTATGATGTAGAGCATGGATTCAGGGTATAAAGAATCATTTTTCTGCCAACATAGTGAAAAGTTAGCGCTTTCTTTCATCTTTGCATATTGGTTTGATGCTTCCAAGCGATACATTTCTTATATTGAAAAGTGCATTTACCTTGTGAGCTTCTCTTTGTTTCGAGGCCGACGTGTTCTCTACTTATGATTATACATTGATGGTGGAGCTCATTGGCCCCTCCCTCACATCAGTCTCAATTCCCCATACTCGATCATATAACATTAATCATTCATTCATCCATTAATAACATATAACATCCATTCATTCATCCATTAATAACATATAACATTCATTCATTAACATATAACATTAATTCATTAACATTTTCACATTCATTCATTAACATATAACATTCATTATTTTAGTTTTTACATATTATCAAAATTATGGTTGTCATAATATGATTACAATCACTTTTTTTTTGTTTCTTTTTTGAAGCTAAAAAAAGTTGAAGTGGAGTATCATTTTCTAAATCATTTGTCCCCGTTTCAGTTGTTCTTCCCTCAGCTTGTGATCTTAATGTCGCCTAGTCCATGCTCATGATGTGAATGCGTACATAGCCAGAGGGTATCTTTACCAATAAGAAAGAAATATAAAAATAATATGTTTTATTATTATTGTTACAAGTATTTCATTAATTAAAAAAACATTAGAGTGGTTATGTTTACCTGATGGGTCCACATCATGTTCCTGAACTTTTTTTATAGACTCATGCTCAACATGCTAAACACCCTCTAAATCCTGATCTATAGTTGAAACATGAAAGGTTACATTAATTAATACACTAATTGAAATTAAATATGTTTAAGAGAACATGAGGGTGGTCCTATTTACCTGATGGGGCCACATCATGTTCCTGATCTTCTCTAGCCTGATCATGCTCAACATTTTGATCACACTCTACATGCTCTAAAGTTGAAACATGAAAGGTTACATTAATTATTACACCAATTGCAATTAAATATGTTTAAGAGAACTTTAGAGTGGTTGTCTTTACCTGACGGGGCCACATCATATTCCTGATCTTCTCTAGCATGATCATGCTCCAAAGTATCAGGATGCACACCATGACCTTCATCTGCACGTTGTTCTCCACCCTCACTAGGCTGCATTCCAATGTCATGTGTATTATTATCATTGATTGAATGTTTAAAAAAAATAGGCATGTAATTACTTTATGGTGGAAATTAATATTGAATAGATTGCACAAGTATTCAATTTTAAATAAACTTTATTGAGTTTATTTACCTGTGTGTCGGATGCAATGGAAGATTGTGTTTTGCCGGTCAAGACTCTTAGGCATTGATCCGCGACTCCACTTAACCTTCTTTGGAAGGAAATCTTGAGGTCCTCTTAAAACAGGAACTCTGTTGAATTTAGAGCCCTACATTTTTTGGCCATAAGATCATGAATTTTTCTTCTATAGTGATAAAACCAAAAAAAAATTCAATTTATTATAATTTGGATGCAATATTTCATTTTATTGATACTTTGAATTCATGCTGACTAATTTCATACCAACCATGACCAGAAGTTTGTGTTGCCCATGATTTTTATAGTCTTTCCTTCATTTCCTTGATGTGTGGGGCAGCCTATGAAAAGTTTGAAATCACGTTAGATTATGTAGAAAGAAAGAGTAATTAGTATATAATTGCATTGTTGATAGTATCACATACCTTCCTTGGCCCACTGGTGTCTTTCTTTTCTTCTTTTTAGCCTTCTTTCCATTTGACACCAGGTCCTTCCACTCCCTCTCTGGAATCATGGGGGGATGCTCGTATTTTTTGTTCTTCTCTAAATGTGACCTATATTGGTCCCTCACATACTTTAGATAGGTATCAACTTTCTTAAGGACCTTGGTTCGGTTGAATGTGTTATTACCAACCAACACAACTAAATGGTTAATGAGCTCATCTTTTAAATCTTGATTTGGGCATTCCACCGTGTACGTATGGTGGGCCCAAAGAGCTCCAATGTAATATCACTTAGATGTTTATAAAAAACATCATTTCCTGCAAAATGATCATGAGATGTAACAATCTAAAAGAGCGATCAATGAAAGTAAATTTGAATTGGATGATATATAATAATAATTAAACATTTTAAGTACTTGGGACCTTCTCTATCTTTATGGGAGATAAAATCTCGGTCACCACAAGTGTGGCTGGAAATGTCCTTAGTCATGGAGTCCAGGATTCCTTTCATTTCATCCCTCCGTTACTAGTGGCCCCTCTGCATCCCCACAGGTACATGTCGCCTGACACATGTTGGTGCCATGCGGTGCATTAATGGATCTGCATGGTGCCAGCCAGTGACCGATATTTGGAGATGATAATCCATAGACCTGCCGGTGATGTGATATTATGCATGGGAAGATCATGATGGACAATTGTACCAATATACTTACTCTCGGGCGGCACTTTGCAGTACCTTGATCATGGCCAGGAGCATCAAGAGGAGGCAAATAACCCTATAAAAACAACACATATTTTAGTTCATGACATAAAAGAGTACAAAATATAAAACCATGAATGAACTTATGTTATAATTAAAGACCTCATTACAGCTTACTTGCAATTTTTGTAATCTCTCAGTCAATACTTTAACCCTCTCTCTTACCTCATCTGTTTGAGGCACTATGAACATCAACTTAACCATTTCTTCACTGCATTTTTTTTGGATATTCTTTATCGTATCGAGAGGGTTTGTTGAATAAGCGATGTCATCATCAAAAAATATTGACTGCACCTCACTATGGATGCTCTCTTCTACTAATGGTTCCTTTCCCTAATCAGTCGATTGCAACAAGAATATTAAAAACATTATTGAAATTAACCCAAAAAACTTATGAAAAAAACATAATAATAAAACATTTTGCTCGTATCTAATTTGTACAATTACAATGAGGTAAACCTATCAGGTAGAAGTGCCTAAAGATACATCGCGATGTGTGCTTTGGGCCAGAGCCTTCTCTGTATGATCAATGTCCCCCTGTGACAAAAAATAAATATAAAAAAATATTACCAAAATGAAACCAATAGACTTAAGAAAAAAATATAAGAATAAAATGGTATATTGGAGTCATTAATTGGACGTTGGGTAAAATGGTACATAGTATGTGCCACCCCCATAGTAACTGTGTTTGTAACTAAGCGATTCAAATTTTAATTGATTAGCAACTCTTCCCCTACAATTATTGATTTTGTCACACATACGAATACACAGTTTCCCTCATGCGCCTCGAATATGCAATTGGGTTGACTATTTGTTGACCTAGGTCGTGTACTATTTATAAACCCTACAATATTCCCTGGTGCTTTTGGCCTTCCATCAATGTACATAGCCACTCCTTTATTTTGATCCTTATCTTTTAGTTGTATATAATTTGCTAACAGTGCATACCTACACATACTTCTGGTATATTGAACCAGTTGCATCCAATATTTGTAACTGTAATAGGGTCCAACATACTCCGTCAATTCAGTAACTTTTTGGTAATAGACCTTTATGTCGTCCATGCAAAATAGGCCCAAACCATGTAATGATGATGGTGCTATGCGATATATCCTGTCATTGACACAAAAATCATGGTTTATTGGAGGAAGTTCCTTGGGTACCCATTGTTTCCGTAGATGTTTGTACCTCAAGGGCACCTAAATGTCGCATATGCTCTCATCATCATAAGAACATGACCCCCCTTTAGCAAGAAAAAATTCTATACGTTTACAGAATTTTCTTCTAATCTTTTGACCTCTAGTTGATCTCCCTCTTTTAGACATACTACATGTCTCGCTTTCCTCTTCTCTTCCTGAATTTCCCTCTCTCAAGGAAGACAAATCTGAAAAATACCTATTTGGTGGTACCTGCACTCATAAGGATATTGGATGAAGTTCTTTCATGGTGATGTGATCCCAAGGTGACATTATGATTAATCTATCATTTCAACGCTAGAATTTCATAGGTTATAAGGTAATCAAGTCTTGATAGATTGCAAGCTATTGTTACTACCGTCCAAATGTATCCAATGCAGAGTAAAATCACACTTAGCGTTTAACTCCCAAAATTGTAACAAGTGTTAAATGTGACTATGGTTCTGGTTACACAACAAGACTCAAATGTATTCTCTAATTGTATCAGGGACTTTTGATCTTCCATTCAACTAAATAAGTTGAAGGGAAACACCACCAAGGTGTTTTATTGGACACTTACATGACTAAAATAGTAGCAAATTTACATTTAGATTTCCTTATGTCTAAGTGGTTAGGGATGGAGTGTGTACTAGGCCTAGTTAAGTCATCATAAGTTTATGCTTTGGCAATAATTTTTTTTTTTTTAAGTCATATTGAAATCTTCCCTATGTCTAATTTCTAGAGACTTTTGGTATGTTTTAAGGTAGGATGATTGATGAAAGTGCCCAAAGAGCCTTTCTCCATGGTATCCAGGTACACATAGTAGTGATCTTCTCTTATACGGTTGGACATGATTTAAAGAACTTAGCTAGGAATTATTCATTTAACCTAAGGCTTTCTCATAATGCCATCATTGGAAAAGTATGATAAAATTCTTCTATTATGAAGAATTGGTCTATGTTCCTCTAGTAATCACTATACATGTTTGTAAGGATAAAATGACTAATTGCATCAATAAAGAGAATCAACTTTGAGTTCTTCAAAAGATTATATTCCTCTATTCATAATTTTAAGGGTTTATTGTGTGGATAGGGTTGCATCACTTTCACAGAGAGGGAGACCTTAGCACCTTGTATTCTTTTATAATTTTCATTATTCTTATTTATTTTACACTTACATTTACAAATACACATACATATGCATTTACTGTTTTCATTTATTTCTCATGTAGTTTAATAGTTTGATCGATTTCATATTGTATGTGTTGAAGACTTTAGAATTTCAATTACATTAATTTATGGATATGTTGTATCTATAACACTACAAACCCATATGCTCTTTTCATTTACACTTTCATTTAGAAATACACATTTATATACATAGATATAGATTTCTTTAATGATATGTTGCATTTATTGTTCTAGGAGAGCATCCAGTAATTGCATTTATATTTACATTTAAAAATACATATACATACATACATACATACATATGTGTGTGTGTGTATGTATATCATTTATATTCAGTGTTCAAAAACAACCCATTAGGTCTGCACATGGATAAAAATTTATAAAATTAGATCTCCCATACATGTTTTGTTAAAACCTAGGCTTGAACCTCTCATTTCACATGCTTTTCTTCACAAAACTATTGAGGACAACAGCTATACCTTTTTTATTTATCATCCTACACTCTATTCATGCATCCTACAATTACAACAGTATCCATGGGGCCTCTTACACAAGCTACACTAATCACAAAAGTTGTAAGAGCCCCTTTATATCATGTTTTGACTACAAAACCCTCAAAAATAGGGTAACTCAAATTATGATTTATTCGTGAACTGTATGGACAAGATCAATAGCACCAGCTCATTCTTGGAGTCTTTTGAAAGAGAAGCAAATCAGGTGGCAGTTAAGTACAAACCTTATAGTGTCAAGGTGAATGAGGTGATCAATTTTGTTTGGCCAACTAATGAAGAGTACCATAATTGGGTAAATGTATATTTAACTGAGGAAGAGTGAAAAGGAGTAGGCTGCTAACGATTGAAAAACTAGTATTACAGTTACAATAGATTCCAATTTTTTTTTTGGTGACAGTCTAGGTGCAAAATTCTTGAATTTTTTTGGTGCCGCATCAACCATTCTCAGCGGGCACAATGAACAAGAAGATTATATGGGGAGATTGCTATTGTAACAAATTTTTGGAATATCCGCTGGCAGTGGTTCAATTCATCGGGTGATTATCGCAGGCTCGCCAATGCTTGTTTTCCTTCCTTTCTATAAGAAGGATTTCAAGGCCAAAAGTATGGGTTAGCAAGTTAGATTTCTTTTGGTTGAGTCTAGATGAAGTTGCGGCATAAAATTGTAAAGTCCGATGGTTTTAGGGAAAATGCAATTTCTAGGTTTTGAGTCAATTCCAGGTAGGTTTTGGAATTCATGGATTCGGTGATGTTTCATGACAAGATCTGTATCTGAATTGATATGATTAATTCAACCTAAGGTCTCCTTACTGTACAAGCATATTTGAATTTTGAATAAAACAGATCAAGGGTTGTTTCATTCATCCTGTATTGTTGTGTGGTGTGCATGATCTTTGTTTTGTGGGTTTAATTCAAGGAAATTCACTAAAAATGGGTTTGAATGGGATTGTAG
>VDFB02058242.1:465168778-465345584 GCA_007258455.2 Sequoia sempervirens | reverse complement strand
CCAATATACCATTTTATTCTTATATTTTTTTCTTAAGTCTATTGGTTTCATTTTGGTAATATTTTTTTATATTTATTTTTTGTCACAGGGGGACATTGATCATACAGAGAAGGCTCTGGCCCAAAGCACACATCGCGATGTATCTTTAGGCACTTCTACCTGATAGGTTTACCTCATTGTAATTGTACAAATTAGATACGAGCAAAATGTTTTATTATTATGTTTTTTTCATAAGTTTTTTGGGTTAATTTCAATAATGTTTTTAATATTCTTGTTGCAATCGACTGATTAGGGAAAGGAACCATTAGTAGAAGAGAGCATCCATAGTGAGGTGCAGTCAATATTTTTTGATGATGACATCGCTTATTCAACAAACCCTCTCGATACGATAAAGAATATCCAAAAAAAATGCAGTGAAGAAATGGTTAAGTTGATGTTCATAGTGCCTCAAACAGATGAGGTAAGAGAGAGGGTTAAAGTATTGACTGAGAGATTACAAAAATTGCAAGTAAGCTGTAATGAGGTCTTTAATTATAACATAAGTTCATTCATGGTTTTATATTTTGTACTCTTTTATGTCATGAACTAAAATATGTGTTGTTTTTATAGGGTTATTTGCCTCCTCTTGATGCTCCTGGCCATGATCAAGGTACTGCAAGTGCTGCCCGAGGAGTAAGGGTTGGTACAATTGTCCGTCATGATCTTCCTATGCATACATCACATCATCTGTGCCTATATTATCATCTGAAATATCGACAACATATACCATGCAGGCATCCATTAATGCACCCTCTGGCAGGGAACACATACCAGAACATGTGTCAAGACATGTACCTAGGGATGCAGAGGCCACTAGTACTGATGATGTTTTAGCAAACTTTCCTGGATCTTCCCGTATGACTAGTACGGGAACATTTCCAGTCACACTTGTGGTGACCGAGGATTTCATTCCCATAAAGATAGAGAAGGTCCCAAGTACTTTAAAATGTTTTAATTATTATTATATATCATCCAATTCAAATTTACTTATTGATCGTTCTTTTTAGATTGTTGATCCCATGATCATTTTGTAGGAAATGATGTTTTTTATTAACATCTAAGTGGTATTACATTGGGGCTATTCGGGCCCACCATACGTACACGATGGAATGCCCAAAATCAAGATTTAAAAGATGAGCTCATTAACTGTTTAGTTGTGTTGTTTGATGATAAAACATTCAACTGAACCAAGGTCCTTAAGAAAGTTGGTACCTATCTAAAGTATGCGAGGGACCAATATAGGTCACATTTAGAGAAGAACAAAACGTACGAGCATCCCCCCATGATTTCGGAGAGGGAGTGGAAGGACCTGGTGTCAGATGGAAAGGAGAAGGCTGAAAAGAAGAAAAGAAAGACACTAGTGGGCCAAGGAAGGTATGTGATACTATCAACAATGCAATTATATACTAATTACTCTTTCTTTTTACATAATCTAACGTATTTCAAACTTTTCATAGGTTGCCCGACACATCGAAGGAAATGAAGGAAAGACTATAAAATCATGGGCAACACAAACTTGGCTCTGGTGGTTATATGAAATTAGCCGCATGAATTGTAAGTATCAATAAATGAAATATTGCATCCAAATTATAATAAATTGAATTTTTTTTGGTTTTATCACACCATAGAAGAAAAATTCATGATCTTATACAAAAATGTAGGGCTCTAAATTCAACAGAGTTCCCACAGAAGAGGACCTGAAGATTTCCTTCCAGCAAGGCTATGGAGTCGTGACTGAATGCCTAAGAGTCTTGACTGGGAAAACACAATCTTCCATTGCATCCGACACACAGGTAAATAAACTCAATAAAGTTTATTTAAAATTGAATACTTGTGCAATCTATTCAATATTAATTTCCACCATAAAGTAATTACATGCCTATTTTTTTTAAACATTCAATCAATGATAATAATACACATGACATTGGAATGCAGCCTAGTGAGGGTGGAGAACAACGTGCAGATGAAGGTCATGGTGTGCATCCTGATACTTTGGAGCATGATCATGCTAGAGAAGATCAGGAATATGATGTGGCCCCGTCAGGTAAAGACAACCACTCTAAAGTTCTCTTAAACATATTTAATTGCAATTGGTGTAATAATTAATGTAACCTTTCATGTTTCAACTTTAGAGCATGTAGAGTGTGATCAAAATGTTGAGCATGATCAGGCTAGAGAAGATCAGGAACATGATGTGGCCCCATCAGGTAAATAGGACCACCCTCATGTTCTCTTAAACATATTTAATTTCAATTAGTGTATTAATTAATGTAACCTTTCATGTTTCAACTATAGATCAGGATTTAGAGGGTGTTTAGCATGTTGAGCATGAGTCTATAAAAAAAGTTCAGGAACATGATGTGGACCCATCAGGTAAACATAACCACTCTAATGTTTTTTTAATTAATGAAATACTTGTAACAATAATAATAAAACATATTATTTTTATATTTCTTTCTTATTGCAGCATACCTCTGCTTGCAGCGACATCCACATCATGAGCAGATGACTAGGCGTACATTAAGATCACGAGCGGAGGGAAAAAAAACTAAAGGGGGACAAGTATTGATTTAGAAAACGATACTCCACTTCAGCTTTATGTAGCTTTAAAATAGAAACAAAAAAAAAAGTGATTGTAATCATATTATGAAAACCATAATTTTGATAATATATTAAAACTGAAAGAATGAATATTATATGTTAATGAATGAATGTTATATGTTAATGAATGAATGTTATATGTTATTAATGGATGAATGAATGAATGTTATATGTTATTAATGGATGCATGAATGATTAATGTTATATGATTGGGTATGGGGAATTGAGAGTGATGTGAGGGGGGGGAGGGGCCAAATGAGCTTCCACCATCACGTGGTTGGCCCTGTTAAGTAGAGAATATTAAGCTATTCTGAAACAAAGAGAAGCTCAATAAGGTAATGCACTTTTCAATATAAGAAATGTATCGTTTGAAGCATCAAACCAATATGCAAAGATGAAAGAAAGTGCTAACTTTTCACTATGGTGGCAGAAAAATGATTCTTTATACCCTGAATCCATGCTATGCATCATAATTTGAAGTTGTTTCCATTCCAATGTTCTGATTTTAGTTTGTTTGTATGGCTTTGTATGAATACCACATTGATTTGTGTGTGGATTTGGTTTCAAAGTTCTGTTTCTTCTGTTTTTAGTGGTGACATAACTCTAAAATTTGACTTTTGTGCATAACAAGTTAGTGATAAAATTGACAGCTCTGAAGGGTTTAGAGGCTTGATTGAGATAGATACATGGATATTTGGATCTTGTTGTTGATGGGAGGCTTTGACTTAACCATGAAATTTTGTACCATCTACAGGTATGCAAAAGTTTCTCTACTTACATTCATTCTTGATCATAAATGTTGTAAATGATATTAATGCTTCAAACTTAAGATTGTTTCATTGTTATAATGATCAAAATGTTATACTTTTCTATACATTCAAGCATTATCTTGCCCCCTACCCTTTTCTCTCTCCCCCCTCCTTTTAAGAATTTTCTTTGTCATAAAAGATTCACATTTCTGTCTCATTTACACAAATTTATCTGAAGCGCTAGGAGTGAATAAAGATATGTAAAAGATGATGTATTATGTCTAAACAACAACTTTCCATCTTATAGCTAATTAAATCCTTAATATTTGAATAGTTTAGAGCTCAAATAATGCTTGTATATGCATGTGTAGCAATAAGGGAGCCTATGTGAAGATTGAAATTTAAAACATCACTTCGGTATTTTTCCTTAGGTAGTGAAATGATATTTTTAGTAATACAAATCTACACACACATTGATATTTTTTGGCATTGCATTGAAGAATTTTTTTTCTCTTATACCTACCCTCGGCTAGACATGGAGGTATATAATATTGGTTTCTTGGTTTATTCTGTAAGTAGTTAATTTCATCGAGGAAGACTAAAATATTCTTAATGTCTTGTGTCAGGTGTGAAAGCATATGAATCACTTGCTGAAGGCACCATTTTGTATTCATCCAAAAACTGGTTTGTTCTTTCTTTTATGTTTCTTGCATGTGTTTTTTTTAGGCTCTAGAAATGTAGCTCGGCTCTTTCCTTTGCACTTTTCATCTATTTTGATGATTACAATAGATTGTCCTCATAATTTTTCATGTAGATATGTTTGTAACCTTATTTTCTACCAATCAATTTGCAAACCAATCACATATTAAGGACCATTTCACTAACTTGTAGTCATCTATTACTTCATATGTTGCAGGTTGTGTCTGTGTGCCAATAAATCCTGATGATTGCGAGAACTTTAATCCTACAAGTGTACCCAATCTTTCTCAAGTAAAATTCTTACCTTATTTTATAGTACTTTAAATGGTTAATTGAAGGTGCTTCTTTAGATCTGAGATAGTTGAATGTTAGATTAAAATATGGTATTAGATGGGTAGTATAATGATAAAACTAAACAAAAATTACAAACATAATTTACTAGACTATGAATAGTGTTACATTTATAATTATTTCTCCTTTACCTACCTCTACATGAATGAAAAAAATAGCAGATATTGGAAGTTCATTACATGTCTCATGTATGTGTTAGTATTTTTTTTTTTAAAGTTGTTCAAGAGCTTGATTAGGTTAAGAATATGTTTTGCAAGCTCTGTTCTCTTGACACTGCTCAACATTTTCCCTACACATTTTCTCTTCAATCCAGATGTTTCTTAACTCCTTCCCTTGTTAGCCCTTGGTTGTTCTCAAGTGTAATGCTTTTTCTATGCATCTTGCAATTTAAATGTATGATCAATCATCTCTTATGAAGCATGGATAACCTTTGATGGAATTGTTGTTGTAATTATTGTGAGAATAATCATTTAATTTGTATGGAAGTAAGCATTTTTCATATTATTTGACTTGGTATTGTAAACTTGTCTTTGCAAGATTCTCTCGGGGGAATAGCAGAACTGTGATGATAGGTAGATTTGTTTCTTAACTCCTTCCCTTGTTAGCCCTTGGTTGTTCTCAGGTGTATTGCTTTTTCTATGCATCTTGCGGTCTGTATGTATGATCATTCATCTCAAGTGTAATTATTTTTCTATGCATCTATGCATCTTTCAGTCTGTATGTATGATCAGTCATCATTCTCTACGATGGTACATTTCAACGAATATATTTTTTTAAAAACATTGCATTGTTTCATCACAATTTTGACGAAAACCACCGACGAATTGCCTAAAAGGTTCGATGAAGTTTCTATAGCTCCGACAAAGGATTCGTCATAACTCCTTGGCCATTTCATCGCAATTTCGATGAACTTTTGGTGTTGTTTCAACACTACTCCTTTCCCATTTCATCGAAATGGTGATGAACTTCTGCTATTGTTTCAACACTACTCCTTGCCTATTTCTTCGAAATGGCGATGAACTTCTGGTGTTGTTTCAATGCTACTCCTCGCCCATTTCGTCGAAATCGGGATGAACTTCTGGTGTAATTCGATGATGGATACATGAAGTTTTTGTTGATATTCTGACAAAAATCTAAGTCATTTTATGATGCCGATGACCAACGAATCTACGCCATTATTTCGACTTTTAATTCATCATCGACCTTTCGACAAAAAAAACAATGACGAAAATATTTTCGTCATTTTGTCACTTGTCTGAGAAAGATTTGTCGAATGACTAACGAATGTCCATCAAAAAATGGTGTCAAATTCAGTAGTACCATGATTGGTTACCCACATATATGTGATTCAAAACTACGAGAATTGAATGAAATGATTAACAACATCAGTAATCATCACAGACACTATTTTTTGAGTTATCAAATTGAATTTTGGATGATAATACGTGGGTTTTGTTAGTGCCATTTCTGGTTTTCTCATTGTCTAGTTGTGTGCTCTTGGTTTTTATGACAAATCTTTAGCTTTGGGGTGTTTCTCATTTTTACACATGGGTTAAGTGGGCTCCCACAAGGGTTGAGCTCAGCGTGTTCGAATTCACTTCTGGTGGGTGTTTCTCCCTCTGGTCCTGTTAGAACAGTAAAATTTTGCAAATTTTCATAATCAATTGCATCTATGAGTGTTCAAATTGAGCCCTTGTCATTAGCATATTGTCCCTTCCTCATATTGCCTCACTCATTTTCTATCGTGTGATCCATTTGAATCCATTGTGTCATGTATATTTTTCATTCTAGTTCATGTCGGCATAGGTACCCAATTGTCTCCCTGACCTATGTATTTTTCATCATTTCTTGTTGCAGGTTGTCGGCAAGACATGTCTCTTGTGTTGGTGACTACGGAGGCTTCTATCAGTATTTGTCTTGGTGGTCAGGCTAATGTCTCCCCGAATTCTTGGTGTCCTGGCGATGAGATTTAATGTGGTCTTCAATTGGCAGAAGGTTCTACTTTCGGCACAATGTCTCAGCGAGTCTCTATTTTTATGCCAACCCGATGGAGTGAAGGATGTTTATTTGTATGTGTTATGGCTATCGGTGTAAGGTCGCGGTGAGTGAACTTCAGTCTCATCGACCTTACACATTGGTTTACTTTGATATACACATCGTTATAAGGTTGGCGATGTCTTGGTGAGCGTGTGGTCCCAGGGTGACTTTCAGCATAACATGGAACTCTCTACATAGTGTCTCCCTGAGTATTGTGGGCTATAGTGACATACATTGGCAGGTGGCCTTTGTCAGTATGATAGCATTTGTGTCCTGGAAAGGTTATGTGAGGACTGGTTGTCAATGGGAAAATCCTTGTGTTACACTGACACAACGCTATATATGGATCTTCAGCCTAGCATTGCAATCTCAATATATGGTATCTCCGAGAGCTGTAAGCTATAGCGATACACATGATTGGTGTTCTTCGGCAAGAGAAGCAAAAGGTTACGGAAACCTAACAGAGGGGTAAAAGATATGCTTTTGGTATGACAAATGGCTTTCAATGTAGTGTCTCGGTGATTGTGGTTGGCTATACCAAAATGTAAGAAGGGCATGGGGCTACTCCTAGGCTTCAATATAACAATTGGAGTATCACAGCGACTTGAAAGAAAGTGATGTCTTCGGTGAAGTTTGGTGAAATCTCTAGGATGTCACCCTGAGGTAAAGATGTCACAATGATATATGAAGAGAAGGAGGAATGTTGAAGGAAAGGGCTATGTGGTCGATATGATATCTCACAGACCCGAGTATGTCACAGCGACTGCGATGAACAGGGGTGCATAGGGAAAGCGATTGAATTTCCTTCGACATGGTGGGGGTAATGTCTCAGCAACTGTTTTGATGATGAATAATGGTGCACTCGGTATCCTATGTGGACTTCATTAGGATGTTACGCTGACCCACTGGCCTCTTGCCGACGGTGTAGCCTGCTTCAATGGCTAATGGAGATTTAAAAGGCAACTGTCTGATCATGGAAAATTGATAGCCTAGTTTCAATTTCATGTGTTTTAGGGTTTCTGTTATGTTCGCGCATGAGGGCCTGGAGCATTCATGGCGACAGATGGAAGGTTGTTGGCTCCACTGATCCAACATTCATGGTGACGGCCCAGGGACAAGGATGGCATGGCTCGAGTCTAGATGCGCGGATTTGGTGACAGATTTGGTGCTAGTTGATTGATCTTCATTCATGTGGGAATGTATTTCCTATAGCAACCTGACCAGAGGCATTTATGTGACCAAAGAAGTTGTTGAAGGTCACGGTGAGTTTCAATTGGTTACAATGCAATTGGGGTCTGAGGTGGCATGTTGATCTGGCTCTGGGCTGGATGGCGATCTCAGGACTCTTTAAAAGAAATTTCTGAATCATTTGTAGGGGTCTTCAGTCAGAAATTAGAACCAAATCTGAAGAGAAGGGCACCGAATCAGAGAGTCAGATTACTATCAGAGTTTAAGGTCTAGGTTTTGTAGTCTATAAAGTATGAGGTCTTGGACACATGTATGAATCTGAATGTATAGATTGAGGTCTTCAAGTCTCTCCTTTGTATTGTGCATATGGATTGTTAATGAAAGTTGATCAAGGATTATTTCATTAACCATTTTAATGTAATGTTTTACTATATGTTCTAGTTGTTGCTCTTATTCAATGAATAAGTTAAATTCTTTAATCATATCAGAGATTCACATGTATGATAGGAGGATTTGATAAGTAGTCTTTTAGATCTGATCACTAGTTGTGAGACTAATAAGGTTAGTTTCACATAGACTTTAATGTCTAGAGTAATGGTTCCTTCTACTTACAGGTTAGTATGACTCCTAGCCCAAGAATAATGGCACTAATCTGATATTTGTTGTATATCTTTAGGGTTCTAGTCTTCTTGCTCAAGATCAATCATTTTATTTAATCAATCTTGTTTGATGTCTAACCCTACCTCCTGGTTGTTGCAAGTATTGAGCTACTGAGAATCTAGCCCCATTTGAGGTCCTCAATGCTTGGAATTAGGAGTTATCTGCTATAAAAAGCAATGTTTGGTCTTATTTGTGGCATTGTGTGGGTATACCCGCCCTAGTTCTATAGAGCGTAAAGTGCAGAAGATCTCAGTTTGTGACTGGATCTTGTCAGTTGGTCCAAGCCCTCTGAGCTACCCTTGATTGGAGTTGGCTACTCCATAGGTAGAATAGGATACCAACCTGGTTTGCAAGAAAAAACAACCAACAGATTAGCGACTCCATTGGGGAGAAACTGAATCCAGCCTTACAAGTCATATTGTGTGCAATAGAGTCATATTTTTGTTTGCCATGTTGGTGTTGTTCAAGTGGTGAAGGATTGTTGGCCTGGAGAAAGTTTTGTTGTAGTGAACTTGAAAGCTACAAGACCTATGGTGCTCTGCTGGTAGAACGAGCTCAGAGAAGGACTTATATGTGTGTGAGCTTCATACTTTTTGAAGTTTTGTCCTCTGCAAAGAGGTGGCAACTTTATCAAGGTGAACCTATTGAAGATTTGAAGAAAATTTCTAGATCTGCAACATCTCCAGGTATTCTTCATGTATTTGAACATCTTAGAAAGTAATAATGTGTTTCCCTATTTAGTGATTTAGCACTACCAGAGGGAAAGGTAGTAAATAGTGTTAGCACATTTCCATTTTCTGGATATGTTGAATATAGTTGCAGTTCCATTGTAAGATTGTTGTCTAGTGCTCAGAGTCTCAATTTGTGTGGATGATGAGAATGTATTTATACACCCTGAGGGTGGTCATCCACTTGTTTTGTCATATGCTAGTCATTATTGTAATTGTGCATAGTTAGTGAGCCTTGATTTATTATATCTATGGATCATCAAGCCATAAGAAGGACTGTTAAGAGGCTTCCTAAGTCTGATAAAGACCCAAAGACGCACAAGACCAAGATAAGGCTTGAATGGAAGGCTATATTTGAAAGAGGTCTCAGAGAAATGGATGAGAGACACCTAATTTTTCAATGTCTTAGAGATAGTAAAACTGTATCTACTTGTTAGGTTATCACACCAGTTGTTAATTCTTTTGATCCATTGTATGCTTAGTTAGATTTGTCATGGGTTGATTACAAAGTTGAGTGTATGTCAGCTCAAGTGTATGAGAAGATTCCTAGATTTGATGGATATAATGTCTATGGAGGAGATGCACATGTCGAGAGTTTCTCTAGTTTCATGGAGAAACATTCTTTTAAATATCAGGATACATGGATGAGATTTTTTGTCAGATCCCTTGAAGCTAGAGCTTGGGACTGGTATTTGAGTTTCCATGATATGTCTTTTCCTTGCTGGGATGGATTAGTGGCTACTTATAGAGGACAATTTGCAAGAGATCCTTTAGACCTGGTCAAAAGGTTAAAGCAAGTTAAGAAACAAGATGAGGAGTCAAGTGTTGATTTAAGTCATAGATTTGCTACTGCCTCGTCACTAATCCCATAAAACTTTAGACATAGCACTCCATGTTGTATCCACATGTATTTTGAAGCTTATGAAGAAGGATCTAGTGCATTGTTGAAAGAGTTCAAGATACTGAGCATGTAGATGGCTTACACAGTCCTAGATAGTCTAGAAAAATAGAGAAATGAATATATATAGAGCCTGTTGTCTTCATTTGTCAGCACCCATGCTGATAAAGATAACAACTCTGTACAAATGGATGATCAGTCTTCTTTAGACAGGTGAATAGTTGAGAAGATTGAAAGTGATGGTGCTGCTTCATCAGATGATGAAGAAGTTGTCTTTGAACAACTTGCAGAGGTGATGCCCTAGGCAGAAGATCAGAGGTTGAGTCTCCCAAGCCAAAAACCCGAAGAGGAACATCAGTTGGACTAGCTCTTTGAAGAAGGGAGGTGTAATCAGCAATGTGATGAGACAGTTAAGTAGTTCAAGTGCACAAATGAGTGCAGTATTGACACAAGTCTTCACGAGAAGATAAATGAAGTTGCTGATTTAGGTAGTGCTCTAGAGGATATCAGATTTGACTATGAGGATGTGGAGTTTCACTCTCATGAAGGTAATCTTTTTGAAGATACCTTGGGATATCCTAATTTGCTGCTTGGTGTTGCATCCAGTTCTGGTGAATGTCAAGTAGGGGATGAAGTGGTTGAGAGGGTAGGTCAGAACATTGACCTACTAAGTTGTGAACAAGTATCAGATTTATTGACCACATAATACCAGAGGTATGCACACAACAACCCTCGGTTGTTAAGGGAAACTCCTATCGACCTTGACACTGATGATGACCTTCAAGAAGCATGGTCTAATACAAGTGAGTCTGGTTCAATCATTGATGATGAACCAGTTGATCATGATGTGTATGACAAGGTGCAATTTCTATTTGATGACTTAGATGAGCCTAGGCATGAATCTTTTCACATGGATAATGATGTTGATTTATTTGAGCCCTCACTTGGGGTGTTTGACTTTGATCTAAATGCTGATGTGAAGGATGAATCAGTGCACACCATTGAACCTGGGATGAAGAATATGTGTATGTGTTGCAGTAACCAATGCACAGATACTCCTGAATATGAGTTTTTTGCCATTGACATGTGCAGTGATGATTTTCATGTTAATGAAGAGGTTGTTTATCAGAGCTTTCAGTTTGATCTGCAGACTAATTTTCATGACAAATTTTGTGATGTCAAGGATCAAGTGGACTATGAATGTTTTTACTTCCCAGTCCAAGAAATTGAGCATTCAGTAAAACATAACCATGAATTGTCCAGGGAAATATGCCATGATGATTGTGATCTCAAATCAATGTCTGATTGCATGTTGTAGTTTGACAATGTTGTTGGTGGCATTGGAAAGCACAGTAATTCAATGGGACTGGCCAGTGACCAAGCTAGTTTGTGGACAGTTCATGACAGTGTTATCAGATTTTGTCTATGGAAGGCAACAGAGAATCAAGTTTTTGATAGAGGTAAAAGTTGGCTCTCATTTTTCCTTTTTGCTGCGTTTGCTAACCCTGTCCGATTAGCTCCTGGTCTATTTTTGGCCTATTGTTTCTCTAGTTTTCTCTCCTAGTGATCTAAATTCTTGCAATACCCACCAGGGGCATACATCCCCAACTAGAGCCTATGTTAGTGCCATTTCTAGTTTTCTCATTGTCTAGTTGTGTGCTCTTTTTTTTTATGACAAATCTTTAGCTTTGGGGTGTTTCTCATTTTTACACGTGGGTTAAGTGGGCTCCCACAAGGGTTGAGCTCAACATGTTCGAATTCACTTTTGGTGTTTCTCCCTCTAGTCCTGTTAGAACTATAAAATCTTGCAAATTTTCATAATCAATTGCATCCATGAGTGTTCAAATTGAGCCCTTGTCATTAGCATATTGTCCCTTCCTCATATTGCATCGCTCATTTTCTATCGTGTGATCCATTTGAATCCATTGTGTCATGCATATTTTTCATTCTAGTTCATGTCAGCATAGGTACCCAATTGTCTCCCCAACCTGTGTATTTTTCATTATTTCTTGTTGCAAGTTGTCAGAAAGACATGTCTCTTGTGTTGGCGACTGCAGAGGCTTCTATCGGTATTTGTCTTGGCGGTCAGGCTAACATCTCGCTGAATTCTTGGTGTCCTAGCGACGAGATTTAATGTGGTCCTCAATCGGCAAGGGGTTATACTTTCGACACAATGTCACAACGAGTCTCTATTGTTATGTCGACCCGATGGAGTGAAGGATGTTTATCGGTATGTGTTATGGCTATCGGTGTAAGGTCGTGGCGAGTGACCTTCGGTCTCACCAACCTTACACGTTGGCTTACTTTGATATACACATCATTATAAGGTTGGCGGTGTCTTGGTGAGCGTGTGGTCCTGGGGTGACTTTCGGTGTAACAAGGAACTCTCTACATAGCATCTCCTCGAGTATTGTGGGCTACAACAACATACATTGGTGGGTGGCCTTTGTCGGTATGATAGCATTTGTGTCCTGGCGAGGTTATGTGAGGACTAGTTGTTGGCGAGAAAATACTTGTGTTACACTGACACAAGGCTATATATGGATCTTTGGCCTAGCATTGCAATCTCGATATATGGTATCTCCGAGAGCGGTAAGCTATAGTGATACACATGATTGGTGTTCTTCGACAAGAGAAGCAAAAGGTTATGGCGACCTAACAGAGGGGTAAAAGATATGCTTTCGATATGACAAATGGCTTTCGACATAGTATCTCGACGATTGTGGTTGGCTATACCGAAATGTAAGAAGGGCATGGGGCTACTCCTAGGCTTCGATATAACAATTGTAGTATCACAGCAACTTGAAAGAAAGTGATGTCTTCGGTGAAGCTTGGTGAAATCTCTAGGATGTCACCCTAAGGTCAAGATGTCACAGCGATATATGAAGAGAAGGAGGAACGCTCGGGGAAAGGGCTATGTGGTCGATATGATATCTCACCGACTCGAGTATGTCACAGTGACTGCGATGAACAGGGGCACGTAGGGAAAGTGATTGAATTGCCTTTAGCATGGTGGGGGTAATGTCTCAATGACTGTTTCGATGATGAATAATGGTGCACTGGGTATCCTATGTGGACTTTGTTGGGATGTTATGCCGACCCGCTGGTCTCTTACAGATGATGTAACCTGCTTCAATAGCTAATGGAGATTTAAAAGGCGATCGACAGCCCAGTTTCAATTTCATGTGTTTTAGGGTTTGTGTTATGTTCACACGTGAGGGCCTGGAGCATTCATGGCAACGGATGGAAGGTTGTTGGCTCTACCAAGCCAGCATTCATGGTGATGGCCCTGGGACAAGGACAGCATGGCTCAAGTCTGGACACGTGGATTTGGTGAGAGATTTGGTGCAAGTTGATTGATCTTCATTCGTGCGGGAATGTCTTTCCTACAGCAACCCTACTAGAGGCATTTATGTGACCAGAGAAGTTGTTAAAGGTCACAGCGAGAGTTTCGATTGGTTACAATGCAGTTGGGGTCTGACATGGCGTGTTGATCTGGCTCTGGGCTGGATGGCGATCTCAGGACTATTTAAAGAAATATCTGAATCAATTGTAGAGGTCTTCGGTCAAAAATTAGAACCAAATCTAAAGAGAAGGGCACCGAATCACAAAGTCAGATTACTATCAAAGTTTAAGGTCTAGGTTTTGTAGTCTATAAAGTATGAGGTCTTGGACACATGTATGAATCTGAATGTATAGATTGAGGTCTTTAAGTCTCTCCTTTGTATTGTGTGTATGGATTGTTAATGAAAGTTGATCAAGGATTATTTCATTAACCATTTTAATGTAATGTTTTACTATCTATTCTGGTTGTTGCTCTTATTCAAGGAATAAGTTAAATGCTTTATTCATATCAGAGATTCACATGTATGATAGGAGGATTTGATAAGTAGTCTTTTAGATCTGATCACTAGTTGTGAGACTAATAAGGTTAGTTTCACATAGACTTTAATGTCTAGAGTAATGGTTCCTTCTACTTGCAAGTTATTATGACTCCTAGCCCAAGAATAATGGCACTAATCTGATATTTTCTATATGTCTTTACGGTTCTAGTGTTCTTGCTCAAGATCAATCATTTTATTTAATCAATCTTGTTTGATGTCTTACCCTACCTCCTGGTTGTTGCAAGTATTGAGCTACTGAGAATCTAGCCCCATTTGAGGTCCTCAATGCTTGGCATTAGGAGTTATTTGCTAGAAAAAGCAATGCCTAGTCTTATTTGTGGCATTGTGTGGGTATACCTACCTTGGTTCTGCAGAGCCTAAAGTGTAGAAGATCTTAGTTTGTGACTGGATCATTTCAGTTGGTCCAGGTCCTCTGAGCTGCCCTTGATTGGAGTTGGCTACTCCATAGGTAGAATAGGAGACCAACATGGTTTGCAATAAAAAACAACCAATAGGTTTCACCTTGTTAAAGGGTCGCCGTTAGATATGAATAGCTTCCATAAAACGTCCTTCATGCTACTCCCTGTGTCCTTTTAGCAGAATGCCTATACGCAAAACTTGCCATTTCTATCACTGTATTGACTTTCCACTATGCGGGTTCTTCCACCCTTAGGACCATCCAGTTCTAACAATGGTAGCATGATAGTACCCTACATTCTCCCCTCTACAAATGGCATCCTCACGTCTCGTGTCTACCAACACAGATCATCGAACTTTAGAAAAACACAACATTGCTAGTCTTTCGAGCCTAGCATGCATTTTAATGTGGAAGGAATCTTTGATGAAGCCACCAAAAGGGATGGATGATTAAATGTGGTGAAAAAAATTTAGATCATTGGGGGCTATCCATCATGAGTGTTGGCCACCCGAGTACTAACCAATGATGCAAAGTCGAATACGCATATGGTATCACCTCTCTTTTGTTACCACTCAAAGGAATGAATGCAAGAATGGCTCTTATTATGAGGGGAGAAGGCCTATAAGTTTGATTTCATGATGCCTTTGAAATGGCATCATGGGATTTGACATGGAGTTACTACCAACAGAGAGGTTTCAATAAATAAACGATGTAAGAGCAGAGAGCCAACATAGTTGATGATGGCAGGGGGATTTTTGTTTTATAGGAATTTTCTCACGAAATGTTGACTGGGTTTCACCATTTTCAAACAACATTGTTAACATGACCGTCCACACTATTATCTTCGATGACCCTCTTCACTGTGGAGCCTGCAACTCTCATAGTTGTCTATCTCTCAGCCATGACAATTTTCTTATGATGGGGGTTCTATTTCTTTTTCCCTCTCGCGGGTAGCGCTATAAACTTTTCCCTTCACGATCCATCTTCATAACCACATCAACATTCATACTCAAAGATTAGGAGACGTGGATTGAGGGTTCTACTCTCCCTGTCCCAGTGTAACATTTCCACCACCACAAGATAGCAGAGTTCTCACCTCTGGTGGATACGACGACCTAGGTGACTACCTTCTAATGATGTGTTATTGTTGCTATTGTTCAACAATGGAGTTTCACACATTCTCTCCTGCCACTCTTGGGAAACATTGAACAATGAAATGGTTGTCATGGCCACAAGGGACATGCATAGTGATAGGGATGATCCATTGAGAGTAATTTGAAGATAGCTATAAGAATCTGAGTGGTTTTCACTGACACACCCATATATGTACTGACTGTGTAAGAATGGATTTTTGTGAATATGGGAAGAGGTGATGGTTGTCAAAGGCATACCAATGCAATACCATGAGCATATTAACTAATGTGCAACCACTAATTCCTTCATTGAAGTTATATGAAACATGTTTCGAGGATTACTTTCTAGTTCATATCTGGTTGACTCGTAGGGCACTCATCTACACTCCAGTTCAAAAGCAAAGGCTACAAACATGAAGCAAGTAGGATTGGAGAAAATAGAATATATGTATATCTTGTGGGCTTCTATGATGTTGGCACCATCACGCAGTGGGTCATTCGAGGGGATCTCATTTAATTAATGCCAAGGTCCTCATTTTCACTACCTCATGTCCTCACAACATCAGTAGATAGTAGAACATTGCCTCCTAATGCCAAATCCTGTGGTGGACTGTGTAAACTTGTGAGATGGTGGTGTGCAGGAGTTGGTATTGTGGGGGCCACCACTACATATAGGGTTTTTATTTAAGTGGAATCCTCACATTCGCTACCTGCATTCTATTTCCATAGGGTATCCAACACCATTGTGATTGAGAACATGATGAAGGGATGTGCAATAATGAAAATGGTAAACTCCGGTATCTAGGTAAATAGTTTCTGAGGGATGGAGCACTTGACCAGGAATAGGTGTTTTAAGTACATTAAGTGAGATTATTGGATGCTCAGGCTAGGGTAAAATATGCAAATCAAGCATCAAGCTAAATTAAGAGGGGGAAATGATTCTAGGCCTGAAATGTGATTTTTAATGTCGCTCCATTATCTAGTTGTGACTGGGTCATCTGAATTTCCCTTCCCTAGTAGTATTATTACTTCTCATTGGTTGCTTAGAGGATATGCAATGATAGGGTTATTTAAATTGTGGTTAAGTAACCAGTTAAGATATGCATTAAGTGGTCACATGGGCACCAAATGGTCATATTCAAAGTTTATATCATTATTTGCATAACCTTAACTTGATCTACTATCTTGTGCAGGGCTTTGTTTACAATAATCATCAAAGGAGCTTGCTACAAGAGGAAATTGCACATGACGACTGGTCCATGGGTACGCTTCTATGAGAATGTGTTGGTGCTAATAAGGATGGCCAAAAGAGGGATGTTATCCTAAACAATGATTACCTCGCTGAATGGGCTGACAAACAAGTGATAGCATGCCAAGGAGAGATAGCACCCAAAATACAAATGACTATTTTCCAAAAATAGAGGTAAGAGGAGAGGCTATTGTATTCTTCATCAAATGATTGTGATCCATCTGGATTTGTCCCTCAGATTAGGGCTAATCAATCCATTGATGCAATTCATCATCAAGGCCCATCCAATCCATCTGAGGATGCTACAAATCCATCAAACAGAAGGCAGCCTTCAAATAGTTTCTGCTACGGTAAAAAGGGTAATTAGCTAGAAGACAAAACTACTATAGCACCTGGGCACTGCAAGACAAAATAAGAATAAGACAAAATATCTATTTTAAATTCCTTTATAATTGGGGGTAGGTGAAACCGTAATGTAAACAAATCTAGGACACTCATTGTGAATTAATCTTGGCCATTCATTCTCCTTTTCGAAAACTATAAATAGGGGTTTCCCCTTCATTTGTAAATGGTTGGAAAGCTAGTGTAAAGGAATTCTGTAGCAATAGAGAGCTACATTGCATGATTTATGGGTGTTCATCTTGAGTTTTTTCATTATGCATGCATGATTCTACTTCCATGTTAGTTTTAGTTGTTAGTTTCTTGAGTGGAAGTGATAATGGTGTTTGTTATTATTGTATTTGATGAATTTCTAGCTCATGCTTTTTGTAGTTTGTTTATGATGAATCACTTTGTAAAGCTAGTCTAAGCTCCCTTACTTCATTGCTGCAACTTAGTTCAATTGCATGTTCATTATGTGTGTGTGCAATCTAAAAATTTCTAGTGCTTAGAAGATTGCACTAGTTTTGTGTAACTGTAGGTTCCCCTTGACCAACCAAAACTTAGTTTAGGAAGTTTGTCTATTGTAGCAGCCTCCATGATTACTATTCATTCATAACTTAGGTCTAGGAACTATTGAAATGATGGATGCACAATGTCCCTAAAGTTGTAGCCTTCAAGAGGACCTTTGCTAAGGAGAAATTCAACCACACAAAGAGTGTTGCAACTAAGGGCATGAAAATAGAGATTTCTATTGATCTAGAATATGAGATGACTACAAATGTACAAATTCCCTAAATATATAGGCATGAATTATATACAAGATGCAATATGATGTTTCCATGTGTCATGATCTAACATGTGACAACATGTGAACCCTACCTAGGAAATGATAAAAGATTGAGATAAGTTCTAGAAGGACAACTCATCTTCTAGAAGGAATCTTATCCCCTACAAATATGGAAAGGGGAATTACCCCATTATTTATGATTTATTTGATAATGTAACCTAGGACTAAATTAATGCAAGACCTAAGTTAACTTATGCTAGTGTAATAAATAATTAATTACACTAACACCCCCCATAAGTGAAACTTAGGGAGGAGATGCAATGATTATGCAAAGATGATCATGATGATGGGTCTCGACTACATGATGGCCATATTAGGTACCCGTTTACATGATGAAGATGAAATATGGAACAAATCTCTCACAATCGGAGAAAAGGGGAAAACCCAGAGGGAACAAAACCCCTCTCCAAAAAGGAGATGAAATGTAGAGAAGTGAGAAAGGATGGAAAGGATGGAGGACCCCCAAATACCCCCCAAGGACACCATTTATCACATGGATACAATACAATAAATGGAACCCCATAGGGAGGAAAGAGAGAGACTATATAGCCCCCTTAGAATATGTGATCACCTGGAGAAAAGGTAATATTTTGAAGACAAAACATGATCTAGTTTTGACAAACAACTTGTCTCCCTTTCAGAAGAAACAAAACCAACTGTAACTGTAGAGATACTTCCCATTCTAGATAGGAATTGAAGGAAGGATGGATGAAAGTGGATGATGATGATGTATCTGAACTCTACTTGTGTGTCTCCTATCCTAAAGATGAAGATGCCACAATCAATGAAGAGGGTGACAAACCAGGACGATGGAAATTGATGCTGAACAATATCCAAAGATGGTGATGCAATGATTGTGATGGAGACTAGATTGCCCCCCAAAATGAAGTGTCCTCAAAACCATTGAAAGAAGTCTGAAGCAAGAAATGTGTCCAAACCACATGTCTCTCGCTAGGAAGAAGAAAATCCAATGGCGGATGCTGAAGAAACTCCAAGTCCAGAATGAAATGAGAGGGAAGAAGTCTCATATATGAAATCTTTGAACATAAACCAAGTGCCTCCAAGATAGTCTCAGGATCCCCAATCAAGGTTGAGACAAAAGGATGAGTAGACTCAAGAAAACTCTCCAAACTTAAATCTAGATAGAGGAGAGATGTCCTCTCAAGAATGTCCTCCAAACCTATAAAAGTAGCCAAGTTCGTGATACCTGAAACAAAGCCCTCATGTGATGTCAATTTTGGAAAATTGAATGTGTCCTAATGGATGATGATGGAAGCCTCAATCAATGACTCTGGACAAGGAATCACTGAATGTGAAGGGATGCCAATAGTCTCTAATGGAGAAGAAGGAACATCTGAAGAAACCTTGTCAACCTCTTCAGAAGATTCAAGGCAATCCAAACAAACAACCTCTTGCATAGCAATAGCACCATGGGGCACCTCATCTGAGGAATGACATTTTGAATCATGACCATCGGGGAAAGGCGGAGTATCTGAATCTCCATATATCTCCCAAAGCTTAGTCCAAAGGATATGAGGATAATCACAATGATCAATAGTACTCAAAACATTACAATCAACTTGCATTCCAATGATTTCCAAGACAGTATATTTGCAACAACTCCAAGAAAATTCATGAATACCTTCACTTGGATGGAGAACTATACCATACAAATGTGGCAATAAATCAAGTGATTGGAGATGGTGTATGATCCCATCTTGCCATTATTTATAGTTTCCCTTGTGCAACATAACTAGAAAAAGAGAATATGCAAGCCCCATAATGTACTATCAAATTTCTGTAGAAACCAAGACACTGACCTTCAACAATAAATGGATACTTCCAAAGATGATGTGCAATTGAAGTGATGCTACCCGGATCAAATATTATTTTCCCAAGCTTCACGATATCCAAGTTATTAAGTAAATGCACCAAATTGAAAAAATCAATCAAGGAGTGCCTAGAGTTGAAATTGATCAAAGTGTTTGAACTAATGCAAAAATGTTTGAATTATCTTCTTGATGCTACTAGAATCACCGAAATTTGACAATCTGATCAGAAGTTATGAGCCTTTATGTCCAAACAAGGTTTTTGACTTCAGTGGAATGTAGATTTTTTTGCTAGAAAAATTCTATAGAATGGATGTCACCACTGGAAATTAGACCAAATCCTCTTTTCGACAATATCTTGTTTGCTAAATTTAGATATCGTGGGTGAAAGTTATGAAAAAATGAAGAAAAGGCCTAGATGAGGCACTTTGCAGGCTAAACAGGGGCAAAAAATAAGCCCTTAGGTGCTAACCTTCAGTCGTTGATGTGACCTCGGGCTATGAGTGGCAAAAAAAATGGGCTCCCTCCTTGAGTGGAAGAGGGGCTGAGAAACAGGCAATGCGGTTTGTACAATGGTTGCTCCGCTCGAATAGAGTGAACTCTTTGGTTTTTGATGGAACCAAGGGCTGGGTGTGTGATCTTTGTGGGAGAAAAGGATCTAGTTGGTGAACAGTTGGTGAGGGAACAAGCTAGCTAGCGAGTAGATGGTGGCTGACTATGATGGACCAACAGAGGACTGTCGATAGTGGTTGGTGAATGGAACTCGAGATCGACGGAATGAGTCAGCTATGTGATGAGCTAACAGGTACCTTCCAGTAGATAAATACCACCAACAAAATATTTTTGTAGACTTTTTGAATTTTAAAAGTGCCGACGAATTGATATTTTAGATTGTTTTTTTAATATTGAAATAATTGCAATTAAAAAACCAAAATAGAATGCCGACCAAAAATATATTTATATATCTACAGAGAATATATGCTGACTGAGAAAAATAAATCAAACCCCAAATTTTTATGCCAATAGGGAAAAAATTAAACCCAAAATTTTAATAAAATGTCGATGGATTATAGTCTATAGATTAAAAAATCATTTGATGCCGACCAGTAATATTAATAGGCGGTTTGATTTTTTTGCAAACTAAGGAGAAATACCCAAAAAAAATTTTTTTTGCCAAAAAGATATAGAAATTAGCCCGATTTTTTTTTCTAAAATAGAAAATGTCTCGACTAATTTTTTTTTCCTTAGACGACAGCTGACCATGATGATTTTTTACTACAAATTGTATGAATAGTACGGTTGATTTTGCAAACCCAAAAATACCTCTGATGGCTCTCGGGTTTATGAATCTAATTTTGATGATTGGACAAGCAATCCTAGGGTTTTGATGCCTTTTAAAGACAATGGCAAGCTCAGATCTGACTCAATTTGCTTCAAAAATTAGCTTGGTCCTCAGGTGGAGTCAAGTAGCCTGCAATGGAAACCTTCAAGCCTGTAATGAATCTTTCTTGCCCAACTTTCCTGATCCTGGGATGAACTCTCACTAGAAAGGCTCTAATACCATGTTGAAATGATGGATGCACAATGTCCCTAAATCTGCAGCCTTCAACATTAGAGATCTTGGCATAGTGTTCTGCAATTTGATTGTGGAAGATTGTCTTTCAAGAGAGGTGATGCACCTATGCATTACATGTGTTTAGAAGTGCATAAAACACCCATCAACACCTTACTAGTATTTTCTTTGTTTTCTTTTTCTTGTTATGGGTGTGATTGCATATGTGTAATGTGATCCCCCATGCTATTTTGTTTGATGTCTCTCTCTCTTTGTGAAATTCCTCTGTGTATCTAAATTCTTCTCTATTTCATGAACATTTTATCTTTTTCATTTGTCTTGTGTTTTCCTTTTGGGGATGACACAAGGTGTCAAGACATTTGGGTCTCTTCCATGTTGACCCAAAAGATTTTCCTTTTCTCTTTTATTTTTCTTGTGTTTTCTTTCTGGGGATGATACAAGGCATTGAGCGATTTAGGTCTCTTCCATGTTGACCTACAAGGTGTTTTCTTTGTTTTTTCTCTCTTTGTGTAGTTATTCCTATTCCGTGAGTATTTGGGGATTGATGATGATTCCAATCTCTCTCAAAATATTGTAGCAAATACATGCTAACTCTGAATCCATGGATCCCTTATGTGTTATTTTTGGGATTTCATTTTGGGGGAAACCCCTTTTCATGATAAGGCTTCATTTGGAAACATATAACTTGGAATAGGGCTTTCCAAATAATCTCTCATGTCCTCTTTATTTTTATCATTTATTATTTAATAGTTTAAAGTAATTTCTCACAGCATGGTGTTTAGCAATTTCTTTAAAGTGGGGGCATAAATTGGCATTATTCTTTTGCATTTCAATTCATGTTTCATTGTGTAGTCTCCTTACTTCATGTGATGCATCTTTGAATTTTTGGTGACATTGTCTGTGATGTCCTTCAAGAGCGTGATCTCTTTTAACATATTATATTCCTCTTAGTAGTTTCAACTGACACACTACATCCCCTAAGTTGTGAATCTTCTATTCTTTGATTGGTCCTCTCTTGGAGACATTAGGCATGATGTTCCCTAAGTTAATACCTTACAGGGACTAAGAAAAACTCCCTTGAACATACCTTACACTATTTTGTATTTACATTATCGGTTATATGACCACCTTACATAACACACTTTTCTTTCCTATGGATCCATCTTATTTGTTCATGGGTGTCAAGCATATGAAGCTTTGCTTGCCTCATTAATTCTTGTTGTTCATTTTGTGTGGTGCCTTATCAAAGTTATTATGAGGTATAGATTTGGTATGGCTACCATATTGGAGTTGAACTTAGGTGTGACTTTCCCATAGCCACTTGCTTGTCTATGTGAGTGCACAACGTCCATGTGCATATGTTTCTCACTGGGGGATCACCTAGTGGACGACCTGAGGTTCCACTAGCCCTTGTGAGTATTGGTTGGTTTGCATAGTGGACATCGTGTTCCACTTGTAAACATTTTTGGACAAATAGCTTAGATCTAATCCACATCGTGTGGGACAAATGGTTGAGGCTTGATCCAACCCTTTTTGTTTTTATTTTTCTTTCGCTTTGTCTTTGGTAGTGCATGCTTGTGCCTTTTTGTTGCTTCATGCATTATTTGCATGTGTGTTATTTTGTGCCTATGTTGGTTTGTCATAGGATGTTAATCCTGGGGGCTTGTTCAACCCTCTTCATCATTGTCATCCTATCTCACTAGCATTGGTACACTTGGATCCCTCTTGATGCGAGTCTGTTTACTTTAGTGTGAATTTGAAGCAAGTTCCTCCTCTTAGTAAAGTGGGGGATAAATGTAGTGTAAAAAAATGTATCCCTTTACATTTTCACACTTGTTTGGGCCCTCCCTGCTAAAATTGGGCTTCTTTATGCCTTATTTGCTCCTATTTTGCATCCACAAGCTTTATTTAATGCATCTTTATGAGGATAATCTTGACACATATCTAATAACCAATCATAATTTAATGATTTTGGATTGTATGACCAATATTTAGTGATTTGGGACTCATACGCCACCTTGGTTGTATGGATCCCACCTAATTTTTGGGGCCTAGTCCTAAATTTGGCATTAAACTTAACATTTCTTGAAATTTGTGTCCCAAGCCTAGGCTACTAGGACTCATACACCCCAGCTAGTGTATGAGTTGTGCTTAGCTTGGACCTATTTTAAATTCAAATTCTTGGTGAGATTTTATTCTCCTAGATCTAATGTGGGCTTGTAGTGTTGTAATTTCAGGAAATTTGGAATAAACAAGTATAAATACAAGGTTATTTCACATATTTTCTCCTAAAAAATTTCATGACGAAATGTGATCTAAGTATTCAAGCATTCTAGCAATTCAAGAACATTCAAGAGCTGATTATCATGCATTTTGGAGCTACAATCAAGATTCAAGTTGTTAGTTTTATGATCAGATGTAATGCATAGAAAATTAATTCAAAATCAGACACAATAACACAACATATACCCTGGGAAAACCCTCCTCTTGACGGGAGAAAACCCAACAACAAATATCTCTCTATAATATAACAATAACGGCAACAAGTCTCTTTACAATGAGGCCAATCTTAAGGCCGATATGCAACACCTTCACAAGATGCAATGATAACAAGTAATCAACACTTCCTTGTAACTTAGATATGCCCTTAAGAAATTGGCTATCTACTCTTGATAATTCACAATCTGCACTTGATTGATTTTCCCTTGAAGAAATCACACTTGGAAGAGAAGAAATACTCAAACTTGATTGATGCCCAAATGGAGTGGAATGATCTTGTATTTATACAACTTGAAGGAGATAGGTCGCACCTTTTCATACAAGGTCAGCCATCATAAAAATATAATTTCAATTTAATAAATACAATTTACAAGGAAGTTTAGCCAAGAAGATAATTACAAAGTTGCCATGTGAAGCACATCTTTACATTGAATAATCACATATAAATAAGGAAGTATGAAGCCCGAAGCTACAATTACATCAACACTCCCTCTTAGCTAGGGAGGAATGCTTCTTGCTACACAAGACACAACACCTCATCATGATGTCAACCACAATGGCTACAATCATATGTGGAAGAGGAAGATATTACCTCATCGTGATATCATCTATCACCTCATCATGATATCAGATATCACCTCATTGTGATATCAGATATCACCTCAACATGATAACGTGATATCAGATATCACCTCAACGTGATATCAGATATCACCTCAGCGTGATATCAGATATCACCTCAGTGTGATATCTACCATAATGGCTACAACCATATGTGGAAAAGAATGATATCAACTCATCATGATATTAGATATCACCTCATTATGATATCAACAATAATGGCTACAACCATGTATGGTATGTAAAAGTGTTCATCACTTGCATGATGTTGTCACCTGAACATGACTTTCACCATGGCTCTCCCAGAGGGTGAAACACAAGTACAAAAAATCATCACAGACTCTCTCATGCGATGCTATCATGGAGTCACACACATGACATCCACCATGGCTCTCCAAGAGGGTGGAAACAAGGGCTTTCACATCAAACTTATCTTGTAGAGAAGAATGCATTAACAAGGTATTTTACCTTGAACTTCTCTCAGAGAGAAGAACTCATTAAATAGGATCACTAATACTAAGACTCCTCAGTTAAGGCTATATTCCCCACCATACCAAGCTTATCTCAAAAGTACACAAACTTTATCCTAGATAGAGGATTGGTGAGAATGTTTGTTGTTTTCTCATTAGTGCTAATATACCCCAACTATATAGCTTTCCTCAATACCATATCTCTGATATAGTTGTATTTGATCTCAACATGTTTAGTCATGTCATGAAACACATGATTGACAAAAAGATTCACACAACTTTGATTATCAGAATGAATGATAGTCAACTTCAACGATTGTCCAAACAATCTTGGAAGGAGTTTCCGAAGCTACACTACTTCTCAAGCTGCCACACAAGCTACAATATACTTGGCCTTTGTAGTGCTCAGTGCCATTGAATATTGCCCCCTATTACACTAGAAGATCATCGTAGACCCCAAATTGAAACAACATCCAGAGGTGCTCTTCCTATCAGCAACAAAACCTTCCCAATTAGAATATGTATAACCATATAGCTTCAAATCTACACCTGAAGAATATCTCAAGCCATATCCAATTGTGCCATGCAAGTATCTCAGGATATGCTTCACTGCAACTAAATATATTTTCCTTGGTTCACAAATGAATTGACTAAGTGCACTCATTGCATATAAAATATCTAGTCTAGTATTGACTAGATACACCAATGATCCAATCAACTACCTGTACATCGTTGGATCCACCAGATATGAACTAGTTGTAGCCTCTTACAATTTATGCAAGTTGATCTCCATAGACATAGGCATGGATTTCCAATCCATGATACCAAATCTCTTCAAGATGTCACTAGCATACTTCCCTTGACTCAGAATAATCTCATCCAGCTTCTGCCATACCTCTAAACCAAGGAAGTAGTGCATGTAAACAAGATCCTTCATTTCAAATTTAGAAGCTAACTCCTTCTTGCATGAGGTGATCTTCTCCAGTAAGAAATAAATCAAAATAAAGAACCAAGATCAACTAGATTACCATCTTCTTCAGGTTTAGTAGGCTCCCTCTGAATCTTCAAGTACTTGCATCAACCTTCTGACCTCTTTATCCAAGATTTCCTACAACACTTGCCTTAGATAAATGTTTTCCAGCACACACCTCTAGTACTATAGAGAGTTCAGAATTGTCCTCCTTGACCTCATCCCGGATCACTCTATTCTAAATAGGTTTGTGGAGCTACCAATGTCAAATCCAGATGACTGTCTTGAGCAATTCTAATCTTAGCAACTGAAGGGATCCTCTAAGGATTTAGCACCTATCCTTGCAATACAATAATCTTCACTTCTTCTCAATGAGTTACAAAATCCCTCTTGATCCCTGCTTCAAATATTGCAAAGAAGATTTATGGAAGTGAACTCCCTCTAGTCGCAAACTCGGTCCCATGGCTGCAAGTTGTAACTTCACGCTTGATGATTTCTTTGGTCGGAATTACTTCCTCATAAGATGCCTCAAGCTTTTCATCACTAGGTAATCTCTCATCACCTTCTTGCTCCTAGATCTGTCCTGAAAGCATTTTAGAGAGAGATTACTAACCGTTTATAATTATCCAAAGAAATATCAAGGCCAGAATCATACAAATTTTACTATCTCAGGTTATAGCATGAATACATAATAATTTATGAACAATATTAAAACATGAATAAATAAATCAACCTAAAGAGAAATATATCAAAAGATCAGAATGAAGGGATAAAGAAACTTATCTTTATGGAATTTTGATATAACTCTTTCTTCCATCTTTTACTCCTCTCAAGAGTGCTAAACTCAGAACAACAAAAGATAATCTACACAACTACAACTTTCTTGAATGCATTATGCAGTTAGCATGTAGAACCAACTCTCTCCAAGAGTTCAATGTTCTATCACAGTTCATGCATTAGAGAATGATATTGATGTGACCAACTAATCACCATCAAAATTGCAATTCTCTTTTTATTTTAGAGTCACACTCAAAAATCTTCACAACCAGCATGAAATAACTTGCAATAAATGAAATTTTCAAAGGATCTTATACTAGTGAACACAATTCAAGAGAAACAACTATCTCTCTTTACTAATTACAAGATCCAACTAAATGATATAACTCAACAAGCAAAGAATACTTATCTCTTTAAATATTTTGAAGGATGCAAATACTAGACGCAGTAAGATATATTGCTCTTGCACACAGATCAACACACAACCTTCATGGCTTGAACACAGGCCCATGTCTTAGAATAGAAATTCCATAGAGTCCTTCTGAGGAGAGATATCATCCACATCCACAAATGAAGCATGTTGATTAAGCCTGGTAGGGAAATCTTTTGCATAGTGACCAAACTTGTCACAATGAAAACATTGGACTTTGGAGAGGTCCCACTTCTAGTTCTTGAATGTGGAAGCACCATCAACTCCTTTATCTATATATTCCTCTTGAAATATCCTTTCTTTCCACCTTTCCCTTTCTTCTTCAAGGATTGAGTGAAAATAAAATGAATGTATTCATTTGTAGAGCTTTGACCAATACCTCTTGCAGCCAACCTAGACTCTTCTTGAATACAATCTACCCTTAAATGATCAAACTTGGGAATTTTCAGTCTTGTGCTAATTCCTTGAATGTAAGACTCCCAAGATGAAGGAAGACCATTAAGATCCAACATGGTCAAATCATTGACATCAATAATATGACCAATGGTAGAGAGGTGATCTCTCAATTTGGAAATCTTCATGAAGTAAGTGATGATAGATTCTCCTTCTGCCATATTAACATGATGTAGTTGTTGCTTCAGTGCAAGAGCCCAGTTGGTGTTGTTGATTTCATACATCTCCTCCAAGTTTTTGAACATGTCTCTTGTCATCTTCAACTTGGAGACAACAGGAACGATATGATCCTTCACAGAATCAACTAGCATCTTCTTTGTCTTGATATATTTCTTCCTTCATTCAACTTTCTCTTCCTCATCTGTAGGTTCGGGAACTTTTCTCTCCATAAACTCAACCAATTCATTTTCCTCCAAAGTGAGAATAATTTTGAATCTCCATGAAGTGAAGTTTGATGCTCCTTTGATTCTATCCTCAATCTTAAGACTGTTCACCATCTTGACGAAGAGATAGAGATAGACAATAATGAGAGAGAGAAAAGAGTATCATTGTAAGACTAGATCTAATCAAGATCTTCTTCAAACCCACTCTGATACCATGTTAGTTTTATGATTAGATGTGCAATGCACAAAAAAATAATTCAAAATCAGACACAATAACTCTTGAGGGGAAAAACCCACCAACAAATATCTCTCTATAATATAACAATAATGGCAACAAGTCTCTTTACAATGAGACCAATCTCAAGGCCGATATGCAGCACCTTCACAAGATCCAATGATAACAAGTAATTAGAACTTCCTTGTAACTCAGATCTCCCCTTAAGAAATTGGCTATCTACTCTTGATAATTCGCAAGCTGGACATAATTGATCTTCCCTCGAAGAATTCACACTTGGAAGAGAAGAAATAATCAAACTTGATTAATGTCAAAATGGACTGGAATGATGTTGTATTTATACAACTTGAAGGAGATAGGTCGCACCTTTTCATCCAAGGTCGGCCATCATAAAAAGATAATTTCAATTTAATAAATACAATTTACAAGGAAGGTCAGCCAAAAGGATAATTACAAAGTTACCTTGTGAAGCACCTCTTTACATTGAATAATCACATATAAATAAATAAGTATGAAGCATAGAGCTACAATTACATCAACACAAGTTCATCATGTCAAATTCATCATGCATCATGTTTTTTTTTTAGCTAACATTGTGGTGTAGGTTCTTATAATTCAAGCAAGCATTCAAGTCAAGATCCATAACATACAAAGATCTACATTCATATTAGCCATTTCAAACAAGATTTTAGCCTTTTTTACAAGGGTTTGGTGAGTTGCAACATAGCTTATTTGTTCATTCATCATTCCTTCATGCTACTTGATTTCATTTCAAGGTTTGATTACCAAAATGGGGTTTGACCAAGGAAAACCCTTATCTAATAAAAAAACATGTTTCCCTCTCTTTGATGTGTGATTTGCAGATTTATGTTGAAGATCCATTGAACAGAAAGATTGGAGAAAGTTGTCAAAGTTGCAAAGTTGTCAAATTTGTCACCTTTCTTGCAAGATTACAAAAAGTCACCTACAAGTCAGAATTCAGAGTTCTAGACTCGAATATTGGAAAGGAGAGAAGCTAAAGGAGATCACTAGAGGACAACAAAGTGGAATATGAGTCCCATTATACCAGTTTTTAGACATTTTCTGTAGATCCTGGTTTAGCAGTTGCAGATTTTGGTTTTGGCATGAAACCCTAAACTGGGACTAAATCACCCCTACTAGTGTATGAGTCCCAATGTGCATAAAAATTCATAATTATGGTATTGTAGACCTTATTTCAAGAATCTTTAGCTTTCCATGTGCACCTCCATTTATCTTCAGTTTTCTATTATTATTTGAGTTCATTTTCTAGGTCATATAGTTAGATTTGCATATTGTTTTCATATCTTTCTTTCTAAGCATTTGATTAGTGGTGAACCCCTCTTTAATCACACCCTAGGATACTTTATAGCAGATCCCTTTTCTCAATTACACCATTAGATTGAGATCTCTAAGGTTTCCTTGAATGAAACTAGAGAAAAATAGGATTCCCCTTGTGTGTTCCATCTCCTAAAAGGTGGGCACACCCTATTTAACTCATTTCACCAATACAAAACATTTGGGAAGACTAATTTCCATTTGTGTGTTATTATGGTCTTCCCTGCGCATTTTGTATGGTAAGCCTAATTTCCATTTTGTGTTATATCAGTAATTAATTTTTAGAGGCTTTTTTACTTTAGTTTACTTAAGCTAAACTTAGGAGTTGCATTTTAATATTTAGTTTAATTATTATTATTAGATTAGACTAAATTGAGGACAAGTTGTCTCATTGATGAGATTATTACACTTGTCTCTATCTTGTTAATATGCATGTAGGGTTTTCTTGTTCTTTGCTTACATAAGCATGCACACTCATTTGTAATAATTAATTATCTAGGTTATTTGCATCAATAATAATTCTTAGGTTATTGAGCACAATCTCGCTTTTGATCTTCTTTATTGTTATAGGTAACTACTTGTAGGTGTTTCATCAGAGTTGTGTGTTGAATTAGTCAATTCCAACAAAACTATCTTGCATCATTTAGCTATGTATACAGTATTTGTTCCTATGTAACAGGGAGATGAAGTGGCTGGTTACCCATGCAGTTCGGTGAGATGGAGTACTTACCATATGGACACTCTTGCATTCCTATTTCTGGAGGTTACCTTCTAGTTTCTCTTGATTAGTTCTTCAAAATATTGGACCTTGTGCCATCTGTATCTTTGAGTTCTTGATGTTTACCTTTGTTTTCCATCAGATTCGAGTAGTGTCATTAAGGGAACTCATGCAGATTCTTGCCTTCTTGATCCTGATCATCATATGTTTTAGTGAAGGTTCTTCTTTCAACATTTCAGCCATCATTCTTTGATAGTGTTTGCAACTTCTTCATGCTTCTGGATGTTCCTTTGTTCCTATATTTTGGGACAACATTGTCTTGTTTGGAGGCTTCTTCAGTCCTTCACTTGGATTTCATCTCTTCTTGGAGTGGAGTTTTTCCCATGAGGTTTTCTCTATTTCTCCACATTATAGATATATTATGTTTGTACATGGGTACCTTACATGGTCTTATTTGTCGGGACCCATCAAGCATTATTTTAAAGGTTTTTGGCGCAGTCACATAGGAGGGTCCTCAAAGAGAACAATCTGGACCGTGCAAAAAGAGTTACACAATAGAAGCAACACAAAATATGGAGGAAAATGTAGGTTCAAACATTCTTATTATCATAAATCTCAATTACAATCAGCTGACAACATCCGGTTTCTCAAATTTGACTCATAGGCCTGATACAATATGCTCAAAATACAATATTCATATATGTTCCTTATATGCGAGTGAAATCTTACAAATCAATCCTAATATTCTTCTCAGTTGTTTTTCTAATGATCTATTACAATGATTTATATCACATTCTAAGATCTAGAATCATATGCTTTAGCCAAAGATCATTACAATCTCCCAAGAAGAAAATGTAATGTGTACATGAAATAGGCCAGCCTCAAATTTAAATTCCTCCTCAACGGGTGCATAAGATGAAGTGTGGACCTAAATTAATGTTGGGGACACTCCACGAAACAATTTGAAACATGTTGTAAGGATCCACAAGTTATGGGAATGATCCACAAGCGGTCAAACTAGCCATTAGGCTTGAAAACTATTTCGGTGCTAGTTAAGGAAAATACCATTGATTCCAGAAGTAATAACCTGCCAAAAAAAGATCCAATCGTGCTAAAATCATGGAATAAGGAAAATGAACATGTCCACAAAGAAAATATAGATCCTCAAGGCTTAGTGAGAAAATATGACAAATCCACCATCTTGAATTGAACAAGAACAAAACTAAAAGGAAATATTTTTGGTTGATACAGATTTCCATGAACCAAGGATGCTCTTGCATCAGACATCTGAGGCTAATGAAAAGTGATTCCCACACTTTGTTGAGGCTAAAGGAAAACCAAGATATTCTACCTCAGCCTGAGAAATCCAAGAAGAATCCTCCACTGGTCTACCTTTCCACTTCACAAGATATTCTTTGTATTGTCTTCCACACATTTTCCTCCCATCTCTAGTATCCAAAATTTCTTCTATCTCATCTGATTGTTTTCTAGGAAAATCATTTTCCAAAATTTCCTTACTGTCTTCACTAAATTTTTCTTCATGGTACTGATGTAGATCTGCTATATTGAATATAGGTGATATACCCATGCCATCCGGTAACTTCACTTTATATACATTTTCTGAATCAAATTTATTCAAGATATTACAGGGTCCAAACTTTCTTATCTTGAGTATATTGTATGTACCAACTGGAAATCTCTCCTTCCTCAAATACACCATCACTTCATCTCCAACTTTGAACTCCTTATATCTCCTCTTTTCATTTGCTCTCTCTTTATACTTCTAGTCCATATCTTCCAATTACTGCTTCACTTGAATATGCACTTTCTTCATATGTTATGAAAATTCCTCTACTTTTGCATTCCTTTTATCTTCTTTACTGATGTCTCACAACTTTGATATACCTCTAGGATGAATTGTAGTAATAATATCGAAAGGTTTCTTTTTGGTACTCCTATTCACTGAATTATTATTAGAAAAATCTGCTTGTGCAAGGACTAAATCCCAACTTCCGGTCTTCTCTCCAACCAAACATTTGAGAAAATTTCCCAAACTCTTGTTTACTACTTCTATCTATCCATCATTCTATGGGTGAAAAGTAGAACTAAACTTTAGATCTTTCTCCAACTTCTTCCAAAGTGTCCTCCAAAAGTAACCAACAAAATTTGTGTCTTCGTTTGAAACATCACTCCTAGTTAATCCATGCAATCTGACCACTTCCTTGAAAAAAAAGTTTGCTACATGTACTACATCTGTTGTCTTCTTACAAGGTATGAAATGTGTCATTTTAGAAAATCTGTCCACTACCACAAATATAGAATCATTACCTCTTTGTTTCTTCGGCAAACCAAGCATGAAATCCATGTTGATATCCTCCCAAGGTCTCTCTGAAATTGTCAAATATTTATACAATCCAACATTCTGACTACTCCCTTTTGCAACTTAACAAACTTTCAACTCTACACAAATTTCCTAACATCCTTATGAATCTGTGGCCAAAAGTAATTCTCACTTACCAATGCTACTGTCTTATCAATTCCAAAGTGTCATGCTAATCCTCCACTATTTTTTCTTTCACCAAGTTATCCCTCATTGAACTTCGGGGCATACACAACTGATTTACTCAAAACAACATATCCTCCTAAATGAAATAGTCAAGCCACTGACTCCTATCCTCTAAGACTGGTTCTTTACAAGTTCTCCAAGGTTCTACAAAATATGGGTCTTCCTCATAAAAATTCCTCAATTCATGAAAGCCTAATACTTCACTCTCATCTCTTCCAGTAAATTCCTTCTCCTACTCAAAGCATCAACAACTCTATTTGAATTTCCACTCCTATGTTTCAAAAAAAAAGTATAACTTTGTAAGAACTCTACACATCTCATGTGTCTCTGATTCAACTTACCTTGACTATTCAAATGCTGCAATGCTTGATGATCTGTATACAACAAAAACTCCTGAGGCAACAAATAATGTCTCCACTTTTTCAAGGCTTGAACTATGGCATAAAACTCTTGATCATACACTGAATACCTTATCCAAGTATCATTCAATTTCTCACTAAAATAAGCTATTGGTCTTCCTTCTTGACTTAACACTGCTCCAATTGCATTTCCACTTGCATCACAGTCGACTTGAAATACCTTAGTAAATTCTGGTAAAGCCAATAGAGGATGCTTAGTCACCTTTTGTTTCAACAACTAAAAAATCTGATCTATTCTAGATTTCCATCTAAAATATTTCTTATCCACTCTCATTGTTTCTATCATAGGACTGCAAATAGAATTGAAATTCCTAATGAACTTTTGGTAGAAACTAGTCAATCCATGAAATGTTCTTACCTCTCTAATGCTTTTAGGTGTAGGCCATTCAACAATTTCTTTTACCTTCTCAGGATCCATCTTGAACCCATCAATAGATATCACAAATCCTAGATATACCAACTCTTCCTCCATGAAACTACACTTCTTAATGTTTATCAGCAACTGCTCTTCTATCAACCTCTGCAAAAATTGTCTTATATGCAACAAATGTTCTTCCCTAGTCTTACTGAAAATCAAGATGTCATCCAAATAAAAAATCACAAAATTACCCAAGAATTTATTAAATACCTCATTCATCATCCTCATGAAAGTACTCGGTGCATTTCTCAATCCAAAAGGCATCACCAACCACTCGTACAATCCTTCATTTGTTTCGAATGTTGTCTTCCACTCATCCCATTATTTGATTCTTATTTGATGATATCCACTCTTCAAATCTATCCTTGTAAAGTACTTAGCTCCACTCAAACAATCCATAATGTCATCCATCTAGGGAAAAATAAATCTATAGTTAACTATGATTTTTTTAATGGCTCTAGATTCTGTACACATCCTCCATTCTCCATCCTTATTAGGTGATAACATAGTAGGTACTACACAAGGGCTTAATTTTTATTTGATCAAACCCTTCCTTAACAAATATTGCACTTGTTTATTCAATTCTTCATTCTCTCTTGGTGTCATCTGATGTGCTGATTTATTAGGAAAACTAGCTCTAGGAATCAGATCCATGCAATGACTAATACTCCTCACAGGTGGTAATCCATCAGGTACATTGTCTGAAATGATAGTTTCATATTCTACCAACAACTCCTTTATCTCTTCTGGTTGTTCTTTTGCATCTTCAAGTCTTCAACTTTCTTAGGAACCAAGGAATAACACATGTTCTCATGTCTCAATCTATCCAGAAATATCCTTCCATCAACCAAACAAACTCTAGCATTCATACAAACCTCAAATTTAGGAACATCTTCCAATGGAAACAAAGTCTGATTCATCCCATTAGCAACAATGGTATATGTGTTCTTCCCATTATGAGTAGCTAGTCTATCAAATTTCCAAGGTCTTCCCAAAAAAACATGGCATACATCCATAGGAATGATATCACAAAAAACTTCATCATGATAATTTCCTATCTTCAATTTCACCAAACATTGTTCACTTACTAGTACTTTATGCTCATCTTGTATCCATGCTATTTGATAGGGATTTGTTTGTTTCAATCTTTCTAACTTCAATTTGGTCACCATTTCTTCAGAAACTAGGTTATCAGAGCTTCCACTGTCAACAATCACTCTGTAACATTTACTAGCTACCTTGCATCTTGTCCAAAACAAATTATTTCTCTACAGTGGTTCTTGCTCCATCTCACTTTGACATAATACTCTTTTGTTCACCAACACTTCTCCCTCTTCCTATTTATTAGATGATCTGGCATGATCTTCCTCAAAAAAAGGTTGTTCTCCTACTATTCTCAGTCTTTCTACTGGTCTCTCCCTAACTACATTCAAATGCTCTATGTGCTTCTCCACCACACTTAAAACAAGTTCCTTTGAATACTCATTTCTCTTGTCTTCTGTAATCTTTTCTATAAACCTCATTTTGGTAACCACCAAATCCTCCTCTCCGGTAAGAGTTTCCATCACCTCTATGGTACATATTATCATTCTTACTTCCTTCCTTATCTTTATTCGGATCTGCAAAAGATCCTCTTCCTCCTCCAGCAAAAGTTCTTCCTCTTTTTAAATCTTCCACCTCTTCCTCTTTGTTTTTGCTCATGTCTTTTATTCATCTTCTCTTCTACTTTTAGGGTGCATTGTAATGCTTTTTCCACACTCTACAACTTGATCAAACTGATTTCATCCTATATAGATGGTCTCAAACCATTCACATATATGGCTACTTGTTCCACTTCATCCTCTAAATGTCTAGATCTGATATTCAACTTGTAGAACTCCTCAGTATACTCTGTCACACTTGATTCCTTTTGCTTTAAATTTTTCAACTTCTGGAATAAACTAATTTGATAATTTGTAGGCTTAAACTTTGTCTTCATCTTATTCACCATCCGATCCCATGATTTTATCTTCTCCTTTCCTCTTCTTTTCCTATTTGTCTACAAATGTTCCCACCAAAGGGATGCATGTCCTTTCAAATTTGTGCAAGAAAATTTCACCTTCTTATCTTCAGTGGTACCTTCAAAATCAAATTATTTTTCCATCTTTGTTATCCAATCAAGCAATTCATCTGAATCCAAATTACCATTATAATCCGGTGGATTGAAATGTGGTTTAGTATTCACTCTAGTTAGTGCTCTTATGAACCTCTCTTCTCCCTAATCAAGGATACATTGATTCTCTCTACCTCTTTCTTCTTGTTCTTCTACCTCTTCATCACTCACATCATCAATTGGTTGACCTCTCCTCTGGGCCGTTTCGACTGCATCTAATCTAGCAGCAATTCCTCTTAACATCTCCATTATAGTTGGATCTGCATTTCCAATGCTCCATTTCCTCTACCATTTCTTCTTCTTGTCATCTTTACACAAATTACTCTATAGCTACAAGTCAGATCCTCAGTCTACCACCCAAAAAAAAAATTCAACAGGACTCTAAAACTCTAATGATCTCTCATAGAAAAAATATCGCTCTAATACCAATCTGGGGTAGTCACGGTAGGGGGGTCCTCAAAGAGAACAACCCAAACTATGGAGCAATAGTTACAAAATAGAAGCAACACAAAATATGGAGGAAAATGCAGGTTCAAACATTATTATTATTAGAAATCTCACTTACAATCGACTGCCAACATCCGGTTTCTCAAATTCGACTCACAGGCCTCATACAACATGCTCAAAATACAATATTCCTATATGCGAGTGAAATATTACATATCAATCCTAATATTATTCTCAAATTTTTTTCTAATGATCTATTACAATGACTTATATCACATTCTAAAATCTAGAATCATCTGTGTTAGCCAAAGATCATTACAATCTCCCAAGAAGAAAATGTAACGTGTACATGAAATAGGTCGGCCTCAAATTTAAATTCTGCCTTGACAGGTGCATAAGATGAAGTGTGGACCTAAATTAAGGTCGGGAACACTCCACAAAACAATTTAAAGCACACCATAAGGATCCACAAGTGATCAAACTAGTCATTAGGCTTGAAAACTATTATGGGGCCAGTTCAAGAAAATACCACTGATTCGTGAAGTGATAACTTGCCAGAAATAGATCCAATCACGCTAAAATCATGGAATAAGGAAAATGAACATGACCATGAAGAAAATATAGATCCGCAAGGCTCGGTGAGAAAATATGACAAATCCACCATCTTGAACTGAACAAGGAAAAACTAAAAGGAAATATTTTTGGTTGATGCAGGATTGCCATGAACCAAGGATGCTCCTGCATCATTTTTTAGCTACTCCCTAAGTTCAACCAAAAACATGACTCAATATCACACAACTAAAATTTCACCCTTATTACATCATTAATACTAGGTTCCCTGCACCATTGATGAAACTATTATTGAACCTAAGGACATTCCAAATAACCAAGACCAACCCATGAAATATACTTTTCCTATTTCATACAAAAGACCAAGAGACAACCAAAGAAATTTTATCACACCTCTTAAGATAAAACAAGTATACAAAACTAAAGAGAAAGTGGTTGAACAACCTCCCATGGTTCCTTCCATTCCTCCCCTTAGGGAAGAAAAGAAACCTATGGTTGATAAACCCATTCCTACACAAACACAACTTGAACATTGTACAAAGAGAAATATAAATGCTAGAGAGTGTAGGTGTAGACTTCGTGATATTGCTCAAATGTTAAATGATGAAAAAAATAAAGAAAATAAATATCCAAATTTAATTGAAGAAATACACGATGAATTTCCCTCTTTGCTGCAACAAAAGATACTATATCACAACTGCAACAAGAGATAAATCCTTCTTTGGACATTATCATTTGACCACCTGTTGTAATTAACTTGGATGATGATAATGAGGTTGCTAAAATTGATGAAGTACATAGTGAATTGAATACATTGTTTTCCTCTTCGATGAGCTTAAATGACGATTCTCCTAAGAAGGGTGTTGAACTTGGTGATGACCCTAGTATTGCACTTATTGTCATCCCTTTGGCTAGTTTCCTGCCTTCCATATGTTGGATGTTGTGGTTATGTTGTTGATATGTGGTTGTCATTGATGTAAAAACTATTAGCATTCATTCATTAGAAGTTGTATATGTTGAGGATATTGAGAAAATTGTAATGTAATGAGTTGTAGGTTGCAAGTGATGAAGTGAAGTTTAGTCTACTGGTGATTTATGTACATTTATGCTCAGTGGTTGTGCACTAAAGGGTTTTTTTCTGAGTGTATCTAGTTTATCCATGTCGAGTTTCAGAGATCCACATGAAGTTTTGATAGAGTTATGAAGATTTATATTTTGACAATTTTCTTGTTGCTTCAGTTGGTGTTCCTAATTGAATATGATGCAATTTTAGTTATTTAAGTTGTTGTGGATGCTTCTCTAGTGATTCATGATGTTTTTGGATATTTCTAGTTCATGCTCTATCTACATTGCACGTCTGCTTTGATTGTTGTGCTGGTGGTTGGCAATTTTCTCTTGCATGTTCATGTTTTTCATGTTCTTGGCCAACATGGTGTTTGTAGCATGTTGTGGATGTTCGAGGAGTAATTAATTGAAGTGCATTCATGTTGGAAATTTTTATTTGGTTCCTCACTAAGTTGTGGTCAACCTTGGTTGATTCACATTCTTAATTGTTGTTGATTTGGGCCAAAGTTTATATTCATTTTATTATTTTGTTGAAGCCGACTTGTAGCAATGAAATTTCTTGTTGTAGATATATAAGAGCGATTGTTTATTCGATTTGAAATGTGGTTCTGTGTGTATGTGCAAATAATGTTCTAAATCATTCGAAGGCAGAGTGGAGTGTGAAGAAGTGTGAAGAAGAGTGAAGAAGAGTGAAGAAAAGTGAAGAAGTGTTCATGTGCTTAATCAGAACTATGATTAGGCATTAGCAGATGCTATTTTGTTAGTTCAAATCCCTATGAATGTAATCCGAATCTTTCTATAAGAAAGTGTGTCTTCCTTTGGGCGGTTAGCCTTGTTGTATTTGAGCAGTGAGCTCTAGGAAATGTTCCTGAATGCATGTGCATTCCCCATTTCATTCTTTATACTTTTAATAGGGTATAATATTCTAGACTAACCTCCATCATGGTTTTTCCCCTAACAGGGTTTCCATGTAAAAAATCTCGGTGTTATGTGTGTTTATGATGTGTTGATAATTTATGTTTACATGGTTATTAATCAAATATGATAATAAGGTTAATACGTTGAATAAATTCTAAATTTCTGTGACAACTGATTCACCCCCTCTCTCAGTTGTCTACCATTGTGTTGCCAACAATTGGTATCAGAGCAGGTTCCTTGGAAGAAGTTTAATAGTTTTAGGTGATATGTGATGGTGACTTACAAGAAGGATAGTCAAAGATTTGATGGAACAAATTATTCTCTATGGAATACTCGAATGAAGTGTCAATTGAGATGCATTTGTGAACCCTTCTAGAACATTACATGTAATGGGTATTGTTGAGGGTAAAAGTAGCACGACGACATTAAACAAAATATTACTATTCTATTTCTCTTGAAAGAGAAAGATAACACATGGTGACCTAACTCCCAAGGTCCTGGTAATTGGTTCTCAATTATGCTGATATCACTCAGTGGTCGATATAACTGTAATGTTCAAGGGGCCTTTGCTAGTAACAAGGAATAGGACTGCATAGCATCAATTAGTCTATGTTGGGGGAGGGGTTTAAATAAAAGAAAAAGATGAATCAGAGCTTCAAATCAAAGAAACATGAGTAAAATTATTACATATCCAGACATGCATATCAATAATGAGTGTTTATTCCACCTAACCACAACCACAATAAGATGCAATCCATAGAATAAACTATGCTACTGCATACATCCATAATGCTAATTCAAATACCATCAACATTCACTAAACTTGCTTCAAACAAATCACTCACTCATCATCTAAAACACAGATCAAATGAATATGATAACAACTTCATCCACATATAACCCAATGATATAATTTTGAATCCAACTCCTTTCTATTGAATTTCATCAAATAAGAAACACTTAAGCAAAAAAAATAACTGGCGTATGGATTGATTATGTACCATTGACCTTATCAAAATAGATCCAAACTTTAAAACAATAACATGAAAATGTATGAAAATTTGTAAAATAACCAAGTTTTACTGAACTCTTAGACTATCTCTCCTAAAACATAAAAATCCTAGATCTAATCTCTATTTTTTTTCCCATAACATTAGGTGGTTGATCTTTCTTCATCATCTTGTTGAGGGGTTTGACAATTTGTGCAAACCTTGTTATGAACTTCCTTACAAAATTATTCCTCTTGAAGAAGGACCTAATCTTCTTTTTACTTCCTAGCATCGACAATTTGAAAATGGCCTCAACTCTATCGGGATCTATGGATACTCCCTTTTCTGATATCACATGCCCTAGAAGTTTCCCTTCAGAAACTCTAAAGACACATTTCTTGGGATTTAGAGATACTCCATAGTTGATACATCTCTTAAGGACCTTTGCTAAATCAACAGCATGGTCCTTTCTCTTCTTGGAAAAGATTGTCAAGCCATCCACATATATAATAATACACTTACCTATCAAATCTTTAAAAGACACATCCATTGCATGTTGGAAGGTAGCTCCAGCGTTGATGAGGCCAAATGACATGCGTCAATAGGTAAATGTTCCCCAATTTGTAGTGAAGGCAATCTTCATCTTCTCCTCATAGCTGACAAGCACTTGGTTATACCCAGAATAGCCATCTAAGAATGACATCATCTAAGATCCATTGACAGTTTGTAATACCTCATCAAGAGAAGGAAGTCGATAGTTATCCTTCTCTGAGGCTTTTTTTAGGTTCTTGAAGTCAAAACACAACCTGATCTCCCCACTTTTCTTATGTACTGGAACTAGATTGGCAACCCATGTGGAGTGCCTTACTGGGAAGATGATTCTTGTTGATAATTTTTTTTACACTTCCTTTGATATTAACGGTTCGATCAAAGCGTTGACTGGGCACTACTTTTGACAAAAGGGCTTGGCTTCTGGCTTCAACGGTATTGTGTGCATGATCACAGAGGTGTCAAAAGTCTTCAAATTTTCATAACTCTAGTAAATTGCTGCAATATCTTCTTTTAACACCTTAATTATTTCATTTTTGATCTCCTTAGGGAAGGTCTTTCCTATAAGGAAATTTCTTTTAGGACCCAAATTAGCCAAATTAATAGATTCGTACTTCCCTCCTTCACTTTGCATTGGCACTCTCTCTCGAGCCTGAGGATCAGAATCAAATATTCTTTCTAAGGCTACCATCCCCTTGGGAATGTTGTTACTCTTTAAGTTCATTACTCCTTCTGTATCACAACCTTCAGGGTCCCATTCTCCTTGATCTCTATCCGATTCATCTATGATTTGTCCTTCGAAGACATTTGAACTTGCCAAGAAGGTGAGTATATGTTGGTCATCATCGAAGACCTAAAAATTATAGACATTGTCAGGGACTGCTGGGATTGAAACTAGTTCAACTAAAAATATTTTCAATTTGGAGTCCTGCATAGGTTCCAAAGTACTAGCAGTAACTACCAAAGCATCTGCAATCTAATTTTGTTTCCTAGGAATCAAAGTAATTCCGAAAGCATCAAAGTCCTCAATTAGATTCCAAACTCTATTTCTGTAGGTAGCCAATCTTTTATTATAGCAAGTATATTGGCTACAAACCTGTTTGATAATTACTTTAGAATCCCCCATCACCATGAGAGATGTGATCTTCTTTTGATGGGAAAAAATTAAGCCCCTAGCAAGTGCTTCATAATATGCCATGTTGTTTGTGAAAGCAAATTGTAGCCTATAGGAAGCAAAGTAAGTCTTCCCCTTTGGATTTGTTAATTCTACCCCTGCTCCACTTCTTGACTTGGACTTAGAGCCATCAAATTTCAGACTCCATAATTGATCTAGGGCCAGGATCTCTTTCCTTTCTGGGCCCATAGTTCTTTGCTTGGAAGAAGTATATGGCAGCTCAAACTAGTGTTGATCATTAGTATTTGAAGGTAACTGGGGGCGTTGTTCACCAGAAGATTCTCCTAAATTCAAAATTTGTTCAAGAAATGATTCTTGAACCTCCTCTTGATTCAGGTCATGATTTAGTACCTTTGTCACCAATTCCCTGGGCATTGGAAACATTTCCGGGGTAGGTGTAATTGGCAAAGACTGAGATTCCTCAGTCTCTAGTTGTAGATCAGAACATAGAACCTAAGTCTACTCAAGTTGAGAAGATGATTCCGTTTGAGCAAGGTTGGCTCTTGTAAGGATGGTTGCATCCTTTGCTTGAAATGGAAATTCATTAGTGGAGGCTTGAGGTTGACATTCACAAGTTTCTTATACCTGGGAGACATGTTTTAAGATATCTATATAGGGTTGGCAAGTTAACTCAGAATGATTCTGGTAATGGACCCTACACTAGTTAGGAAGTACCAGACTCCACATATCAACCTCCTCTCCCAGTACCAGCCTATCCTATTGTAATTTCATTATTAGGACTTGTTGATTAACAATAATCATTGGGTCATTTTGGTCTGGAAGGGGTGAGTCGTCAGAATGAAGTACTAAAAAAGTCATGATTTCCTCTTGCTTGTAAACTCCTATCTCGGTTTTGAAATAGGCTACCTCATTAGGGGAATCATACTCAGTGATCATGTGTTTGAACCTAGGCTCACTTTCAATTATGATCTGGCTTGCTATCCCTTTCAAGGGCAGTCACATGTGTGAAAAATCCAAAGACAAATATCCACCAAGACTTTTCATCAGTTCTCTGCTCAAGAGCATACCATAGGTTTCTGGGATATAAGTGACTTGGATATCCACATTAGTTTGGATCCTTGGATCAGATCCAATCTGTACATGGATATTTTTAATCTCTCCTACCACAATGAATTCTATTTTTTCTAACTAGATAACCTTTTTATTTGTCTGGAGTGGACTCAGACCTAACTTCCTACAAATTGAAAATGGCATGATGTTTCTCGATGCCCCAGAATCTAGCAAACAGTTGTGTAGTTTTTTTCCAAAAATTCTTAAACTTAACAAGAAATGTGGAGTACCAGTCTTACCTTTCTAGAGTGTTGCATTCATCTCGTTAGTAGGAGTCACCCTTTCTCTTCCTTTTGAGTAGGGCACCATTTAAAAATATCAAAGAAAGACATTGAAGTCTTTTGCCTCTGCATCTCTGTAATGAAATAAAATTATGAATCATTCCTAACCTGATATTTAGGAATTGAAGGTGGATTACCTTTGTTTGGAGAATATGATGATCCCTTTGGTGGTGGTGTATTATCATCCACATTTTGATTTGGCGGGACCATATTATTAGGAGGGGCAGAGGTCGTGAATGGTCCTCTATTATGATTCCTAAGGAAATGGCCTCCCTTGGTTTGGAAGGCTTGGGCATCATACACATCTTCTACTGCTTCATTGTCTTCCTGGTTGGGAAATGGAAGTTCTTTGTCAAAGATATCATATTCCATGGCAATATCCATTGATCCACCAGATTTGTTGGATGCACCGTGGAATGGAGCATCATCTTGGGCTATCTTAACCATCTTTTCCATCTCTGGGCAATTTACCTCAGAATGGACCGCAGTATCATGCAGTCTACACCAATTGTCATAAGGTTGAGGTCTACCACATTGGCAGTGTGTGACTTTTCATCTCCAACTTGATAATTGTGGGAAACTCCTTCGTTATTGGGTCCAATATTCCATGGCCTATTGTTTCTAGACCTTTGATTATATCCTTTATTTTGATTTTGATAGTTTTGATTAGAGGAGTTTTGGCTCTGGAAATTCCTATTGGTGTTCTGGTTGGTATTATAGTTTTGGTTAGGATTTTGGTTAGGATAACCACCTTGATTAGAATATCCTCCTTGATTATGAAAACCTTGGTTTTGGTTCTAAGGGGGATTGTGTCTAAGTTGAGCCATGTCATTAGACATCTGATATATTTTCTTTTTGAGAGTCTCCATCTCATTGGTTAGTTGGAGGGTCTTTTCACTTTTTGTAGTCTTCACCGCAAAGGGTTGATTAACCAAATTTGATCCTCCAGCTTGATTTTGGTAATTTTGATTTTGCTGGGAGGAATCCTGGGGACCATTGCAAAAAAATGGTAAGGGAGATGAAGCTTGGAACTCAAACATAGGTCCGTATTGGGAATAGGACATCCCTTGGACCATGTTGAATAAAGGGGGTGGATTGGACATTTGGTATCCTATAGGAGGGAGAACTCCTCCTAGACTCCTGGATTGGAGACTTATCTGTTGTTGCAACTGGATAGCAAGATGATATACCTTAGCCAAAGAATCAGTTTCATTAGCATTATATGTCCTTTTCAAGAACAAGCCAATCAAAGGGTCCATAGCCCTTAATTATGCCAAAATGGCAATGTTCTCAGCCACCAGGTAAGGATCTTGCAACCTTCAATACATTCTTTGGAACCCGGTGTTGAATAAAGGCAGCGGTTCATGGTATTCTTTTCTTATTATGGAAAAATGGTGGTAAAGGATAGCAGGGTCTACATAAACCCTGAACTAATTGATAAAGGAATTTTCCAAGTCCGTCCAACTTAGAATAGACCTGTGGGGTAAGTTTAGGTACCAATTGTATGCCATGTCTCCCAATGAATAGGGGAACAATCTGCACACAACGTCCTGATGAGCCACCTGAGCACGTGTACATGCATCTTTAAATGCCTACATGTGCTCCTTGACACTTCTTGATTCTCCATGCATGTACTTAGGAAAAAACATCTCTAGTTCTTGGGGAGATCGTGTATACCTCTAGGGATAGTCCCTAATGGTGAAGGGTTATTGAAAAATTAAGCCATAGGTCTTGGTGATGATATAGGTTGAGTAGGTTGTGGAATGGGTGAAAGTGGCTAGTGAGGTGGTGTAGGTGGGTTTTTTGGAAACCCAGCTGGGGTGACCAGTGGTGATATAGGTTGGATCAAGACTCTACAAGCCTAGGGCCTATACCTAAAAGGGATTTGGAGTTCAACAAGTGGTTTAGGGTTCTGAGAAGATCTAAGAACTCTCTCGTACCTATCTAGTGAAAATGACCCAATGCGAGCTAGCTTGTTCCTCAGGCCCTCCTAGCGCTAGATCTATTGAGGTTCAAAGCCACACGACAACATTAAATAGAATATTACTATTATATTTCTCCTGAAAGAGAAAGATAACACATGGTGACCTAACTCCCAAGGTCCTGGTAATTGGTTCTCAATTATACTGATATCACTCAGTGGTCGATATAAATGTAATGTTCAAGGGGCCTTTGCTGGTAACAAGGAACAAGACTGCATAGCATCAATTAGTCTACATTGGGGGGGGTTTAAATAAAAGAAAAAGATGAATCAGAGCTTCAAATCAAAGAAACATGAGTAAAATTCTTACATATCCAGACATGCATATCAATAATGAGTGTTTATTCCACCTAACCACAACTACAACAAGATGCAATCTATAGAATAAACTATGCTACTGCATACATCCATAATGCTAATTAAAATACCATCAACATTCGCTAAACTTTCTTCAAACAAATCACTCACTCATCATCTAAAACATAGATGAAATGAATATGATAACAACCTCCTCCACAGATAACCCAATGATATAATCTTGAATCCAGTTCCTTTCTATTGACTTTCATCAAATAAGAAACACTTAAGCACAAAACAATCACTGGTGTATAGATTGATTATGTACCATTAACCTTATCAAAATAGATCCAAACTTTAAAACAATAACATGAAAATGTATGACAAGCTGTAAAATAACCAAGTTTTACTGAATTTTTAGAGTATCTCTCCTAAAACATAAAAATCCTAGATCTAATCTCTACTTTTTTCCCATATCATCAGATGTCTGATCTTTCTTCAATTAGTCAACCTTTTCAAAGTAGAACCTAATAATACATATATGGTTCCACATGAACAAGTTTCTCAATTATCAATCTAGATCCACAATTAATGGAGCCGAAAATGAACACAGAAGTGGACTGATGAACCCTTGCTCCAAGGCTGATTACTTTGTTGCACTAAAACAAATATGATATTCCAAGAAGAAAGTGAAACCAATGGATCAAACTCAAAGTTTAGCTTATGTCGAAACCCACAAAAAGAGGAGAAACGAAGACATGGCATGTGATGAAAAGAGTCAGTTCACTCCCACACTGAATGCTCAATGATGTATTTGTCGTAACTGGATAGTACTTGTTGAAAAGTACCTGACTTAGGTCCATCCAACCAATCATTTTCAAATATGATCCTTTCAATTTTTTCAGAAACCAACCTTTGTATCTCCTTTAACTTTATTAATTCCTTTCTACCAGTTCTTGTCCCCTCCCTAATATCCATAAAATGATCTATTAATAGATTCTCCCCATCATCTCCCTTTTGCATAATTTCCTCAAACCTACCCCTCCATATCTCCCTTAGCTTATCTAAAGACATGCCTTCTTTTCCTGAGGAATCTAGGTTAATTAAAATGGCCACAATTGCCTCCAATTCAACCATCTGTTGATTCAAATATTTTCTCATTTCTCGAACTTCTTCTTGATGCTCATGAATAGTCTTATACTTATACCTTATTATGCTCACAATTTTTTCCACAAAATCTACATTATCATGCTCAAGAATTGAATATTCAAGCAAGGTGGACTTAGGCATTTTTCCAATTTCTTCAAGCTTCTTAACATATTCATTGTATTCATCATCCTTCTTTATCTAGATCCTTGCCATGCTGATCTAGATCCTCTGCTAATTCAAGAGCAGCCCTATGAATTTTAAAACCTTCAATGAGAACATCATCAACCTCCTGGTTGAGCTTTTCCAACCATTTGTCCATCATTCCTACCTTGCTTTTCTATTGAAACAAATCATTTTTTCCTTCTTTGTTAACAAAATTGGTGATTCAAGAAGAGTAGCTTCTTGGGAAATGGGACTTGAAACATCTTTCAAAAACCTATGGAGCTGATCCAATTGAGCCTTAAGCTCATCCTTCCTTTATTTATCTTTGATAATCCAAGATTTAGTTGAAGAGGCCACAATATCAATCAAATCCATTTGTTGGTTCCTTGTAGGCCTTCCCAAATTTACCGCCCCCAACTGATAATCAGTGATTTGCATATCATCACGGCTCTTCTCTATTACGAGTATGGCATATTCAACAACAATCTCTCCACCATTAGTGAGCTTGGTAGAGTGAAGAACTTGAGCCTTCTTTTTAGGTTTCTCCTTCTCAATTTCTTTCATCATCTCCTCCCAATTCCACGGTTGTGGTTTAACAACTTTTTTTCTTTCCAAGTATACTTTTAACCAAGTAGGAGCAATAGGAGTAGTGGCTGCCTAGCCTGAGGAACAAGCAATAGTAGTGGAAGAAAAAGGCTATAACAATTTAAGCCCTGGTTGAGAATCAATTTCCTGCACATTTTTTTGATCACTTTGTTCCTTTTCCTGTGCTAACTTTTCTGCTTCCTCCTTATCCTTCTTCTCTTGCAATATTTTATCCTCGAGCGCTTGCTTTAAACATCCCTCTTCCACTTTCTTTTTCTCTAACATTTTATCTCACTACTTCTTCAGCTCTTCAACATAGTCCCATGCCTCTTTGCACTTCTTTTCATATTCAACAATCTCAGCAGCCTCTTTTTCCCTTTTGAAATGTTCTTGTTCTTCCCTCTTCCTATAAGCCTCTTCTTGCACCTTGAGCTTAGCTTCAAGAGCTTCTTTTTCTCTTCTCTATTGGGCCTTTTCCTCATCAAGGTTATGAATCTTCTGCTACATCATCAACTTATCTCTCTCTTCCTGTATCTTGAGCTCCTACTCCTTTTGTTGTTGATGTTGAGCTAATTCATCAACCTTGACCTTATCTTCCAACTCCTTCTACTTGACCGCCAATTCAAATTGTGCCTTGGCCTCCTGCTCTTGTTGCTTAGCTGATGTCTCAGCTTGTACTTTGGCATCATCTTCTCTTTTTGCATCTTCAAAGAGTTTCCACTGATCTTCCTCAATCAATATGTGTTCGGTCCCTGCATCATATGTTGTATCAAGAGATGTTAATACATGATTCCCTTTATCAAATGGAGTCTTTTCTAAATTTGTTTCTACATTATGTATCTCAATTTCATCGTCCATTTTCTTTAAGACCTCTGCTTCATCATGGAGGGATCCCTTTGGTGATTCTTGACCTAGTTGTTGTGTATTAGAGGGCTGAGTAGATACCTCCCCTTCAGCAGATGTAGAAGCCCCCACCTTCACAATTGTTTCATCTTCCTGCACCTCTGGGAGGTCTTGAGGGACCACCTCCTCTTGTGTATTAGAAGGCATAAACTCTAAGGGTTCCTTAGGTGCCACCTTTCTCTTTTCCCTCTTATATCCTTGGGTGGTACCAACAACTTTCCTCTTCTTACATGATTGAGCCTTAGTCTGATTATCCCTCAAACTCACCTAGTGAATACTCCTATCCAACACCGGTCTTGCAATCTACTTTATGTCAATCATCTCCTTATCATTCCAATCTACTGGATCAAGATCTTTAGTACCAATATTGTCTGCATTATACGCGGGATCCAAAATTATCTCATCACCAAACAACATTTTTGGAATGTCTTCCTTTATCCCAAACACAACCATAAGTGGGATAGGTATCCTTTCATAATTCTTTTTCCTAAGGTCATAATCATCCTAAAAGTCCTCCCAAAAATCCTCCAACAGATTGAAGTGCTTATCAAAGACACTGGGAAGCAAAGCCCTCAACTTGTGCTTGGGGTCATAGTGCTTCCTCGCAGTGTACAAGCCCAACTTTAAATAAACTAATTCATCACAAATGTCCTTAGCTCCCTAAATGTGTGGACAACTAAAGACTCCTAGCCTCATTGGAAACTTATGGCAACCAGTCTTGTGTTTGTTTCTGGGTGATCCCACAATAGTGGTTTACAATTTTTGGCCAAACTAGACACTGAAATATTTTTTTTTAACTAAATCTTCACTTTCAGACACCTATAGCAGCTAAACCATGAGGAATTTGAATATGATACAAACTAGAGTTTCATGAAATTTTGTCTATAGATTCTAAATATATTTTTTTCAAAATTTTTGGAATCAGATTGCACTTCTTTTTGTATCTCCATCAAAAACTAGTTTTTTTTTCAGAAAACAACATTTTTAAAAAGTGACGCTCACAGTATAACACATAACTTTTTCCATGAAGTATAAAATTCTAATTCTTTCAAATTTAGATTTGAAACTCTAATATCTAGTGCTTCCACTTGGTTAGATAGTTTTTTATTGAATATTTTTTCTTTAATCAAGTTTTGAATTCAAACCTATTATAATTCAGACATAACACGACCATATAACACGTAACTTTTTTTGTATGTATCGAAATTCAATTTTTTTTTCTTTGTTGGATCAAGGACTTCAATATCTAGTGCACTAATATTTTTTAATTTTATTTTAATAATTTTCTATTTTTCCACATGTACAAAACAAAGAGCTTGATTTTCAGTGAAAAACCTACATTCACGAGAAATAAAAAATAAATATAATAATCAAATTAAATTTATTTAAAATTATACTTTTTGGGAAGCTTATAATAAGGACTACATACTTGAAAAAAATAAAATTTAAATGAATTCATTTGATCCCCCAAAAGGTAAATTAAATGTGGTTTTTTATCAGCATTTTGATAGGTGTAAATGAGACTCTATTATAGGTATGGTTTAAAACTAGAGGGGTTCTATCCAAGGGGGTTTGATTTAAGGTAGTTTGATCAAACCCTCTTCAATTGTAATTCTTTAAATGGATCTTTTCAAGGCTTAAATCATTATATTTTCTAAAAATATGTGATTTCAGCAAAAATTAGTTCCTCCCAGAAATTGTAACCACTATTGTGGGAGCACCCTTGAACCAAACTTGTAATTAACATCCAAGACTTGATAAGTAAACTCCATTAGAATGATACTATCACCACAACGTCTCGGCAGAAAATGGGGATGAACATCAAATCCCGCTAACCTAAAATAGGTGAATGTCGAGTATTGGATAAACCAATGCCCCCACTCATTCACAAAAGTCATCACCTCCCTGTTAAGCCCATATCTCACATCACCATTAAGCTTGTTAATAATGACATAAAGAATGGAATCATTTACCCTTCTATAATGTTGCCCTACTACCTATAAGGTGAGCTAGTTATAATACTCCCACACTCTCTTCTGTCCTTGGGCTTCCCCCAATATACCCACTATTTGAAGTCCAGGAAAAATCCCCATTCAGGAAGCTGCATAAACTACATAGGAGGTCATAAAGAAGTGCTTGGATTCTCTCACTTTTATCATTTGATTGTAAATGTTGTCAGATACTATCATTGACCAGTCAAATTGTTGCCTCCCATCCAAAATAGTTTGGATAAAAGGAAACATCCATTCCTTAAACAATGAAGTATCCCTTTTTCCAAACACCCTAGAAAGGAACATGATTATATCTGCAATCTCTTTACTAAAGTATACCCTCTTAGGCTAGTCTAGAAGCTTGGTCAGAGACTTCTTCTCCACCCTCATCCAAGTCTTATTCATGTGAGATCTATTCTTCTCCTTATTATCATTGTAAAGCTTCAAAGCCTCTGCTTCATTCAATTTCCTAGGATTCCTAGGATCAGGCATATTAAATAGGAATTTGATCATTTGAGGTGTGAAGTCAATAAGCAATACCCATCTACCAATAAATGGAATTCTGCAAAATCAACTGAATATTGACGAGGGCGGTTCGACGACTCACGCTGAACGTTTCAGACGCGTTGGGACACGAGCGGGCTGGGTGACTGGGCAGGCGGATTTCATTTTGCGGCGTGAGAATTCTGGGCATTCGATTCTTTGAACCAGCGCGAAAACGGGGCTTCACTGGGCCGACATAACAGACTGCCGGAACTGAAGTTGCGTGAACGAAAGATGATTGATGAACTTCGACTCTTTCATGCCAGACCTTCGCGAGAAACTCCGGCTCTTCTTTGCCGAAGGAAAACTCGCGAACCAGCAGGCACTGAACCTGCTCATGGCGAGAACAGGAACTGAGAGGCGGGGCTGAACAAAATGGTCGTTCGGGGCGAACAGACTGAACTGAAACCGCTGAAAAGCGCCGGAATCAGAACTCTATTCCAGGCTGAACAGAAATAGGAGGCTGAAGGGCTGCAAAGAACGCTGGCTAAAGGCCAGAACTCGCTGAAGAGAACACATTTCGGTTTTCTGGCAAAACCAGAATTCAATGCGGGCCCACGGCTTCAACAACCCACATTTGAAACTGAAAACCTTCGAAAGAGATGGCACCGGAACGCCATTGCGCTTCGGTGAGACTTCAAAGGACTCTGAAGGGACAGGCGAAGACGGCAAAGGGAAACTCCGTAAAGGAAGTGAAACCCTAGTTAAAAACAGAGGCCCTTTGACAAAAACCATGCAAAGTGGTAGTAGAACCTAAAATAGTCAAAATGACAAAACCAAAACCAAAATGGAGCGGGATAGAAAAAGAAAAGGACAAAACAAAACAAGAAAAAGAAAAACACAAGCAATTAGAAAGAAATTCTGAATAAAAACCCTCTTGCAAATATGCTAAAACAAAACACCCAAAAGAACAAACGGGAGACAGAAAAGCAAAGAAACCTACCTCAAAACACTCCTTAGGGTTGACCAGAATTTAGCTAAGATTCACTCTGCAACTCGCCTCTGTGATAAAATCAATCCTCTTGAGACTAACCTGGCCATAGTTTTCTTAAACAACTCAAATAGTAATGATAATGGGCCAGTTTAAACAAGATTAAACCTTTAAAAATTAATCCATGCATGCGAATAGGCTGCATTTAATGCCATATATGCGGTATATTAGGGATGGATCCAACGATGAGAACAAATAGTTAAGTCAAGTCTAGTGAACATCAAAAGGTAAGGCAGACACAGATCCGGGTTGATGACAAGATAAAGAAACCTACACAAAGTTCCTTACTTAATTTCCAACCCCGGATCCGGTCCCGAGAAAGAAGATCGACCAAAACGAGACATAAGAGGATGAGGGCGGAGCCAAAACCAAAATGGAACTTTTACAAAGTTCTAAGTTAAATTTTTGGGTCTGAATCTAGTTCCGCCCAAGAAGAAAAGAACAAAACACAGAAGCACAAGGGAAGCGGGACCGAAACAAAAACTGGACCCAACCCAAACAACAAAGAACGACAACACACAAAAGAGCGGAGTCAGAGTCAGAATGAATACACAACTTGGAACTCTTAAACTTCCAACTTAAGTTCCAATCTCAGTTCCGGTCCCGTGAGGGAAAAAAAATGCAAGAAAAAAGACCAACAATTCAAGGGATAAACCAACCCAAGATTTGTTGAAAACAACCAATAGACAATGAAATCCAAACAACAGAGAAGACAAAATCAAAGTCGAAACAAGATCCAAACTAGGAACTTTGAAAGAATTTTGTGTTTAGTTTCGGTTTTGTACCCGCCTCCGACAGAGAAAAACAAGAGACTTAGGAGCAAAACAAACAACTCCTAAGACCCAACCAAAGAACCAAAGACAAACAAAACAAAAAAGGTACCCATTTTGTTTCAAAATAAAATGGGGTGGTTATGCAAGGCATAATAGGTATGTTATTCCTCGGTATGGTCCTACTACTATTGCTGAGATTATAGATGTTGAGTATAATATCAGGGCTAAGGAAGCATTGCTAAGTGCTTTGACTGATTCTAAGATGACAAATGTTATGGATCTAAATATTGCTTAAGAGATCTAGAAAAAGTTGGAAACCTTGTATGAAGGTGATGCTAATGTGAAGATTGCTAAGTTACAAAGTCTAAAAGGGAAATATGAAGAGTTGAGAATGGGTGAGGATGAGAAAATTACTACTTTCATGCAAAGAGTGAATGAACTTGTGTGTGGTATTAGATTTGTAGGTGGAAAAATAGACGAATCAAAGATTGTTGCTGAAGTGCTTAGATCCTTGCCTGATTCATACAAAGTCAAAGGTAGTGCTATTGAAGAGCTCCAGATTATAAAAAATGTAAGCAGAGATATGTTGGTTGGTAAGCTTACTGCTTTTGAGTTGAGTGAATTTGGTGATGCCCTTCCTAAGGTAGAATCTACATTCAAGGCTACAAATTTTGGTATAGATGAACAAATATATGATCCGAGTGAGAGTTCATTGAGAAATACATTCAAGTATGAGGATGAAATTAGACAGATTGAAGAAGAAGAAAGAGATCTGGAGAGCTGGAAGCACTTATTGTCAAAAGAGTACCAAAAGGAAAAGTTAAGTATGAAGGAAAATTGGCTCTTAAATGTTTTTCTTGCAATAAGATAGGCCATTTTACATCAAGGTGTCTGGAAAGAGCTCCTATACCAAGACATAACAAGCCTAGATTTCAAAATAAGTGTTACTATGCTATTGATGAAGGTGTGACAAATGAAGAATATGATAAAGGTGATGATGAATGGGTATTTATTGCTATCAAGGAAAATAATCTCATGTCTCCTAAATCTGCTAGTTGTACAAATGTGGAGAAATCCCTAGCTGCTCAAGTTGAAGAGAAAGATGAATGGGTGATTGACAATAGATGTTCACATCATATGATAGGAGATAAAAGTAAGTTTGTGAGCTTGGAAAATTATGATGGTGGTGTTGTGAGATTTGGTGATAATACAATTGGTGTGATTTGTGGCAGAGGATGCATTTCTCTTGATGGTAAGCATAATATTGATGATGTCCTATATGTGGAAGGCTTGAAGCATAATCTTTTAAGTGTTGGTTAGATGGTTGATAAGGGATACAATATTCAGTTCATGGATGGAAAATGCAGAATATTGAGTTCTAGAAATGTGATTGCATTAGGTACAAAAAAAAGGTAATATCTTTCACTTGAGTGGTGCTAGTAAAAATTGTTTGATTGTTGAAGTTGATGAAAGTTGGTTATGGCATAAGAGAATGTGTCATGTTAACTTTGATAATATTGTTAAGATAAGTTCTACTAAGCCTGTGAGAGATCTACCTAAGTTGGTGAAACCCACTAATGCCATATGCAAGGAATGTTAGTTAGGAAAGCTAACTAGAATCTCATTTTGAAGTAAAAAACATTGTTTAGATGAATTGTTGGAGCTTATGCATATTGATCTGTGTGATCCCTCTAAGGTGAGAAGTTTAGAAGGTTATAGGTATTTCATGTTGCTTATTGATGATTATTCTAGAATGATGTGGGTTACTTTCTTAAGGGTGAAATTTAAAGCTCAAGAAAAGTTCAAGATGTTTAAGGCTATGGTTGAGACAGAGACAGGTCTAAAGATTAAATGCTTGAGATCAGATAGAGGTGGTGAATTCACTTCTGGTGAATTTAATTCTTTTCGTGAAGAACATGGAGTAAAGAGACAATTATCTGCATTGTGGACCCCTCAACAAAATGGAGTTGTGGAAAGGAAGAAAAAAATTTGAAGAAGTTGTTAGAACAATGATGATGGAAGGAAATGTCCCTCATATCTACTGGAGAGAAGCTATGAGTACTGCTATGTACACACTCAATCAGGTACAAATTAAAGGTGATATTTCTAAGACTCCTTTTGAGCTATGGACTGGTTATAAGCCTATTGTTAGATATTTCAAGATCTTTGGAAGAAAATGTTATATCAAAAGAGATGAAGATATAGGAAAGTTTGATGCTAGGAGTGATGAAGGTATCTTTATGGGTTATTCTTGTAAAAGTAAGGCCTACTAGTGTTACAACAAAAGATTGGGGAAAATGGTTGAAAGTGGAAATGTCAAGGTTGATGAACACTCAAGTACAACATCCAGAACCTGTGGATATGCTTATGATGATCAGAATGATAGTACAAATAAAGGAAAGAAAGTTCAAACTACAAATCAAGAGTAAATCATTCCAGCGAATCAGGAAGATCAAGAGGAAGGAGAAACTAGTGAACATGCAAAAGAGAGAACAAAAGAGCCTAAAATTGAAGAACAACCCAAGAAGAATTTGGGGTATATAAGATTGAATCATTCAGAAGATCAAATCATAGGTGATAAGAACAAAGGTATCCAGACTAGGAGAAAAATTGCAGAAGAGAACTGCTTGATTTCAAAGACTAAGCCTACTAGTGTGAATGAAGCATGTAAAGATGAACATTGGGTTGAAGCAATGAAAGAGTAACTAAAATAGATTGAGAAAAATGATACATGGATTCTTGTTCCTAGACCTAAGGATAAAAATGTAATTGGAACTAAATGGGTCTTTAGAAACAAACTGAATGAGCAAGGTGAAGTGGTCAGAAACAAAGCAAGAGTGGTATGTAAAGGATGTTCTTAGATGGAAGGAATTGATTTTGAAGAGACTTTTCCCCCTATTGCTAGAATTGAAATTGTAAGATTATTTCTTACTTATGATGCTTACAAGAACTACAAGTTCTATCAGATGGATGTCAAGTCATCATTTCAAAATGGTGAATTAGAAGAAGAAGTGTATGTTGAGCAACCTGATGGATTTCAGTTGAGTGATAAGGGAGATATGGTGTGTCAGTTGAAGAAAGCATTTATTGATGTTGTTTGGGTAGGAGATGTGAATGACAGGAAAAGTACTAGTGGTGGAGCATTTTTCTTGGGTAAGAAGTTGATTTCATGGTTAACTAAGAAGCAAAATGCCATTTCTTTATCTACTGCAGAGGCAGAATACATTGTTGTTGCTACTAATTGTACTCAATTATTGTGGATGAAGTAGATGTTGAAGGATATTAGAGTTGTTTATAATGAACTGATAGCTATATTCTATGATAATTCAAGTGCTATTAACATTTCTAAGAATCTGATACTGCATTCAAAGACAGCATATATTTATTAAGTTTCACTTTTTGAGGGAGAAGGTAAGTGAAAAGGAAGTCAGATAGGAGTATGTGCCTACTAAGGAGCAGATTGCAAACATCTTTACCAAGTCATTGCCTAAGGATACTTTTGAGTATCTCAGAGGGAAGTTAGGGGTGATTACCCCTTCGAATCATAACTAAGGATGCATTTCTTTCCATCAGTCTGTGCATTTCATAGTCATATCTTGATTTAGATTGATGTTGTGGTTGTTTCTACTTAGGGAGAGTAGTCAGAAGTTCATATATGTGGTTCAGAGCTTGTATAGAAGAGATCTTTGTCATTGATGTCAAAGGGGGAGAAGATCATGCGAAAAAAATTCTAGAATTTAAGAGCCTTGTGGAGAGAAGATTATGTGAAAGAGTTGAGGAGAAAATGAGTCAGAAACTAAGGGGGAGTAAGTGTTAAGAGATAGTTCTGTTGATGGTGTTTTTCACATCATGTGTTACCATCAATTCCAAAGGGGGAGATTGTTGGATGTTGTGGTTGTGTTGCTAATATGTGGTTGTCATTGATCTCAACACTATTAGCATTGATTCATTAGAAGTTGTATATATTGAGGATATTGAGAAAATTGTAGTGTAATGAGTTGCAGGTTGTTAGTGGTGAAGTGAAGTTCAGTCTATCGATGAGTTTTGTACATTGATGATCAATGGTTTTGGAATAAACAATTTGTTTCTGAGTGTATCTAGTTTGTCCATGTCAAGTTTTAGAGACCCACATGAAGTTTTGATCGAGTTATGAAGATTTATATTTTGACAGTTTTTATGTTGCTTTAGTTAGTGTTCCTAATTGAAGATGATGCAATTTCAGATAGTTCAGTTGTTGTAGATGCTTCTTTGGTGATTCACAATGTTTGTGGATGTTTCTATATTGTGCTCTATCTATGTTGCACATCCACTTTGATTGTTGTGCTCGTGGTTGGTGATTTTCTCTTGTGTGTTCATATTTTTCATATTCTTGGCTGACATGGTGTTTGTAGCGTGTTGTGGATCTTTGAGGAGTAATTAATTGAAGTGTTTTCATGTTCGAGATGTTGATCTGGGTCTTCACTAAGTTGTGGCAAACCTTGGTTGATTCACATTATTAATTGTTGTTGATTTGGGCCGACAGTTAGATGCATTTTATTATTTTATTGAAGCTGACTTGTAGCGATGAAATTTCTTGTTACAGATATATAAGAGCGATTTTTTATTTGATTTGAAGTGTACTTCTATGTGTATGTGTGAATAATTTTCTAAATCATTTGAAAGCATAGTAGAGTGTGAAGAAGAGTGAAGAAGAGTGAAGAAGTGTTCATGTGCTTAATCAAAACTATGATCAAGCATTAGCAGATGGTCTTTTGTCAGTTCAAATCCCTATGGATGTAATCCAAATCTTTCTATAAGATAGTATGTATTCCTTTGGGTGGTTGGTCTTGTTGTATTTCAGTAGTGAGATCTAGGCAGCGTGCTTGAATGCATGTGCATTCCTCATTTCATTCTTTATAATTTTAACAGGGTATAATCTTGTGAACTAACATTCACCGTGGCTTTTCTTCTAACAGGGTTTCCACAAAAATTCTTGGTGTTATGTGTGTTTCTGATGTGTTGATAATTTATGTTTACATGGTTATTAATCATATCTAAGAATAAGGTTAATAAGTTGAATAAATTCTAAATTTTTGTGACAAATGATTCAGCCCTCCCTCTCAGTTGTCTGCCCTTGTGTTGCCAACACCATATACAATGAACAAGATTGGGATGCATAAGACTTGCTATAGGTTGACTCACATGTGCCTTACTAGTATTTTATTTGTTTTATTTTTCATGTTATGTGTGTGATTGCATATGCATAATGTGATCCCATGTGTTGTTTTGTTTGATGTCTCTCTCTCTCTTTGTGAAATTCCTCTATTTGTATCTACATTCTTCTCTATGTCATGAAAATTTTATCTTTTTCATTTGTCTTGTGTTTTCCTTTTGGGTATGACACAAGGTGTTGAGACATTTAGGTCTCTTCCATGTTGACTCAAAAGATTTTCCTTTTATCTTTTCTTTGTCTTGTGTTTTCCTTTTAGGGATGATGCAAGGCATTGAGCCATTTAGGTCTCTTCCATGTTGACCCAAAAGGATTTTTCTCTGTTTTGTCTCTCTTTGTGTCATTACTCCTATTCCATGAGTATTTGGGGAATGATGATGATTCTGAACTCTCTAAAAACATTGTAGCAAAGACATACTAACCCTGAATCCATGGATCCCTTATGTGTTATTTTTGGGATTTCATTTTGGGGGCAACCTATTTTCATGATGTAGCTTCATTTGGAAACATATGACTTGGCATAGGGCTTTCCAAATAAGCTCTCATGTCATCTTTATTTTTAGCATTTATTATTTACTATAAAGTAATTTCTCATAGCACGGTGTTTAGCAATTTCTTTAAAGTGGGGGTATACATTGGAATTATTCTTTTGCACTTCAATTCATGTTTCATTGTCTAGTCTTCTTACTTCATGAAATGCATCTTTCACTTTGTGGTAACATTGTGTGTGATTTCCTTCAAGAGCATGATCTATCTTAAAATATTATATTCCTCTTAGTGGTTTGAAGTGACACACTGCATCCCCTAAGTTGCAAATCTTCTATTATTCGATTGGTCCTCTCTTGGAGACATTAGACATGATGTTCACTAAGTTAAGACCTTACATGGACTAAGAAAAACTCCCTTCAACACATCTTACACTATTTTTCATTTACAATATTGGTTATATGGCCACCTTACATAACACACTTTTCTTGCTTGTGGATCCATCTTGTTTGTTCATGGGTGTCAAGCATACAAAGATTTTCTTGCCTCATGAATTATTGTTTTTAATGTTGAGTGGTTCCTTATCAAATTCATTAGGAGGTATATCTTTGGTATGGTTACTGTATGGGAGCCAAACTTAGGTGTGAATTTCCCATAGCCACTTGCTTTTCTATGTGAGTGCATGTCATCCATGTGCATATGTGTCTTGTTGGGGGCTCACCTAGTGGATGACTTGAGGTTCCACTAGCCCTTGTGAGCATGCATTGGTTTGCATAGTGGACATCATGTTCCACTTGTAGTTTTTTTTTGGAAAAATAGCTTAGATTTGATCCACATCATGTGGGACAAATGGTCGAGGCTTGATCCACCCCTTTTTGTTTTTATTTTTCTTTCTTTTTGTCCTTGGTAGAGCATGCTTATGCCTTGTTGTTGCTTCATACATTATTTACATGTGTGTTCTTTTGTGGCTATGTTGGTTTTTAGTAGGATCTTGATCCTAGGGGCTTGTGCAACGCTCTTGATCGTTGTCATCCTATCTCACTAGCATTGGTACACTTGGACCCCTCTTGATGCAAGTTTATTTACTTTAGTGTGAGTTTGAAGCAAGTTCCTCCTCTCACTAAAGTGGGGGATAAATTTAGTGTAGAAAAACGTATCCCTTTACATTTTCACACTTGTTTGAGCCCTCCCTGCTAAAGTTGGGCTTCTTTGTGCCTTATTTGGTCCTATTTTGCATCCACAAGCCTTATTTAATGCATCTTTCTGATGATAATCCTGAAACATATCTAATAACCAATCATTATTTAATGATTTTGGATTGTATGACCTAGATTTAGTGATTTGGGACTCATATGCCACCTTGGGTGTATGGTTCCCACCTAAGTTTTGGGGCCGAGTCCTGAATTTGGCATTAAACTTAACATTTGTTGAATTTTATGTCCCAAGCCTAGGCTATTGGGACTCATACACCCCAACTAGTGTCAGTCTTGCTTAGCTTGGACCTATTTTAAATTCAAAGTTCCTGTGAGATTTTATTCTCCTAGATCTAATGTTGGCTTGTAGTGTTTCAATTTTGGGAAATTTGGCATAAACAAGTATAAATACAAGGTTATTTCACATATTTTCTCCTAGAAATTTTCATGAGCAAGTGTGATCTAAGTATTTAAGCATTCTAGAAATTCAAGAGCATTCAAGAGCTGATTATCAAGCATTTTGGAGCTATAATCAAGATTCAAGCATCATGTCAAAGTCATCATTCATCATGTTTGTTTTTGAGCTAACATTTATGGTGTAGGTTCTTATGATTCAAGAAAACATTCAAGTCAAGATCCATAACATACAATCAAGAGTCAAGATCTACATTCATACTAGCCATTTCATACAAGATTGTAGCCTTTGTTACAAGGGTTTGGTGAGTTGCAACATTGCTTATTTGTTCATTCATCATTCCTTCATAATATTTGATTTCATTTCAAGGTTTGATTACCAAAACGGTGTTTGGCCAAGGAAAACCCTTATCTAATAACAAAAAAATAGTTTTCCCTCTCTTTGATGTGTGATTTGCAGATTTAGATTGAAGATCCATTGAGGAGCAAGATTGGAGAAAGTTTTCAAAGTTGTCAAATTTGTCACCTTTCTTGCAAGATTACAAAAATTCACCTACAAGTTAGAATTCAGAGTTCTAGACTTGAAGCTTGGAAAGGAGAGAAGCTAAAGGAGATCACTAGAGGACATCAAATTTTTAGATTAACCTTGATACTGGGACTAGTATACCAGTTTTCAAACATTTTTGTAGATCTTGGTTTAGCAGTTGTAGATTTTTCTTTCGACACAAAATCCTAAACTGGAACTAAATTGTCCCTACTAGCGTATGAGTCCCAATGTGCATCAAAACTCATAATTCATTGATTGCATACCTTGTTTCAAGCATCTTCAACTTTCCATGTGCACCTCTATTTATCTCCAATTTCTATTCTAATTTGAGTTCATTTTCTAGGTCATATAGTTAGATTTGCATATTATTTTCATATCTTTCTTTCTAAGAATTTGCTTAGTGGTGAACCCCTCTTTAATCACACCCTAGGATACCTTAAAGTAGATCCCTTTTCTCAATTGCACCATTATATTGAGATCTCTAAGGTTTCCTTGAATGAAACTAGAGCAAAATAGGATTCCCCTTGTGTGTTCCATCTCCTAAAAGGTGGGCACACCCTATTTTCTTCGTTTCACCAATACAAAACATTTGGGAAGCCTAATTTCCATTTGTGTGTTATTATGGTCTTGCCTTGGCATTTTGTATGGTATATTATATTGAGTAAAAGAAATTTCAATAACAATGTTCCTTAATCACAACCTTATGAAACCCAACTATGCAAAGATGTTTCACAACTAAACAAAGGTACATAATTCAAATGGAGAAATATTGTTAGTGTAAAATGATATATATTATGTTCTTTTTCAAATATATCTAATCTAATTACCAAAGATCCAAAGGTTCCTATTCTATTTTGGGAGATAAATCATATAGATGTAGTGTTGGAAAAATCATCCTAAATTTAACACAAATCAATTATGAGGAGGATAATTAAAAGGATGTGGTATCATCATTCACTGTTGTTTGAGTATTTCCCATGTAACACTCACACTTCAAGGAGGAAACATCCTTCACATAAAATTTTGGGATATGATAGGTACACAATAATGTAACTTTTATTTTATTTAAATTAAACTGGAAATTGTTTGCATTCGCCACAATAAGCATCTCATCTATAAATAAATTGGAATTTCTAAATGAAAAAAATAAATGGAAATTTAACTAACTAGTACACGTGTAATTCAAGCTATGATAGCTAGAATCGCTTGTATTTAGTGCATAAGCTTCACATCTCCTAAAGCATCCTTCTCAATCCACCTTCCCTTGTTTTATTCAATTTTGTTTCCTCAAGTATATCAACCACCTAGAAAGAAGACAAGTGTTAGTGATAGATTAAATTGGAAAATTAAAGACAAAGAAATCATTTTATTCCAAATTTTACCAATATAGGATTATATGTTGTCATGACTGCAAAATGCAAGCTTATACAGACAATAAACAAACATATTAAACTATACAATGAGAATTTAATTTCCAATTTGACCTATCACTAACACTAGTAATATATATATCAGAAATTATATTTTTCATTTTTCCATTCTACAAGAACTATGAAGCACTAAATGTTCATTCAGATATATATGAAAAACTCATCTCTCCTGACATATGAAAGATGCCATAACTTTCATTAATCAATAAGGGAATAGAAGAAAGATAAGAAGGATACCACACACCACTATCAAAATTTTGTTTATATCTCATTTCTCTCAATGGACACTTAAATGGCGTATCGGTATCATAACCATTGTTCAAAGATATTGTAAACTAAACCACTACTTGTACAGACAACTAAAAAAATATAGATTATTGCAAGAAAGATTGGTTGCTAATCACAATTTGCATCAGTTATGCAAGAATAAAGGTTAGCAAGTCAACAAAATCCTTGGTGATCACCTTGATTGACCAAAAAATAGTAGCTAATCTCTCGAAAAAACACACCTATGTACATACAAAAAAGCATAAAAACATACATAGAAACATGTACATAACATGAAAAGAAGGAAAAATAAGATGTCAGTGCAGAAAAGAGAATCAGGTGGATGGAGACATGAGAGTCTTATGTGAAAAGGTAGAATTTTTTTGTAAACAACTTATTAAAAACAAAACATTTGCATTCTCTAATTAGAAAGACACTCTCAAAGCTGATAACAATATTTGGTTTGCAGGTTTCATAGCACATAGTATTTTCCAACATGCAATTATATATAGACAACATGCTTCTAATGAAAACCTTAAAGTTTGTAGACAGTAAGAACGTACTGAAGTTCATTCACCTTCATAATTTATAGCAACTCTTACACAAAAAATTGCATTTCAATTTCCTCATATGAAATAAAAATAAATGCAAAATATAAATTGCAGGTTGGAAAACATAATGTGGTTTTCCATTTATTTCATTTTGTACATTCAAAGCTACGTGGTGGAGAGAACATGGAGGAATGTCTTGAAAATCTTTTGTTAATTAGACAATAGGAATGTAATGAAAGGCACAGTTTTATAAAAACTCAATGATTTCCCAACAACCATTAAAACTCTATATGATTGCAGGTTGGAAAAAATGGTGGGAGGTGAGTGCATGATTTATGAAACCCTCAACCAACACAATGTTGTAAAAACCTCTACGGGTGCAGCTAATGTCCCGACAAAACACACCTATGTGCATACAAAAATGCATAAAAAAATACATAACAACATACATAGAAACACACATAAGATGATGAGACGACATAGTGCAGGGCCCACCAAGATGGATGATAAAAGTGATGAAATAGGTAGATAGGAGGAAACTTCATGGAAAGGGAAGCGAGGAGATAATGGCGATGTCAGCTCAGTTTTCTGGTGCAGGAGCACCTTGATCATGAAATGCCTTCAAAAGGCTAATTTGTCAAATTTGTGTGTTGAAGCCTAAAAATGATGTGTCGAGGCTATGTAAAGACTAATTTGAATATATTAAAGCCATGTAATAGGTCTAAGGTAGTCAAAGAGATGAGAAAATACAAAACTTGTGATATTGCCTAATATGTAAAAAGAGGAAAAAAAAGAATATGCAAAAGACAAAGAGGAATTTGAAGAAATAGGTCATTCAAAGAAGTTGAAGAGGTAGTTATGGGAAGAGAAACATTTATAAATCATTTTTGAAAGCAAGGAAAAGAGTAGATTTTGTTATCTTGAAGATCTGAGATCAATAAAATACCCTATTTTCAATAAATTTCCGAGTTTCTTCTTGATTTCATTCACTTGTATGAATGGTGTAGAAGTTTAGGACTTTAAATATTATAGTTTTTTTATAGAGAAGAGAGTAAGATTTCATTCAAATCCATTTAGGAGGGAAACCACCAAAAATATCATTTGTTTGAGTGCATTTAGTGGGGTTTAGTTTGTAACCCTCAAATAGGGTTTTGAGAGTCCTCTAAAGGAATTTTTTCCATTCCACCGATGTAAGACCAGTTAGATCGGTGGAATGGATGGTTTTTAATTGCTTTCAATTAGAATATGTGTTTAATATGTAGGGGAAGGTGATATTTTGGGTTGTATACTATTGTTTCATAGGAAAAACAGAGTTTTCCCAATAGAAATGAATGGCTCCAAGGTGGAAATAGATAAAAAGGCATGCATGAAGGTGGGTGGTGAGCTTCTAAAGCTTATGTAAGCTATTTCTATGGTGTTTTTGGTGGTGGAAAGAGTATTTAAGGTTTGTAAGTACCTTATTTAATAAACCCTCCTTTGTAGGGCTTGATTTGTGCATAAAATAGAGGTTTCTTGGAACAGTGATTTATGGAGCCTTTATATCACTAAAAATGCTTGATTCTTCAATTTTGTGACATGATGAATGACTAGTTTTAGTCCTTTGGTATTTTGGTGATAAACTATGAGCACTTTATTTGTAATTTAGGCCTAAATTAGTAGCCCTTTCCACTAAACAATTCAAGAATCTGGTAAAATTTCTTTATGAAAAGCTATTGAGAACTTTTGATATGTTTTGAAGTGTTAAAAAAGGCTCCTTAATGTACATTGGGAATGTGGGTATACAAAATGAATGAAAAGTATTCACCCGATTTAAGGGTTTATTGACCTACTAAGAGTTTGCTGGTTTGACTACTCAAAATAGTGAATCTATTGGAATAGTGAAAGGAAAGGTTGTAAGCATTTGGAAATTACTTTTTTGATGTTGTTACATATGAATCCATGTTTGGGTAGGGTTTAGGAGAAAAATTTGTTGTTTTTGAGGTTGTGAGCAAAGATAACAATATGTGCATGATGATTTTGACTGCAAAATCTAAGGATTTGCTAGAACTATGTTTGTGAGTGAGCTTTCAAATGGTTTATTTTAGTTGAAAGCATGATAAGTACATTGTCTTGCATGTCTGATAACTGATTTGTAGCAAGAAATGCTTGGTTGTTGACATTTTTTCCTTGAGAATCAAGTTGATAAGATGGTTAATTGGAAGAATAGTGCCAAGTTAGAGGGATTTAGAGTTTTCAATCAAGTTTTTTGTTTTGTTCCTGTTCAAATGGTGAAGATTAAGAGGTTTTTTGAATTTTATACAGAGATGGAATGCTTATGTAATGTTTTGGCTTGTTGATGTATTTTGATTGAACAAAGAATTTGTTGGATCTTGTTGGGAAAAGAAGTGAAATTGATGAAAAGTTTTAGTGAACAAAGTTGCTTGTTTAATTTGATCATCTCTTGATTCAATTGGTTCAGATGTAACTTGATGATTGAGTTTTTGGATATGACGCTCTGCATCATTTTCCTTACCAATTGGGTTGTTACGTCTAGAGGGTTTTATAACACTTTGTGAGTTGCAAATTTCTTAACACCCAGTGTTTCCAATTTCATTACATTATTACTATCTAATTCACAAAAGGTTCTCAAGGAAATCACAAAACATAACAAATTGAGGTGAGGGGTGAGTAATCAATTGGGTTGTTACTTGTAAAGGGTTTTAAAACATTATGTGGGTTGCAGATTTTATAAAACTAGTGCTTTGCAACTTGAAATTTTGCAAAATAGTATGGATGTCTTCAAAATATTTTGTTAATTAGACAGTAGGAATGTAATGAAATGAACTGTTTTATAAACACCTAGTGTTTTCCAACAAAATATGTATGATTGTAGGTTGAAAAACATAGTGGGAGATGAGCGCATGATTTATGAAACCTCCAACCCACACAATGTTGTAAAACCCTCTACACATTGAATTTAAATGAAATCCCTCATTTTTCTTATCGCTTCAAATTATGCCAAATATTTTTCCTCCCATGAGAAGCTATCTATGCACTACAAGCAGGAAGGTTGACATGACTAAGACATGCATTTTAAATTGTAACAAGTATTGTTATTGTCTGTTAGCTCAGTCTGTTGATTCTTTCCATCGATTTATTTTTTTAGGAGAGTGGGATGGGGGATGGGGTGTTATATTATAATGTATGTACATAGGCACATTTTGTCATGATATTAGCTTCTCCAATTATTTAACACTTATTACTAATTGTTTAAAGTATTGTTATTGGAAAACACTTTGTGTTGTGGGTTTTTTCATTTTGTAGGTTGAAAGCAAAAAGTTGGAGAGCAGGGGGTGGAGTTGCAGGTGGGGAGAGATGACGAACCAATGGAATTGAGGTGAGGGGTTTGTAACCAATTGAGTTGTTACTACTAAAGAGTTTTAAAACATTATGTGGGTTACAATTTTTGAAAATCTAGTGTTTTGTAACCTAAAATTTTACAATATAGTATCAATGTAATTTAGATAGTACAAATGTAATGAAAGGCACCTTATAACAAGTCTCACACAAAGTAAAAATTACATTTCAATTTCTTAATATGATCCAAATATACATGCACAATATGATTGCAAGTTAGAAAACACAGTGGGAGGTGAGTTGACAACATGATTTATGAAACCTCCAACCCACACAATGTTGTAAAATCCTCTACACACTAAAGCCAAATACCTTACTGGGTGTTTATAAAATGGTGTATTTCATTACATTTCTATGGTCTAAATAATAAAATACTTTCAAGACATTCATACTATTTTGTAAAATTCTAGGTTGCAAAACACTGGGTTTTTTGAAACCTACAACCCACTTAACATTTCAAAACCCTTTATAGAAAATAACCCACATAATGTTTTAAAACCCTTTAGAAGTAACAACCCAATCAATTCTAATCAGATGAAGAAAGTGAAATGCCATTTTGACTGTAGCAAAGAGTTGTTCAAAAAATTGAAAGTGGACTTCATTATGTATTCTTGGTCATAATGAGACAAAAAGATTCATAACGATCTAACTGGCATAGGATAGTGTGTTTTCCAACACTACAATTAATGTGAGCATTTTATTTGTTCCAATCAAATGAAAAATCATAAATGTCATATTTACATCATGAAAGAGTTGTTCTAAAATTTGAAGGTGGACTTCATTACATTTTTAGATCATACAAAACAAAAAAAATTCATGAGGGAATAACTGAGAGGAGATAGTGTGTTTTCCAACACTGCAAATAATGCAAGCATTTTATTTGTTCCAATCAAATAACAAAAGTGAAATTTCATTTTGACTGTAGCAAAGAGTTGTTCAAAAATTTGAAAGTGGACTTCATTGCATTCTTGGTCGTAACAAAACAAAACTTTTCAAAACAAACAAACTAACATGAGACAGTGTGTTTTCCAACACTGCAAATAATGCAAGCATTTTATTTGTCCCATTCAGAAGAAAAAAGGGAAATGCCATTATGCATTTATCCTAAATATACACTATATTTCTTAATATGATCTAAACATACATGCATAGTATGATTGCAAGTTGGAAAACATAGTGGGAGGTGACAACATTATTTATGAAACCTTCAACTCACACAATGTTGTAAAACCCTCTACACGTTGAAGCCAAATACCTTATTGGGTTTTTACAAAAGGTGCCCATCATTACATTCCTACGATCTAAATAACAAAAGCCTTTCAAGACATTCATACTATTTTGTAAAATTGTAGGATGCAAAACACGGTGTTTTACAAACCCTGCAACCCACATAATGTTTGAAAACCATTTAGAAACAACAACCTTCAAAATGAGAATCTCAAAAATGGCCACGTTTTAGGCTTTCTATTCATTCCAAATTACAATTTCGAAAACCTACCGGCACAAAACCTTCATTGCATTTCAAATGAAAACCCCTTTTCACAAGGAAACCCTTTTGTTTCTCCGTTAATGAAAACCCATCTTCACAATAAATAGTCGTTCAATTCTTCATAGTGAAAACATTAAAATGGAAAAAATAAAAAACCATCATCACAAAAACACACAAAACAGTTCTTCATTTCAAATGAAAACCCATTTTCGCAAGGAAACCCCTTTATTTTCCCGTCAATGAAAATCCATCTTTGCAATGAATAACCATTCAATTCTTCACAATGAGAACATTCAAATGGAAAAATTAAAAACCCTCAACACAAAAACACATAAACAACTCTACATTTCAAATGAAAACCCTTTATGCAAGGAAAACCTTTTATTTTCTCATCAATGAAAACCCATTTTTGCAACGAATAGCCATTCAATTCTTCACAGTTCCTAGGCAAAGTGGAAAAACAACATATATTTCTGGAAGATATACATACCTGCTAGCTAGTTTCCCGCACTTGTCAAATGCATTTTGGTAGGGAGAGTCTCAGCTCTCATTTGGCCTCTGAACGCCTACAACTCTGTTTCGCGCTCCCTAGCAACCTCCAAAATGGAAATGTTGAAAATGACAGCATTTTGGGTTTTTTGTCCATTCCTTTTTTGATTTTGAAAGACTCGTTGGCAACATAGACCTTTCCCAATGATGAGACATGTGACAACAATCGAAACTCCACACACTTAACCATCTGTCAGCACACTCCATCAAGTCTTTCCATCAGTGCATTTTGTCTAGCGCGTGGGATGGGAGATGGGTGTTATGTTATAATGTTAGATACATAGATGTTTTTTGTTAGAAGTTTAGCTTTTTCCAATTTTCCTAGAGCCATATATTTTGAATAAATAATAACTAAATAGTAAAAAAAAATTGATAAAGAAGATTTAAAGACTATTTAAATTACCTTTTTAAGTAAAAAAATAAATGAACAGAACCCATCTTCATAATAACTATACCAAATATAGAACTTCGCGCAGTGTGAGAGCTCCTCCACTATTAGACTGCTTTTCATACGATTGGTACACTTTCTACGCCAGTACATAAGATTTCATAATTGATCCGTTGAAGTGGTCTGAGAAACATACAAATTCCAAGACAAAATTTCATGTGCACAGCCAAAAACTTCATTTCACATCACATAATGCTGCTTGACGTTTAGATCATTTCACCTTTCCTGAGCATGGATTGCATGCGCATCATCCTCTCTGGAAGGAAATAATAATATACTAGTTCTTTAAAATTGTTTATCTTAAAATGAAAAAAAACTAATATCTTAACAATAAATTTAATTAAAAATAATAAATTAAAAAAAAGATAAAATGAATAGGTAGAGAGGAGGAGATAGGGAGCACAATGATAGGGGAGAAAACAAGAGGGATAAGGGGGAGAGGGGGTAGAGAAGGGAGGAAGATAGAGATAATAAGAAAGGGATGATAAGGAAGAAGGTTGGGGAGGGCAAGAGGGTAGGGAAGGGGGAGGTGGGGGAATTAGGAGGGGGATAGGTTAGGGGTATTGAGGTTACATAAAAGGGGTTTCCAAGAGGAACTAAGGTTCCACCTCTCATCTCAATTAAGATTTGAGGAATTTTTGTAGATTTCAATAACTTTTTTAAGTTCTCATTTAAATAAGTTACTTTCTATGGATAAGATTTGAGTGTTTTCGAGATAGATATGGTGCTTTTTGGAGGAGTGATCAGTTAGGGTGGATTTGATGATGCACTCATTATGTATGTCTACACAATGCTCTTTGATTATGGTGCAAACGGATCAACTTGTTTCACCTATGTAAGGTATACCACAAGAACAAACAACTTTGTAGACACCTGAATCTAGGGTAAGTTTCCTTGGGGTCTTTAAGAGAAGGGATGTGGTTTCTCAAGGTTGACATGGGTTTGAAAGCATAATGAATTCCCTTTTTTTGAAGGATTTTTATGATTTTTGGGATAAACCTTCGATGTAGCAAAGGTCGGTATGGATGGGGGGTCGGGTAGACTTTGGTTTAGAGAGATTGGATCTAGTTAGATTGAAGGTTCTAGAGGTTTTCTTGTTATTGTAACTATTTAAGAGGAAACATGGCAGAGATAATCCATATCATGGTTTAATTTTTTGTCATTGCAAATGTGAAAGGCTCTCATGGTTAAGGTGTTGAGGATGCAATCCTTTTGGGCAAGGTGGTGGTAGGAGGAAGAGTGTAGGTAGAGGCCAAAGTGGGTGGTTTTTCAGAAAACACTACAAGATAAGGATCCGTTATGCCTTTTGGTGAGAAAAATGTTAAGGAAGGGGAGTTGGTTGTCAGTCTCAATCTCTTTGGTGAAAGAGATACATGGGTGCAAACTATTTAAGTGGTTATGGAAATTTTCTATAGTTTCTAAACCATGTGGCCAACATATTGGTATCATCCACATAGCATTTCCACCACCTAGGTTTGAGGGAAAAGAGAAGATGGAAAATTCTTCAAAGTGCTCCATGAAAAGGTTGGCTATAATAGGAGAGAGAGGGGAGCCCATGGTTACCCCATCTACTTGTTCATAGATGACACCTTGGAAGGAAAAAATGTGGATCTAAAACATAAATCAACTAAAGAGGCCACTTCGTCATTGGTTTTGCATTTAACAATCTCAATGGAGTTGAGAATAGGGACTTTTGTGAATAAGGATACAACATCAAAACTTACTAAAATATTAATGTTTTCTAATTTTTTGTCTTTAAAAAAGTCAAAAAATTTGGAAGAGTCTTTAATGAAAGAGTCGTATTTACCTATTAGAGGAGAGATTAATTTTGATAGGAAGGCAACTAATTTGTAGGTGAGGGAACCTTTTATGTCAACAATGGGTCTTAGGGGGTGCCTTCCTTATGAATTTTTAGAGTCTGGTAAACGCAAGGATTGATTTCAATAAAGGGAATTAATGATTTCTTGGTGAGGGTGTCAAAAGATGAGTGAGAGATGGTGAATTCAATACTTTTTTGATAATTTTGGGGCAAGGGTTGATGGGTAAGATTTGAAAGCTAGAAGAATAAACAAGGAGGGCATGCAATTTGGAGATGTAATCTTATTTTTTCATGATGTCAGTGGCATTCCCCTTATCTTATTTGGTGATGATAATATCATGCTTACTTAAGAGTTTGAAGAAAGAAAGGTGATCAGATTTTGAAAAGTGGTGATTAAGAGGTTTAGTGTGTCTTAGAGTAAAAGCACAATCTTGGTGAACCTCCTCAATGATAATAGAGGGGAGAGAATGAATAGAGTTTTCAATCTTAATAATTAAATCATGATATGGATGGAATAGGGAGGCAAGGAAAAGTGCATGCCTCTCTTAAGGAGGTTGAAAGATATGGGATCAAGGGGCACATCAGAAATGCTGACCACAAGATTTTTCTAACAATTATGAATTGATTGGAGGGCCAAGGTCTCAGATGTTTTGCATGAAATCCAAGGGTAGATAGGAAGAGAAAAGGAAGGGATAGGATTAGTGGGGGAGGGTGATAGAGGGGTAGAGTTGAGGGTGGTTGAGACAATAGGGGAAGCCACATTGGTATGAGAGGTTGACGAAAAGGGGAGGTTGATAAACAAGGTTGGTGGTTGGATCAAGATTAGAATCTTAGAATCATGAGGGGCTTGAGGGAAAGTTTTCTTGTGAGAGGATATCACCTTATAATTAATGCTCTGATGAGAAGGAGAACATTAAAAAATGGAGGAGGGACGTAGGCACCTGGAGGCATGAGAGAGGACCCATTGGGAAGAGGTTGCAGCTTGGTATCCACTAGAGAAATATTTTGAGATGAGTTCCCAATAGGAGCCTCTACGGAACTACGCTCAGTTGGAGGAGAGCACCCAAATTTTGGAGAAGATCCTAGCATTAGTGAGCTTGGCATACAATGAAATGCATCAACTAAGGAGTGGTTATTGTCACTAAAATATGTGGAAGCCTTGGAGACACTTACAATAGAAGATTGAACTGAAGGAGCTTTGGGTGATCAGTGCCTACTGAAGAAAGGTGATTGGATCATTGAGGTGATCCAAACATGAAAGCACCATTCAAGGAAGAGAATACCTATAGGTTACGACTTGGTATATTGTCAAGAATAATGTTAGAAAGAGAACATGGAGGTGGGTTGGGTAGAGTTGGACCATAGGGTTGGAGAAAACCATGGAAAAGGATAGAAAAAGGGAGAGCAAGAAGAGGAGAAGGAAATGGGAAGGGGTAGTAGACAGTAAGAAAAAAGTTTGCAAGAAAGCATGGTAAGCGAAAGGTTCAGAGGGTCTACTAGGGGAGAGCTTGGGTTATTATTGCTTGACGCCACAGGAGGAGAAATTTTGTTATAAATATTAGGTGGTGAGGTGGAGGTGATGAAGGGAGAGTGTGGGGAAGATATGGGAATGTGGAGAGATAAATGCAATGACCTAGTAGGGTGGCATTTGCATTGCAAGGCAACAAACTTTTTCTTTTTCCTCAAGATACAAGCAACTTGGCGACCTGCTATTATTTTTTATTATCATCCTTTTATCCTAACCTTTTTATTTCCCCTCATGTATCACATGAATTTTTTCCCCCTTCCCCCCTCTCTATTTATCCTATCTTGGTCTACAATCACTCATTCTACTCCTACAAATCTTTCTCATCCTGATGATGGATCACAAAGTGTGATCCAAAATGTTGATGCAAAAAATAACACAGTTAAATCAAGAAAATTCTCTTAGGTATCATTATGGACTATCAAAATATAATGTCTCTAATTGATACCCTTCATGAGAGGTAAATTTATGTTAAATACAAGTAATTGGATATGTTGAGGATCAAGCTTTCAACGAATATTGCAAACCTTTCCTTCCTAAAAAAATGCAGAGACTCAGGTTTACTCGGTTCTTTTGTTAAAATTTCTCATCATCTTTGGAGCCACAATACCAAGCACATATTTCACAAAGTAGGTCTCTCTCTCCTCCGGTTGCTTATCAAATTTGTCAACAAATCCATCAATTCACTTAACTCTAGACTCATCCCTCTCCATCTAGATCTTTCCTCCTCCCTTCATCATGACCTTTGGATCCTTTTGGACACTTGCTCTAAGGTGAGACCCTCAGGTCACCAAGTTTCTTGTATCTTGAGGTAGAAGAAAACAAATTCTTCTCTAAAATGCAAATGCCACCTTACTAGGTCATTTCATTCCTCTCTCCACATTCCCATATCTCCCCCCACTCTCCCCTAATCACCTCCATCTCACCATCTAATCTTTATAACAAAATTTCTCCTCTTGTGGCCTCAAGAAAGAATAACCCAAGTTATCCCCTAGAATACCCTCACAACCTTCTACTTACATCATCTTCCACAATTGTTTCTTCCTATCTACTACCCCCTCCCATTTCATTCTACTCTCCTTGTTCTCCCTATGTCTCTTCTTTTCCATAGTTTTCTCCAACCCTACACCCCAACTCTACCCATCCCACCTCCACACTCTCTTTCCAACATAATCTTAACTATATACTAGGTCACAACTTTCAGGTATTCTCCTCCTCAAATGGTGCTTTCATGTCTTGGTCACCTCAGTAATCTGATCACATTTCTTCAACTAGGCGGTGATCACCCAAATATCCTTTAGTTTAATCTTCTACTTTAAATGTCTCCAAGTCTTCCACATCTTTTAGTGACAACAACCACCACACAGTTGTTGCATTTCGTTCTACACCAAGTTTGCTAATGTCAGGATCTCATCCACAGTCTGGGTACTCTCCTCTAGTTGAGTGTAGTTCGAAAGAGGCTCCTATTGGGTGCTCATATCCTCTAAATATTTCTCTAGGATCTCATCTAAACCTTTTTAACACACTAAAAGTATAAGACCATTGAATGAATCAATACATTAACATGAAACAGAGTGAGAGACACATAACACAAAGATTTCCTAAGTGGAAAAACCCTCTTGGGGTATAAAAAACCACTTGCTCAAATTTCCCTTTTATTAATCAAAGAGCACCAACTTTGTAACAATGGTGGAGCAACAACTCAACACCTTTTATCAAGCATCAACATAATAGGAGCACGAACCCCTCAATGCACAAAGTTACTATCTAAAAATGTAACCACCAATGAATTTACAACTGCACTTTATTTGCAGTCCCAAAATCATTAATGAATACAAAAATATAAAGGATATTCAATGATTCCAACTACAATATGGATTTTTTATAACAGTACCACAATAATTCCTCATAAAACTAGATGATATCTTTGTTATAAGAACCATAGATTTTACACAATAAAAACCCTCTTTCCTCTTCTCAAATATTGCAGATTTAACAATGATATAACCATCAAATGCTCTATATTTTCCTCATACATTTCCCATTTGAATAATGGATTAAATCCATGAATTTATATAGAAAATAAAATTGAAACCCTTTTTCGAACCTATCAAAGTCGAGTTCAAAACAAACACTCAAGTTAGGGTTTCCATAGTAAAAATACAAATTATAGTTACAAAATAAAACCACATTTTAAACTTTAATTTCTTTTTCTTTCCTCTTTTGAAATCACAAATCTGGAAAAAGTAATTTTTGTTTTAAAACTAAAAACCAATAATAAAAAATGAAGTAATTCTTCATTCATTTTTTACCCTGAACTTTATTCTTTTTTATTGCAAAACAAAGTAAAAGAAATCTGTTCAAAACTTAATCAAGGTTTTCTTTTTCTCTTTTACTTTTCATTTACTAGATTTACCTTCGAAAGATGAAAATAATGCATAGATATTACCTATGTCATGTTGGATTTAACCTACAAAGAAAATCCTTGAAGATCCTCGATAAACTTACACAAGTCTCCACTACCAGCTCATGGAAAGTCCACCATAGAAAGTTCTACCAACCTCCATACTCTAACATAGTAAAACACCAGCTCAAAATACCTCCAATATCAAGCTTGTACTGTAACTAGAAATGCATCATGGCGGCATAGTTAGGGTTCAAGTTTATTAGGCAGAAATGAAATCATCATTTTTATACCCTAGTCTTCATCTCATCAAGTACCAAATCATAATCAATAAACATTTGAAATCCATGAGTCAAAACGTAATGATTTTGAGATCCAAGGAACCAACATTATGATGTGCCATACCAAAGTCTACGTGACACAATGAGCACCCAAAATAAGCCGACTGTCCAAGTAATAAGTATGTCGATCACCACATGCATGGAAAAGACCAAAGTCTCTAGATTAAATAATAACCATCAAATATCATCAATGTCACCATTCTTTAAAGTATAACATTTATGAGCCTGAAAATATGATGTCGGCCTTAGTGCTTTATGAAAGCATTTTTAAAGCACTATATATATATCAACTGGATAACACATAATGTGCTAAGTGAATAATGTAAAGTGAAACCCAATAGCACTATAAAATATGCTAAGTAATCAAACTGCTTGATAATGCTTAAGTGTGAATTCATGCTATGTTCATGGTGCAAAACTAAATCTCAATACTATCATGTATATGTGAATAAATGTATTCACCAAATGTATAAAGACATTGAATCTAAATGTTAAAGACTGAACTGAATCAACAATATACCTTCACAATCACCTATAAGAGTTAACACTACATCAAATAGACAACACCATGATCCTATGATCAACATAGAAACCTTTCATCTACACATGTAGCCAAAACATCAATAAAACAAATACATCAAAATATGAATGTAAGCATAATATTGTCCATTGAACTAGCTAAAAACCAAAACCAAGTGAAACCTTTTGAATATGCAATACTGATTACAATGATAAACAATGCACCAAGTATTATAAACATGCCATAATTCCAATCATTACTGACTAGTCAATTAAATCCACTGAATAGATATAAATCCTCTACACATGAATACAATGATCAATACCACAAGATAATCACTAAATATTCCATTATCAAACTATGAAATGCCAAGGCACCAACCCAGAGCAGTTTTGACATCAAGGACAAATAACAAAAGAGAAGTTCAACACTATCACCCTCCCTCACTAATCCTATACTTTTCTTTTCCCATCTTTTCTACCCTCGACTTTCATGCAACACCTCCAAGACCCTGGCCCTCAAATCAATTCATAATTGGGAGAAAAATATTGTGGTCAACCTTTTCAATGTGCCCCTCGATCCTAGAGATTTCAACCTTCTTAAGAGAGGCATGTGCTTTGCCATACCTCCTCGTTCCATTCCCCATCATGATTTACTTATTGAGATTGAAAACTCAATTCATTCCCTCCCCTATTGTCACCAAGGAGGTCCACAAAGATTGTGCTTTTACTCTATGACACGCTAAACCTCGTAATCACCAATTTTTCAAATTTGATCACCTTGGTTTCTTTAAAATATTAAGCAATCATGATATTATGAACACCAAAGTAGACAATGGGATTGCCATTGTCATCATGAAAAAACAAGATTGCATCTCCAAAATACATGCCCTCCTTTCTAATTCCTCTAGCTATCGAATCTTACCCATCAACCCTTACCCCAAAATTATCAAAAAAGTTAAATTTGCAATCTCTCACCCATCCTTCGACACCCTCAACAATAAATCATGAATTCCCTCTATTTAAATAACTCCTCGCATTTATGGGACTCCAAAAATTCATAAGGATCCCACCTAAGACCTATTGTTGACATGAAAGGTTCCCCCACCTACAAATTAGTTGTCTTCATATCCAAATTAATCTCTCCTCTAATAGGAAAATATGACTCCTTCATTAAAGAGTCTTCCCATTTTGTTGACTTTGTTAAAGATAAAAAACATAGAAAACATTGATATTTTAGTAATTTTTGATGTTGTATCCGTGAAAAGGAGGAAAATAGGTTCACCATAATGAAAAAAAATGATGAACCAATTTCCACTCTAATTCCATTCAATATGTGTTGTATAATGTGCAAATGAACTTAACAATATAATTGAATCTAATTGAAATAGCAGTCAAAAGGGAGATCTGGAAAGGGTCAAAGGTTGTGTACCTATCACCATAGTTGCTTTTTTAAATCTCATTGAGGACTCATTCGCCCTATGGTGAATGGGCCATGGCTAGGGCTCCTGAAAATTAGTTTCTGGGCTTTTTTCCTCTCATTCTACACTCCTAGATTCTAGATGGTCACTATTAGGAAGCTAGAATAAATACTGTAGCCTAGTTTCTATGATTTGAAAACTTTCTTTGCAACTTTGACAACTTTGTAACTTTCACCAATTTTTCTGTCCAATTGATCTTCAACCTAAAATCTATAATCACACATCAAAGAGAGGAAAATGTTGTATGTTAGGAAATAGGGTTTTTCTTTGGTCAAACCTCATTTTGGTAATTAAAACTTGAAATGAATTAATGTATTAAAGGAATGATGAATGAAAAAATGTAATTTCACAACTCACCACACCTTAATTGAACTTTAGATAACAAATCTACAATCTAGCATGAAGTGGCCTTGATGAATGTAGATCTTCATCATGAAACTTGATTAGAGATAATTCCTTTGAATATGCTTGAATAAATCTTGAACACTACATCACCATATTAGCTCAAATAGCATGCATGATGCAACATGGGTTTGACATGATGAATGGACCTTCACTGTAGCAACAAATGATGAAGAAATCTTCCCTTGAATGCCTTGAAAATGCCCTTGAATGCTCTATAATGTTCTCTTGAAAGTTCTCTTAAGATAACTTGAATTGCTAAGATTGCTTATATGAAACTATGTGAAATAACCTTGTATTTATACATATCTTAACATTAATTCCCAAAATTCAAATATCACAAGCCGACATTGAATTATAGATTTCAAATCATTAAAATACCATCAAAGCCATATTTTAGAGAGCCTTCCTAGCTCTAAGTGAAGATCCATTCACCATAGGGTGAATGGGTCCTATGCCACTTACCTAGGACACACATTGGTCAAGGTGGAGTATTATACAAAAATAGGGTCCTATGACTTAGTGAGGACCCATTCTCCATGTGGAAAATGGGTCCTAGGTCACCTACCTAGGACATACACCTTCCAAAATTAAGTGTTATGTAATGAAATTTATGAATGTTAGGTTTCATCCCTCATAATTTGCAATTATTTAGGCTTGGATTTGAATTAAAGGGGCCAATTGAGGCAAATTAACCTCAATTAATTATTAAAACCCTAGATTGGTGTGAAAGTGTAAAGATACACTTTACAACACCCTAAATAAGGCACAATTAAGTCAATTTAGTTTAAAAGGGCCCTAAACTTAATGTGAATATGAACAAAATATTGCAACACTAAATTAAGGCAATATTAGGCTCATTTTTATATTAATTATTGGCAAACTAAGTGAAAAAGGGATACTTTTTCTATTATTTCCAACATGATGTGGAACACATATATAGGCTCAAGCATATATTTCTAACATGATGTGGAACACATATAAGCTATCGGTTTATGCTCACTTCAAGGTAGCACAACTTTAGGTTGTCCACTAGGCGAGTCTTCCAATAAGGGTGGAAAATGAGAGAATGATCATATTAGGCTCCCATACCATATCAAGCTATCCTCTTGAAAACTTCAATAAGTCACCATAATGCTAGGAAGGGCTCTATAGGCAAGCAAGATGTGTTATGCTTAGTGGCCTTTAATTTAGGGTTTGAGCTCCATAGGGTCTAACAACCTACATTATGCAAAACAACTATGAAGTACATGGGGAAGGATCCATAGGAAAACAAGGTGTGTTATGCTTGGTGGTCTTTATTAGGGTTCGAGCTTCACAAAGATAGCAAACTATGTTATGCCAAACACTTATGAACATTGTGCTAGTAAAGGTCTTTGTTTAAGGGGATCTTGCTTCTGTTGGGAAAATATGTCTCAACCTTGCAATTATATACAGTTTATTGTTGATAAGATGTATATATATTTCCTAGTTACATAGATAGGTGTATACAATGGTAGAAAAGAGAAAAATGTGAGTGTGCTAACTTTTTAGGAAACTCCTAAAATGGTTGACATGCATTAAATAATGATATATTGTAAATTTGAACCATTCATTATTAGGTATTAGATGTAATGGTGGATATTTTGTTGGCATGTCTTTCCCTAGAATGTAATCCTTTTTTATGAGGGTATTTTATTACAATTGTAGAGACGACGATGTATTCTAAGAGTCTGATAATGGTCATGTTGTCTCTTGATCTTTGGTGGTGATACTCTTGTAAGAAGATTTCTCTACAAGTATATTGTAATATTTGTGATTTTTGAATAATATATTTAGTAGCATTTGGAGTGTGGGGATTTTTCTCCCAGAAGGGTTTTCCCCACGTAAATCACTATTTCATGGTATCCATGATATTTATGTTTATTTCTATTTAAGTTTCTATAACTGTTAAAGCTCTGTAATATTTTGCATTTTTCTCCTTTCAAGATTAGTGTAGGAAGGTTTTCGGATACCTTAGCTTCCTTACAAGTGGTATAAGATATTGATCACCTTTTATTTTAGTTATGGGTTGTTGGGGTTTTTGAACTAATCTAGATTTGAGTGGGAGCTTGTGTAGAAGATACTTTCTGATTTTGTTGTAGGAATTTTTAGATGGCAAGTTCATTAGGGAGAATAGAGGTGATTTTTTTTTTTGGAAATAATTTTGAGATGTGGAAGCTAAAGATGGAGGATTTGTTGATAGATTGATATCTATGGGATGCTATTGATGAGAATGTTTCAAGGCCTACACATCCTACTCATGCTTCTCAATATGATGTTATGGATGGTAAAGCATAGGATCTAATCAGACTGTGCTTGGCTAAATTTTTTTTAATAAATGTCCATGAAGAGACCTCTACATGAAAAATATGGAAGAATCTTGGTGACATGTATTAAGCCAAATTTTTAGCGAACAATATTTTCTTGAGGAAGAAATGGTATTCCTTGAGAATGGAAGAGGGTGGAAGAATTATAGACCACTTAGAAGTATTCAATATGTTGTTGGCTTAGTTGGAATCAGTTGGTGTTAAAATGGATGAGGAAGAGAAATGTTAGATCCTGCTTTGTTATTTTCCTGATTCATGGGATTCTCTAATGATGGCTATTGAGAGTACTTCTATTATTTTAAAGATTGAAGATGTGGTGGGTTCTTTTCTTTCTAAAGAGATGAGGAGGAAGGTACCCATCACTACCAAGGAGGCACTAAATTTTTGTGGAAGATGTGAGGAAAAAGGCAAGAAGAATGAGAAACATTCAACAAATCCAAGTCCATGCAAAGATATAAATCTACTGGAAAGTCCAAAGTTATTTTTTGGAACTGCAGTAAGCCTGCACAGGTTCATAAGGAATGTAAAGAAGAAAAGAAGAAGAAAAAGAAGAAATTTTATTTTGATTCCAAGTTTGAGAAGGAAGAGGTGATGCATTCATTGTGGCTTTGGAAACTCATGCAGGTAATGATGCATGGTTAATTGACTCAGGTGCATCTTTCCATATGACCTTTAATAGAGATTGGTTTTCTAAATATGAAGAATTCGATGGAGGTAAGGTGTAATTGGGTGATGATTCTCATTTAGACATTGTTCACCATGGTAAAGTTAAAATTAGGTTTCTTGATGGTAGAATAAAAATGATTAATGGTGTGTTGCATATCCTAGGATTAGCACAAAATTTATTATTTGTGAGCAAACTAATAGATATAGGTGTGCAAGTATTATTTTCTAATGCATGATGCAATATGGTTAGAGGTTCTATGGTCATTGTTGGAGGTGTTAGATATGGCACATTGTATAAGAAAATGCATGCACTATACTTCTATGAAAATAAATTTTGTGGAAGAAGTGAAGGTTTCACCTTCAATAGATGGTCATAGCTTTTGGGTACCCAAGGGTGCTCTTTCTTCTGAAACAAAGTTACCTATAGAGAAAACTATGTTATGGAACCAAAGACTTGGCCACATTGAAGAAAAGGGTCTAAGGACCTTGAAAAATAAAAACCTTGTTGAAGTTTTTCTTGATTGTAATCTTGAATTTGATTTCTTTGAGCATTGCATTTATGGAAAGCGAAATTGCATTCAGTTTTACTCAATTTCTCATAAATCTTGTGGTGTATTGGATCTTATTCATTCTAATGTGTTTTCTCCTATAGATGTTCCTTCAATTGGTAAATCCACATATTATGTTTCATTTATTGATGATTATAGTAGAAGTACATGAATATATTTTCTAAAGAGTAAATCTAGAGTTTTTAGTTGACTTAAAGAATTTAAAGAAATGGTTGAGTTATAGACTGGAAAGAAAATAAAATGTTTGAAGATTAATAATGGCAATGAATTTTTCTCTAATGATTTTGATAGTTTCCATAAAGATTGTGGTATTCGTAGACAAAAGACAACTTTGTATTCTTCACAATAGAATCCATGGAGTTGCAAAAAGAATGAATAGGACACTGATGGAGAAGGCTAGGAGTATGTTGAGTGGTGCTAGTCTAAAAGAAAGGTTTTGGGCTAAAGTTGTTGCTAATGCCTGCTACCTAATTAACAGGTCTCCTACATCAGCTCTTGTTGATAAGATTCCTATAGAGTCATGGTCAGGTCGCAAGCCTTCATAAGACATCTTATATTTTTTGGTTGTGAGGCATATGCACATGTGCTAAAGGAGAAGTGAATAAAGTTGGATAACAAGGCTATGAATGTATCTTCATCGAATATAGTTATGGTGTGAAAGGATACAAGCTTTGGGATCCTATTGTATAGAAGGTAATACATAGTAGAAGCATTATTTTTAGAGAAACTAATCCTTCTTCTATTATATTGTGGCCAGAACAAATTAAATAGAAAGATGAGATTCAATTCCTTCTACACCTGAGAAAGTTGAATCAAGTCCGAAGGATAGACAATAAGTTGAGGGGAGCTCATCTAGCTCTGGATCTTCAAAAGAGGATGAAGAACCTCCAACTCAGCTTGTTCATAGGTCTATAAGGCATAGAAAAAAACCTAAAAGGTATTCACTCGATGATTGTAGATGCATTTTTTCTTTGAATACTAACATGGATGAAACCAGATCTGTAGAAGAGGAACTAGGTATGAATGATGCAAAATATTGGAAAATTGCTATGGATGAAGAAATGACATCTTTGAAAATGAATTATACATGGGATCTTGTACCATTTCCTAAAGGATGAAAAACTGTTGGTTGCAAATGGGTTTTCAAAAAAAATATTGGTTTAAATGGAGGTATTGAGAAGTACAAAGAAAGATTGGTTGCGAAGGGTTACTCAGCAGTCGAGGGTGTTGATTATGGTGAGATATTTTCTCCTGTTGCAAAAATGACATCCATTAGATTTTTTCTTTCTATTGCTGCTACTTATGATTTAGAGGTTGAGAAAATAGATGTGAAAACTCCTTTCCTTCATGGTGTTTTGGAGGAGGATATTTAGATGACATACTCAAAGCACTACATGGTGAAAGGTAAAAGTATATTGGTTTGAAAATTGAAGAAATATTTGTATGGCCTAAAATAGAGTCCTAGGATGTGGTACTAGAATTTTGATATAGATGTGTTAAGTGTCGGATTTGAGCATTCTAAATTAGATCATTATATTTATTATAAAACTGATGGTGATCATTTCCTATTCATTGCATTATATGTTGATGATATGTTAGTTTTTGGTAGAGGGAAAGGGATGATTTCAAAACTGAAATATCAAGTTGCTGCTAAATTTGAAATGAAAGACCTTGGTGTAGCTAAAAACATCCTTGGGATGGAAATTAAAAGAGAGTGAACAAAAATCTATGGCTTGGAAAAAGTAAGTATGTCAACTCAATTTTATAGAGGTTTGATATGCAGGATTGTAGACCATTGTGTGTTCTTGTTTCAGTTGTAACAAAGTTATCTATTTTAGATTGTACATCTCCATCAGAGATGGAAGACATGAGTAGATTATAGTTGGAAGTTTGATGTATGCTATGGTTTGTAGTAGACCAAACAACTCCCAAGCAGTGGGAGTTCTTTCTAGATATATGTCTAATCCTGGTAGAGTTCATTGGGATGAAGTTAAAAGAGCCTTTAGATATTTGTGGGGTACACCTTCGATTATTCCTTATGTTATCATAGTAATATGACTAAAGATGAGATTTCCCTTGATATTCATGGTTATGTGGATTCAGACTGGGTAGGTGATGTTGATAGTGGAAAATACACTAGTGTTTATGTGTTTAATTTATTTGGTAGTGTAATTAATTGGATGAGTAAGCAATAGGCTGTGGTTTCTTTATCGACTACTGAAGTAGAGTATAAGGAAGATCTAATCATGCTTGTAAAGAAGCCATTTGGTTGAAGAGATCTTATTCAGATATTGGAATAAAACAAGGTGCAATGACAATTTATTACAATAGTCAGAGTGCGATATATCTTTCCAAGAACCTGACATTTTGTTGCAGGACCAATCACATTGATGTACAATATCATTTTGTTAGAGATATGGTCGAAGATGGTAGGTTGAAATTGGTTAAGGTAGATACTTTGATGAATGTCATTGATTCTTTAACTAATCCTATGAGCACATAGAAGTTCAAATGGTGTGCAAATACTATGGGCCTTTCGGCCCCTAGCAATTAAAGAGATGATGTTTACACCCTCACGTTGCTCTTGCAAGGTGTTAAACAAGTGGGAGATTTTTTTGGAAAATGTGTCTCAACCTTGCAATTATATATGATTTATTGTTTATAGGATGCATATATATTTATGTATAAGAGTGAATTTACATTCCTTATGCAAATCCCCTTTTTTCCTTTTTCCACCTTAGAAAACCAAGTTTGTAGGCTTAATTACACCTAAGCCTGTTGCTTTCATCCCACTTGGAACCTATTTTGAGCATCGATGGGGGTATTTCTGTCGAGGACACCAATGTGGTGCCTAGACGTTTGCATGACACGCTTACATCCCTGGCAGATTCCTATGGCTGAACCTGTAAAGGCATTACACTTCTCATTGGTGGTCAAGTTGTAACACCCTCTTCAGCCGACGGAATCGAATATGGTTTTTTTCTTCTTCTAATCTTCAAATTATCTCCTTCTACATGCCTAAAAACTTCTTTTGCATACCTTCAAGCAATCTTTTCCACTCTCTTGTACTCACTTCTAGCATTCTCAAACATTCTAGCAACACTCTTGCCCTCCATTGCAGCAACAACTTCACTGCATCACTTCAGTAGAGCAAGTTTGGGACCACACCATTATAGCAGAGGATTGAGTACTCTCAATCTCTCCCCCATCAACCTTGAGTGATTTTGGTGGAGATGGTAAGCTTCCCATTCCTCTCCTCTATTACTTGGTTAAGTAAGCACATTTACTATTTTGTAGTGTTTTAGTGTTCTTTATTATATTATCTTCTTTATCATACTCGCTTTCTTGGTTGTCCATGGAGGTGGAAACACCTAAATGGGGGTATAACTGAGGTAGGCTCCTATATATCCACCCAACATTTTCCTCCTCTTTGTGTGTGGGTAAACGTGCTTTCAACAAGCTAGCTAGCGAACGAGTTTCTTTGTGAGATCCTTCTTGCCACCCTAACTCTTGCATTTTTGCTTTATCACATTACAGAGTATTTTGTTTACTTAATCACATTGTTTTGGCCCTTTAGTAGTAGTTAGCTAGGCTATTAGCTTGTTTTCCTAGGTTCGACCTTGTCTCTTTAGTTGTCTAGTCATACAGATGCCAAGACACTTGAGAGAAGCCAACGTGCCACACTATCGTCCTAGGACCACACTTTCTTCCTCAGCTAGACAGCTTCCTGAGGCATAGCGTTGAACCTAAAAACTAGCTCACCTAGCCGCATCTTACATTTCGAGTCTATAGGGTGATTGAAGGAATTTATATTCCTCATCATTATCACCCTGCATTCCCCAACATCTTGTTAAGTTGAGGTAAGTTAGGGCAGCCTTTCACTCTTGGCCCTCCATGACCTGGGGACTTGAACATGGTTGGTCCCCCTCTCTTACATTTTTGGTGAACCTAACATGAACCATTTTCATTATGTTTTACGATACTAATATTTCCTTTCCTCTTACTCTAGGAGTGTTCTAGGTGTGAGTGTTGTGAGGTTGTCACATTAAAACCCAATATGCGACCCCTAGTTGGCATAGTGTTAGTGCCGTGCCATTTCTAGTTTTCTCATTGTCTAGTTGTGTACTCTAGTTTTTCATGACTAAACTGTAGCTATGGGGTGTCTTTCATTTTAGCACATGGGTTAAATGGGCTCCCACAAGGGTTGAGCCCAGCGTGCTAGTTTTGATCTACAAGGGGCGGCCTGTGTTAGGGGTTCCTAGTTTTTCTCTTTTCCTTTTTTTGGGTTTTTATTCCGGTTCCTGTTTCTCTTTTGCTTGCTTTAGTTTTTCTTTCAGAATCGGGGGCGGAACGAATGCTTGAAGGGAACTAGAACTTCTCCAATTCTGAGGTTCTAGTTCCTGTTCACGCATCCATCCTGGTCTTGATTCTGTGTGTTTAATGTTCCTTTTTCTTTCTGCCTTGCAGCGGTCGCTGGTTCTTTTCCTATCTCTTCACTTGTCTTTTGTTTTGTTTTCTTTGGTGGGGGCGAGATCGGGATGGGAATCATTTTTGGAACCTTCTTCATGTTTCCTATCTCGGGTTTTGTCCCACTCTGGCCCTGCGACTTCTTTTTCTCGTGTCGATTCTGGCTCTGCCTCCGCAGTCTTTTCTTTGGCAGGAGAGGGATAGTTTTCAGCCCCAGTCCCATTTGTTCCTTTTGTTCCCTATCTCTTTCCTGGTCCCGGCTCCGGCCCTGTTTGGTTCCCGTCCTGTTTTCCTTTTTGTTTCATTGACCTATCCGCCTAGTTTATTCTAACTTAAGTGGTTCCCCTGAGCCCCATTTTCCATTCATTACTGGCCCATAGCTACCATTTTTACTAGCCCCGCTTCTTCTTCGATGTGACTTTCAGCTTTTGGTGTAACCTCTCAGCGACTCGTATCTATCCCCCTGAGGTTCTCTTTCTTTTCGGCCTGGGTTGGTTGTGTCAGGGAGATGTCTCCCTGACTCCTTTATGTCTCACCGATGGGCTTTCCTTTCAGCGTGATGGTTCCCATTCGGGGTGAGGTCCTCCCGACTCCCCTTGGTCTCCCCAAGTTCCTTTTTGCTTCCCTTTGTTGTGCCTTCGGCATGACTCTTTTCATTCTGGGTGACATCTTGGTGACTCTATGTTCTCTCCCCAAAGTCTCTGTCGGCCTATGTTCTTTGTGTTGGGGAGATGTCTCCCTGACCGTCACTTGTCTTCCTGACTGTGGTGGCCCCCTTTGCTCTTCGCTGTGACTTCCCTTCAATAGAACTTGGAACTCTTGATATATCTCTTGGTGAATCTGTTATGTCTTGCCAACGGTGTCTTGTGGTTTTCTTTCGGCGTGGGTGGAACCTTTCGTTGATATGTCTCGGCAATGTCATCTTGCTATGCCGACTGGTGATGGAAGACTTTATGCTTTGGGGAGACTTGTGTTTTGGTGTATGTCATAGTGATGGGGTCGTGTCTTGCCGACGGTGATTCAATGTGTGGCTTTCGGTGAAGGTCTTATCTTCTCTCGGTGAACAAGTTTCTAAGGGTCTTCTTGGTATAACAGTGAAGTGTCTACATGACTTCTCACTGATGATTGTGTGCTACAGCGACATACATTTGGCAGGTGATTTCATCGGTGAAAGAATTTATAGGACACAACGACTTAAGTGGTGTATAAAAATCTCTTCGGTATGAGCTTGGGTCTTCGGTGAGAGGTCTCGGCAAGTGACCTTCGGTCTCGCTGATGGAACATAAAGTGGTCTTTGTTGGCATGAGTTTTGAATCGTCTTGGTGACACTGCATGAAGGAAATATCTTTCGGTAACACACTGTGACTTCACTGTGATATCTGGCTGACTTGGCCATCTCTCCCTGACTCTATGGTGTTTTCAGTGTCACATGTGGATTTCTCTATATGGTCTCACCGACATTGTGATCTCCTGCCGACTTTGATGGGTGTTTGGTGCAGCATGTTTCCTTCAGCCAGACGTTTCCCCGAGTTCCTTCTTTCTGGCCGATATGTTTGGCTCTTCGTTGTAGCTATTTCTCTTCACCTTGAGGTCTTCCTAACACTGCTATCTCTCGCCAATATGAGCCTCTCCACGTGGTACGTTAAAGCCTGAGCTACTAATGGAACATCAATGCGCACATGCAAATGATGAACGGTGATGTTTTAATTTCAGTGATAAAGGTGCCCGATGTTTGTCTGAAGACCAGTATGTAGTGTGATCTATTGGAGGACTTGTCTCAGTGGTCTGATGAAGATTTAAAGGTGACTGTCCAATCTCTGATGATCAACAGTCGAGTTTCAAGCTAAGCCACAGTCAGGGATTTTTCTATGTTCGTGTCAGAAGCCTGGTACATTCATGGCGATAGAGAGTTGGTCGCTGGCTCCACCAAACCAGCATTCATGGCGACATGGCTCTGGTACAAGGATGGCATGGCTCGAGTATGGATGTGGAGATTTGGCAGCGGATTTGACATCGATTGCCTAGCTTCTTTCGTGCGGGAGTGTCTTTCCTGTAGCAACCTGACCAATGATATTTATGAGGCTAGAGAAGTAGTTGAAGAACATGGTGATTAGGGTTTGACATGGCGCTGATGTGACTTTGAGCTAGATGGCATTTCTGGAGCTATTTAAAAGGAACTTCTGAATCATTTGTAGGGGTCTGGGGCCAGAAGTTAGAACAAAAATCTAAAGAGAAGAGCACTAAGTCACAGAGTTAGGTTTTTACCAGATTTTGAGGTTTAGGGTTACAGTCTATAAATTTTGAGGTCTTGGACACATGTATGAATCTAAATGTATAGATTGAGATATTTAAATCTCTCCTTTGTATTGTGCATATGGATTGTTAATGAAAGTTGATCAAGTTTCACTTATTTAATCATTTTAATGTAACGTTTTACTATCTGTTCTGGTTGTTGCTTTTATCCAAGGAATAAGTTAAATGCTTTAATCATATCAGAGATTCATATATATGATAGGAGGATTTGATAAGTAGTCTTATATATCTGATCACTAGTTGTGAGACTAATAAGGTTAATCTTGCAAAGACTTTAATGTCCAGAGTAATGGTTCCTTCTATTTGTAGATTATTGTGACTCCTAGCCCAATGGATATGGCACTGATCTAATATATGCTATTTTTCTTTAGGGTTCTAGTCTTCTTTCTCAAGATCAATCATTTTATTTAATCAATCTTGTTTAATGTCTTGCCCTACCTCCTAGTTGCTGCAAGTATTGTGTTACTGGGAATCTAGCCATATTTGAGGTTCTCAATACTTGGCATCAAGAGTCATCTGCTATAAAAAGCAATGCCTAGTCTTATTTGAGGCATTGTGTGGGTATACCCACCCTGGTTCTGTAGAGCCTAAAGTGTAGAATATCTCAGTCTTTCACTAAATCTTGTCAGTTGGTCCAGGTCCTCCGAGCTGCCCTTGACTGGAGATGGCTACTCCATAGGTAGAATAGGAGACCAACCTTGTTTTTCATTAAAAACAACCAAAAAGATGGTGACTCTGCTGGGGATTGACTAGAATCTTGTCTTATCAAAGAGTCATATTAATTGCCATGTTGGTTAGGTTCAAGGTTTGAAGAATCTCAGGCTTGGAGAAAATCTTTGTTGTAGTGAACCTGAAAGCTACAAGATCTATGGTGCTCTGTCGGATGGAACTTAGAGAAAGATTTACATGTAAGTGAGCTTCATATCATTTGAAGTTCTATCATCTGCAAAGAGGTGGTGACTTTGTCAAGGTGAACCTGTTGAACATTTGAAGAATAGTTCCATGACTGCAACGTTCCTAGGTATTCTTGATGCTTTTGAACAAAATAAAAATAGAAAAAACTTTTTCCCCATTATTTGGTGGGATCAAGCACTAGCATAAAGGGAGGTTTGATTTTTGCAAGTGGAGAGTTGTAGAGGGATAGGTTTCATTTGTAAAATGCATTGTTGTCCTATTTCTCCCTCTACAAGCTTTGATACCATGCTTAAGGCACAGTTTTGTCCTCATAAGAGAGAGTATGATAAGGAAAGATACAACCCTTTGGATTTTGATAAAATCTAGGGTTACCCACATGTTGCCCCTAGGGGAATCAATAAATATTTACCCAAGTTTAAAGGTGGTGTTGAGGAATCAACATCAAGACATATTCAACTTTTTATTGATTTCATTGGACACTGTCAAGTTGAAAAAGAGGATGTGGTCATGGAGCTATTTGCTAGATCTTTAGAAGGTGTGGTTGATGATTGGTTCACTTGATTACCAGTGCACTCCATTGTTTCATGGTATCAGCTCAGAACTTTGTTCCTTAATACCTTTGGTGATGTATCTAGTCCTGGTAGAGGTCAAGAAGAGGAAGAAGTGGTTGAGAGGGTAGGAAAGAGCACTAACCTACTAAGTTGTAAACAAATATCAGATTTGCTAACCACAAAATATCAAAGATGTGCACACAACAACTCTAGGTTGTTGTGGGAAACTCATATCGGTCTTGATAATGAGGACCTGTAGGATGCAAGGTATGATGCAAGTGATTCCTATGCCCCTTCTAATGGTGATCTTGTAGATCATGTTGACACTGATTTCAGTCTAAAATCAGATTGTGCTTTTGAACCAGAGTTGCTCAATGATGAGCAAGATTGGGATGATGATGACAGTTGGATAGCCCATGAAGATGATTTAGAATCCTTTGGTGACTCTCATTGCTAGCATGATGAAAAATAGAGCCAAGTGAAAAGAGGAAGTGGGAGTAGTAGTTTAAACCATCATTGCACTAATGATGTGCCTCCTGCTGAAAATGATATAGAACAGTTGCAAGATTTGTTGAATGGTGAGTGTATCCCTTTGTATACACTTGATGAAGTTTTCATAGAATGTGACAATATGTAGAGCACTGGAGCTAGTTGTTTTCAACTTCAGGGTAATGTAAATAGTGAATATGACAGCTTGTTGTCACATAACAGTTAGCATTTTGAAAGTATGCCTGACTTTCAAATGCATAAGGATCATGTACATGTTTATAATGGTGAATATGACAGCCTATTAAGAGGTACTAACATATTTTGTCAGGTAGCTAATTGTGATCAGACTGTGTTTTTATGCAGTCTTGATCAGTATTCACATGTATTGCCATAAGATACAGAATCAAAGAATCAAGAGTGTGGCAATAATAAAGTTTATTGGACCTAGTTGCCAGTAGAAGATAAAACTAAACAGAGAGCAATTTTTCACTTGCACAAAGGCAATCATATACTTATGTTTGTAGAGATGCATTCATTCACATTGTTGCAGTTTGGTATAGGCAAGCATGAGTTGGGAGAGACCAGCTCATATTGCAGAATTGTATTTGACAGAGGTAAAGGTTGGCTCTCATTTTTCATTTGGTGACCTAGTGTCATCAAAAGAAATAAAGAATCAAAAATGTAACTCTTGAATTTCCTATTCATGGACAATTCTTGAAGTGGTGCTTCATCTGAAGCATTTCTTTTTCCATGAATGTTAGGTTAGGTTTTTGCTTTTCTGGTCAGTTTTGTTTTGCTGTGTCTGCTAACCTTGTCCGATTAGCTCCTCATTGTTTTGGGTTTCCTTTTGTTTTGGTCTACTCTCCCAGTGATATGAATTCTTGCTATGCCCACGAGGGGCATACATCCCCCAACTGGAGCCTATGTTAGTGCCATTTCTGGTTTTCTCATTGTCTAGTTGTGTACTCTGGTTTTTCATGACTAAACTTTAGCTATGGGGTGTCTTTCATTTTAGCATGTGGGTTAAATGGGCTCCCACAAGGGTTGAGCCCAGCATGTTAGTTTTGATCTATAAGGGGCAGCCTGTGTTAGGGTTTCCTAGTTTTTCTCTTTTCCTTTTTTTGGGTTTTTATTCCGGTTCCCATTTCTCTTTTTCTTGCTTTGGTTTTTCTTTCAGAATCAGGGGCAGAACGGATGCTTGAAGGGAACTAGAACTTCTCCAATTCTGAGGTTCTAGTTCCTGTTCACGCATCCATCTCGGTCCCGATTTCGTGTGTTTGGTGTTCCTTTTTCTTTCTACCTTGCGGTGGTCGCTGGTTCTTTTCCTATGTCTCTTCGCTTGTCTTTTGTTTTTTTTCTTTGGCAGGGGCGGGATCGGGATGGGAATCATTTTTGGAACCTTCTTCATGTTTCCTGTCTCGGGTTTTGTCCTGCTCTCCCCAGCTTCTTTTTCTCATGTTGGTTCTGGCTCCACCTCAGCAGTCTTTTCTTTGGTGGGAGCGAGATAGTTTTCAGCCCCGATCCCTTTTGTTCCTTTTGTTCCCCGTCTCTTTCCTGGTCCCGGCTCTGGCCCTATTTGCTTCCCGTCCCGTTTGCCTTTTTTGTTTCATTGACCTGTCTGCCTAGTTTATTCTAACTTAAGTTGTTCCCCTGAGCCCCATTTTCCATTCGTTACCGGCCCATAGCTACCATTTTTACTAGCCCCACTTCTTCTTCGCTGTGACTTTCGACTTTCGGTGTAACCTCTCGGCGAGTCTTATCTGTCCCCCTGAGGTTCACTTTCTTTTCTGCCTGGGTTGGTTGTGTCGGGGAGATGTCTCCCCGACTCCTTTGTGTCTCACCGATGGGCTTTCCTTTCGGCGTGATGATTCCTGTTCGGGGTGAGGTCCTCCCGGCTCCCCTTGGTATCCCCAAGTTCCTTTTTTCTGCCCTCCATTGTGCCTTCGGCATGACTCTTTCCATTCAGGGTGACATCTTGGTGACTCCGTGTTCTCTCCCTGAAGTCTCCGTCGGCCTATGTTCTTTGTGTCGAGGAGATGTCTCCCTGACCCCCGCTTGTCTTCCTGACTGTGGTGGCCCCCTTTGCTCTTCAGTGTGACTTCCCTTCGGCAAGACTTGGAACTCTCGATATATCTCTTGGAAAATCTGTTATGTCTTCCCAATGGTGTCTTGTGGTTTGCTTTTGGCGTGGGTGGCACCTTTCATTGAGATGTCTCGACGATGTCATCTTGCTATGCCGACCGGTGATGGAAGACTTTATGCTTTGGGGAGACTTGTGTTTCGGTGTATGTCATAGCGATGGGGTCGTGTCTTGCTGATAGTGATTCAATGTGTGGCTTTCAATGAAGGTCTTATCTTCTCTCGATGAACAAGTTTCTAAGGGTCTTCTCAGTATAACAATGAAGTGTCTACATGACTTCTCACCGATGATTGTGTGCTACAGCGACATACATTTGGTAGGTGATTTCATCGGTGAAAGAAGTTATAGGACACAACGACTTAAGTGGTGTATAAAGATATCTTTGGTATGAGCTTGGGTCTTTGGCGAGAGGTCTCGGCAAGTGACCTTTAGTCTCGCCGATGCAACATAAAGTCGTCTTTGTTGGCATGAGTTTTGAATCGTCTTGGTGACACTGCATGAAGGAAATATCTTTCGGTAACACACTATGACTTCGCTATGATTTCTGGCCGACTTGGCCATCTCTCCCTGACTCTATGGTGTTTTTAGTGTCACATGTGGATTTCACTATATGGTCTCACTGACATTGTGATCTCCTACCGACTTTGATGGGTGTTTGGTGCAGCATGTTTCCTTCGGCCAGACATTTCCCTGAGTTCCTTCTGTCTAGCCAATATTCTTGGCTCTTCGTTATAGTTGTTTCTCTTTGCCTTGAGGTCTTCCTGAAACTGCTATCTCTCACCGATATGAGCCTCTCCACGTGGTGCGTTAAAGCTCGAGCTACTAATGGAACATCAATGCACACATGCAGATGATGAACGGTGATGTTTTAATTTGAGTCGATAAAGGTGCCCGATGTTTGTCTGAAGACCAGTATGCAGTGCGATCTAATGGAGGACTTGTCTCAGTGGTCCAATGAAGATTTAAAGGAAACCACCCGATCTCTGATGATCAATGGTCGAGTTTCAAGCTAAGCCACGGTCAAGGTTTCTGCTATGTTCGCACCAGAAGCCTGGTGCATTCATGGCGATAGAGAATTGGTCATTGGCTCCACCAAACTAGCATTCATGGTGACGCGGCTCTGGTACAAGGATGACATGGCTCAAGTATGGATGTGCAGCTTTGGCGGCAGATTTGACATCGATTATCTGGCTTCTTTCGTGCGGGAGTGTCTTTCCTGCAACAACTTGACCAATGACATTTATGAGGCCAGAGAAGTAGTTGAAGAACATGGTGATTAGGGTTTGACATGGTGCTGATGTGACTTTGAGCTGGATGGCATTTCCAGAGCTGTTTAAAAGGAACTTCTTAATCATTTGTAGGAATCTGGGGCCAGAAGTTAGAACAAAAATCTGAAGAGAAGAGCACTAAGTCACAGAGTTAGGTTTTTACCAGATTTTGAGGTTTAGGGTTACAGTCTGTAAATTGTGAGGTCTTGGACACATGTATGAATCTGAATGTATAGATTGAGATCTTTAAGTCTCTCCTTTGTATTGTGCGTATGGATTGTTAATGAAAGTTGATCAAGGATCACTTTTTTATTCATTTTATTGTCTATTCTGGTTGTTTCTCTTATTCAAGGAATAAGTTAAATGCTTTAATCATATCATAGATTCATATGTATGATAGGAGGATTTGATAAGTAGTCTTATAGATCTGATCACTAGTTGTGAGACTAATAAGGTTAATCTTGCAAAGACTTTAATTTCTAGAGTAATGGTTCCTTCTATTTGTAGATTATTGTGACTCCTAGCCCAATGGATATGGCACTGATATGATATATGCTATTTGTCTTTAGGGTTCTAGTCTTCTTGCTCAAGATCAATCATTTTATTTAATCAATCTTGTTTGATGTCTTGCCCTACCTCCTGGTTGCTGCAAGTATTGTGTTACTTGGAATCTAGCCATATTTGAGGTTCTCAATACTTGGCATCAGGAGTCATCTGCTATAAAAAGCAATGTCTAGTCTTATTTGAGGCATTGTGTGGGTATACCCGCCCTGGTTCTGCAGAGCCTAAAGTGCAGAAGATCTCAATCTTTGACTGAATCTTGTCAGTTGGTCCAAGTCCTCTGAGCTGCCCTTGACTGGAGATGGCTACTCCATAGGTAGAATAGGAGACCAACCTGGTTGCTCATTAAAAATAACCAACACATAGTTGGAAGGTTTTGAAGGTGTTGCATAAAAAAACCTTAATTGGGTCATTGTCTTATCCTTTAACCTTTAGGGACTCTATGAGAGTATCATCTAGTGTGCAATGGCCTCCTTCCTGCATCAACCTATCCCCTCTGCTCAGGCTGTGGATAGTGGTACTGGTATAACCTTCACTTCATAGGACCTGCCGATGGGTTTCAACAAGGAACCATATCCTCTCTATATCACTACACAGATCAATGGAAACATCATAGTGGGTGTTCTCATTGATCCAACATCACAAGTAAACATAATAACCAAGGAGATTATGTTGATTAACTTCTTACATAAAAATGGGTATAATACACATGTGAGTACCATTTGCAGGCATGACATGCTTTCTATACCCCCTTTGGGTAGTATTATCATGTCGGTCTTGGTTGGACCTAAATCTATGAAACTCGTATTTGACATTATCCCTGGCTCTAAGCTGTTTAGGGTGAAATTAGACATCCCTTGGTTGGTGGCGATGAATGTGGTACCCTTGGTTGTGTATAAATGTTTAAAATTTATCGATGAGGGTTTTGTACACATAATCCATGACACCAGTTATAGACCACCAGTTCCTCATGGTAGCTACTCCTTGGATTACTCTTGGCCTATGCCCATTGGTCCTCTTTCACCTAGGATGGACCTTCTACACTGAACTTATCAGAACTATAAGAAAGGGCACCTAAGGAAAAAAGTGAGATACCCTCCATCATCTTATGTTGTTTCACATAGGGCTTGCTTAAAAGCTAACAGTGATGCCACTAAGGCATGTAGGAGGGAAGAAGAGAAATGGTCCCAAGATCCTCCTTCCTCTTCTATTGGTCAGTTTGATGCTTCTTCTTTCTCTACTGGTACAATCAGATTTTGCTCCATGCTTGTGGGAGAACCCTATAGTACCCACTTGATGAAATCCTAGGCGTCCTGCGTTCGAACTTCCTATTCTACCAATGAAGCCTATACCCATTTAGTATAACAGGAAGAAGGTCTCCCATGGAGAGTCCTCTTTATCTCAACCTTTGCAGCCTCCTACCGTTCCTGCTCCTAAAGCAGTTAATGGGAAGAGGCCTGTTGTCAAGGCTTTTAAGCTAACTCCCCTCGCTGCTCCTCAACCTATTCCTCTTGCTCCCATTTAGGAATTCATTCCTCTACCAGAGACAACCATAGTGGACGTTCCCATAATTGAGCAAGAGCCTTATGCTCCTTCATAGCCTCCATCCTCCAACTCAAAGAGTCATAGAAACCACCTTGTGCATGAGTGCAAGTGCTCACAAAAGGCTCTCTTGGCTGATCAGGCCACCTCACAAAGGAAGGAGGAAGAGATGACCACCCTTACTTCAAGGTCTCTTGTAGTATTGTACTCTTCCCTTCCTTCTACCTCTCTTTAGTCTGGTTCTGTGTTGCTTCTGACTTCCACCGTGAGTTGTCCCTCTCATATGTGACAATACCTTTCTTCAATATTTTGATGTTTAGAAAATGCATTCGTTGCCCATGAATCTTTTCTAGAAAGTCTTCACAAATCTCTCTTTAGAATCACATTCTCAACTTGAGGCTCTAATGGAACATGTTTCCTTCATCATGGGTTCATAAAGAGAGGACTTAAAAACCCTTCCTCTCAAGTGGGAACATCTTTGACCTTCCCTCATGTGGGGGCATATTTTTCCTTTCAAATTCCTTGATGAAGTGAACATATTTCGAAAGGATCCCTTGATGATGGATCACTCTGAGAAAGAGAAAATTTTCTTTCAAACTACGTGTCCCTTGAGTGGATGCCCTCTTCACAACAAACTCCCCAAGGACTGCTAAGAAAGCGTTCCAAATTATCGATGGTCTGTGCGACTGTTCGCCTACTTACCTACATGGCTGCTTCTTGACTCTATGGAGTCCACTTTCCTAGGTTTCCTCCATGTGAGAGATCTTGGGGGATACCTCCTTATAGGACTGAGAGCCTGTAGGGAACTTCCTTTGACCTTCCTCCATGTGAGAGATCTTGGGGGTGGCTCCCATGCAAGTATGCGGGCTTGTGGGGTGCTTTCTTGGGTTTCCTCCATATGAGAGATCTTGGGGGTTACCTTCCCTACAAGTCTGCAGGTCTGTAAGATGCTTCCTTGGGTATTCTTCATGTGAGAGATCTTGGAGAATACCTTCCTTATAGTTTTGCAGGTCTGTAGGGAGCTTTCTTGGTTTCCTCCATGTGACATATCTTGGGGGACGATTCCTGGGTATCCTCCATGTGAGAGGTCTTGGGGGACACCTTCCCTGCAAGCCTGTAAGGTACTTACTTCATGGGGCTTCCTTCATGTGAGAGATCTTGGGGGGTGCCTCCTTGTAGGTCTGTAGGCCTGTAAGATGCTTTCTTTCTTCAACTTCATAGTTTTGAGAAGCTATGAAGTCCCTTGCTTGTCCTGTACCTTCAAGTTCGTCAAATCATGGTCTGCTTTCTCGATGTTTCAGATATACATTCCTAACCTTACTCCTTCCTTGATCTACTTTATTGAAGCACTCATCAGTACTCGTGCTCACTAAAGTGGGGGAAAATTGTATAAGATTGAACTTGCACCCCTTATGCAAATTCCCCTTTTTGCCTTTTTCTACCTTAGAAAACCAAGTTTTGATGCTTAATTATACCTAAGCTCATTGCTTTCATCCCACTTGGTTCCTATTTTGAGTGTCGATGGGGGAATTTCTATCAGGGACACTCGCACAACACATAGATGTTTGTGTGGTGCCCTTACATCCCTAGCATATTCCTACAGTTGAACCTACAGAGGCGTTACACTTCTCATTGGTGGTCAAGTTATAACGCCCTCTTTAGCCGACTGACTCGAATATGGTTGTTTTCTTCATCTCCTCTTCAAATTCCCACCTTCTACATGCTTCAAAACTTATTTTTCATACCTTCAAGCAATCTTCTTCACTCTCTTGCACTCAATTCTAGCATTCTCAAGAATTCTAGCAAAACTCTTGCACTCTATTGCAAGAACAACATCACTCCATCACTTTAGTAGAGCAAGTTTGGGACCACACCATTACAAAAGAGGCTCGAGTACTCTCAATCTTTCCCCCATCAGCCTTGAGTGATTTTGGTGGAGGTGGTAATCTTCCCATTCCTCTCCTCTATTACTTGGTTGAGTAAGCATATTTACTATTTCATAGTGTTTTAGTGTTCTTTATCATACTCACTTTATTGGATGTCTATGGAGGTGGAAACACCTAAATTGGGGTTTGACTGAGGTAGGACCCTATATATACACCCAACAATTTCCTCCTCTTTATGTGTAGGTGAATGTGCTTTCAAGGAGCTAGCTGGCGAATGAGTTTCTTTGTGAGATCCTTCTTGCCACCCTAACTCTTGAATTTTTGATTTATCACATTTTTTTACTTAATCATGTTGTTTTGGCCCTTTAGTAGTAGTTAGCTAGGTCATTAGCTTGTTTTCCTAGTTTCAACCTTGTCTCTTTAGTTGTCTAGTCGTACATATGCCAGCGCACTTGAGAGATGCTAGGGTGTCGCACTATCAACCTAGGACCATGCTTCCATCCTCGAGTAGAGAGCTTCCTGAAGCATAGCATTGAACTTGAAAAAATGGCTTTCCTAGCATCATCTTACATTTCAGATCTATAGGGTGATTGGAGGAAATTATAGTCCTCATCATTCTTGTCCCACATTCCCTAAAATATTGTTAAGTTGAGGTAAGTTAGGGTAGCCTTTCGCTCTGATAAATAGATTTCAATATTCACTATCTTGATGACGATTATGGAACTGAGAGCGATGTTTCTATGTGACGTCCTGGTACGAGCTAGGGCCCGCGTGCCCTAGCTCTCCTGGCTGTTGCTTTCTCAGTGCTCGGAGGGCGTTCATCTAGTGCGATATCAAGGGGGGGTGTGTCTATTTTTTTATGGGTGCGTAGGTCTTTTGGTGGGCGACCATTGCTTGGCTCGTGGGCAGGCTTTGTCCCTGTGTCTTCTGGCTGCGTGTGGCATTTCTCTCTGCAGGAGGAGGGTTGTGTTTTGAGCCCGAGGGTCTTTGGCCTCGGCTCTATCTTTCTTGGTGTGGCTGTGCTCTCGGTCCATGGAGAATCGGGAATGTTTTGTGGCTCAGGTTTCTTCCGGAGATTTGGAGATGGTGGAGCCGTCTTCTTCAATGCATGCCAATGTAAAGGAGTAGTTGGGTAAACCACAATCTGGGGATGGAATACCCTCTACAATAGGGATGTTTCGTTTGAAGAAAGTAAATGGCTGTCTTGAAAGATCTGAGGATCGTCCTATTCTGATTATTCAACCGGAGAAAGTTTCGGAGGATGTTGATTATTGGTGTAATCATGCCCTTATTTGCAAATTTCTGGGCCTTCACCTTTCTCTACCTGTGTTGGAATCTTGGGCCCGTCGAGTTTGGAACCCTGAAGGGGATATGGAGATTATTTTGGCTGCTAATAATTATTTTCTGGTTATCTTTTCAAATCTTATGGATAGGAATAGGGCCTTTGAAGGGGGCCCTTATTTCTTTAACCAAGTTGGGCTCTTCATCAAGCCTTGGCACATGGGCTTCAACTCCGCTGAAGAGATCCCCTCGAGGGTTCCTATGTGGATTCGGTTGCCGAGGCTTCCTTTGGAGTTCTGGAGGGAAGATATTCTTCACTCAATTTCTCTGCTTCTTGGAAAACCTGTGGGATCGGCTTCACAAACCCAAGATCGTAAGGTAATTTATTTTGCTCGCATCTGTGTGGAAATAGATTTAAATAATCCATTACCAGATTCTATGGAAATTCGCATGGGATCTTCTTCTTGGATCCAACAGCTGGATTACGAGACCCTACCCTTTAGATGTAGAATTTGTCATGAATACGGTCATTTGCACTGCAAATGTCCCAGATTTAAATCATCCCCCCTGGCTGCCCCTGGACCTCCTAGGGGGGACAAGGGAAAGGCTCCGATGTCTAATGAACCTATGGATAATGAGGGTTTTATTCCAGTTAAGCCTCATAATAAAGGCAAAGGAAAAAAGAGATCCTGGCTGGATAGACAAAATGAAGATACTTTTAATAGGTTTGAAGTTCTTGATGATTTGATACAAGAGGAAGGCATTCCAGTTGAGATCTCGTCTGGGGATAAGGGTCTGCATGAAGTTCAGGATGAGAATGAAAAGAAAGAGGATCAAATTTTATCTTCAGAGGTCTATCAAGTGGATCCGATGGCTGTGGCTTTGTCTTCTCAAGCTCAGGTTTTCAGGGTTCCCCAGGAGTCTTAGACTCTGATAGGCTCTGCTGTGGTGGTTCCTGATCCCCCTGCTCCAAAGGGGGCCTCAGAATCTGTAAAGGGTAACAAAGCTCCTCCTATTTTAGGCTTACAGCAGAAATCCTTTAAGAAGGGGCCTCTTGATAAACCATCAAGGAGTGGAAGGAAGACTGATCAAGAGAAGGTTAAGATCATGGGGGATACTTTGGTTGAGTCAGGGTCAGTGAAACCCATTGATTCTCATTTCTCCCACCCCCATAAATGATTGTTTTATCATGGAATGTAAGTGGGTTGAACAACATCCCTAGACAAAAGGCTGTTCGCAGATTAATTGAATCTCAATCACCAGATGTGGTCTTCATTCAGGAGACCAAGCTTTCAGTTGATGGTTTGGCGAGTTGTGCTCCACGTATCTGGCCCCAAGGCAATTGGTAGGGGGTGGGTGCTTTGAATAGTGTAGGGGGGGTGGCTTGTTTCTGGAACCCGAGGAGAGTTTCCCCCTTATGGTGGATGTCTAGTCGCTCTTCTATTTCTCTAGTTGCCTTGTGTTTTGCAACTGGAGAAAGGTGTCTTCTATCCAATATCTATGCTCCTACTGATCTTTCAGGTAAGTCTAGTCTATGGGCCCACATTCAATTCATTCGGGCCTTGGATCCGTTCCTCCCATGGATTCTGGCTGGTGATTTTAATGCTGTTACTTGCTTGGAGGAAAAATGTGGTGGACTAGCCAGGCTGGACCCTTCTGCAAATTTGCTTAGGGATATGATTGGCTCCCTGAATCTTATTGATGTGAAGCCAACCAATGGTGTTTTTACATGGAATAATAGATGTGGTGGTGAGGCTATCTCAGAGAGGCTTGAGAGATTTCTTGTCTCCTGCTATTGGTTGAATAGTAGGTTGATCACAAGTTCTAAAATTCTTGACTGGAGGGGCTCTGATCACTGGCCTATCAAGCTCTCTGTCACCGTTTATGGAATCACCAAAAATCCCTCCTTTAAATTTCAGTTGATGTGGTTAAGAGATCAATCTTTGCATGATCTTATGTTGGATTGGTGGCAGGAGGGGAGGCCTACCCATGGGACGGCCATGTTTACTTTCACTAAGAGGCTTCAACATGTGAAGTTCAGGTTCAAGAGATGGAATAAACAGTGTTTTGGGAACCTACAAGCTCAGAAGTTGGATGCCCAATCCAAGTTGGATACCATCACTTGTCAGATTCATGACCAGGGGTTGACCTCTGACCTTAATATTGCTGAGTCCTTGGCTCTAAAGGGATTAGAAGAGTGGGAGCTTCGGGAGGAGATCTTCTGGAAGCAGAAATCTCGCATTGATTGGCTTCAGGAGGGGGATAGGAACACCGCTTTCTTCCATAATTCAGTTAAGGCTCGGAGACAGGGGAACTCTTTCTCCTCTCTAGTTTCACAGGATGGGGCTCAACTTTCCTCCAGTGCTGATATTTCCAGGGAAGCTGTCAATTATTTTTCTAACCTTTTTTCTAGGGAGGATATTGTTGCTAGGGCTGAGGAGGGGGCCATTTTGGATTGTATTCCCCAACTAGTCTCTGTTGAGATGAATGGGGCTCTCTTATGTCCTATCTTGTTACCTGAATTGGAGAAAGTGGTGTTTAATATGAAAAAAGGCAAGGCTCCTGGTCCGGATGGGTTTCCGATTGAGTTCTTTCAGGAGTTTTGGGAAATTATAAAGTTTGACCTCCTCGAGGTGATTCAGGAATCTCATAGGAACAAGCAGATGCTCAAGTCCATGAATTCTACCTTTTTGGCTCTCATACCCAAGATGGATGGAGCTAATCGGCTGGCGCAATTCAGGCCTATTGCGTTATGTAATGTGGTTTACAAGATCATCACCAAGTTGATTGCTAAGCGACTCAAACCACTCCTCGGTTCTCTGATCTCTACGGAGCAGGGTGGTTTTGTTGAAGGGAGACAAATTTTGGATGGCGTCATGATAGCCATGGAAGCTATTCATTCTATGGCTAACTCTAAGGAGAAGGCTATGTTTATTAAACTTGACATGTCTAAAGCTTATGACCGGGTGAGTTGGGAATTCTTACAAAAAACTCTCCTGACTTTTGGCTTTGCTAAGGAGTGCATGAATTGGGTCCTTAGTTGTGTTACCTCTGCCTCTTTCTCGGTTCTTATTAATGGGGAGCCTTCAAATCTAATTAGTGCTTCTCGGGGTCTCCGGCAGGGGGATCCTTTATCTCCTTACTTATTCATTATCATGGTAGAGGGTCTTGGAAGATTTATTAAATCTCAGGTGAGTCAGGGTCTTATCCGTGGTTGGAGCTGGAGCAACTCTCTTCCTTCCTACTCTCATCTTCAGTTTGTGGATGATACGGGGCTGATGGGCTTGGCTAGAATTATGAGGCTGTGAATTTTAGGAGAGCTCTTGACATTTATTTGAAGGATTCAGGTCAGTGTATTAATGATGACAAGTCTTCCATTTATTTCTTTAATACTCCTCAGCGTATTCAGAGCAAGATTGCTAGGATCCTAAGATTTCAGATTGGTTCTCTCCCCTTGATGTACCTTGGGATCCCTTTGGCTTTGGAAGCCCAGCGTAGAGATTACTGGCAGGGAATTTTGGATAAATTTCGGAGTAAGGTTAGTCATTGGACTTACAGGTGGCTATCTTCTGCTGGGAGAGTGGTTCTTCTAAAGACTGTGGTGTAGTCTCTCCCCATCTATAGGTGTTGTGTGCAGGCTCCCCTGTCAGCCTTTGTGCGGGATTTCGATGCTCTGTCTCGGCAATTTCTCTGGTCTGGCAACCTTCTTTCCTCGAAGTGGAGTTTAGTCAAGTGGGAGTCTGTGTGCAGGCCGAAGCATGCTGGGGGCCTTGGTCTTAGGTCTATGGCTCTTGCCGTCACTTCCTTGGTGGCCAATCTGTACTGGAGGTGGTGCAACAATCAGGATCAGGATTGGGCTAAGATCCTGGCCCACAAGTATCTCCCCGGTGTTGATTGCCTTGATGTGCCACGTCTTCATTTGATGGGCAAGGGTTCTTGTATTTGGAATAATCTTAAGAAGGGTGCTCAGCTGATTAAGGCGGGGCTTTTCTGGATCTGTAATAGAGGCTCTGATGCTCTTTTTTGGCAGGACTCTTGGGATGGCCACCCTCCCATTATTTCTAGTTTTCCTCAACTTCAGCCTCTGAGCCAGATTTTCTCGGATACTGGGTGGACTAAGGTGGAGCATTTTAAAACTGTCAAGCATATTGGTCAGGCGATGGTGGCTTGCTGGAAGGATCCCCAGGAGTGGCCCTTGGGTGGTTCTGATGAGGATCGTGATGTTCTTGCTAGAATTTTGAAGGATAGGCTTTGTAGCTCTCTGAGTGGGAGGGATGTTCTGGCTTGGAGTCCTAGTCCAAAAGGTAAATTTACTGTTGCTCAAGGCTACGCTATGCTTGACAGGAACTTACATGGTCCGGCTGAGGTGCACTAGTGGAAGAAGGTTTGGGACAACGTCTCATGGCCCAAATGCAATTTTTTCTTATGGTTGGTTGCTCAGAGGAAGTGCCTCACTTGGGAAAATCTTCGCAAGTGAGGTTTTCAGGGTCCGTCTATTTGCCCTCTTTGTTCTTGCAATGAGGAGTGTAGCTCTCACTTGTTCTTTCTTTGCCCTTACTCTAGAGAGTTATGGCATAGATGGTGGGAGGCTTGGCAACATGGTTGTATTCATGCTACCTCCTTGATCGACTTTTGGGAAAGTTTGGGCAGACCTCCTACAAAGACTTCTTTCCTGCGGGTGGCCTGGTCTGTTGGGCCTACTCTCATTCTCTGGAACCTGTGGCTGGAGAGGAACTGAAGAGTTTTTTGTAGCTCCAACTTGGGAAGCTCCCAATTGTGGAAGAAGATTCTTAGCAGGCTCCAGGAGACTATTTCAGCTAAGTGTGATATGTCAGTAAATACTGATCCTGGTGATCTGGCTATTTTGCGAAATTTGAACTTAGGGGATAGTAGCAGGGGCTGCCCTACTGGTAGAAGATCCCACCATGTCAGGAAACAGGTCAGTCGCGATGGAAGGTGGACGCCTCCCCCGGTGGGGGTCTTAAAAATTAACACTGATGGTTCTTCTCGGGGGAACCCTGGTCATGCTGGTGTTGGGGGTATTGGTAGAGGTAATGATGGAGGTGTGGTTTTCATTTTCTCTAGTTACAAAGGGCAGCATTCTAATAATCTGATGGAGGCCCTTGCTATCAAGATAGCTGTTGAGCATGGATACTCTTTAGGTTGGCGGAGGATCATCTGTGAGTCTGATTCTCAGATTTTGGTGGATATGCTAAACAACCAGAAGCTGGAGGATGTTAGTTGGCATCTGGCTTCTGTGGTCAGACAGATTTTGAGTCTTTGCAGTTCCTTGGATTCTATCTCCTTTTGTCATATCCCTAGAGAGTGGAACAGAGTGGCCAATTGTCTGGCGAAGTGGGCATCTGAGAATGTGGACGATTGGGATATTAGTGGAAGGGATGAGTTACCTTCTAATTACTTGGAGACTCTAGAGAGGTTATTAGTGGAGGACAGTTATATGTAGTGTTCTTGTTGGTTGTTTTGGTGGTGGTCTTGCTTTGGTGGGCCTTTGGCTTTGGCTTGTACTTTGGTTTTGATTGAATAAATTTTTTACCCCTTTTTCAAAAAAAAAAGGGTAGCCTTTCGCTCTTGGCCCTCCATGACCTAGAGCCTTAAACGTGGTTCGTCCCCCTCTCTTACAATTTTTATATATATTTCCTAGTTACACTGATAGGTGTATACAATTGTAGCAAAGAGAAAAATGTGAGTGTGTTAACTCTTTCAGGAAACTCCTAAAATGGCCGACATACATTAAATAATGGTATATTGTAAATCTGAACTTTTCATTATTAGGTTTTAGATTTAATGGTGGATATTTAATTAGCCTATCTTGCCCTAGAATGTAACCCTATTTTATGAGGGAATTGTATTACGATTATAGAGAAGATGATGTACCCTGAGAGTTTGATAGTGATCATGTTTCCTCTTGATATTTGGTGGTGATACTCCTATAATAACTTGCTCTATAAGTATATTGTAATCTTTGTGATTTCTAAATAATATATTGAGAAAATTTTGGAGTGTGGGAGTTTTTCTCCTAAAAGGGTTTTCCCCATGTAAATCACTCTATTGTGTACGCATGATATTTATGTTTATTTTTGTTTAAACTTCTCTAATAGTTAAATATCTACAAATTTTTACATTAATATCCTCTCAAGATTAGTGTAGGAATTTGTTCCACTACCTTAGCTTCCTTACAACTTTGTTTGTGTAAACTATTCTTCTTAGGGATCATCGTGCCTAATGTCTCCAAGAGGACAATTCAAGAGTAAAAGTTTTAAAACTTAGGGAATGCAATGTGTCACATCACCACTAGGAGGAAAGTCATATGCTAAGAGATATCACACTCTTGGGGGAAATCAAACCCAATGACACCACTGGAAGAAATGGATGCATCACAAGAAAAAATAAAATCACACCATGAAACATGAAAAATGTCAAAAGATATTATTGATGTATGCCCCCACTTTAAAGAAGTTGCTAACACAATTGGTATGAGAAATTGCTTTAAAGTAGCCAATGTTCAATCCTAAGACATGAGAGCTTCCTCAGAAAGCCCTATACCAAGTCATATGTTTCTAAAATAAAGCTACGCCATGAAAAAGGAAGGAGGCATTGCCCCCAAAAATACATATGGGATATACAGATTCAGGGCTAGTATATCTTTGCTACAATGTTGTTATAGAGCTCAAAAATGTCTCTGTTAATAAATATTTAACTAGCTCCCTTCGGGTGTATTTTCCCTCTATGTGTCGGCTCGTGCATCACAAAGTCAGCTTAGAATTTTATCTAGGTTATGCTCTTCCATGCCACGTGTTTACTCCTCACAACCTTGAGTCTCTGCATTCCTTCACATTCCAGAAAATGCCGCTATGCTTCCATGTGTTGCAGTTGCGGGATAATTTTGGTCATGTTTTCTTGTTGCCTCATTAGGCCTCAAAAAGCTGCCATAAAGCCCTCATTCCTAAAAGGTTTTTGGCTGGCCCCATAGTGGCTATCTACAGTATATGCTTGCTATGTGTCCACTATTCATAAATCTTTTTGCATAGAGATGAAGTTGCAACCGCGGGCAGCGAAATGCTGCCACACGTCTTTTTTGTGCCCGGCTAATAGTCATTCCCTCCATTCTTGGTAAAGTGCTCCACTCGTTCGACACATGTAGCATTAACACAAGTCCTCAGTGGTGGAAGGAAAAGTTTCATATGGGCAGCAAAAAGTTTCCACGTGTCTAGCCAATAGATCTCATATTCGGGTGATGGACTAGATGAACCGAATGATGCTATTGGTCATCATGTGTCATAATCATTCACACAAGAGGGTGACACTTGTCTGATCGGGCCTTGCCGAGACCACCTCCATCATTTGTAGAAGACACACCTATGCCTAGAATGACTGGATGCTTTGTTCCATATCGATTCTATTGTAACAACCTTGGGAATATTCGGATTCCTGCATCATTGCCAGGGGATTCCAAAATCTTCTTTGTTGTTGCTTTTTGAAGCGGTGGAGGTTTTTCTCTGCTATATATACTTTTCTCTGTTGAGAGAAAAAGGTCTGGAATTTGAAGGAAAATGCTGGTTTTAGTAAAAGGACACCAGACCTTTATTATTGTTTTATGTTATTGCAAAAACTCTCAGACTTTTCCAATTGTTCGGCCTTTCTATTTTTTATGCTATTTGATCCAACTATAAACTATGTTTTTATATTGTCTGGAAATTTCATTTAAGAATTTCTATATATGTTGAATGCAAGTATGCTGACCTAGATCATGTCTAATGACTCTTCTTGGCAGTAGGAATATGTGCAATATTATTTTATGTCAATGAATGGATTGTCTATGCTATAATCTTAAGTTTCTGATATTCTGGAACACTATAACACCATTTAGGCCCTTAGATCTATGATTTATCATGCCTATCATTAAGTCTTGGTGCATCGCCTTAGGATAGACTTTATTTTATTATATCCATTTCTTTTCCCTTTCAAACCCCCATTAAAGAAGAAGTCAGCTTCTCTAAAAACCTATAGGTGACTTAGTTTAGTGCAAAAGGTCCCCCATAAACTAAGTTTCCCATAAGACATTGTTACCTCGTCAAATTTTGACGTCAATAGTTTGTTCTTTTTCTAGCACACCCACTGGGACAACGCTTAAATGAAATTGTGTTTTAGAAGGGTGTATGGGACATCGGCCTTTAACTAGATCCCAAACTGCAGGCAACTCTAGTTTACTAGTACCTCCACTAGGAACAATGTGAGTCAAAAATCAGTTGGTAAACATTCCATTCCTGCCACCTTTTCCTATCACCATGTTACCAGCCGCCAACAAGAATTATGTAGCATGGAATGTCGGAAGTCCCCTAGTAGCACCGGTAGCACCCACTATCTGGGGTGCTATCTCAGTTTTGGCCCTGAAAGCTATACCCAAATTTACCGAAGATGGCTCAAGAACACTAGCAGAACATTTGTAAGATATGGCAGATGTGTGTTTGGTACATGAGATTATAGTGCAGAATGTAGCTCTAAGGCTTCTTTCTGCATCTTTCAAAGGCAAAGTGCTAGATTGGTACCAAACACTATCACCTAATACTATTCAGACCTGGGACGAGCTTGGAGATCCATTCTATGAGAGGTTCTAAAAAAATGGAGATCATTCTTCATTATATTATCAACTATCTATCATGAAATGAGCCCCCCAGGAGGCTCTAACAAACTTTAATGCCCGATTTCATGAAGATTGGTAGAGGATTCATGTTACTATATTCCCGACTCCCAAGTTGGCATTCATATTTTATCTGAATTCCATCAATTCTGACATTTCCATGATGATCAAGTCTTTGGGAGAAGCTACTCTACCAGATGCTTACATTGTCACTATCAAAGTTGAGAATCATTTAATAGATTGCAGAAAGTGGCCTCCTCAACTTATCATGCCGATATTCCCTAAAATATTGATCCCCGTGCAAGAGGTGGCATCAACTAGTGCACCTACATCTGTATAGTCAATGTACACATATGCGGTAGCCCCACAAAATGTAGCCTCTACATCAGGTTCTTCCAAGGATGAAATGAGTGACATCAAAGAAATGTTGCGAACCATGGAGAATGATATAACCACTCTTAAATAGAACCAATCAACACCTTTGAAGCCTACATATCAAAACTATCAAGGTGGGCAATCCTCATATCAGCAAAATTAGTACCAGGGCATGCCTTGACTAATCCACCAGCGCTGACTGCAAACCAAATGGTGTCGGTGCCTACTCCGCTGATAAGCACGTCACCAAGCTCGAGTAGGGAATTAACCGTAGGGCAGAACAAAGAACAACCTTATTTATGATATCAATCTATGGTGCTTCCCTTGTAGCGATGTGCATATGCCCCAGAACTGTCCATGTGGAAACTTACAACAAAAGGTGGCGGAGCAACGCAATCAAGGCATGACAATCGAACATGGAGGTTATATATATGCCTCACCACAAATGGAGAGTGCAGTTCTTATGGCACAAATGCAAGGAATTTCTTTAGAACAAGAATCTGATATCGCTCTTGATCACATGCTTTTCTCCTATATGGAGGAAAAATAAATTGTGTTTTCTAATCACGCGTTCATATCCAAAACACCGCAAGTGTAATTTGATTATAACACATGCTCAAAGAGAAGATTCACTAGTGAGTCAGTTGTTTCACATCTAGTTAGCCCACAACTCAAAAGTGCTTCTGATCAGAATCCTGGCAGTCCAACCATCTCATCACCATCTCAACCATGAAAGGAAATTATTATAGCAAGAACCAAGGAGCAGAAACCTCTGAGCTTGTCACCTTTTAATGTGGTAGAAAAATTGAAGAAATCATTCGCTAATGTGTCTCTATGGGACATTCTAGCTATCCCAGAGAAAAAGATGCTATTATAGAAGGTGCTTCAAAAAGAGGTCAACTCAGCACCAATAGAGTTGTTTACCAGTACAGAGGTTGTCAATCAAATACCACAAGCTAAAGTCCTTACAAACAATACAAAGGAATCCCTAGTTGAGATTAGAGAGAAGCTAAAACCCCAACCCTTCTTCTTGATTCTCATTATAGGAAAGAAGTTATTGCACAATGCTATGATTGATTCTAGAATTAGTACCATGGTTATGCCTAAATAGATAGCTGAAGCTTTAGGACTCAGTTATGAACCTATGAAAAGAGGGGAATGAAGCTTGATGGGAACAAAGTTGAAACTATAGGTGCCATCAAAGCACTTCCTTTAACTCTATTTGCTTGCCCTGGTATCACAGTGCTGCAAGACACTGTGATCATAGATGTTCCTCCTATGTTTGGTCTTTGTCTATCTTGAGAATTTACTTCAAAAGTGTGTGGATACCTATCCTTGGATTGGTCATATCTGATACCCAGAACCAAGCATGGCACAAAAATGAAGATAGAATCAGAGTCTTCGCATTCTGAACATGTAGCAAACAAAGCCTTGATCAATTTTGAAGCCGCACATACCTCTATCACCAAGCAAGAAATGTATTGTGTTGAATTACTGGAGGAAGAAAAGGTGAGCAGAGACTGGAATGACAAAGAAGATGCTCTGTTGAGTGAACACATGGACAATGTTCATTTCGGCAATTATCATGCTATAGGATTGAGAACCTATGTAATTTATGATGAAGACCAAGTGCTTCTGAAGGTCGCTAAAGAGTCCAAGGGTAGCCAAGAAAGTGAGATATGGATATTGTACTTTGATGGAGAAAGAAGCAAAGTGGGTGTTGGAGCAGGGGTATATCTAATATCCCCACAAAATGAAAAATTGTTAAGGTCCTTCCATTTTCATTTCACCTGCTCAAACAATGAGGCTGAACATGAAGGATTAGTTCAAGGTTTAAGCCTTGCAGAATGAATGGGCATAAAACAATTAATGGTGTTCGAAGATTCCGAACTAGTAGTCAACCAAGTCTGAGGTATTTTTGAGGAAAAGAATGTCTGCATGAGATCCTATCGATACCGAGTCTAGGACCTAGTTGAGGGTTTTCAAGCCTTTAACATCTAGACTATTCCCTGAGGACAAAATAGCGATACAGATCGCATGACTGTGATTGGTGCCCAGTTTGATCTTGCCTATGACCTTATACATAATGAACATTTAGTACGAGTACTGGTCTAACTAGCAATTCTTGACAATGATCAAAGTTGGAAATTTTTTGAAAGTGATGAACACATCGCCTCGTTCATCCAGTAGTCAGGGGAATTTTCTGATTAGCTTCAACCAAAGATTGTTGAAGCTTATGAAGGACAAATTATGCAACTCAAATCTAACAAGCTTCCGAAAGGATTAGTTACTCTCAAAAAAAAATTTGATTGTGATGATGCCCGAAATGATAAACAAAAGTTCATAGCAGACACAAGTGATTATGTGAACCTTTGGTTCACAGATGGAAAGAATATTCGAGTTAGGAAAAATGTTTTGTACCATGATAAAGAAAGACTCATTAGTTTTTGTGAAAAGTATGGAGTAGTGGCCTGGTCCTATGATGGTCTAGAAGGATATGATCCTAATATCATTCAATACACTATTGAGCTAATATAAGGTGCAAATCCAGTCTGACAAAAATAGAGGCCGGTCAACCCTACAATTGAAGCACTAATGGCACAAGAGCTAACTAAGCTCATTGAGTTGCACATTGTCTTCCCAATTAAGCATAGTACCTAGGTATCTAATCTGGTCCTACTTTGAAAGAAGAATGGAGATATCTGGTTGTGTGTCGACTTCTGAGACCTAAACAGAGCATCTCTAAAGGACCACTATCTGCTGCCTTCTATGGAGTCAATATTACAAATGGTTGCAAGATCTAAAATGTTTTCTCCACTGGACAGTTTCTCTAGCTATAATAAGATCTAAGTTAAAGAAGAGGATCAACACAAGACTACGTTCACCACAAAGTGGGGAAAATTTGCATAAGATAAAATTCCTTTTAGTTTATCCAATGCATGGGAAACATTCCAACGAGCGATGGACATCGCATTCACCGAACTAGTCAATAAGTTTATTCTAATTTATTTGGATGATCTTACTATATTTTCTAAATCTAAGGATGATCATTTTGATAATTTAGAAATAGTTTTTCAAAAGTGCCAGGAGTTCGGAGTGTCCCTAAATCCAAAGAAGTGCGTATTTGGCATACCACAAGGAAAACTATTAGGACATGTATCTAAGGAAGGGGTTTCAATTGACCCTGAATGGGTGAAAGCTATCAAGGAACTCCCCCTTCTGGTGAATAAGAAAGGTGTTCAGTCTTTCCTAGGCAAAGTAAATTTTTTTCTAAGCAAGTTTATTTCTGACTTTGTGGGAGTAATTAAGCTGATCACCCTGATGTTGAAGAGGGATCAAACATTCAAGTGCATGACCAAAGCTCAGGAAGCCTTTGAAAAAGTCAAGGAAGCTATTTCCACAGCTCTGGTACTAGTTAATCCAAATCAATCTAATAATTTTATAATGTATTCATTCAGTAGTAAGTCTAGTATTGCTACTGTCCTAACCCAAAAAGATGATGAAGAAAAGGGGGAACATCGAGTAGGGTTCTAATCCTAGACCCTAAAGGAATATGAGGTGAATTATAATTTTTTCGAAAGGTAGGCCTTTGCAATAGTGAAGGGACTTAAAAAGTTTCACCATCTAATTTCCTGCAATAAGGTACTTGTGTATGTCACACATTCCGGTGTGCGTGAATATATCATGGAAGGGGGATCACAGAAAAAAGAGCTAATTGGATCACCAAGATCCTGGAATATGTCATTGAGGTCAAACCTACTAAAACTATTAGAGGAAAAGGATTGTGTGAATACATGGCACAAAATGAGGAGATTCTTGCCATAGAGGAGCAACCAGAGCTCGTCTTGGTAAATGAACTAGAATCATAGGGTTGTTGGCTAAATGATAGAGTGAGGTTCATGCAAATAGGAAATTATCTGCCAGGTCTCCCCCCCAAAAAAGGAGATATTATCAGCTACAAAATTGCAGATATACGCTAGTAGAGGGAGTCCTTTTCAAAATAAATTTCAATGGTCTTCTCCTATGATGCGTTACTTCAGAGCAAGAAAAAAGGATCCTCAACACATTCCACAATAGTGATGTGGGTGGACACTTCTCTGATAAGACCACCACCATTAAAATCATGTGTGTCGATTACTATTGGCCTACATTGTTTAATGACTCGCATTCTTTGGTAAAATCTTGCAGAAAATGCCAGTTCTTCATTGATAGAAGGAAGAATTATGCCATGCCTCTCAAACCCATAGTGGCAGATGAATTGTTTGGACAATGGGGTCTGGACTTCATCGAAATGATTAACCAAGCTTCTAGTGTCGGACACAAGAGGATTCTGATTGCCACAGATTACTTCACCAGATGGACGGAGGCCCTTCCACTAAAAAGTGCAACAAAAACATAAATTGTAGATTTCCTCAAAGAGCTGGTCACAAGGTTCGATCCTTTGAAGTCTATCATTTCTAATAATGCCAGAGATTTTATAGGCACAAAGGTATCTCGTTTCATATTAAATAATGGCATATTCCTCAAGACATAATCAAATTATTACCCACAGGGAAACGACCTAGCGGAGTCAACAAGCAAGAACCTAGTTCAACTCCTCAAAAGGATTGGTTCAGAACACTAGAGGGAATGGCATAAAAACCTCTGAGTAGCACTCTGGGCAAACCAGATAACTCCTAAGTAAGTCCTTAAGACTTCACCTTATGAGTTGGTATACGGGAAAGAGGCACTGTTACCTATATTTATGGAGATTCTGACACTCCAATTGTTGAAATCCCTCGAGATAGAACAAAATGACGCCATGGAAGTCTGACTTTCTGAACTATTAGAAGTGTAGGAAAAAAGGGAGAATTTCCTAATAGCCATGACAAATCATCAACAAGTGGTCAAGTGATGGTTTGACAAGAAGGCTTTCGAACAAGACCTAAAGTGAGGAGAATTAGTACTAAAGTATGATAAAAGGGCTGCTAAGCCAGGTCGGCATGGCAAATTTGATAGCCTATGGGAGGGTTCCTTTAAAATCATTATGTGCAAGGAGCATAACACTTTTGAGCTATAAAAAATGGAACAGGAACCCTTAGGAATCTCGGTTAATGGGATTCATCTTAAGTTGTTCCATTAAGTGCTGAGTGCTATTTTGTACATATGTGAATAGTGCTTTTATTTTATTTTCCTTTTCTTTGGCCGGTCTTTTTCAAAATTGGTTTGTGCTTCTGCGGAATTAACCCATATTACGAATGGTGGAATAACAGGATTGGTTTACATGAAACACACCCATGTGTAGAAAAATAACACATATGCTATAAAAGAGCCCTTAAAATTGAAATACAAAATGAAAGTTTTATAACCCATAAAACTGAAATGTAAAATGAGAGAAAGAGCATGGATTTTCTTTATAAAGATATATATCTATTTATATATATTCTTTGACTTTTTACATTACAAAAGGGATGGGGAAGCCACAATCCAAAATATACAAGTATTAGAGCTATTCTTTTATATATGCAAAATGATAGTCTTTTTCAGGCTTATATACACACTAGAGGGCAGGCGGTCTAGGCAACAACAAGAAATAGAGAAAACGGGGAGGAAATTTTTTTTGGGGGAGCAGAGATGGTTTTTTCATCCCAAGGCATGAGAGGCAGAAATTGATGCATCAATGGCAGCATCTACCTCTTCCTTGTCAGCAGGTTCTTTGGGAGCAGAAGCAACATCATTCGGCACAACCGCCATTGGTGAGGGAAATACTAGGTTCTTGAAGTCAGTATACCAATCTACGTCATAGAAAAAATGACAAGACACATGCTAATCCATTTCAAAAAAATGTGATGATAACTAGATGCCAACTTGAAAGCCTTTCCTACGTTTGCTCACATTTCTAGGCTAGTTGCATTTGTGGAGGTACGACAATGCGTGCTAGATTAATAGGAGCTAATTAATTAGCTTTAAAAAGGTGGTGCTCATCAACTGTAAGCCGCATGGTCATACGCTATTGTGTCATCTCACAGGCATTTCCCAAAGCCCAAGGCAATATTCATATCTTTTTAGGTCGTGATCATTTTCTTTAGCGTAATCATTCCAACCAGATTATTGATTACCAGCACATACTAAAGTAAGATTAAGAAAGAAAATTGTTGGCTCAAGTTTCAAGGGAATCACAACATATCACACAGTTTCCAAATGCAATAATAAGCTTTTGCCACCTCAAAATGGCAAGTAGTTCATTTTACACGAATTGCAAAAATTAACGGTACATGTCGAATTAAATGCAAAAGGCATGCTTTCGTGTACCACCTTGATGAAAGATAAAAAAATATTGCATGAAAAGGATTAATAATTCAAAGTCTTCTCACAAATGCCAAAGCTAAAGGTGCAGAGTTGTTTTTTTTATCGTATTCAGAGCCAACGAAAATTGCAGAGTCCAAAACTCACAGAGGTCTTCATAAAAAAGAGAAAATGTCGAAGGATTCATCTCAGCCAACGCAAGAGGAAATTAGCCAGGAGTTGTTTACAGCCATACAATCATCAGGGGGCGTATATGTCTATGAGGATTTGGCATATGCTACACTTGGTATACCCAGTAGGCTAAAGAGGGCCTATACAACAAAGCTGAAAAGGTCCAAGGATTGCAAAAATAAGAAATGGGTTGAAGAGAAATGGGATAATATCTATGATCCACGGCTCACAAAAAACCCTAAGTCCTTAAGAGAAGTATACTATGCAAGGTTGATGGCACCAAAGGCGGGAAAAATTACAACAACAAAAATCTGGTATAGTGGTCTTCCACAATACATGGTCTCGTTGGTGCACTACTGCTTGAAGATAGTTGGCGTTGCCATCCAACATTATAACCCTAATACCCACTACATCGAAGGCCAAAACTTAAGGGTTCATATCAGCCCATAGGCCATCTGGCATATGCTATGCATCCTGGACCCAAGAAAAAGAAGAGAGAACATTGAGTCATTTTACCCTGGAAAAGGAGAGAAAACATGGAGGGCATTGAAAAAGAACTCAGAGTTCTTATTGGAGGAGACTGGTAGGAAAGGCCTCCTAGCCGCTAAACTGCCAAGTATTCCATTATCGCATGAAGCATTACACGAAGATTTGTAGGATGCCATGTTCATGCTATCTTTTGTGTGCGGTCGAGACTCCGATGAGATGGTGGAAACTTTTCAAATGGGATGGACATTCCAATTCTGCAAGCATCATGATACCTTCTGGTATGATTTTGTTGAGTTCATGGTAGAGGAAATGATAAAAAAAATTAAGAATTACCTGATGGAGGAAAATTTTAGGTTTCTTTCTTTGTTGTTCACATGTTTCTGCATCAGAACCCTAATTTCTTCACCTGGTATTTTCCATTATCAATTTTTTATGAAAGGAATAAGAGGAAGCTAGTGTCCACGTGGATGCCTTTTCTTTCCACATCATATGATTATTATGCATTTTCAGACTATTTCATAACTTTGGTCTTGCATGATTTAATCGGAAAAGGTGACATAATTTGGCTCGACAAGGAGCAGACCCTATATATGCAGAGTTTCACTCCCGCTTGTGATTGGTTCTTAGGAACAAGTTTCACAATTCTCCAGATGTGGGCCTTCACTGGTTGACCTTTCCTGCTCCCAGCCTATGTTAGAGATAGGGTTCTCACACTGGAAATGTATCAGCAGGTGTGTATCATTGATTTTACCTTTTGTAGCAGCAAAAGTGTCAAGAAAAAGGGATTCTTCTCTTGTCTGAATAATTTCAAGTCGGTAACTCTGATAAAGAAACAATCAGACCAGCTATTGGAGGATAAAGTGACTTATTTAGGGTTGGTGCTAGTAAATGATAAGTTGGAATACAACCCTTTCAATGACTTTCCAAAGCTGCATATGAGAGTTACACATATTCCTCGACCTTAGTCGGAGAAGCGGCGTAATCCGCGGGCAGACAAGGATTAAAATTTTGTTGAATTAGTGCGTATTCCTATGCAAAATACTAGCAGGTCATGGCACAAGTTCTAATTTCCTATGGTAGTGGCCCAGGATAATGTCCTTATTGAGCACGCCATGTATAATAAGTTGAAGAAGGATGACGAGTGGGCTGCTGAAAAAATAGAAGCTTTTTGGAAGTATCACCAGGAGACAGGGTAATTGGATGCCCCTTATGACAGTCTCAAGGATGACAAGGAATTTGAAAAATGGTGGAATGAAGGTCACCCTAGCCTGAGCTCTAGTAATAATAAGAGCGGAGACCCAGAAGGCGAGTCCAAAGAGCAGGAAGAGGAAGCGGTGACATCGGCCTCCTCTACGCCGAAGGAGAAAGTCCCCGGACAACCTGCCTATGTGGCCATGAATGTGTGCTTTAATATATCAAGGGCCTCGTGTACACTCACTTGGTCTGCTAAGCCAACTAGATTATCATTACAGAAAATAGTAATAGCTACCAAAGCTCAGGACAGTCTGCCCACAAAGCGACGATGCACATAAAGCATTCTTGGAGAGGGTTCACAAGAACCGGCTAGAAGAAAAGTGCTCACAGCTAGCCAAAAGCCTGAGGCTGAGAAGGAGTCGATTCTGGAGCTGCCATGAACCAGTCAATAGGTAATATTCACTCCTTCCCTTGCTTCTCACTCCCTAGTATCTGCCCCTACCTCCACTATCCCTACCATGAGTATTGGCCCTATGCCTTCCACTTTTACGCTAGCATATTCAGGAGGTTTTTCACAATTTTCGCAGACCGCTCCACTTGTCCTTACTCCTCTGCAAACCCTTACACCTGATTTGGCCGCTTAGTCTATCCTTGCCTCACTTTTTGAAAACATACCCCTTACGAGCACCCCTTCTTTTTCCAATAATATTGTAGATCCTCTTCCATCGCAACAAGTCGACACCACATTGAGAATCCCTCCATCATCCCAGCCTATGAGTCTTGTGGCTGATTCACCAATTCAATCATTACAAGTGACTAGCCCTTTTGTTGGGCCTCAAGCCAAACTTTGGAACATGTCACACTTCTCCTCGCAAACTATTACTCTCCATAAGAAAAAAATTCCCATGCCTATGAGAGTTACCTATCCCTATGCCCTGCCTTCTGGTGCTCTATTCGTAGGTGGACAAGTTTCATTGCCTGTCGAATTTATATCATAGATTGATTTTGGAAAGGAGGCACATGCAAATAGAATGTGAAAGCACAGGGAAAAAGATGACAGTGTTTCTGCTGAGCCAAAAATATAGACTATTTATGATGAGGCCCAACAGAAATTGAAGCTTGCAACCATGTACCCAAGGGTAAGCAAGCCTTAGGGGGAGATGCACCTAGAAGATTATGTGATATATGCAGTAAGGATCGACATGAAGGTGGCCCGACCACATGATAAGGTTGAAATCATGGAGGAAACACAATGGATAGTCACTTCCGACTTCCTTAAAACTAGCCGCCAGCTAAAGAAGAAGGATGAGCAGCTTAAAGCGGCAAGAGAAAGGGGTTTTTTTGGAGAAAAAAGAGAAATCCTTGCAGGCCGATGTTTCTCATATGACAAAAAGGGGCACTGACAGTAGAGGACGAGAGGAATAGACTTCAAGGTGAACTTGCGAAGACTTAGGTTGCTGACCCTACCATGATAAAAGAGCTACAGTCTAAGAATTAGGAGACGAAACAGAATCTGTGAATGAAGAATGAAGACCTGGAGTAACTTTTCCTTGAGTATAGTCAAGTAATGGCATAGAGGAATGAAGCATTGGAGCACCAACAGGCCCAATATGAGAAAAAAATACAAGAAAAATAGGCTGAATTTAAGGGCCTAAAAGCTCAAATAGAAGAACTCCAAGAGACAAATTCTTCTCTAGATGAGCACTTAGCAAATCACTCCCGACCTGAGGAGAATTGGAATAAAGAAATGAGCAGCTATGTGGAACAACTAGCGTCTGAGAAAAAGAAAAGGGTAGAATTGGCTGAGGCCATTATTTCAAGAGACGAGGAGATTGCTTCTCTTAAAAGCTCTCTCCTATCTCCCCCTACATAGCTAGACATCATTTTGTTGGTTAGGAAGTTATACATCTCGCACTGGGAAAATACTAAAGCTTTTGCCTAACACTACAACCAACCCTCTGATTCATCACTAAGGCATCAAATTTGAGCCAGGAGGCTCATGATACGATTGAGTAGTTCCCACGTTTCATCTTGGAGAAGGTTCTTGAAGCAAAAGATCTGCTCATTGAGCTATACTCGGTCTCTGATGAAAGCCTTGACAGAGCGGGTATTGAAGATCGGGATGTTGCTACTCAAATGGAAAATAAGTTCATCCATTGCCACTACACCTTCTTCTACACTAAAGAAACCATGACTATTCTGAGCAAGACACTTGACAACATATGATGAAGTTTCTCCAAGTTAAGCAGAATGGGTTTTCCGTCCCCATTCCTTGAAGATGGCTCTATTGCCATGACTGAGTAGACTGCGAAAAAGATAGAAGAAAAGGAAAATGATCTAGAGGCTTTCAGGGATTTCAATCATCCTCCCACAGAAACCAACATTAAGGGAGTGATTCATCTGCTTGCACAACTACTATTTCATTGTGAAGCAGGGGCCAGTTTACCCAATGCGCTACCTCACAAGGAAACTATTCATCTAAGTGGAGCACAGGAGAATTTATGCAACATGGTTAGGCCATCTGAGGATGAATGGTCACCTCTATAGTTGGCTCTTTCCAATCTCTGATTCCATTTCCTAATGAAATGGCACTCTGGCCTATAAACCAGATAAATTTTGGGTTCTTCATTACTTAGTCAAAACGCCCCTAATAATCGCTAAAAGTTAATAAATATTTAACTAGCTCCCTTCGAGTGTATTTTCCCTCTATGTGTCGGCCCGTACATTGCAAAGTCAGCTCAACATTTTATCTAGGTTCTTCTCTACCATGCCACGTGTTTACTTCTTGTAACCCTGAGTCTCTACATTTCTTCACATTCTAGGAAATGCTGCTATGCTTCCACGTGTTGCAGCTGCAGGATACTTTTGGTCATGTTTTCTTGCTAACTCATCGGGCCCCGAAAAGCTACCACAAAGCCCTCATTCCTAAAAGGTTTTTGGTGGGCCCCACAGTGGCTATCTATGGTATATGCTTGCTACATGTCCACTTTTCGTAAATCTTTTCGCATAGAGATGAAGTAGCAACCACGGGTAGCAAAATGTTGCCACATGTCTTTTTTGCACCCGACTGATAGTCGTTCCCTCCATTCTTGGTAAAATGCTCTGCCCATTCGACACATGTAGCATTAAAGCAAGTCATCAACGGCGAAAGGAAAAGTTTCATACGAGTAGCGAAAGGCTGCCATGTGTCTAGCCAGCGATCTCATATTCGGGAGATGGACTAGATGAACCGAATGATGCTATTGGCCACTGCATGTCATAATCATTCACACAGGAGGGTGACACTTGTCTAATCGGGCCTTTCCAGGACCACTGCCATCATTTGCAGAAGATGCACCTATGCTTGAAATGACTGGATGCTTTGTTCTAGATCGATTCTGATGTAACGGCCTTGGGAATATTCTGATTACTGCATCATTGCCAGGGGATTGTAAAATCTTTTCTATTGCTACTCTCCGAAGCAGTGGGGGTTTTTCCCTACTATATATACTTTTCTCTATTGAGTGAAAAAGGTCCAGAATTTGAAGGAAAATGTTGGTTTTAGTAAAACGATGCCAGGCCTTTATTGCTATTTTATGTTATTGCAAAAACTCTCAGACTGTGCCAATTTTTCGGCCTTTCTATTTTTTATGCTATTTGATCAAACTATAAACTGTGCTTTTATATTGTTTGGACATTTCATTTAATAACTTCTATATATGTTGAATGCAAGTTTGCTGACCTAGATCATGTCTAATGACTCTTCTTGGCAGTAAGAATGTGTGCAATATTATTTTATGTCAATGAATGGATTCTCTATGCTATAATATTGAGTTTCTAATATTCTAGAACACTACAACACTAGTCAAGCCCTTAGATCTATGATTTATCATCCCTATCATTAAGTCTTGGCACGTCACCTTAGGTTAGAATTTATTTTATTATATCCATTTCCTTTTCCCTTTCAAACCCCCATTAAAGAAGAAGCCGACTTCTCTAAAAACCCGGAGGTCACTCAGTTTAGCGCAAAAGGTCCTCCATAAACTGAGTTTCCCATAAGACACTGTTACCTCATCAAATTTTGGCATCAATAGTCACCATTCCCAAAAATACTCATAGAACTGGAAGAATGACACAAAAAAAGTGAAAGCAAAGAAAAAGCTTTCAGGTCCACATGAAAGAGACCTAAATGTCTCAATGCCTTGCGTCATCCCCAAAAGGAAAATACAAGACAAGCAAAAAGATAAAATGTTTATGACATAGAGAAGAATGTAGATACATATAGAGGAATGCACAAAAAGAGAGAGATACACCATACAAAATGGTATGGGGGATTACATTACGCAAATGCAATCACATAAAGAAACATGAATTTTTTTTGAAAAGACTAGTAAGGTACATGCGAGTCAACCTATAGCAAGTCATTTGTATCCCAAACTTGGTTAGTATATTCAGAAGGTGGACAACTAGCCAAAGGGACAATGACAAGTTCTAAACTAGGTGAAGAACCAAGTTCAACACTCTTATTAGTATAATTGTCATTTAAGCTCATGGAAGAGGAGATTGATGAATTCAACTCATTATAAACTTGTTCATAAATCTTTGCAATATCAATGTCATCATCTAAATTAATCACAATAGGAGGTCAAATGATAATGTCTTTGGAAGGTTCTTGTTTACATTGCAGTGAGGGTATAGAGTCATCATGCATTGCTTTAGGAAAGATTGGATTTTTATTTTCTATGTTTCTCTTTTCTTCTTTAGCTTGTAACATACGAGCAATATCATGACATCTATGACTATGCTCTCTAGAATTTTGATTTCATTTCAATTTTTTGTCAATTTGTGATTGTGTAGGAGTGGGTTTGTCAACCATATGATTTATTTCTTCCCTTAGGAGAGGAACAAAAGGAACCATAGGAGGTTGCTCAACCACTTTCTCTTTGCCTTTATAAACTTGTTTGATTTTAGGAGGTATAACAAGATTTATTTGATTGTCTTGTGGTCTCTTATAGGAAATGGTAGGAGGATTTGTCATAGGTTTCTCTTGGATTTGTCACATAAAGTGGTCTGACAATGGGACACATAATGTTTTCCGTCTGACTTTTAGAGGGAGATTTATCGAGCCCATCATAGGACAAGAAAAACCATTATTCATTTGATCCATGCTTTCAGTTTGTCATATGTATCTTGATAGAGTTTATGCACAAATAGGAATTCTTCAATGATCACATTCATTACACGGATGGGATCAATTAATATCCCAATAGTAGTTTTGTCATTTATTCTTCCAGCTATGTAAAAAGGACCATTGGGTGCATGTTTGATTATGTCATTTTGTGAGAAAGCAATATCAAGGGGCATTTTGGTTGAGCCCTTACAAGGATTAGCTTCAACAAATGATACCACTTTAACTGCTTTGTCCATATTTTCATCTTTTATGTTTTCATCATTTGTGTCAACATTCATCACATCATTCTTTTTTTCACTAGCTTTGACAAATGAAATAGTATGTTTTGGCATGGGATTTGTAAATATTTGTAAATTTTGGTTAGGAGGAGATACAAACTTATTACCTTAATCATTCACACCTCCAATTAGAAGATGATTAGAATCAATGAGGTCTTGCATAATATGTTTAAGATGCTTTAAATATTATGTATCATGTCCATTATTTTGTTGATAATGGAAATAAGAGTGTGATCTATAGTTTTCTAGAAATGGTTTATTAGGATCAAGAGCTCTAACAGGAGGTAGAGAAAGCATATTCTTTTCCACGAGCTGCAACATGATATTATGAAGGGTATCGGGTAGAGGGGTAAATTTTCTATTCCTATCCCCAAAGGAAAAGCAATTTATCATCTTTATAGCAGCCACTTGGTTATCAACTTGTTGATTTGGTTGAGGGCAACTAAATTGTAAAAATCCCTATTTTGCTTCTTGAAAGGTTGGTAACTATATTGAGGAAAGCATTCAAACTTTTCAAGATGGATAGAAGGTTTTTTCACCTCACAACCATAAGCCGAATTCTAATAATCACGAAGGGTTGTATATAACTGTGTAAGGATGGGAATTTCAACATCTCAAGTTTGGTTTGGATTTTTCTTTGTAAATTGGAAATAAACATTCGTTGGACATGGCATTAGGAATCTTAATGTTTATTTGTAAATAAAGCATTTGATAGTGTGCTATGAAATTAGTAACCTTTTTATCATCCTTTTTCTTGAATGTCATTAAATTAGGTAGGGTCATCTTGGGACCCATGTGAATGTGGAAGTGGTTGTAAAATGAATCAATAATCTCATTGAATGAGTTTATTGAATTGTTTGATAAAAGAAAAAACCACTCTAATGTAGTATCCTTTAATGACCTAGGGAATAGTTTAGCCAAGAGCTTATCTTCAAAGATAAAATCACTGCATAGGGTTGTATAAGCGGAAACATGACTAACAAGATCTCCTTTCCCACCATATTTCTCAAATCTAGGAATTTCTATACCTTGTGGAATTTTTGTTCTCAATATCTCCAGGGATAACGGATTGGTTTTGATGTATTGTGAAGGTTGACCATTATTGTGTTGATTTATGGTGGAATTTTTTTGTTGAAGTGCTAACATGTTTTGTAAAAGTGTGTTAATGATGGAATCATTGTTGGTATTATAAGGTTGAGTGGTGTATGTATGCGGAGGGCAAGTGAATTGTAAATTTTTGAGGGAGGATGGTTGAGGAGATATGGTATTTGAATGCAAAAAGAAGGATTCCCTATGGAAATCTCTGAGGAAGTGTTGGAATTTCTAGTAGGTTGGATTGTTGTGGTAACTTGAGTACTAGTGTATGTTGGAATGGAAATGGGAATTGTAGAAGTGGGAATTGAAATTCCACCTTGGCTTTGGGTATACCCCAAAGCTTGAGTGCAATTGGTCATGGTAGGGATGGTGTTGTTAACATTATGCACATTGGTTGTCGGTAAGGAATTCATGGGAAATGAAGTATGCATGGTATGATCTATAGGGGTTTATTATCAACATTATTAGAAAGAGAGTTAGAAAACCCAAGATCCATGATGAATGGTGTATCATGGGATGACATGAGTCTCGAAATGTGTCTCACAATAGTATTGCTAATAGGAAACTAAGTTGTAAAGCTCATACAAGTTTCACAAACTCAATGGCAACATAAAATGGAAAGAGGGTAAAATGCAATGCAATGACCTAGAATGCAATGTGTAAATGCAATTTTCAAATTCTAAAAAGGTAATTTTCTGATTACACTATTCAACAATTTGAAAATAAAATCTTGTAAATGTAATTTTTTAAATTACACAATGCACTAAATGCACCAAATTAAGCTAAATATGATCAAATTGATGAAACAAAAATTATGCAAACAGTAACACAAATTTGAAAGCAACAAACAAAATTGCAAAAAATCAAAATTTTAACGCCCAAAAATGCAGATTATGACCTGATTAAGGACTCATTCGCCCTAGGGTGACTGGGTCCTAGATTAGGTTTTTGAAACAAATTTTTATATTTTTAAAGCATTTTCCAGTGGTTTTTAGATTCGGGTTTGTTACAACAAGTTTCAGTTTCTATTTTTTGTGAATTAAATGTGGAATGCAAGTTAAAATTATGATAAAATGATAACTTATAAGACCTAGTTTGATATGCAATTTTTGTTTCAATTTTTAAATGCAAGTTAATATAATGTAAATGATGTGCAAGATTACTGATTTGTTTTTTGTATTTTTCATATTTAAAGAATACAAGATATGCAATCCCAAAACCCTAGATGTAATGCAAAGTTGAATGGAAACTAAACACCCTAAATGAGACCTAATTCAATGCAAATGAATGAAAATGAACACAAGATATAAATTTAGGATGAAAATGGACTCCAAAATTAGAAAAATACAATACTCAAAAGGTCAGGCTCACCAAAATGAAAAGGAGGAAAATAGGTTCACCATAGTGAAACAAAATGATGAACTAATTTCCACTCTAATTTCATTCAATATGTGTGCTATGATGTGCAAATGAGTAACAGTAAGTAAATCTAACTGAAACAATAGTCAAAAGGGAGATTTGAAAAAGGGTCAAAGGCTATGTACCTATTACCAAAGTTGCATTTTTAAACCTCACTGAGAACTCATTCGCCCTATGGGGAATGGGTCTTGGCTAGGGCTCTAGAAAGTCAGTTTTTGGGTTTTGTTCCTCTCAGTTTGCACTACGAGGTTCTAGTTGGTCACTATTGGAAAGCTAGAAATAAATCCCATAGCTCAATTTACATGATTTGATCACTTTCATTGCAACTTTACAACTTTCTCTAATTTTATTGTCTAATTGATCTTCAACCTAAAATCTACAATCACACATCAAAGAGAGCAACATGTTGTTTGTCAGGGAATAGGGGTTTTCCTTGGTCAAGCCCCATTTTGGTAATTAAACCTTGAAATTAAATAATATATGAAAGAAATTATGAATGGATAAATGCAATATCACAACTCATCACACCTTAATTGAACCTTGGATAACAAATCTGCAATCTAGCATGAAGTGGCCTCAATGAATGTATACCTTGATCGTGAAACTTGATTAGAGATAATTCCTTTGAATATGCTCAAATAGATCTTGAACACTACATTACCATATTAGCTCAAACAACATGCATGATGCAACATGGCTTTAACATGACGAATGGATCTTGATTGCTGCAACAAATGATGAAGAAATCTTCCCTTGAAGCTTTGAAAATGCTCTTGAATGCTCTATAATGTTCTCTTGAAAGTGCTCTTAAGATAAATTGAATTTCTAGGATTGCTTATATGAAACTGTACACATCTAAATTTGACCACTTCCATATAGTCAAAGTCGTCTCCTTAATCATCCCTTTGCTCATTTAATTTGTCATCTTTGCTGGTATTAATTAAATCACTCATTTAATTAATATTTTTTGCCTTCCATAAGGTTTCCAAAGTATTTAATATAATAAATTTATTTTCCCCTCGTTCCTCTCTAAATTAAATAAATATACCACTTTATTTAATTTAGTCATATTATGTTTTGGAATTTTATATTTATTTTTAAATTCCTCACTTTCTCTCTCATTGTCACATCCTCCAACTTTTGGAAGTTGGTCTCTAATCCCTCTTAACAATCTAATCCTCTTTCTTAATCATAATTAATTTATGATTAAGATGTGTGCACCCCTAATCATCATTAGGGTCACATCCTCCATAATTTCCCACTTTCCTTTAATCTATCATTAATTGGTCTAATCAAGTACTTGTACAAGCTAAATCCCCTAATTAGGTCAACCTAATCCCCATATCATTTATGGAATGTGCCCTAAGTCAACCTTATTAAAAGCGTTCTCTTTTTTATTAAGGCACTCCATTCCCCATGTGAATTTTTAATTCACATTTAATCCCCCAATGCATTTAAAGGAATTTTAAATTCCTTCTCTCATCCCCATGACAATATTTGAGGAATTTTTAATTCCTCACATTTCCTCTTACCCACATGGGGACAAGGACCTCCTTTATGAGGAGATCTTTTCCAATCCCAAGGTACTATGTACTACCTCCATGTCATGTACTCTCCTTCCAACTCATGTATACATCATCTCTTCCAAGACACTTCACATGCCACATGTCAAGATGTGAGGGCTTGTGAGTTCTCAATTCACCTTAGCCCTACATCTTGATCTTGGTGGCTCAATCTCAACCGTCCATTTCCCTAGAGAATTCCAAATTCTCTATAAATACCCCCTCTTTTATCTCATTTTGGAGGAGATCATTCATGCTAGCCAAACTCTTGCAAAAAATTTCCTTGAGCCATACTTGGCAAAATTTGCACACTTACATCCATTTTCACTCATCTTTCCATCCTCATCTCATCTCATAGCTTTCATCTCTTGCCATCCAAGGAGCATACAAACATTGAAGATCGAAGGGCCAACCAAAGGGACAACTCAACAAAGTGAAATCTTTCATTTTGCTTAGTTTAGTTCATCTTTAGGCTAATATTGAGGTGTAGGGTGTTTTTATTTGTTATTTGCACTCTTTTTATTGTTGTTCATTTTCTAACGCTTATTTTTGCCTTATCACATTTCTGGCACGCTTGGTAGGACCCACAAATGGGTCTCTTGCTTTCATGTTTTTTTTTTTTTACTTTTTGTAGGTGCAGGCTAGAGAGGGGCGGACCCAACCTATAGAGGGGCGGACCCACCCTCGAGGGGTTGACCTGACCTTGCCCAGGGATAGACTTGCCCTCCAAGAACTTAGAAATTGACTTTTTTGCAAATTTTTCACAGATAGGCGAACCCGACTTGCAGACAGGCGAACTTGCCCTCTGGACAAGCAAACCCAACCTGCAAATAGGTGATATTTCCCTATAGATAGGTGAAATTTCCCTCTAGACAAGCGGATTTTCCCTCCAGATAGTCAGATTTTCCCTAGACAACTTTTTCCAGAAGGTAAAATTTCACTTTTTAGCACTTCTTTTTACTATTTTAAGGGTTTTTAACCCCATAACTAGGCACATAGTTTAACTAGGGGTGTCAATTAACTTTGTTTGTCATGTTTTTTGGTGAGATATTTGATGTATCCAATCCCCTTGCACCATTTAGTGATCCTGGGTGATGAGAAATTGTAGCTTACCAAGTCCTTTGAGTCATCCTTTTTTTTAATTTTTCTTAGCGGGACCTACTTGGGGATTTCATCACCCCAAGGGATGATTCCAACCACACATACCAGCAGGGTATGTAAAGGAGGGAGAGCGAAAGTTGTACCTCAATCCAACCGCATTGTAATTGGTGAAGCGTCGGGATGATGTGAAGAATTGGTCCGAGCCTTTAGTATCTCGCTAAGGTTCATGACTCATGCTTATAATGGGTTGTGTTCACGGTTTGGGCCTCACGTACTAGTTGTATATCGAGGACTCCCAAGCAACCATGTTCATCCTAGAATAGAAGACTTTGTCAGCCATACCCTCTCTACTAGAATTAGGTTTGTGTTGTTTGAATTGTCTTCTTTGTGTGAAACTAGTGATTGTATGATTAACTTCACTCAACCATATCCTTTTTATTGATGATTGTTGTGTTTTGAGTCACTTTTCTTAGTCATCTTGTCAAAATCCAAGTTTAAACTTGTCCAGGGGTGAACTTGACCTCTGAACAGGCAAACCTGACCTTTGAACAGGTGAACCTGACTTCTAAATAGGAAAACCTGACATCTAAATAGGCAAACCTAACCTTGAACTAGCCCTTTCCAGCCTCTTTCGGCCAAATTTGACCAACTCTAGCTCCATAGGTGAACTTTCCCTCTAGTCAGGTGAATCTGACCTCTGGACAGGAAAATTTTCCCTTTGGATAGGTGAATTTTCCCTCTAGACAGGTGAATCTAACCTCTGGATAGGTGAATTTTCCCTCTAGATAGGCAAATCTGACCTCTAGACAGGTGAATTTTCCCTCTAGATAGGTGATTTTGACCTTTGGATAGACAAATTTTCCCTCTAGATAGGCGAACTTGACCTCTAGACAGGAGAACTTTCCATCTAAATAGGTGAACTTGACCTCCAAGGACTAACTTGACCCTCGACTAGTCAGAATTACCATTTGATTCATCATTCGGGACACTTGTTTCACCGTTTCGATCACTCATCTCCCCATTCTGAACATTCATACACCCATTTCAAGAATCCATTCACAATCATAAATGTTCATCCCCTCAGTATGAGCATTTTTTCACCCCTTTAGAGTCCTCGTTCACTTGGCCTTTCTCCACATCTTGGATCTTGTTTCCCTATTTTGGATCACCGTTATTCCATTAAGACCTCGTTAAAGCAGTTATCTTAATTGACCTAGGTGTTTATCTCTAAGCGTTTTCCATCACAACCAACTTAGGATTGTCATCCATCCTAATTCGGTCATCCTTATCGGCCCAATCAATCCACTTCTATCTCAAGTTGGATTTGGTGTTGTTATCATACATCCACCCTTTAGTCGGTTAATCAACACCTAGCATTACCAAGGATCACTCTTGAACTCGGTTTTAGATTCCGGTCATTATCATTCATCCTTATCGATCATCAATCCAAATCAAATCATCATATCATCCAATCCAGGTTGGTCGATGATCTACCAATCAACCCAATCCGATCTCATCAAACAAATCCATTTCAAATTAATCATCCAAATCAAGCCCATTGAGCCATATCCTCGTAGACTAATCCATTAGGTCAATCCTTTTGTCATCATCTTGATCATCTTAGCATCTTAATCTAACCTATCATCTTGCATGCTTGTTCAGACTCGGTCACAGACAAGGAAAATGGCCGAACAACAAGCCCAAAATCCCCAACCAAACATCCCTCAAGATCCCAACAACCCAATTAATGTCTCACAAGATCCCACTAATGGAACAAGAATCCCTCGAGATCCCCATAATGGTACATCATCACAATCCAATATTGACAATCAAAACACATCACCCCTCGAGGATGAAAACATGGTCATTCAACTCGAACTTACATTTGAGGAACACTTTATAACCCTGTCAATGTGCAAATGACAGATCGTCTTCTCAAAAAACAAGGAGAAGAAATCTTGGCCCACTTAATTGAAAATGGTGTCAAACTTCCACCAGGAGCTGAATTATCCAAATATAGTGGTTCCATGTCTAACATACCCCAAGGTTCACAAAATGTGCTAGGTAGTTCATACGTCCCCAATGTTCCTCCAGTAGAAGGTTGGCATCAACCTGAATTCGGCAATGCCATTCTGTATCCTATCAACAATCCCCCACATCCCGCAATCTTAGTCATAGGGGCTCCTCAAATGACTGATCCCAATTATCCTTTTTCCTTTGGCATGCCACAAAATGTTCTACAACCTCCGCCACTAATGAATCCACCTCCTACCAATATTGGGGGTAGCCCTTTTACTTCATTTCCTCCACCTTCTGGGGCCATAAACCTACCATCATCCTTGTACGCATCTCCATAGCCTCCCTAATCTAACTTACCACCTCCATTATTGCCATAGGGTACATCCCAACCAAATGTCCCCTTTGGTACCCAACAACCCACTTTGAAAAACACCCCTACGTTATCTCAGCTACCCCAATAGCAACAACTGCCATATAACCCTCCATTCTCTTCACAACAACCACCACACCAATCACAAAGCAATCCATCCTGACCTCCTGCTCAAACCATATCTCTGTTCCTCGCATCCACCCTATGTCCATGAGCCCAAACACAATACAACATCCCATCTCGGCCCACGCAACATCTGGCATCACATCAACAACCGCCCCAGCATTATTATTACCATAACCAGCAACAGTCCCAACAACAACCACCTTATGTGACCTCTCAGCAGTTGCAATAGTACCTTCAGTACCAGCAGGCCAATCCACAACATCACATCCAAGCCCCTCAGCAGCCTATTTCACATTTTTATCAAACAAATATGTACTATACCTCACAACAACAACCCCCGTACCAACAAAATCTCTTGGCATACTAGCAAGGGATGTCATCATCTCACTACCAAAATCCATACCTCAACATTTTGACACTCTCTTAGTAGGATCCTTCATCGTCCTACCATCCATATCCATCCAACCAGCCTTTGGCTCTTACGCCACCAGTCAACTCAGATATGTTAGAAATCAAAGCCGCTCTGAAAGATCTTCAAGCTGGGATTGGCAAACAATCACTCAAATTTGAAGACATATGTCCCCATCCATTCAATCCCTCCATCTCATTGATCCCCTTCCCTAAACATTTTGAAATACCAAAATTTGATAGATACAAGGGGAACAAAGATCCTAAGGCTCACTTGTAGGAGTTTTACTCCCAGTGTCAAGAAGTTATGCACAACGACAACTATCTCTTGCAGTTTTTCCCATGGAGTTTGATAGACAATGCCCTAGAATGGTTCATGGGTCTAGAATGAGGGTCCATCAAATGTTTAATTTGTGGACTTGTCAGAAAAATTTGTTTCCTACTTCTCCTTCAATTTGGAGAAGGATACTGACAACTTAGATCTCCTCAAAGAGAAACAACGTGAGGGGGAAGCCTTTGCTAGATACCTTCAAAGGTGGCATGCACTAGCGAGCCGAATGAAAACTCCTCTCAAAGAGAAGGACATGCTCACCCTCTTCGTGGAGAACTCTCATCCTGACATGGCTCATAATTTCAAGTTACACTATGTCACCACTTTCACAGAGATAGTGGAAAAAGGACCCATCCTTGAACGTGCCCTTTTTGCCAAAGGGCATGTCAAGATACACAATTATGACAGAAAAAAGGTCATCTAGTGATAAGTCTCATTTTTGGAACAAGAACAAGAATGCAGTGAATGACGGTGTCACTGATACTAAACATGTCCAAGTGGCTAATACATCCCAGCGACAACAACCATCCATACCTAATGCCATATCCATACCACAGGGGGCAGCTCATCCTCCTTAACAGCCAAACCAGAATAGTCAGGGGAATGCTAAATGCCAGTATACTCAATTAGGAGAACCCTTGAGTGTCATCTTCAATAAGTTGTTACAGGTCAACTATCTGATCACGTACCCTGTCACCATACTGCTAGATGATTCCAAGCCTAAACCTGCCTGGTTTAGGGAGAACAAATATTGTGAATTCCATAAAATCAAAGGACATACTCTAAATAAGTGTCAAGGTCTAAAAAACTAAGTTCAAGATCTTATCGATCGAGGAAATATCAAACTTGACACCAGTCAAGCTTCGTCATCCAATGCTCAATTACAAATATACCAAAACGCCTTCTCAAACCATAATCAAGGCACAAGCACCTCCAACAACAATACCTAAGACAACAACACCAATAATGTAAGCTATAAAAATGTACCCCTCAATTATGAGGGCATTATCCATTACATTAAGGAGGTAGAACCCTGTGTGTCTATGATACATGTTAAAGCTAAAGACCCTCAATGTGTTATTACTACATGACGAGCTCACATCATTGTCCTTGCGGCCTCTGCACCCGCCCAACCAAGTACTGTAAACTCTAAGTACAACATTCTAGATCACTTAGGGAAGACCCCTTCTCATATCTCAATCTTAGATCTGCTTAAGTATTCTCCTATACATCAAGAAATCCTCAACAGAGCCTTATAGGAAACCCATGTACCTAATGACATCAATCCTACATGATTCCAAGCTTTGGTAGGACACCTGGCTTTATCTTATCAGCTGCACTTCAGCGATAATGACATGCCAAATATTGATTCCAATCACGATCGCCCCTTGCATATCAAAGTCTTGTTTGCCCATCATAAAACAAAAAGGGTCTTGGTAGATAATGGCTCTGCCCTCAATCTATGTACTCTGAAATTCATAAAACAAGTGGGGTATACTCAAGTAGATTTAAGTAATCAAATCATTACGATCAAGGCCTATGATAATGCAGAGGGAAATTCTAAAGGAATTATCAGTCTTCCTATCTAGGTTGGACTTGTGGTTTAGTATACTACTTGTCATGTCCTTGATCTAGACATACCATATAATCTCCTCCTTGGCTGCCCATGGCTCTACGCTATGCCATTCGTTCCCTCCATGTACCATCAGTGCCTAAAATTCATGGTTAATGGACAAGAGGTCACCATTTATGTTGACCCCCAACCATTTGAATATTTCCATGCTTTAGAAGCATCATTTCCCCATTTACATTATTGTCCTGGGATTGAAATGACGAAATCTCAGTCATCATCCACTAATCCACCCTCCACCATGACAACCACTCCATCTTCCATCACCAATTCTACAGTCACAAAAGTCCAAATCATTGATAAGGGGTCTAGTGAATACAAAATGCATACTTCTCTTAATGCTGCATCCATCCCACTATCACCACATGAGTATGGTCAACCTTCACATGCTACTCCAAAGGAAGACAAGACTATCACCTTTAGTGCAAAAAACATCCCTACTACGACTTTCAGGTCCCCTAGTATCAAGATAGATGCACCAGAAGAGGATATAAGTCAATGGGTATACCAAGAAGAACCCCAACCAGATCCTCCTCTAAAGGAATACTTTCAGGAAATCATACCCTTGGTCAGCTAAGTTTGCAGAGAAGTTTAACTACCAAGGTAGGGGCCTAGGTAAAGAAGACTAGGGGCGGTTGCAACCTATTAATACATCAAAGCTACCAAAGAACATATGCATTAGATACGACAAAAAGTAGAAAGGCCCTGCAACATCGTCTAATACTTCCAATAGTGTTGTGGATGATGGCTGATTGGGAGACATACTCGAGGATGAATCCATCATACGCGCATACAATGACTTTGATCACATAGACCTATCATCCATGTTCAAATGCCTATTCATTTGTACCATTAGCCTATCCCTTCGTCATCCTAAGCTTATTGATTGGGACCTACGTGACAGTGCACCTGTCAATGTCCCCTTGGATACATATGTCAACCTCATGGGATTGGGGGAGGATGAACACTCCAATCACAAAAATAAGAACAAGAAAAATAAAAAATGGTCATCTAGTGAAAACCTTCCTGAGGCACTTCTTGACCTTGAAAAAGTAAAAACAAAGGTTGCATCCAATGGAAAAAACCTCAAAGAGGCACTGGAGGATGGATATTTTCATCTTTCCCTTGTGGGAACTCATTTATCCACTCGATCATCCATCCTAAAGAGACTCAAGAAGTTAATTTGGGTACTACTAAAATTCCCAAGATCACCTATGTATCCAAGTCACTCTTAGAAAAAGAGTATCCAGTCATTGTACAGCTACTCCAAGAGGGTATCATTAACTTTTCTTGGTCATATTCATACATGCCAGGCTTGGACACTGATTTAGTGGTTCATCATCTAGAAGTTTTCCCTGATGCCAAGCCTATCAAATAGAAGCTCCGCAAAATGCATCCACATGTAGCATTATTAGTCAAGAAGGAACTGGAGAAGTTACTAGATGCGGGTTTTATCAGCCAATTAACTACTCTAATTAGATCTCCAATATAGTACCAGTTTCCAAACCAAATGGAGACATTTGAATCTGCACATACTTCAGGGATCTTAACAAGGCCTACCCAAAAGATGACTTCCCTCTACCTAATATTCACATGTTGGTCTACCTCACTATAGGACATGAGATGTTATCCCTTATGGATGGTTTCTCTAGTTATAATCAGATCCAAATTGCACCTGAGGACCAACACAAGACCGCTTTCATAACACCTTGGGGAACTTTCTATTACAATGTTTTGCCCTTTGGTCTCAAAAATGCAAGGGCGACATATCAGAGGTCAATGACGGTCATCTTCCATGACCTCATCCATATCATCATGGAAGATTATGTTGATGACTTGTTAGGGAAATCTAGAACCCAAGCGGAACATCCTACCATCCTAAAGAAGATCTTTGAACGGTTGGAACATTACAAGTTATGACTAAATCCAAAAAAATGTTTCTTCGGTGTTACGTCAGGAAAATTGTTTGGTTTCATAGTCTCCTAAAGGAGTATTGAGGTTGATCCCACCAAGGTGAAAGCTATTTTGGACATGCCACCCCCGCACAATCTAAAGCAATTAAGAAATCTCCAAGGGAAGATGCAATCCATCTACCGGTTCATAGCCCAACTTGTGGATAAGTGTCAGGCATTCTCCCATCTTCTAAAAAAAGACTCCACCTTCCGATGGAACCAACAGTGTCAAACAGGTTTGGATAAAATCAAGGAATACTTAGCTCATCCATCGATCTTGATGCCACCTATTCTAGGGAAGCCCCTCCTACTTTACATCTCCACCACTTCAGTCACACTGGGGGCATCATTGGCACAACATGATGAGTCATCTAAAGAGAAATCAATCTACTACAACAGTTGGAAACTGGTCGACTATGAATTAAACTACTCTCCCATGTAAAAAAGCCTACCTCACAGTAGTCTTCAACACACAGAAACTTTGACATTACATGCTCAGCCATTCAGTAAAGTTAATGGAAAAGATTGATCCACTAAAGTATCTATTATCCAGAACCATTCTAACTGGCTAGATGGCCAAGTGGATCATGCTCCTAAGTGAATTTGACATAGATTATATGAAGTGAAAAGCAATAAAGGGACAAGTTATAGCTTATTAGTTGGCGGAGGCACCACTAGTAGATGCTTACCCTCTGGTCACTAAATTTCTAGATGAATAAGTTTACATAGTTACAAAAGCGCCAGCTTGGACACTGTATTTTGATGGCTCATATACTCATAATGGATCATGTGTAGGAATTATATTAGTTACCCCTCAAGGTGACTACATTCCAAAGTCATTCAGAATAGCATTCTCATGTACCAACAACATGGTAGGGTATGAAGCTCTCCTCACCGGCCTCTGAATTGCAAATAAATTGCACATAACTCATTTGAAAGTATTTGGTGATTCATTGTTATTCATCAAGAAATTTAATGATTAATTCTTAACAAAAGATGATAAGTTATTACCATACAAGCACATGGTGGATGATTTCAAGAAGTATTTCACCTTCATACAATTTGACCAAATTCCTAGTGTGTAGAACAAAGTAGCTGACGCAATGGCTACCATTAGCTCCCTGATTGACATGCCTAAAGATCCAACAGAGTGTGAGTTCCTTGTGGAACAACTTTTAATCCCAGCATATGATATCCCTGAGACTGACATGGTGTGTGACATTGTGGGCCCCACTTCCTCATGGTATCAAGACATATATGTCTATCTGCATGATAATAGTCTCCCTCTAGATCTTACATGCAATCAATGCAAATCCTTCGTTCATCACTTTTCCAGATACATTATCGTCGGTGATATGCTTTATCGTCATAGGTATGATGGAATCCCCCTTAGATGTCTGAATGAGACTAAAGCCCATACCGCACTAATAGAAATACATAGTGGTGTTTGTGGGGCTCATTCAAATGGTATGTATTTGGCCAAAAGGATTCTCCAAGTGGGATATTATTTGCCTACATTAGAACATGATGCTTGTGAATTTGTGAAGAAATGCCTTCCCTGCCAGCAACACGTAGATTTGATTGATTCTCTAGTACAGGACCTTTAGCCCCTCCTAGCACCGCGGCCCTTCTATCAATGGGGTTTCGACTTGATTGGAAAGATTTACCGACCATCTTCTGACAACCATACATTCATAATTACGTCTACTAAGTATTTCACCAAGTGGGTGGAAGCAATGCCACTCTCACAAATCACCAGTATTCAAATTTCAAAATTCATCCTTTACCATATTCTCTGCAGATATGGTATTCCATCTACTATCCTCTCTAATAATGGAAGACCTTTTAAAAATCAGGCCATGAAACATCTCTACGACACCTTTCATATCCAGCATCATTGGTCAATGCCTTATTACCCCTAGGGTAATGGTTAGGTAGAAGAAACCAACAAGACCCTTATCCGCATCCTCAAAAAGGTTGTCAATAATACTGGTCGAGATTGGTACCTCCATATTCATCCTGCCCTATGGGCATATCGCACATCCATCCATACCCCTATAGGAACCACCCCCTATTCTTTGGTATATGGCACTGAGGCCATCTTTCCAATCGAAGTTGAGCTCCCGTCACTAAGGATTTCTCTGAAGAACCTTATCAGCGAGGAAGATGCTCGTGTTGAACAGCTTGCACAACTAGAGTTACTTGATGAGAGAAGAATCAAAGCCTATGATCATCTACAAGCATACCGAAACCACCTCAAGTGTAACTACAATAAGAAGGTTCATTCTTGATAGTTCCAGGTTGGAGATCTCGTTCTTAAAGAGAACCAGCACACCCAACAGGACTGTGACAAGAAAGGAAAATTTGAAGCAAATTGGTTGGGGCCTTATATCATAGCCGCTAAATATGGATCTAGGGAATATAGACTTACTAATCTTGAAGGATAGCCCCTCAAATAACCCATCAATATCATGCACCTTAAGAGGTTCTACACCTAAGTCTGCTTGGTAACCCCACCTGATCAGAAAAATAAAATTCAAAAAATCAAAAAATCAAAAAAAAAAAGATCCAAAAATAGTAAAGAGAAATAAATTTGTCCTATGGTGAAAACCACTTTTTTGGTGGTGCCTTTGATAGGTACAGGTGGTGAAAACTTGGTAACATGCATCATCCATAGAGGGCTTAATTGTTATCTACCTGGAATCCTAGTTATTTTATGCTTTCATTTGCACTATCATCCTCACCCATCCCATCCTTCGCCGCGTGGTATATTTTGATTGAGCATTGGACAATCCATTTTGGCTATCCCTCATCCTGAGTTTTTCAGTATCTCACTCTGAGCTTATGTCATTCGTCTAATCGTCGATTAGTTTTTGTCTTCATATAGCCCCCCCCCCCATCATGTTGGTCTCCATCTAGATCTCATCATGTCGCATCCTTAGTCAAACTACATTGCCCCTGCGCTATCACATAGGCAAGGTTGATCATTTGATCTTCCCCCGGGGTATTCTGACCATCCCATGTTTGTCATCCATCATCTACCTCCATCACCTTCTTTCTCCTTTATCCATGGTCTTTTCCTGAACTATGAGGGCTTTGTGCTTTCATGTAGGCAAGGCTAATCTTTGATCGGCCCTTGAGCCCCTAGGTCTATAGGGTGTGTCAGTCCGTGTTCGTGTTTGGCTCATTCTTCACAAACAAAATCCCTTAGTGTCAAGAAATTTGGCTAATGGAAAACATCTTTTGTCAAACTAGGTCATTCTAGTTTAGTATCCATCATCGATCTCAATAGGATGCATCCTTGCTAGCAGACCACATCAATCCCATCCATCCCCTTGATCCTATGGCAAAGGACGTTTTGAAATTGATTGTGATATTTTGATGTTTTTGGATTTTTTTGTCATTTGAGCTCCCTAACAACACTTTTCATGGTTGCCTTGATCCATCATATCATGGTGTGCTTTGACTCATGTACATAGGGGCGTATCTTGATCTTTTCTTTGTTGTTGTCTTCTTGGTTGTCCCATGTAGTACCCACCAAGATCCCTAAGGTCTTGTATTATGCTGGGGCATCCTTCTGTGTTTGTGGTTATCCCAATACCTAGCCCGACCAAGGTCATCGTGACCTCGGGGTGTCGGGATAGCCTTTTTTTTTGTTGTGTTTGTTTCATGCATTGGATGCTAACTCGCCTTGGTCTTACATATTAGGGTATTCAATATCTTATGCTATAGAAAAAATCAATGCTCTGAAGATGGAAAATTATGTTCTTAATTGTATTGTATTTCGTTTCGCTACATACACTCTCCATTCAGCCTTCTTCATGACCTAGGACTTGTGATTTAAGTTGTGCAAGGTCTTGACTCTTTTCCCTCTTGATCTTCCTCTCAAGATACTAATGGTTTTTTGACAGGTGCAGTATCACATCCACAGTACACCTACTGCCTATCCGCACTCCCATGCGAGTCCTTACTAACACTTAGGTTTGCATTATAGGAACTCATCTTTCATTCATATTTCATGTTACATTATAGGTTCAATATATTTCATAACTCATAGGCTGATTATATTAAGCATCATAGTTTCCTTTAATCCATACATGTCCATATTAACATTTACATCATACATGCATTATCACTCACCAAAACATATTGTTAGCTACATCCTAAATATTCATATCATCCTACATTATCACCATTAGTATATGCATAATCCTCCATCCACATAAGCATGTGGTATCATAAACATGTGCAAAGATAAATCAAATCATACATCCACATAAACATGCGGTATCATAAATATGTGCATACATAAACCAAATCACCAGTTCTCATAAACATGTGCATACATAAACCAAAGTGTCCATCCACATAAACATGAAGTATCATAAACTTGTGCATAAATAAATAAAATCATACTTCTGCATAAGCATGTAGTATCATAAACATGTGCATAAATAAATCAAATCATCCATCCACATAAGTATGAAATATCATATACATGTGCATACATAAACTGAATCATCCATCATAAAAAACATAATACATAGTGTCAATAAGGACTGTCCCTTATCATAGTCACAATAATACAATATACATCTCGTCACAAAGTCTCCAGCACAATCTACCACATATCCATCATATATCATCAAATAAGGTACAAAATCCAGAGATGTAGAGAACCTCTGATCTCTGCCAATAAATACTAAACACTCCATCTTGTGTCTGTCAAAAAACTTGTATCTTGTCATTTGTTCTCTGGCGGCGCTACTATGAGCTACCCACATTTAATCTCTGAGGCGAGTCCAAAACTGGCCCTCTATGCGTGGGAGTCCCCTAATACTCGTGGGTGGGAGTCCCCTGATAACCACCAAGAGGAGGAGTTTATTGATAGTCACTATATCCTCTGGTACGCGTTCCTAATGACTGAGATGGTGCTGACATCTGAGGTACTTGTCTAATCTAGAGTGTTGTGCATTGTGCTAGATTTGGAATGGCATGCTCATACGCACACCTCCAGTAACTCACCTCTTGCATATAATCATCTCGCTGTGCATCCTGATGCCTAGCAGCATTCTGTTCAAGTGTATATTTGTCTCGATCCCATCTAACAACCCTCCACTCTTGTACCCAGGCCTCCTATGCCTTTGTCAGCTATTGTACCTGCTCTATAGCCTTGTCTCTCTGAGACTCTACAGCCTATAACTGTGCTCGTAATCCTTGTACCTCTGCCTCCTGTTCAACCCTCGTACCATGTGCTACCCATAGCTAAGCCTATGTTGTGTCTCACTCCCTTTGTAGTGTCTGCATCCGTACCTCTGTGGTATCTATCTCTCTATGTGTCGCCTGTGCCCAAGCCTCTTCACTGTTCCTCTAAAGTACCTGAAGTCTCAACTTGGTAGAATATCACTCTCGCCAAAGACCTGACACCTGTGCCACCATTGCATTCCTCTCCCTCTAAACAGATTGAACCTCTATCTCTGCCACCTACCTCTCACTCCCAAACACCTATACACATGCCTGTACCACATCCCTCTCTACCTCTATGACCTGTACTTGTGCCTATGCCACATCCCTCTCTTTCTACAACATGCGTATCTCTGTCCTCATCTCCTCCTCTCTCTGCTGCATCAATCCCATATCCCCCACTGTCTACTCTAAACAATCCAGTCTATCTCTGAGCTCAACCTGCTCTTGGCTCAAATCTGCTCTCTCTCTCCATAATTTCTCTAGCTATCCTCACAAATCCTCTGTATCTCCAGTAGTCCCTACCCCCATCTCTGATGACTCCTGCCTTGTCCCTCCCCCAACAACCTGTCGTATCGCCGCCTCTGCCACCAACTAGTCTCTCTCCCATCTCACTGCATCTCCCTCCTCATGCTCCCTAGCCACTGCCGCTTGCAATATATGTATCTCTTCCCAGAGGTCAACTACCTCATCCCTCTCTCTCATCAATCTCCTCTCCACATCAGACACCAATGTGGCCAAGATTGAGTAATCTCTCTCACCTTGGGCGAATTGTTCCTGTAGCTCGCTCAGCACTGCCTCTAATCTGACCTGCTTTTCCTTTGTCTATTGTAATCACTACTCATTGAGGCACAGTCTCTCCAAAGTCCCTCTCAATACCACTGTGGGATCCTCTCCTCTAGGTGGTGTTGTTGACAGTGATGCGATGTCATGCACATTGGATTCAATGTCTATCTCCCGTGGCTCATACCCCTCACTCTCTGCCGATGCCTCCATCTTGTCCACATCAATCACCAAGGGGGCTTCCCCTCTCCCTGTCATCCTCTCTTGCCCTCCACTAGCCTCGCCCTCCGCCTGTCTCATCTGCTACTGCCCTCCTCTGGCCATGTCTGCCTCCTATCTCTCTTGCGCTCCAATGGCCTTGGCCTCCTCCCCTCTCTTGTTGCGAATCTCCTAGAGATGCACGTGCCTCTTGGATCCTCTCTCTCTAGACCTCTGGCCCCCTATCTTGTTGTGTTGTGGCCCTAGCCTCATCCTCTCCCTCCTTTGCTCCATCTCCTCCTCGGGCTCTACACCATCATCTCCTCCTCCTAGCTACCCTCATTGGCGCTTCAATGGCTTCAACTGCCTCTTGTCCTTCCCCCTATTGTCCTCCTCTCACTTGACCTCCTCTTTGTCACCCTCGAGGTACTAGTCCCTATGCCCTTAGTCATCTCTCATCCTTTGATTTGAACCCTAGTGCTCCCTCAATCGACACTACTGGGGTAATCCATGGAGGTGGATGTCACCTGAACCACTGTCGATATCAATCTTTCATCCCTGCATATCTCTACCCCTCCCGCCTATCTAGGTATGGCACAAATTGCAGTTCCTCTAGCTCCTCCCACACTGCATTCAGATCCAGCCCAGCCCCCCATGGCCACTCTCATGTCAACAGCCGAAAACATCACTCACCCTGCAAGAATATCCTGCATCACTTCAAACTTCCACGTCAACCGATCAGGTATGTGTAGCTCCACTATAAGAAAACCTCTCCTAATAATATAACATCAGGTAAAGAAGTAACAACTATGTGCCTCCTCATCATCCCTCCAGCCCTTGAAGCACCGCAGCATATACGGATGCCATACTATCATCTCTGCCTATACATCATCTAGTCACCTCCTCCATACATCCACATCTCTAACATCCTGATACTGTTGTATCACTCCCGCCTTTTCCCCCCATCCCTAGACCATGGCCTCTCTATCATCCTGCTCTCTTGCTCTGCGCATGATCGGCCTAGTCACCTTGATGTGCTCCCAAGCTCATACCTGTAGTAGTGTGACATGTGTCACACTTAGCACCCTCTGATAACATACCCGGTGCATATCCTGGTATAGTTATGCTAGCATACAGGTCCCCCACGCAAACTGACCCTCTCAACCCTCGATGATATGATGAATCATCTTGAATAACCTAAGAGACAAGAATTGACCACTCTATTCTAGCACCAATATCCCACTAATCAGCCCCGCTATGTACATCGACAATGCCGGTACCTTGCAAGAAAAACATTTGTCCACACCTAGCTATTGTCGTTGAATTAGTAGATCATCACTGCCAAATACAACTTGCAAGGACTCATCCAGTGCCTCGCCTACTACCCAACACTCACTAATCACAAGCTCTGCTATGGGGAGCTACAAAATCTGCCAAACATCCTTAAGAGTCAGTGTCATCTCCCCAATCGGTAGGTGAAACATCGATGTCATCAAGTCTCAACGCTCTATCAAGGCTGTCAGTATGACCCTATGGGAATTAATTATCAGGTATGATAGCATATGCACTAGTCCTTCCTTTGCTAGTCTCTGGTGATTTGCACCCGTCATCGCCGCCATGCATCTCATCAACACCTCGAACCGTCTCTCTCGCATCTACAAACTCTCAACATTTTGCATCCATCATATAAAGTACTATGCTAGTTTCCCTTGACGTCGTTTTGAACCCCCTTTTCTTACTTCTTCCCACCTTGGGATTTCCCTTCTCCATCCCACCTCTTCCCTCTCTTTTCCCCTACCTTTATGTCTTTTTCCTATTTTTTGGTCATCCTGGATCCTTGCCCTGGCTTAAGGCAGACCCGCCCTAGGCCCTGCATAGCTTCACCCCAGTCTATGGGCAGACATGCCCCAACATAGGTGGACCCGCTCGGCTCCATCGACGGACTTTCCCGAGCTCATGGGTGTGCCTCTGCCCCTATTAGGCGGACCCGCCCGAGCCCAAGCGGACCCACCCAAGCTCGTGGGTGGGCCTCCACCCAGCTCAGGTAGACCTGCTTGAGCTCATGGGCGGGTCTCCGCCCAGCTCAAGCGGACTCACCTGCGCTCGAGCGAACCCACTCAAGCTCGTGGGTGGGCCTCCGCCCAGCCCAGATGGACCCGCCCGAGACCGGGTGGACCCACCTGAGCCTGAGCGGCCCTTCCCGTGCTCGCAAGCGGACCCACCCGAGTGTGGGTGGCCCCACATGATGACTAGACCTAGACATATGCCACCCCTCCGTCACCCCCCCTTAATTTTTTTTTTCCTCTAAACCCATTTTTCCTCTCGACCAACCCAACGAAACCCATGTTTTCAATTTTTATCAAAATTTATCCAAATTGACAAAAATCACAAAGTGGCATTTCAAACTCACCTAATGTGGCACGGCACACTCGACAAAGAATCGTCGTCTCTCGTCTGCCTGATGAATGATGTTGGTATCGTACTCTGGCATCGTGTCCCTTCCTTCTCGCCCTCTTCTTTTCTCCCTCTCCTCCTCACTTGACAGTTGTCCAAATGAGGAGAGGTAATTCCTAGAGTTACCTTTTATACCTTTTTCCCTCCCTTTTTTATCTTTTAAAATAAAGGGCAATTTTACCCTTTATTTAACCTTTTTTCTCCCCAACTAATTAATTCACTCCCCCAATATCTTCCCGGGGCCACTATTTGCAGATTGTAAACCCATTTTTCTCTATTCGAGCGCCAATCTTCTTGATTTTTTGTGCTCTTTCCAATGACATATACCACTTCATACTTTCGAGAAGTTTCCCAATGCCCCCTTTTCCTTCCCCATCCGCATTCTTGAGGGGGCATGCCCTACCATTATCTCCCAATCTTCCCCTATAAACCTTCTCTTGCGAGACTGGGGCATCCCCTTTAATTCTCCTTTGTTCAGGTAGCTCACACAAACTCTCCCATGTTGGGGCATCTCTTTTCCGGTCGCTTATTCCATAGAGTTGTTTGTATTTTATTTTCTTCAAAACCCTATTATCCTAATAGTGTTTTGAAGAGGGGAAAAATGTAGACATCTAAATTTGACCACTTCCATATGGTCAAAGTCGTCTCCTTAATCATCCCTTTTCTCATTTAATTTGTCATCTTTGCCGGTATTAATTAAATCACTCATTTAATTAATATTCCGTGTCTTCCATAAGGTTTCCAAAGTATTTAATATAATAAATTTATTTTCCCCTCTTTCCTCTGTAAATTAAATAAATATACTACTTTATTTAATTTATTCATATTATCTTTTGGAATTTTAAATTTATTTTTAAATTTCTCACTTTCTCTCTCATTGTCACATCCTCCAACTTTTGGAAGTTGGTCTCTAATCCCTCTTAACAATCTAACCCTCTTTCTTAATCATAATTAATTTATGATTAAGATGTGCACACCCCTAATCATCATTAGGGTCCCATCCTCCATCATTTTCCACTTGTCTTTAATCTATCATTAATTGGTCTAATCAAGTACTTGCACAACCTTAATCACTTAATTAGGTCAACCTAATCCCCATATCATTTATGGAATGTGTCCTAAGTCAACCTTATTAAAAGATTTCTCTTTTTTAATAAGGCACTCCATTCCCCATGTGAATTTTTAATTCACATTTAATCCCCCAATGCATTTAAGGAATTTTAAATTCCTTCTCTCATTCCCATGAGAATATTTGAGGAAGTTTTAATTCCTCACATGTCCTCTCACCCACATGGGGACAAAAACCTCCCTTATGATGAGATCTTTTCCAATCCCAAGGTACTATGTACTACCTCCATGTCATGTACTCCCCTTCCAACTCATGTACACATCATCTCTTACAAGCCACTTCATATGCCACATGTCAAGATGTGAGAGCTTGTGAGTTCTCAACTCACCTTAGCCCTACATCTTGATCTTGGTGGTTCAATCTCAACTGTCCATTTTCCTAGAGAATTCCAAATTCTCTATAAATACCCCCTCTTTTCTCTCATTTTGGAGGAGATCATCCATGCTAGCCAAACTCTTGCAAAAAATTTTCTTGAGCCATACTTAGCCAAATTTGCACACTTGCATCCGTTTTCACTTATTTTTCCATCCTCATCTCATCTCATAGCTTGCATCTCTTGCCATCCAAGGATCATACAAACATCGAAGGTTGAAGGGCCAACCAAAGGGACAACTCAAGAAGGTTAAATCTTTCATTTTTCTTAGTTTAGTTAATCTTTAGGCTAATATTGAGGTGTAGGGTGTTTTTAGTTGTTATTTGCACTCTTTTGCTTGTCATTCATTTTCTGACACTTATTTTCACCCTATCATAGAAACTATGTGAAATAACCTTGTATTTATACATATCTTAACATTAATTCCCCAAATTCAAATATCACAAGCCAACATTGAATTAAAGATTTCAAATTATTAAAATACTACCAAAAACATATTTCAAAGGGGGTCCTAGGTCTAAGTGAGGACCCATTCACCATAGGGTGAATGGGTCATAGGCCCCTTACCTAGGACACACATCAGACAAGGTGAAATGTTATACAAAAAAGGGTCCTAGGACTTAGTGAGGACCCATTTTCTATGTGGAAAATGGGTCCTAGGTCACCTACCTAGCACACACACCTTCCAAAATTAAGTGGTGTGTAATGGCATTTATGAATGTTGGGTCTTATCCCTCAGAATTTACAATTAATTAGGCTTGGATTTGAATTAAATGGGCCAATTAAGGAAAATTAACCTCAATTAATTAATAAATCCCTAGATTAGTATGAAAGTGTAAAAATACACTTTACAACACCCTAAACAAGGCAAAATTATGTCCATTTAGTTTAAAAGGGATCTAAACTTAATGTGAATATGAGAAACATATTACAACTATAAATTAAGGCAACATTAGGCTCATTTTAACATTAATTATTCCCAAATTAAGTGAAAAAGGGATACTTTTTTTGTTACTAAAATCCTTATTCACAAAATTTCCTATTCTCGACTCCATTGAGATTGTTAAATGTAAAACCAAAAATAAAGTGGCCTCTTTAGTTGATTTATGTCTTAGTTCCACATTTTCTTCCTTCCAAGGTGTCGTCTATGAACAAGTAGATGGGGTAGCCATGACTTCCCTCTCTATCCTATTATAGCCAACCTTTTCATGGAGCACTTTGAAGAAGTTTTCCTCTTATCTTTCCTCCTCAAACCTAGGTGGTGTAAATACTATGTGGGTGATACCAAATGAAATGAAAGAAAAGAATGTCCACCAAAATGAAATGGTGGAATGTAGGGGGTTGATTCAAGTGCAATAGGGTCAATCAATGGGAAATGGCCCAAGAGCCCTACACCATTTTCCTTAATTTCATTACAAAAAGAGATCTCTAAAGGATAGGTTTGACTTTCAACCTTAAAGTGAGTCAACCCTAATTGGGAAATCTATTGTTTTCTTTTAACAAAACTGACTAATTAGTAGCTTTGGGAGATGATTTAAAATGCATTAACTAAGTAAATTGCATGACCTAACACTTGAAATAAAAAATTATATGATAAGAAAAGTAGAAATGGCAATTTGCAAGCAGATCTAAGAAGGGTAGAATGGTATACACCTAGCTTAAAAACTGGGTTTTGAGCTATGTAGCAAGACTCATTCACCCAAGGAAAAATGGATCCTAGTGTCCCCTTCTGAAACATCAAAAGCCAAAACTATATCCATTTATCTACACTATGTTCATGTACCTACAAATATTTACTTCCACTCTGAACCTGTAGCAAATGTTGTTTTATGTGTATAGGGGTTCATCTTGATCAAACCCAAGTTTAGTAATTAAACCTTTATGATATATAGAGATTTCATAAATGGAAATGTGTGTGATCCCTAACCTTAACTGCATCTAAGGTTGTTATGAGCTAATATGCAAGTAAACCCTACTCAAGTGCATTAGAGCATGATTCCTATATTACAATGATAAATGATAAAGATTCAATAAGGGACAATCAAAACACCCTAATAAATTTGAAGTATGATAATAACTTGTTGTAGGTTGCTAGTAGAATGAAGCTTGAAGATGGGAACACTAGAAAATGAGTCATTAGGTTAAGGAAAATGGCCAAATGCATCTCCCAAACCCAGAATCCATCATGATCCACCATTGGCATCAACCTTCAATCATGAACAATGCTTGATCAAATCTTTGAAAAATTGATCTTGAAGACTTGAAAATACAAACAAAATGTTGCTCCAAGACATAAAATTTGTTGTATTTCTTTTTTTTTGAATCTTTTCTTTATCTCCTAATCTCTTCTCAATCTTCATCTCTAGTTTGAAAATGATGAGAAGGCTAGGATTTTTGTGCTTCTTCTCTAATTTCCCGAATATTAGATCTCGACAACCAACACTTGAAACATGATTTTGAGACTTTAAAATACCACCAAAAAAATATTTAAATTATTTTTTTGGGACTTAGATGGGACCCATTCACCCATGGGAAAATGGGTCCTAGCTTATAAGTCCAAGACCAATTTGTTTTGGGGTCACTAATTAATTAAATGCATTTATTCAATGCATGTTTTAATGTCAGAAAATGATAAAAATAGGCCTTAGGATGCATAATAAAAGGAATTAGGGGCCTATTTAGAAGGGTAAAAGTGCATAAATGTAAGGTCACTAAAATAGGTTTAAACTAAGTGTGAAATTGCACTATCACCTAGAAGGGAGTACAATTTTCTACACTACATTTAGCCTGCACTTTAGCGGCCATGTGACACTACATGCATATGCAAGCCAAATTACTAAAAGTAAATTGTGCTTCATAGAAGGAAACTCATATGGATATTATAATTTATTTGTGAATGGGGAGAATGAAGCCCCCAATGTAGTTATCTGCAAAACCACAATGTTAGGAACCACATCCTATAAAATTGATTTGTTAGTTGTTCAAAATCATCTTAGAACATGTCAAACTTCTACAAAGAATAAAATTTGAGGGTAGATGTATAATCCCCAAATTACTCTTGCTTTATGGAGGTGGAATTAGGGTAGAAATATAACCTCATTGAATTGCTTTACTTTGTGATGTGAGTGCTTACAATAGGGTATTGAGGTTACAACACCACATATTGATAAAAATTAGATAATATTGGAGATGGAACCACAAATACAACACAACAAATGACATAAAAAATAGAATCCACTATTCCCCATTATGTTGGTTTGAATAAAATGTACTATTTAGAAAATATTTACTATATGTTAGTGAAAAAGTATGTTTTTTACCATCATTTTGATATTTATAATTTGGAAATTGCTTTGTTGTAGAGGAGTGATGATGCCAAGAAAATGACCATACCAGCCCCCTAGATTGGATGTCCCTTGAGGTGAGGTGGCACGTGGTGAGCTTTGATGCATGGTGAGTCTGTTTTACCCCCCTTTGTGATTATGTTTTTGATTTTGTACCATTTTTTATGCATTTTTAAAAGGTTTTAGGATCATATCAAAAAATGGCAGACCTATCCCATTTTGGTGCATGTATCCCAGAATGGCCAAAGTGTCCTAGACCTCCTATCCAAAAATGGCTTAGGTGTCCAATTTTAGCGCAAGAATCCTAGGGCGGCCTTTTTTTCTTTTAATTGATTGATTAAAATTTTAAGCATGTTACTAATGATTTATTTCGTCTCTTTCAGATATTGTCATGCACTCAAGATCGTTTAGGAGGAAGATTATTTACCCTTCTTTGGGAGCAAGTTATCTGGATTACTGAGGAGGAGATTGAGACCTTATGTGAGATTAGTTTATTCTAGATCTATGTCATGCCACCTATGAGGTATCATGATGCTCTACTGATGGAATTGGTCGAAACATGGAATGCAGACACATGCATATTCCATCTACCAACAAGAGAGATGACGATGACCCTAGAGGATGTTCACCGTATATTGAGATTACCCATCCGAGGTGAGACTGTCTACTTAGAGGAGGATAGTGCTCACAAGCATATGAGATGTGATATTCAGTATAGTTTGGGTCACCCTATTTCACCAGAGGATATCAGAGCTTGCATTGAGTTATAGTGGCTTTATACATTCACTCACCATTGTTATATCAGATTATGGTTGTGACTATTGCTTTAGCACTTGTACCAGATAGATTTGGTGCACACCTAGATTGGGGCCTCATTCATAACATTTTTTAGATGGAGCGACATCAGACTATATATGCATGGGGTAACAATATTTTGGCTCATCTTTATTATGACATTGGATGATTTGTGTATTGAGAGTTACACATCATAGTACACTATACATTATTACAGGTTTGGGCCTTTAACCATATGACATGTACTAGGCCTATAGGTTATCCTATGGTAGCGGCCATGGGCTATCCATGAGATTTCAACTACACTTTGAGACAAGTTTGGAATTTTAGGGATCTATTAAATACTAGAGGGTCTAGTTTGATAACCGAGAGGAGGAGGAGATAGTATGGAGACCTTACTAAACCATACCCCCATGGCCATATCTAACTTGATAACTTATTAGGATGTAGTAGGACATTTTTTTTCTTAGGAAACATGACTATATAGTTATGTCCTTTAATTATGATCATGTTATGTGATAGTTTGAACAAGTTCAAGTATCCCCTAGGCCAAAACCTACATATCTGAGAGTAACATGGAGTGGCTATAGGCTAGGAGAAATTTGACATCCTACAATTGATGATGTCACTTTTAGTGATTTGGATGATGTAGGTGTTGCAATATCCTATGAGAATTGGTGGATGAGAGCATGACCTACACAATCTTCCCTATCCATCATCTCCCAGGCGGCGCTAGACCTCTTCCAAGTCATGGAGATGAGAGAGAGGATGGAGTCATGGATGGAGACAGAGATGATGATGAATGGGATAAGGACATAGAGGAGGAGGAGGAGGATCCACAACCTATGAGATAAGACCCTGATAAGCCAAAGGAGGTCATAGATGGCCATGAGCAGAGATAATCCTACAAGTCACCTGGGTACAACTAGTAGTTGCATCAAGCATTATCTTTCATGAGTGTGGGGAGGGAAGTGGTGCTATGCCTTCCATGCTTCCTTCTCACAAGGGACCTATTATTCCACATCAAGATCTCGATTGATGGGCTAGTGATCTAGGTGATGATATGTTATTATAGCTTTTTTGTATCTCTATTTATCACATTTACTTATCATATCTTGTTCTAATATTCATTTTGATTATCATTTTGTAGTGTGTACATGAGAGTTGTGAGACCTCTTGTGTTGAGTTACTATAGAGATGGTTCCCTCCATGCCCCCATGTCAAGCCACGAGAGTGGAGCATAGGCCACCACCTAGTATGGGGTGTCATGCTAACATTTTCAAGCCTTTAGTTAGATGGAGGATGACATACAACGAAGCTATGAGGATATCAAATCTATCCATCGCTAGAGACGAGCAAGATAGAGCTACACTTGCAAAGCTTCAGGTTGCATATGAGGAGCTTCAAGCCATTCAGGTCCCAGTCGAGAGTGATTCATAGGATTTTATATAGTCAAAACTCAATAGGTTATAGGGGGATCTCACTAGATTTTAGGTGGATCTAGCTAGAGTTGAAGCTGACAAGGACTGAATATATTAAGAGTGCATTGCAACCCTCATATGTGAGGGGATGGCTTTAGGTGAGGTACAGGGCCTATAGGATCAGATGAGCTCCATGAGCAGATCATGTTTGATGAGAGTAATTTATATCCCATTTTATGCCCCATTTCAACATATTTCATGCACCTTCATATCCATTCCAACATTCCATTTTTATTCTATATCATACCATTTTGTCTCCTTTATGTTGCATATGGTTACATATATATAAGAGGTATTAAAAATAGTTTTGAAAGTAAATTATGAAAATTAATTATTGATTTTCTTTATTAATAAGCATTCTTATTTTACGCCTTGAAAAATATATCTTGTAGCATGCTTCCTATTGCCTCATGTGTCACTCAACATTATCACATGGATTGTACTCACATTAATTTCTTTCATATTGGGCCTATTTATCTGTTCGTGATAATTCCATGGTTACTAGGTTGGGCATGCACTATCTATGATGAAATTTATGATTGCAACTATGGGTGTCTTCCAATTTATACTACTACTACATTCCTATACAACTCAATTTGTGACTTCTCCAAATGGCTGGAAATAAAGATTAGAATTTACAATCAATGATGCACTTTCCAGCTAAGTGAGGGAAATTAAATATATTTCCATTTTCTATTTCTTTCCACCATTGTAACAAGACTGTTTTAATATACACCCACTTCAGCTTATGCTCAAATGTTCCCAGTCAAAATTATGCCAAATAAGAATAGTCAGTTTTGCATTGTAATTTGTGGGCAGATGAGCACGAATCTAGAAAATCCAACACATGGGTTTTGTCTAGAACAGGCCCAATTAAGTTTTCACATGGAGAAATCCTCAATAAATAAAGGATTTGAAAGATACAGGTGGTTTTCTAAAGGTAATATTTCTTGATTTACTATTGTGGCCAATTTTCAGGTGGTTAGCATTGGAGAGATCCTTGGCATGTGATCTTGTTTGCACTAAAAACCATTTTGTAATCTTCTCATAATAGATTAGGAAGTCCAATTTGGGGTAGAATAGTTTGTGGTAAAGAATACAATTGCTAGCCATGTGGGGAACTGAAACTCTTCTCATAACTAGTTGTTATGATAATTTTCTTTTTAATCCATGGATAGTTGTAAAGGTCATACGTAGACCATTGTATTAGTTAGTATGTTGGATATAGGAAAAAAAAAAATTATTCTTGTATGCAACTATTACACGATTTGTAATTTATTAGCTCAGAGATAGAATTATTGCAAGCAAATTTTCTATACGCAAATTACTGCGTGTAGATTATTGTATTTAAAATTTATATTATTTTGATAAATAAAATAGTGTTCTTTCTGATAAAACCAATGTAAGAAGGCTTCTATTTAACTCACCTGCAAATCATGGAGCAAGGGCCCACTCCCTCATGAAGCACGGTGACATTTATTTCTTTTTAATATAATTCTTTTGTGTATTATTTTTGTTTTGTTTGATTTAATTTCAATAGCTTTCAAACTTTAATAGTTACATGATTTAATTCCAACACCTTTATTATAGTTCAATTTGATACAAGTCCTTATGATTTAAGTTTTATTTTTAATATTTTATTGAAATTCAATTTCAGCAAGTGTGTTTCTCTTTTTGTTAATAACTTACTATTGTTATAGCTCATGTTGTAGGAAGTGACAGTTCCTGGCATAGTTATGACAGGAAGGCAAAATAGGAATTAAATCAAATTTTCATTTAAGAAAATTTAGTGTGTTCTAGCTGCATTTCATCCCCACTTAGCTCACTATCTTCATCCCTTCAATAAACAACCACGACACCTCTCGCAAGCTTATGATCCCCAGATTGACACTCTGAGACCAAGCTGAAATCTTTCTTAACTTTACCCTAGTTTTGGCCTATCAACGATCTATTGTCTCTTGATAAGTATCGCCACCAAGCCTTGAGGAGTTTGGTAGTCATATGCCACACTAGATGTACTATGTTGCATTATGCCACATTTTATTATCTTGGTGACTATGTACATAAACTATTATGATTACTATATATATGAGAATTTATGTTTACATACTACATTCTGAATTAAGTGTATTGAGTTAAACTAAATTCCCTTATGATCTAATGTTAAAATTAAATGCATGTAATGATCTAATTTAACACAACACATGGGTTTTGAATAGTATGTAAAGGAAAGTAATAATTCACTATATTGAACAATTATTCTACATAATTCAAGACATGCCAAGAATGTCAAGAATGAAACAATGCAAGATAAAATAGGAAACTATCTACTTAATCTAACAACATGCTTTAATACACGTACTATTTAAAAATATATGTTAAGTGTAATGTCTATGAAAATGTGTAGCATTAATAGGTTCTTTAAGAGGTGTACCATCTGTTCATATTAATGTGTATGCTCTAGACCCATAGCTTTTGTCAATGACATAAAGGCCTAACCAATTCAAACTAAATTTTCTCAAGTGTTTTATTAGTTGCTTTGGCTTGACCATTAGATTGTGGGTAATAAGGTGTTAAAAAATGGTGTTGAATGTGAAATATTTCCAAAAATTTCTTCACATCATTGTTCTTAAATGGTGTACCATTTTTTGACACTAATGTGGAAGGAAAACCAAAGCGATCAATAATGTGTTCCAATATGAAACAAAAAATTACATTAGCGGTTGTGGAATGAAGAGGAATAACTTCTACCCATTTTGTGAAATAATTTATCACAGTAATTATAAATGTATATCTAGACGAGGAAGCTTGTGACATTTTTCCAATGAGATCCAAACTCCAAATCGAAAATGGCCAAATGGGAACTTGAGCATGAATTTCAAAAGCAAGAGCATGGATCAAATTGTTATGTTCTTGACATTTGTGACATCTTTTAACATGATCAAAACAATCTTGTTCCATATGTCACCAAAAATATCCCATGTAGATTAACTTTTGAACTAATGATCTACCCCCAAAATTCCCCCCACAAGCACCAACATGGGATTCTGCAAGGGCTATATGGATCTCCAATTGTTTAAGGAATCTAAGCATTAAGAGACCATTGAAGGATCGTCTATGAAATACCTCTGCTAAGATTATGTATCTAGTAACATATTTTTGAATACGAGCTTCAGTATTTTTAGTGGTTGGTCCAAGAAAGGTACCTTCTTTTAAATAATTGAATATCAAAGTGTATCATTCACTAGAGACTCCAATATTGGTCACTAACACTTCCTTAAATTTTTCATCTATTGATGGATTTTTTATTGTGTGAACTACAAAATTGAATTCAATAGAAGGATCTTCAAGAGACACAAGAGAAGCAGTGGTTACCATTGCATCTGCATGTCAATTATCCTTTTTCAAAAAATTATCAATGGTATATGATTCAAATTGTTCTAGCAATGTCATTGTAATGTCTTTATATTGGGATAACTTATCATGTTTCACTTGATAGCATCTGTTTATTTGTTTAATGACCAATTGAGAATCACCAAATATATGAATGTGTTGGAAACCCAAGGATAAGGCCACATATATTCCAACAATTAGGGCCTCATATTTTGTAGTGTTTTTCATGTATAGAAAATTTAAGCAATAAGGGAACATGCTTTCTTAAAGGTGGTATTAATATAACCCCTACTCCAGAGATAGTTCGACACTCAAAACCATCAAAATACTATTCATATTTTTCCTTCTCAGTTGTCATCACATTCTCATCAGGAAATAAGTCATGATTAGACGATGTTAATGGTGAAGGAGTGTCAAATAAATTTTCGGTCAAGGCTTTTCCTTTGGTTTCCTTTTGAGGAACAAATTTAAGATCAAACTCAATTAACAACATAACCCATTTAGCTAAATATCCTAACAAATCAGTTTTAGTAGAAAGGTGTTTCAAAGGATAAAACTTTGTAACATGCATTTGTACATTTAATAAATAGTGTCTCGATTTACTAGTAGCAAACACAAGAGCCGAACATTGTTTTTCTATTGTTGTATATTGAGTTTCATAATCGATTAGAGTCTAACTAATGTAATAATTAGAATGTTCTTTTCCACTTTCATCTTGCTGGGCCAATAATGTTGGTAGAGCATGAGTGGATGTTGATATGTAAATAATGAATGGATTTCCTTGAATAACGGGTTGCAAGATGGGAGGATTAGCTAGGTATTCTTTCAGTTTTTCAAAAGCTTGTTTACAATCATCGTTCTATTTAAATTCTTATTCTTTCTTAAGAATTTGGGTAAAGGGAAGAGTCTAATCTGCTAGTGATGCCACAATATGATGGATTTCTCGAACTTTCCTTATAAATTGTGCAATTGAGAAATATTTTTAGGAGGTCTAGCATGTTTATGATAAAATCAAACTTATTTATCTCTACCTCAATGCCTCTATGTGACACTATAAAACCCAATAGTTTTCCACTATCCACACTAAAGATGCACTTCTTTTGATTTAACCTGATGTTGTACTTACAAATTATTTCAAAGATATTATGAAGGATTTTGGCATGATCTTGACAATTTAAAGACTTAGCCAAAATATCATCAATATAATCTTCCAAGATTTCATGTATGAAATCATTAAATATTAGTTTCATAGCTCTTTGATATGTTTCTCCAAAATTATTTAATCTAAAAGGTATAGCAACCCAAAAAAATGTTCCCCAAGGTGTGGTAAAAACTATCTTATATTGATCTTGAGTGTTGATGAAAATTTGATTATATCATAGAAAACCATCCATGAATGACAATAAAGCATGGCACATGGTTGAGTCCACTATCATTTCATTATTATGAAGGGGAAAATCATCTTTTAAGGATTCTTTATTCAAATCACAAAAATGTGTACATGTCCTAATATGATTATTAGGTTTTTCCACAATGACAATATTAGATATCCATGGTGAATAATCAATAGGATGAATAAATCCAGCATCTATGAGCTTCTCAATTTCAAATTTTACCAACAAAGATATCTTAGGATTCATCTTGAATATCTTTTGTCTTACGAGTTTAACATATTTTTCAATAATGATGTGCGTGACTATCTTAGCATCAATACCCAACATATCTGAGTAAGTCCAAGCAAATATTTTAGGAAAGTTATGTAATAATTTTGCATGATCTTATTTTTCATCACCATCAAGAAATTTTCTATTGGAATCACCTCTTCTTCATTGGATGTATCCATTGGTATGTTGATTGTATCTCCCACAAGTAATGTACTTTGATTTGGAATTTCAAGAATTTGTTCATCGTCATCTTGTTCAATATCACTTTTTATAGTTCCTTGACCAAAGTATCCCTTAGCACTTAAGGTACAAGTGAATATTCATTTGTGGTGATGAGTTGGTAAATTATCACAAACTCCTAAAATTTCTACTAAAGCTTCATCATGTTGAAAGTAATCTATTTTCCTATCATCACTTGTAGTATATATTAAGTCGGGATGCACCAATGTGAGGGTTGTCTTAGGAGAATCTTGCATGATAGTGTTGATATTGAGTGAAGGATTTTTTGATGCCTCGTTTACATTAGAAGGACAATATCCAAGACCTCTCATTTTTTCTTGTATATTATTGTCTACAGGGACACAAATTCCTTGTTGATTCACACCACATCCTTTTCCATTATAGCCAAGTTATTTCAAGAGTTGATATCCTCTTCCATAGAGATCTTCCATTTTTTGACGATGGTGGTTGCTCATGATCAAGTTCATCATAATTGGTTGTGTAATTTGTGTCTTCTTCCTTGTTAAAAGTTATCAACTTGGATGCTTGTGATGATTCTTCTTCATGTTATGTTGACAATACTATCATTCTTTGTCCTTTTTTAATTCTTTCGTTATGATTTTATATTCTCCAATGAATGTTGGTGTAAAATATAATGAAACCCAATCATTATCCAATAGTTTCAATATTGATGAAAAACACTTACTCTTTTTCCTCTTCTTGCACAAGTTCAACTTTTGAGGTTGGTATCAATGTTCTCAAAGGACTTTTCATGCCTATTTCAGTTTGTAAACAACTTTCAGATTAAAGGTCAAGTTTTATTTTGTAAACCTTATTTTGATAGGTATACTTGATTAAATAGTGAAGTGCTTAAGGGACTCTATTCATTTCATGAATCCAAGGTCTTCCTAAGAGAAGATTATATGAGAGTTCTTGAGGAAAAAAATGAATAGGAGTTTGCAAAGTTTTCTTACCTATTCTAACATGTAATGCTATCACACCAAGCAATTTTTTTCCCACATTATCTAACCCACAAATAGATAAAGAGTTTGGTTGTTTTTTTCTCTTTTCCACTCCAATTTTATCTAGAAGGTTTACACTACAAACATTGAGTGCTAAACCATTATCAATAAGAGTACGTCTTATGCAAATCATGTTAATGACAACCACTATCGTCAAAGCCTCATTTTGTTTTTGCACTTCTAATGGGGGTAACTCATCTTGAATGAGATCCCATTGTAGTGTAGGAAAAAGTATCCCTTTTCCACACTTAATTTAGGAATAAATATTAATAATAAAATGAGCTAAATTATGCCTTAATTTAGTGTTGTAATATGTATTTTACATATTCACATTAAGTTTAGGGCCTTATTAAATAAAATGAACTTAGTTATCCCTTAATTTATTGTTGTAATATGTATTTTACATATTCACATTAAGTTTAGGGCCCTATTAACTAAAATGGCCTTAATTATTCCTTATTTATGGTGTTGTAAAGTGTATTTATTTACACTTTCACACTAATCTACAAATTTATTAATTATTTTAGGTTAATTATACCTTAATTGGACCCTTTAATTCAAATCTAAGCCCAATTAATTTCAATTTTTGAAGAGGAAAACTCGATAGTCATTAATGCCATATCATAACACTTATCATTGAGCAATGTGCTTCCTAGGTAAGTGTGTTAGGACCCATTCACCTATGGGTGAATGTGTCCTCACTTAGACCTAGGACCTTAATTTAAATTAAGTTTTTGGTAGTATTTTAATGTTTTCAAATATATATTTCAATTTTGGCTTGTGAAATTTGAATTAAGGATAAGTTACTATAAATACAAGGTTATTTTATCAAATTAGCATTAGATTTTCAAGAGCACAATTGAGAGATCAATTACAAAAGTCAAGATTATTTTCAAGAGCATTCCAGAGAGAATTTCTTCATCATTTGTTGTAGCAATCAAGATCCAAGCATTATGTAAAAGTTATGTGGATTCATCCATGTTTTTGGAGCTAATATGTTGATGTAGGTTCCATGATTTAATCAAGCATTCAAAGTATCATTTCAAGCAAGGATTCAAAGCAAGATTCAAGTATCAAGATCCACATCCATTGAAGCCATTTCATGCAAGTTGTATACCAACATTATCAAAGGTTCATCCAAGGGTTTGTGAGTTGCGACATAGAGTTTTTCATTCATCATTCCTTTCATGCTTTTATTCATTTCAAGGTTTAATTACCAAAATAGGGTTTGACCAAGCCAAACCCCCATTCACCTAACAAACAATTTTTTTCCCTCTTGATGTATGTTTGCAAATTTTAGGAGGAAGATTTATTTGAAGAAAAAAAATTCAATGTTGCATTTGTTGTCACTATTCTTGCAAAATCATGAAAATTAACCTACAAAATTTATTTCTATCTTTCCGACTGTGATATTTACGAATATGGGAGTACAAAAATGGGAGAAAAAAACCCATAAACAAATTTTTAGGATCCCTAGCTAGGACCCATTCACCATAGGGTGAATGAGTCCTTAGTGAGCCTTGAAAAAGCACTTTTTTGTGAAAGGTACACAAATTTTATCCCTTATGAATTCTCCCTTAAGTCTATAGGTTCCATCATTTTTTATGTTTAAACTTCTAAATGGACTTTATAGATCACCATTTGGAGTTTATTTTCTATTTTAAATATTTCTCCCCAAAGTGTTGTTTGACCTAGACCCATGTCCTAGCAAAAAAGGGAAATTAGTAGATTCACACTTTGACTTGATTCACCTCGTGGTTGACAGTCCTTTCATACTATGGATCTTATTTCCTAATGAAATTAGAGAATTAGGACCCCTTTTCCCTATTTGGATCCACTTTTCCATTTTTGGAAATTCAACTATCCTATTTTTCTATGTTTCATTTTGGTGGACTCGACCTTGTACAACAACATTTTTGAAAATTGGAGTCCTTTTAATCCTAGATCTAGAATTTACATAAGTTTGCATTGCATTGTGTTACTTTGCATATCATTTAGGGTTTTCAAAATTGCATTAGTTTGCATTGCATACAGGGGTTTAAATTTGCAATGTTTACATTTAAAAAATTCAAAAATTTGCATTAATTTTGCATAGTGTTTGTATATTAGTGTACTTTTCATGAATCATATTCAAAAATTAAGCCAAAATTGTATTTCAAAAAGTTTCATATTGTTCATCATTTTTCCTTCATTGCACTTGCATTTACACATCAAATTCAGGAAAAATTTGCTATAGAAGTTACGATCTAAGATATCAAACAAAAAACACATCTAATCAAATGGAAATTGTAATTTTCAATTTTAAAAAATCTTATACTAGGACCCATTTTCCCCTAGGCGAATGAGTCCTTGGAGGCCTACAAAAACCAACTTTTCTAAGCCTTTTTATGGGTTTTTGCACTTCCTAGGCTTGTTGGTAACCTATTGTATTAGTTTGGAAAGTGTTAGGAATTTTTGTTTCATGCATCTAGGTCAAATCATCCATTTAGTATAGTTATTTTTGAATCATTCCAAAATCATTTTAGTAGCAAAAATCATCAGATTTGAAAATGCTTACATTCTTGAAGCTTTGCATAATATGGATAAAAGTACTTTTCACTTTTGCATACACAATATTTATACTCATGAAAATTTGAATAAGTTGGATAAGATTACTTTTCATTTTTGGATACCCATTATTTACATTCTTGAAGCTTTGCATAGGTTGAATAATATTACTTTTCATTTTTGGGTACATAATGTTTACATTCTTGAAGCATTGCATAAAATGGATGAAAGTACTTTTCATTTTTGGGCACACAATGTTAGTATCTTACCTTTCTAAGCATGCTAAGAAAAAATTTCATCCCTCCCACTTATGAGAATGTTTTAATGAAAGAGAATACATAATGGAAAATCATGACAATCAAACATGGTCTTCTCCCAATATCTCTCCTATTTGTGAAGAAGATATTTTGGTTTTAGAAGATCAAACCAATGAGAGTTATGAGAGTCTCATTTGTCTCTCTTCCCCTACCTCTCCCACTTGGGAAGACATTTTTGGATACAAGGATGAGACCATTGACACATCTCCTAATACTACTTTTCCTATTTCTCTTATTTGTGAGAATGATTTGATACGAGATAAGCAAGAAAATCCAACCATTGATGAGTCCCCTACTTGTGATGAAGCTATTTTAGAAGAACCAACCATTGAATGTCATGAACATCTAGGTTTTTTCTCTCCTAAAAACTCTCCTACTAGGGAAGATATCATGGTGGAAGAAAATGATAACATTGACACATATCTTTCAAACTATAGTAATGTGGCTTCCTTAGATGAAGATGATGAAGTGAAATTAGACTCCCCTTCACTAAGAGATCATAAAAATAAGGATAAGTGTGTTGAGGTTATGAAATTAGAACTCCCTTGAGTCCTCTAATTCTTAGACCCCCTACAGATCCTTTAATTATTGGACCACCTATGCCTCAACTTATCCTCTATCCACCCTCACAACAACCAAAAGTTCAAAATAAACCCATGCTTATCTTAGAACCACCTACAAGTCAACTTGATAATGATAATTTTTCACAACAACCAAGTTAAAATATTGTTTCTCATACATATAACACTAGAAACTAATCCACAACCAAGAGAAACAACTCCAGCACCCCTCCCATTGCCTCAACCTATCTTGCTTAGTGCTCCTCATTTTCCCTCATATAATGGAAAGGAGTATAATCTTGGTGAACAACTTAAAAATACTCCTGCTAAGATATCCTTATGGGACCTTATCCAAGACTCACATAGTTATCATAAAATTCTTCAAAGTGCTTTACAACAAGTTCCTACCCCTCCTAATGTGCAAACAAATGATGTGGCAACCCAAATTCAAGGTATGACTTTGGTCAACTTGGACAATACTTTCCATCAAGATGAGCTACCTTTGTTAGAAATGTAAAAAGAAAATGAATATTTCATGATAATAGCTATATATAATAGAACTAGGATAAAAAGAACCCTTTTTGACAATGGATCAACCCTTAACATGTGTAGCATAAACCTTTTGGACAAGATTTAAATACAACTAGATTATTTATCTATTCATGGGTTTGATAACATAGGAAAACAACCACTTGGTGTGATAAAATTGCCTATTACAATTGGAAAGGCCACATTGCAAACTCCTATTCATGTCATACCCGATAATCTTTCATATAATATTCTCTTGGGTAGAACTTGGATTCATGCATTCAATGGGGTGCCTTCTACTCTTCATCGTAAAATGAAGTATGTGTACAACAAAGTGTATACAATCAAAGCCAAACCTGAACCAAAAAGTTGTTTACACACTAAGTGTAGACATCAAAAATTATATACAAATTAATATAGCACACTCGATCCTGATCTACTAACATTGCTTCATCCTAAATCATCCCTCGGTCTAACCATTTAATAAAATCCCCCTATCTAATTAAATTCATCAATATTCCTCTCTTAATTAAATAAATCACTTTATCTAATTAAGTCACCTCTTCTCGATAATTAAATTAATCATCTTGATCTAATTATCCCATTTAATTAAATAATCAATTTTATTTGATTAAATCTCTTAAGTCTATCTATTAAATTAAATAAATTAAAAAACTTATTTAATTTAATCTAGCATCAGCTCCTTTTAATTAAATAAATCAAAATATTTATTTGATTAATATCTTATCACATTCTTCTCATTATTTGATTTAAACAAATCCTAAAATCTAAGTCAAATAAGTCACATCATCTAATCTCTCCCATTAAATTAATTAACCCTTAATTAATTTAATATCATCTCATGTCCCATCCTCTAGATAATGCAAGTTGCACATGAAAATAGATTTAATTCATTTATTAAATCCCTATTTTCCTCACATGGCATCTTTTGGAATATTCTTTCAATTTGAATTCAAAAATTCTAAGTCAACATGTACATCCAACAAGGCATTTAAAATCTCTTACATGTCCTTTGCCTTGAGCAAAGTGGCATTTACTGCATTTTCCCTTCCCTTTTACATGTCATTTCAACAAATTTGAATTTCAAATTCATGCATTTATTGGCACATTCCCCAAATCTTGCACATCCTCCACCCATTCATAGCTTGACAAGTGGCATCATGCCATTGGATGAATTTTAGTCCCACATTGCTCAAAGATGGACATTCATCCATCTTGGAATTCTATAAATAAAGATCTCATATCCTTGTTTGATCATCCACAAATTAAGTAAACTTACTATACTCTAATTCATAACAATTTTCATCCATCTCATTGAATCATAGCTAGGCTTTTGCAGATTTTATCTTGGAGCATTCATCAATCTTCATCAAAGTGGATCACAATATTCATCAAATCATCAAAGCTAGCATTGGAGTTGGGAAAGGGCCAATTTTCACATCAAATTCTTACCAATTCCCCCATGGGATCAAGAGTTTGAATTGCTTTCAATAGGATTTAATCTACTTTCTTGTTCTTTCATTATTTTCTTCTCTTCATTCCTATTTTGAGTTTTGTTAATGGATTTCATGGGGAATCCTTGTTCTTACTTGCATTTGATCTCCTAATGTATTCATTTGTTGTGTTTTCACACTAAGAAAGAAAAGGAAAGTCCTTTAAAAATATTGACACCAACTACACAAGTGGAACTCGTGCAAGAGAGACAAAAATAAAAGCATATTGAAAAAGTCACAAAGTTATTGGAAGATGATTGTGGATCCTTATATTTCACACCTACATTCATGAGAGAATACAAGTTCATAAGAAAAAGAGTATGAAAAGGAAAAAGAGAAAGTGGTAATGTCAACAAAAAATTTGAAAGCATCCACTTCAACCACTATAGAAGAAGAAGCAAATTACACAAAAAAACTTTGATGACATTGATTACGAATAGCCACATAATCTAAAAGAAATGGAAAAGATTTATGGAATAGGTTATGAGCTTATGAAACAACTTGGTTATAGTGGAAAAGGATGTGGTACTAGAGAACAAGGTATATGTGTCCCTATAGAGCCTAACACAAAAGAAATAACTAGTGATCTTGGTTATTGTCTCTCAAAAGAAACAAAAAAGCCTTCACTTAATATCAACACTCTTATAGAGGATTCTTCTAAGCCAACTTTAACATTGGTGGATCTTGACTAATAGAAACTAGTGGTCTTGGTTATTTTCCTTTGAAAGAAATGGAAGAATTAAAGAAATATTCACTTAATATCAATTTCATCACACAAAACACTAATGATTGGAGTTCATTATACTTTACACCCTCCTTTCTAGGAGAGTACAAAATCTCACAATCTATAGAGGCTTGTGTAAGTATGACACCTTGTACTAAGAAAGAGATATCTTCATTAGAAAATAAAGGAACATCTTCTACTATTGATCAAGAGAGTATCTTGTCAAGACTCCTCCAAGATCGTTTGATAGCTCTCCCTCTAAGAACATGAAAGAAATTTTACAAGAGTTCATTATGTGCATATCATAGAGTTCATGGTGATTCTACTAATGGATGTAAGGCTTTGAGTGAAAAAATTCAATATCTTAAGGATTTTGGTGCTCTTCCTTGTGTTGAAGCACCTTGTTCCTTTAATTGATATTGTTTTTCATGCTGGTCATCAATTACCTCAGCCCACCCTTGTCTTGCACTAAGTGGGGGAAAGGGGGTTAGGTAGTCTTGTCCTCATATGACACTTTTCATTGTCTCTTTTTGATAGTTGACCACATTCCATGTATATGTAAGGGCAAGCTTAGGATGTGGATGACATGCCTTAAGTTGGCTCACATGTGATGTATTGTGTTATCTTTAAGATTATATTTTGGGGGGAAACCCTTATACATTATGTAGTTTAATTTGGGAACATATGAATTGGCATAGGGCTTTTCGAATAAGCTCTTATGTATTAAACTTGAATATTTTATAATTTAAAGTTATTTCTCACAACAATGGTGTTAGAAATTCGTTTAAAGTGGGGGCATACATCGACATCCTCATTGTTCTTTGTGTGATTTTATTTCTTCTTGTGATGTGTCCCTTTTTTGTGGTTTCATTGGGTTTGATGTCCTTTGAGAGTGTGATATTTCTTTTTATCCTTGACTTGTCCTCTCTTGGAGACATTAGGCACAATGTTCCTTAAGAAGAGACCTTACATGAACTAGGCAAATTCCCTTTGAACAAACCTCTACTCACATGTTTTTCATAAGTGTTTAGCTTAATACACCTTGTTAACCATATGAAGCTCAAATTTTCATTTTGTGGTGCCTTGTTATCAAAGGGATAGCTTTGGTATGGTTAGTATGATGATAGCATAGATAGAGGTATGACTTTCTCATTGTACAATGAGAGCCTAGAACTAACATGAATTTCTCACTATTCCACTTTCTTTGAGGCTCACATAAGGGAAGACCCAAGGTTCCATTACCCTGGAGTGATCATGCATCTTGGAAAAACAATTGAGACTTGATCTACATCAAGTTGGAAAAATAGTAGAGGCTTGATCCACCCCTTTTTCTTTTTTTTTTTGTTTCTTTTAGTCATTGCCATTGCATCTTTGTGTATCTTGTCTTACTACTGCAATTCGTACACCTTGTGTGTGTCCCTTTGTGCTTATGTTGGTTTCATGTGGGATCTTGGATCCTAGTGGCTAGATCACCCTCCTTGATCTTTTTCATCCTATACCATCGAAATTGGTGCACTTGGAACCCTCTTGAATGTATACTTTAGTGTGAGTTTTACATGAGTTCATACTCTCACTAAAGTGGGGGCTAAATGTAGTGTAGGAAAAATTATCTCTTTTCCACACTTAATTTGGGAATAAATATTAATAATAAAATGAGCTAAATGATGCCTTAATTTAGTGTTGTAATATGTATTTTACATATCCATGTTAAGTTTAGGGCCTTATTAAATAAAATGAACTTAATTATGCCTTAATTTAGTGTTGTGATATGTATTTTACATATTCACATTAAGTTTAGGGCCCTATTAACTAAACTTGACTTAATTGTGCCTTATTTATGGTGTTGTAAGGTTTATTTATTTACATTTTCACACTAATCTAGGGATTTATTAATTAATTGAGGTTAATTATGCCTTAATTTTCCCCTTTAATTCAAATCCAAGCCTAACTAATTGCAATTTACGAAGAGGAAAACTCGACATTCATTAATGCCATAACATAACACTTATCATTGAGCAATGTGTGTCCTATGAATGTGCCCTAGGACCTATTCACCTAGGGGTGAATGGGTCCTCACTTAGACCTAGGACACTAATTTAAATTATGTTTTTGGTGGTATTTTAATGTTTTCAAATCTATATTTCAATTTCGGCTTGTGAAATTTGAATTAAGGATAAGTTACTATAAATACAATATTATTTTATCAAATTAACATTAGATTTTCAAGAGCACATTGAGAGATCAATTAAAAAAATTCAAGATTATTGTCAAGAGCATTCAAGAGAGGATTTATTCATCATTTTTTTAGCAATCAAGATCCAAGCATTATGTCAAAGTTATGTGGAGTCATGCATGTATTTGGAGCTAATATGTTGATGTAGGTTTAATGATTGAATAAAGCATTCAAAGTATCATTTCAAGCAAGGATTCAAAGCATGATTCAAGTATCACGATCCACATCCATTGAAGCCATTTCATGCAAGCTGTAGACCTCCATTATCAAAGGTTCATCCAAGGGTTTGGTGAGTTGTTACATAGACTTGTTCATTCATCATTCCTTTCATGCTTTTATTCATTTCAAGGTTTAATTACAAAATGGGGTTTGACCAAGACAAATACCCATTCACCTAACAAACAACATTTTTCCCTCTTGATGTATGTTTGCAGATTTCAAGTGGAGGATCTATTGAAGAACAAAATTTGTAAATTTTTCAAAGTTGCATTTGTTGTCACCATTCTTGCAAAATCATAGAAGTTGACCAACAAAATTTATTTTTTGTATTTTTGATTGTGAGATTTGGGAATCTAGGAGTGCAGAAATAGGAGAATAAAACCCATAAACATATTTTTAGGATCCCTAGCAAGGACCCAATCACCATAGGGTGAAAGAGTCCTTACTAAGCCTTGAAAAAACACTTTTTATGAAAGGTACACAACATTTATCCCTTCCAAATTCTCCCTAAAGTCTATTGGTTCCATTAGTTTTATGTTTAAGCTTCTAAATGTACTTTATAAATAAAAATTTGGAGTTTATTTTCTATTTTTAATATTTTTCCCCAAAGTGTTGTTTGAACTAGACCCCCATCCTAGCAAAAAACGGAAATCAGTATATTTACACTTTGACTTGATTCACCTCAAGGCCGATAGTCCTTTCATAGTGTCGATCTCATTTCCTAATGAAATTAGAGAAGTAGGACCCCTTTTCCCTTTGAATCCATTTTTCCATTTTGGGAAATTCACCTATCCTATTTTTATATGTTTCACCCATAAAGAAATCTTAGCAAGAGTGTTTCTAAGTTGTTCCACAATATCCTTTCCATTATGTAGAGGCTAGTGACCTCGGAGCACTAGGAAAAATAGGCTGAGGTAGTAGTAATGAATTAGGTATGGTTTATGGTTGCCTATTATTCCTTGTATTATATGTGCGAGCAATGGTATTATAATTAAATTACTGCAAAACATTGTTTTTGATAAGATAAGAAGAAATTTTCGGGTGCTTTACCCTTGACATGAAGAGCCCCCAGGGGAAAAACATTGTTACTACTGAGTTACTTTGTAAAATTTAGGATATTTCCTAGAGGTTTTGGTTTGTTTTTAGGTGGTTAGGTATGATAAGCACAAGCTTGGTTTGGACTTGTGGTTGTTGTGAAGGTGGGTAGATGATAAGTTGAGGTGTAATTGCATTAAATTTGTTTTGTTTTGTTTTGACAAGCCTTAGTGGATGATATTTGTGAGATAAAATACTCAAGGGCTTCATCCATGTCAAATTCATCACTACTAAAGGGCTTGTAAGATATATTAACTTGTAGAAAGATATCTGACATGATCATATAACTATACTTTCTCCAAGGTTTATCATTTAGTGTTTTTTTGTTTAATGTTTTGGGATAGTTTATGGTTTCAATTTTTTGTAAAATGAAAACTAATCCATCTAGGCTATGTGTTGATGTGAAAAGTAAATCAGATGTCCATAGATCTAAAACAATCTAATATTGAAACATAATTTTTTTCTAATTTCCTTCAAGATTTTATCAAAAGAACAACTTTCTTTACTGTGCATAAAAGACTATTTCAAAATTTCAAATTTCAGGTTTGACAACAGAAATAGAAAGAAAGAATAGAGATAGAAATGCACCTAGAAGATTGTTAGGACACCTGTACAAGGACATATTCACCCAAGGATGAATGGGTTCTTGGTTAGGGTGCTGAAAAATGTAAAATGCAATGTTTGAGCTACTGTTTGTGTTTACTATTTTAGGTTGCAAAATGTTTTTTTGTGTCTAATTTTATATAATTTTCTATCGAAATGCAAATATAAGAAATAAAAAAATGTGAACATAATTGACAACTTTTGAGATACAATTTTGACTAAATTTTTCAGCTAAATGATTGAAAGACACTCTTGATACAACTAACATGTAAGATGTATGGAAGATTTATGTAATATTTTTAGTTTTTTATAATTTTAAACTATGCAAAATTCAATTTTGAAACCCTAAATGAGATACCAAACTAACTAATGTAAATCCTAGATCTAGGGTTTTAGAGACTTCCAAATCAAAATTTATGATGCACAATGTCAGGTTCACCAAAATTAAATGAAAGAAAAGGAGGTCCACCAAAATGAAATGGTGGAAAGTAGGTGGTTTGATTCAAGTGAAATAGGGTCAATCAATGTGAAATGACCTAATATCCCCACAACCTTTTCCCTAATTTCATTAGAAAATATCTCCAAAGTATATGTTTTACTTTCAACCTTAAGGTGAGTCAACCCTATTTGGGAAATTTGTTGTTTTCTTATGACAAAATGACTGATTGGTAGTTTTGGGAGATGATTTAGAATGCATTATCTAGGTCAATTGTATGACCTGACACTTGAAATACATAATTATATGATAACAAAAACAATAATGAAAATTTATAGGCAGTTCTAAGAAGGGGAGAATGGTATGCACCTGGCCTAAAACTGGATTTTGAGCTCTTTAGGAGGACTCATTTGCACAAGGGTGAATCGGTCCTTTTGTCCCTTATAAAACTTAAAAAGATGAAACTATAGACCTCTATCTACACTCTACTCCTATACCTACAAATATTCACTTTCAGATTTGGACTTGTAGTAAATCTACAAAGGAAAATGTTGTTTTATTTGTATGGGGATTTGCCTTGGTCAAACCCCAAGTTTGGTAATTAAACATTGATGATATATAGAGATTTAATAAATGATGGTGTGTGCACATCCTAATCTTAAGTACATCTAAGGTTGTTATGAGCTAACAGGTGATCCCAAAATAATGGGTTACACTTGTTTGCCAAACTTGACATTGAAATCAACATTTTTCACCAGATCTTCACTTTCTTACACCTATAGCAGCTAAACCATTAAAAATTTGAAGATGAATCAAACTAGTGATTTATGAGATTTTTTGTGTAGATTCTAATAATATTTTTTTTAAAAAATTATGAATCATTTTAGGTAATTTTTAATAACTTATTTTTTCTACTAAAGAACATTTTTAAAAAGTGGGTCAGAGATGATGTGGTTCATCTTCTGTCCAAGAGCTAGGAGGATGCCAGCTAGTCTACCACTAGTCTATTGTTTGTCTGCGTGTCTATTTTTTGGTTGTTGTTTTGTTTTGATGCTTTTTTGATCTTGGACTTTTTTGGCCCTTGCGGCTCTCTATGAAGGGTAAAACAACCTGAAAATGTTGCTTACTTTATCAAAAACATTTTAAAAAACTGATGTTTACTTGGAACCACATAACTTTATTTATAGACATGATACATTACTAATTCTTAAAATATAGATTTGATACACCAATATCTAATGCATGGATATTTTTGCATAAAATTTTGCTACATTTTTTTTAATTAATTTTCCAAGTTAGAGTAATTATAGTTTGGATAGAGGTGTACTTTGGACGGCATAACTTTTTTTGTATGCATTGGAATTAACTTATTCTTTTTTTGTTGGAATAAGGACATCAATACCTAGTGCACAAGTATGTTCCAGATTTTTTTTTCTCTATTTTCCTATTTTTTCGCATGTGTGAAACAAAGAACTTGATGTTCATTGAAAAACCTACATTCTCAAGAACTAAAAAATAAATATAATAATCAAATTAAATATATTTAAAATTATACTTTTTGGGAAGCTTATAATAAGAGCTACATACTTACAAAACATAAATTTTAAATGAATTCATTTGATTTCCCAAAAGGTAAATCAAAAGTGGCTTTTTATCAACATTTTGATAGGTGAAGAGGAGACTCCATTATAGGTATGATTTAAAACTAATTGGGTTCTATCCAAGGGGGTTTGATCAAACCCTCTTTAATTAAAATAATTTAAATGTAACCTTTAAAGGCTTAAATCATTATGTTTTCCAAAAATATGTGATTTCAGGAAAAAATCAAGATGTCCCAGAAAGTGTAACCCATTATTGTGGCAGCATTCTAATATGGGAAGAAACTCTACTCAATTGCATTAGAGAATGATTCCTATATAACAATGATAAATGATAAATATTCAATTAGGGAGAAGTCAAAACACCCTAATAAATATGAATTATGATAATACCTTATAGTCGGTTGCTAGTAGAATGAAGATTGAAGACAGGAACACTAGGAAACAAGTCATTAGGTTAAGGAAAATGGCCAAATGCATTTCCTAAAACTAGAATCCATCATGATCCACCATTGACATCAACCTTCAATCATGAACAATGCTTGATCAAATCTTTGAAAAATTGAGCTTGAAGACCTGCAAATACAAACAAAATGCTACTCCAAGACTTCAACCTTGTTGGATTTATTTCTTTTGAATCTCTTCTTGATCTCCTAATCTCTTCTCAATCTTCATCTCTAGTTTGAAAATGATGAGAAGGGTAGGATTTTTAGGCTTCTTCTCTAATTTCCCAAACATTATATCTTGATAGATGACACTTGAAATTTGATTTTAAGACATTAAGATACCACTAAAAACATATTTAAATTTTGGTTTTGGGACTTCAAGGGGACCTATTCGCCCAAGGGCGAATGGGTCTTGGCCTTCAAGTCTAGGACCAATTTATTTTGGGATCATTAATTAATTAAATGCATTTATTCAATGCATGTTTTAATGTTGAAAAATGATAAAAATAGGCCTTGGGATGCAAAATAAATGGAATTGTGGGTTTATTTAGAAGGGTGATATTTCATAAATATAAGGTCACCAAAATAGGTCTAAACTAAGTGTGGAATAAAGTACTATCACCTAGAAGGGAGTACAATTTTTTACACTACACCAATATATGTTTCCCACATGGTTTAGAAAATATATAAAAATTTTGTATAACCACCTAAATAGTTTGCACCCATGTATCTCTTTCACCAAAGAGATTGAAACTAACAACCAACTCCCCTTAACATTTTTCTCAAAAAAATCATAACAGATCCTTAGCTCATAGTATTTTTTGAAAACACCACCCAAAAGAACCTCTACCTTCACTCTTCCTCCTACCACCACCATCCCCAAAAGTCTTGCATCCTTAAAACCTTAACCATGAGAGCCTTTCACATTTGTGATGAGATCAAAACTTAAACCACGAGTTGGATTATCTCTACCATGTTTTCCTTCTGAATGGTTACAGTAACAAGAAAATATCTAGAACCTTCAATCTAACTAGATCCAATCTTTCTAAACCCAAGTCTACCCAACCCCCCATCCATACCACCCCCCCATACATCAAATGTTTATCCCAAAAAATTGTAAAAGTCCATCAAAAAAAGGGCATTCATTGTACTTTCAAACCTATATCGACCTTGAGAAACCACATCCCTTCTCTCAAAGACCCCAAGGACACCTACGTAGATTCAATTGTCTACAAAGTTGTTTGATCTTGTGGTATCCGTTACATAGGTGAAATAGGTTGATCCTTTTCAACCAGAATCAAAGAGCATTGTGCAAACATAAAGCATGAGCACATCATCAAATCTACCCTAGCCGACCACTCCTCCAAAAAGCACCATATTTGTTTTGAAAACACTCAAATATTATCCATAGAAATCAAATTCTTTAAAAGGAAACTTAAATATTCTATTAAAATTCACAACCACTCCTCAAACTTTAATCAAGACAAGGGGTGGAACCTGAGTTCCTCTTTGAAACCACTTTTATCTAACCTCAATACCCTTAACCCACCCCCCTTCTAGTTCCCCCCCTCCTCTCCCTTCCCCACCCTCTTTCCCCCCACCCACTTCCTCTCCATCGCTTTCTTCATCTCCCTAGCTTCCTCCCTTCCCCACCCTCCTTGCCTCCCCTTCTTGTTTTCTCTCCTATCCTTCTGCTCCCTAGCTCCTCTTCTCTACCTATTCATTTTATCTTTTTTTTTATTTCTTATTTTTTAATTTTCTTATCTTTATAACTAAAGATATTGTTAAGATATTAGTATTTTTTAATTATAAGACAAACAATTTTAAAGAACTAACTTATATCAATAAAAACTAGCAGTTTTAAAATATATTGCTTTTCTTTTTAAAATATATTTAATTTTATTAGTATAATTTTAAAATGTTCTTTTAGATTTTAATTATAATTTATTTAAAATTTTCTTCTATTAAATTTTAATGTTTTCTTATTTTTACTTAAATAAAGATATTGATTTTCTACTAGTATATTCTTGTAAAGAACTAGTTATAGTCTTATATATTTAAATTATATATAAAGAACACTATATTTCTTTATATCTTCTATAATAAAAGAAATGCCTATCATCTATATTTCTTATAAAACAACTTTATATTTTTATATATTCTAAATTCCATAAAAGGAAAGGTCTATACACCTATAATTATAAGACAAACAATTTAAAGATATAATTAAAGAAATCATATTTTTCATAATAGAATAACTTATAGATTTCCTTAAAATATATCTTAAATCCAATTGCATTTTTTTTAATTTTTATAACTTATGTGTCTAATTATGTTACTTAAATGAAATATTTTCTTAAAAAGATGACTTTTGTTCTAAATATATCTTATAATTTAAAAAAGAGTGACATTATTTGTGTTTTATATATTTTCTTCTTGTTTGTCTCTTAACTATTGCATTTGTGAGTTGTAGCAGCAATACTGAAGTGAAAAAAATAGTTACAATAGTCTTGAAACAAGAAGGTTGCCATCAATAATAGGTACAACAGTTTGAGAAGAACATGGAAACAATAGTGAGTCATGAAACATTCACAAACCACATGAAGCAATGACAAACAATGAAGAGAATCAGTCTTGAAAATAAGAGTTTAAACCCTGAGTTATCGTAATCTTTCATTTGCTGAGTAGTTGGTTAATTTGAAGTTTGATCTATTGTATTTGAAAGTCAATCCTTAAGTTCTTCTCAGCCTCAGCCGCAGATGAGAAAAAAGAGAAATTAGACAATAAAAATTGTCTGAGTAAAGCCCTCGAAGTGCAGCTCCCTAGTGATCTGTGTGGTTATTAAAGATAGCTTTACACCTGTTTCTCCATATATAAGATAAAATGACAACTCTAACTCCATAAACAATGATATTATGATGCAACCCAACCCATAGAAGAGCTTCTTTCCAATTTAACTGATGCCCAAAGATAGCTTGTAAGTCATTAAAAACAATATTCCATTGCCTTTTAACAGATTGGCATGCCCAAAAAATATGCCTTATATTTTCTTTCCTTTGACAGAAGGGACAATTAACCGGTTGGACCATCATACATTATAGCCTATCCTCAATGGGTAGTTTGCAATGTAAAACCTTCCAAGCAATTAATTGAGCATCTGTAATAGCCTTTTATTTTCGAATTTGAGCAATAATTTAGCCCAATTTTTTTTATTGAACGTGCAATTCCACTTGGAATTCAATTTAAGAACAAATTTGGAAGCAACCATAGGTAGGCCTTTTTTCAGAGGAAAGAAAAGAAAATGATATGAGGACATCCATAATCAATCTTTGTAAAAGTTACAATGGATAGGAGTACATATTTTCATAGTTAGATCAATTGGAGCCAAAGATTAAACAAAAAATAGAAACACCTTGTATTTATTACTAAGATTAAACTGTGCTTTGATAGAGTGCCATGCCAACCAACTAATGTTATGAAAATCCCAAAGATCTCCAACATTACAAACCCATTTTTTGAATAAAGAATAGGATTGTTTTGGAAAACTTAAAGCAAGAGGTTGATCCTGATAGAGGATATGCTTATTCCACCAAATGGATGATGTAGAGAAGCTAAAGCCATGTTGAATTGATTTATCTCTCCATTTTAGAAGATGACAAGTGTGTTGCCAAGCTCTCCAAATAGATTGGAGGGGAGGGGAAGCCTTTATAGAGAAAAAAGGTGCATGAATAATTATGTCAAGCCAACCCACATTCTGCCATTTTCCATTGACATCTGTAAGGTTAATACTATTTCATATCAAAATCTTCCACTGTTCATTCCCATGGACAACCTAGATAATCCATTTGATATCCAAGAAAAATCCTTGAGTTCTTGAGTCTAACATCCCCAAGCCACCTTTGCATTTAGGTTGAAGATAACGAGCCCATGATGTGGAAATAAATCCTCTATTGCCATCCCATTTGGCCCACAAAAATTGATGAATAATTTTGATTAAATCATCATACCCATTTTTTGATGGCATCCAACATGAAGAGTAATAAACATGTGCAACAAGAAATATTATATTGGCAACCCGTATTTTTCCAGCCAAAGAGAGAAATTTATTTCCCCAGCTAAACTATTCTTAACTTTATTGAGGTACCAATTCCATATGTCAGAGAGAGAAACTATGATACCAAAAGGTATACCAAGATATCTCATTATTTCCCTATGCTTAATTTTTTTCCATTTGTGGGGAATCCAATGGGGAGTAGAACTAGATTGAGTCATCAAAAAAAAAAAAATTCTCATGTGCAAGTTTAGACCTTGAAACAACGCAACAAAGATCAAGAATTTCCATAGTGTTGGAGATATTTTGTTAAGAATTTTGGAGAAATAATAGGCTGCCATCAGCATAATGAGAATTAATAATAGTAGTGTTATAAAAAATAGATATTCATGTGATTAGATTTATATCATGAGTAGTTTGAAGTAAATAACCCAAAGCATTAGTCATAAGGACATAAAGATAAGGAGCCAATGGACAACCTTTCCAAATAGATCTTTGTAAAGGGAAAGGATATGTCATCACATTATTGATGATAATCCAAGCATTACATCTCTAAAAAAAATTTGAACATGAGCTCAAAGTTTGGGTGTAAAACCCAACCAATCAAGCATTTTAAGAATAAAGCTCCAACGGATTCTATCATAACCTTTGTCGAAATCAAGTTTAATCAAAAGAGCCATTTGAGTAGATTGTTGAGCCCATCCACAAGTCTCCCATGCTAACATAAGGTTATCAAGAATGAATCTGCTATAAATTAATCTAGTTTTCTCAGCTTGAACAATTCTTTGCACCACTGGTTTGATCCTTATGGCCAAGGCTTTTTCTATAATCTTGTATGAAGTATTAAGAACAGTGTTGATGGTGTTTTCTGCACAGCAACAACTCAAACAGAATGCAATATTCTATCTCTCTTGAAAGGTTATTTTCAATAATAAATCACCAAAAATTACCCCAAGGTCTCTCGGGTGTTAGGTCATAACAATGCATAAAACAACTCAGATAAAATGTGAAATGCTGGTAATCACAATCGGACCTTACTACAAGCAAACTGTATCTTTCAACTTATCAGATCTGACAATATGATGATCTTAAATCCTAAATCTAACCGAATAATAAAGAAACAGAAAAAGATAGGGATGCAAGGAAGTGATAAGATCTAAACTACTGCTAGGATAAGCAATGCCAATGACATATATCTGGAATGGACCTATCTCAAATAACCAATTCTTGTTCGACCCACAATGCAATCTTAAAAGAACGGTGCAATCTTCTGAGGAATACAGATTTTCAAATCATAGACATTCATCTACAATCAAACTTAAGAACATTGAATATACGGTCCAGGTTGACTTTACCAGCCTACTACAATCAGATAGTTACTGGGAGTATAGACCAGAGATAGCTACAAACATTCCAAATATGAAATCATAAACATCATTTATCAAACTGAAACTAATTTATTTCTGGATACTAAACCCTAAATCTTCAAGCAATTTGAAAGATAGAACAAAGGAACCATGCAAGATGGAATAACACAAGAGATTTCACCAGGAAAACCACAATGTCTTCAATTGTATTAATCACCAAAATGCTGCAACAATTCGACTGTTCTGATACAATATTTGCTTCAAGAAAGTCAAAATACTCTAACTCTTGCTCTTTAATTTCTAATGTCTTCTTGCTAATGTCTAACCCTTTACAATGAGGCAAGAATGCCTATTAATAGCAAATCCCAAGGTATGTCGGCCCAGCCAAACATTTTTACAAAATAATAAAAATTGCCAAAACAGGTCAGCCAAGGAAAAACAAACTAAGGCACACATTAAATGCCATCATCCAGGTCGGCCTTGACACAATCTTCAATGCAGTCTCGTTCAATGCATGCCCCGTGATAATAGGGAAGCACAAATCCCAAAATAAGCATCAACCGCTTCTTCCCTTATCCTTTCTTCCCCAACGAACCCTATACCCTCAAGAATGCTCCATCTAGCTCGGTGACAGGTGGCAAAGGTAATACCCTAAGCTGGCATTTAATAGCATCAATCTCTTCCTTGGACTGTTCAACAACTTTGTTCCAATCTTCCCTGCTGGACAGATACTTGTCCATCACTGCCATGTAGGTGGCTGCATCATCAAGCTGGTGGCCGGTGACAACTCCTTCTGCATCTGGGGCATAAAATTCATGCCACCACTCCTTCAGTTGTTCCAAGCTCAGATATTTAGGAGCTATCTTCTTCCTACCTGTCATTATCTCAAAGAAGGTGATGCATCCGTCATATACTGCACTAAGCTCACTGTCAATTGATTTCCTTCGTTTCTGTATCTTCTTCAGAGCCTTCTGCCTAATTTGCAGAGCCTCAAACCACTCCCAAGGTTCATCCAATTTGGAGGAGGGAAGGATACCATCCTTAGCCAGTTGCTCCTTGCCCCGTCCTATGATGACCTTCGATTTCTGCAGCAAAAGATCCATGTCTTCCTTATCCTTTGACAGTACATGCTCCAATAGCTCTTTGGCCCGGACTGCGTCCTTCCCAATAGACAGAATGTCCTTGATGGTATCATCTCCTTTCATTTGCACACTCGCCAGCCAGTCTATTGCAGCTTGAGCTGAGGCTTTTAATTTCTCAATTCCGGAGATGGTTTCCTTGGGTAGAAAACTGGGAGTAGCAGATGAAGAAGGGTGGAGTGACTGCAAGGGTTTCATCACTTCCTCCAAACATTTCTTCAGTCTCTCATTCTCTCTCCTTAGCTTATGTTTGGTTTGAGTTTCCTTCCTCAACCTGCCCACAATTACTATGCTGGACCCTTCAAATTCTTCTATATCCTGTTCCATGGAAGCCGGTCCAAGGTTGATAGTCTGAATATTGTAGTCTTGACCAGTGACTTCCTCTCTTGTTTTATCCGCGGCAAGAGTGGCAATATGGACAACCCTGTTATGCATTTCATCTCTTTCCACCCTTGAGATCACCTTTGCTACCTTCTTTTTCTTTCCTTCACCGATTTTTGACAGCATTTCGTCCTAGTCCAAGGGGGTATCCTCAATAATCACTTGTTTTTTTGTTGCAAGTTCCTTCTTTAGCCAATCCGGGGCTGCAGGGTCAATCCAGATTTCTTCCATCATAATTTCTTCCAGTTCTTCTGTTGGTTTTTCTTCTTCCTTTGTAGTTACCTTATCATCCTCCTTCTCCAAAAGCTGCTCACCTTGATCAATCTCCTCAAGTTCTACCTCTGGATGCACTGGTGATGGAGTCTTAGCAGGGATATTTTCCCCCGGCTCAGGCAATCCGAGGCCTCTGTCACTTTCTGGGGAATCCTCATACTACACCAAAGGAGAAGTATGCCATTCCTCCTCTTCGACTTCCAGCTCTGCTGCTTCATTGAAGAGTGCTCCCTTCTTGAATGGTTCTGCCTCCTCGCTAGTTTCGTGTCCTTCAGGATTTTCTGGTTCAAGTATGCTTGGCGGAGGAGAAACAGACTTAGATGGCTCCTCAACTGGTAGCCCTGGGGGAGAATCCTTCTTATGCACAGTATCCTTTGGAGAGGGAGTTCTTGATTTCCTCGTATAGACTTTTGTTTTCTCCCCTCCTGAGCTTTCCACATCAACAATAGGAGGCTCATCCTTTGATGCCCCTTGACCCTTCTTCTTTGAGGTCCTAGTTGTTCTAGTTTTCTTTGGTGGTGGAGGAACATCCTCCTCTTCACCTTTTCTAGACTCTTCCTCATTAGAGGACTTGCTAAGTGTTAAGGTCTTCCACCTTCTCTTTCCCTTCGGCTTCCTTTTCACTTCGGGTTCTCCTTCCTTAGGACCTCTGACCTTGATCTTGAAAGGGGAGCTCTTCACTATTTTCCCTTTGGGGTCATCCTCCCCGGATTCCTCAGAAGTGGACATGGGATTGAGGTCTCCCATCAAGTTAAAGGTGCAAGTTACCTTCGCATTTTCTAGCTCCCAGATTTTATTTTTTACCCAAGAAAGAGTGAATTTCATTACAGGGGCCATTAGGTCCTCCAATTCTATAACCTTGTCCTCATTCCAGTTAATATCCCCGGCTGGCTTGTCTTTCACTGCTTCATAGGCATGGTCCTGTATCAAATTTTTGTCATCCTCCAGTTTATCCGGGATCAACTTGACATTGTATTGCCTAACTGCCTCCACAGGGAGTCTAGAGTATCTCTTCTTTCTCGCCTCGAGGTCGTCCTTGATATTGACCCAATAATCCTCTAGGTCATCCTTATGCCTGTACTCCCTGGTAGCCTTCTTCTGTGCTTCTCCAATTATGTCAAAGTTCATCCTTTTGGAGTGGAAGGAGAAACCATACGCTTCCAGCTCTTCCCCTGTAGTATGGGCTGATTGAATAGAGGGGCACATTTCTGCTACACCAATCTTGAGAGGGAAGTCTCCACCAAAGTCTGTCTTGTGCTTTTCCCTTTTCACAACGACATCAAATTCACAGATCTGCCTCACAACCTCCAACAAAACAAGGTGATCAGTAGGGTACCGAGGTAACCTATAAGGGGCAACCGGGCATCCATCAATTCTGAGCTAGGTGAAGGTGGGGAACTGGATGAACCAGGCTCCGTAGTTCTCTACTAGCCCCTTGGCTTTGTCAGACAATCTCATGTGCTCAGCATTCTGTAGCATCCGGGTGATATGCATTGTGAACGCATCGTTAGCCCTTTTGTAATCCTTATGCCCGAGATGCAATTCTGGATAGACCTCGTAAATGATATCTTGTCCAAGTGTCCCCCTCGGATTCAGACCCTTGTATGGGTAAGATATGGCTACTATATACACCACATATGAGGACATGGTGAACTTCTTTGTTTCCAGGACATTCCTTAACTGCCTATCAATTTTGACAGTGATGAGCCCTGTCCAGTGATAATTGGTCCCTTATTCGATCCTTGTTATCACATGGACCATCCAACTTTCTAGCACCCCGACAGTCCTCAAACCAGCCACTCTGCTCAAGAAGGTGATAGCATCATATACATCTAATCTGAACTTAACCCTGTGCAACTGCTTGGGAAACTTTGAATAATGGGACTTGGGATTCTCCAGCCACGAGTTGACTATCTGCTGAGCCTTGATGGGCTCATTCTCATAATATGTCTTCACTGTTTCTATGTTCAGAGCACACATAGAAGGTAAGTTAGGCATGCTGAAGGCTTGTGCAATAGAGGTCGAACTGAAGTTGGCCAAGACCCTTCCCTCGGTGCTAACCACCCTCTGTGTATTGAAGTCATACTATCTGGCACACTCGAGAATTAGCTCATAGCACTGGACCGCCGGAGGGAAGCCTGCCACATGCACCAGTCCGGAGTTCATCATTCCCTACCCCAGGGCTGACATATCCTTCTCAGTCGTCCGCTGCTTGAACTCCTCATATCTCTAGGCCCCAACATTGGTATCAGATAATTTATCCCACACAGAAGAAACTTTTCTCTCGGGAAGCTGACCCTTCATATCTAGTCGTAACCGTTCTGCCTCAGAGATGGATGACCCTCCTGTGCCACCCTTAGACTTCCCAGCAGCAACTTTACTTGATTCGGCCTGCACATCCAAAAA
>VDFB02058242.1:465127378-465168678 GCA_007258455.2 Sequoia sempervirens | reverse complement strand
ATGCTCGGGTCAACTCTTCACAATTGGGGAATGATGAATACCACATTCAGTCTACAGCAGTACAAAATTAGGTTGTTTCTTTCCTTACTAAAAATTTGGAAGCTTATCAATTTGATTATGGAGGTTTAGGAAAGACAACTTGCATATGGGTTAATCATGGTCCTAATGAGTTACCTCAGTTATTGGTTATTCTTGATTATGAGGTTGAGTTTCAATGCTACAATGTGGAGATTTATTTTGCTGAGTATAAAGACAAATTTTCATTCTTGAGAACTATTACTAGATTACATTACTACTTGTTCATGCATTGATTAACCATATGGGGGTGGGACTCATTTCGCCTTTTCTGATCATGAGCCACTTTGAGTCTCCTTGTACATAATGCTGACTTGAATAAATGCAACTTTCTTTTCTTTTATTTTATTTTAGTCTATTTTTGTTTTCTTTAGGATAGATTGTTTTCGGATTAGTTTGCTTTGGTTAGTTTAGATGGCTTTTGGTTTGCTTCTATTTTGGTTAGTTTAAGTTTTCTTTGAGTTTCGGTTTGGTTGTTGTTTTGCTTCTTTGGCTTGGGTTTCTATGTTTTCTGGTTGGGGAAGTGTCTTTCTTGCACAATAATTATTCATTATCTAGAACTGTTTTGAGTATTTCATTGATGGACTTTAATCATGTGTCTTGAATGGATGGTGGAGATCTTTTGTTAGTGTTAGGCAGTCTGAATGTTTGATTTAAAGAGGATGAGTCATTGGTTTAATTTGAACCTGAAGTATTCTAAAATCTTATATCTTTCACACATCTTTAGAATCCTGACGTTGTAGTAGGGTCCTTGTAAAGTCTTGTTAGGTGAGAAATCATATTTCTACTTTAGCGCCACAGTGGTTCTCAGCCCTGAGTGTGAACTTCATTGTTCATAGATTGAAATGAGGAATGAATGAAAAGAAAAGAATATCAGAAAAAAAAAAAACAACAAGAAAAAAATATTGCAAATCAAAAGAATGAATTCAAGTTATCAGGAGTATCTGAATATCTCTACTAGGGCTATGGATGTCTAGCTAGCAGTAGAGCTATGTTTGAGAGAATCACAATGATAACCTAGTTAGGGCTATGGATGCTTGACTAGTAGCGAGGCTCTATCCAAGTTGCTTTTGGATCTAGAATCTTTAAGTAGCCTAACTTGACTAAGCTTGGTTTCTGCAGTAACTCAAGGAGGGAAATGAACTCACTTGCACACACTTGGATTTTTAGTTTATGGAAGGTTCAATCTACCTTTGGTTCTGATTCTTTGATCTTGCATTTTGATTTGTTTGCTTGATAAGGAGATTGCAACCAAATATTTTGGGTTCATGATTCATGTTCATCATCAAAATGTTCTAGAGCATTTTTCTAGCAGGAGTTTCCATTTGTTGTGTAATTTTTACACACACGCCCCACAAGAGGTGGGGACCCTCTTTTTTATTTTGCATCTTTGCATCTTGGCTTGGTCGAATTTTGAATTTTTCTCTTCTTGGGAGGTTATTTTGGGATTAAGTCTAGACTTGATTTAATGAAGGCAATATTTTGAGGCTCTAGGGGAAATTCACCTATCTTGGATTTTGAAAATGGGGATTTTGAAATGAATTTTCAATGTTATGTGTAAATCTCTTTTGCACCCATGGATAAAGGACAAAAAATTAGGCATGGTTGCTTTTTGAATTTTTTGAAAATCCTTCTATAAAAAAAGTTATGAAGTTTAGGGGATTTTGACCTAACTTGGATTTCAAGTAATCCGAGCTACGTTAGATTTTCCAAAATTTCCATTTTTGGAAAATTTGAGCTCCCTCAAAAATTCTAAAATTTTCCAAAATGGAATTTTTTCCCAAAATGATTTTTTTTTTCAAAATGGAATTCTTCCCGAAATATAATGTTTTTTTTTTCAAAAATGAAAAATTTCAAAAAATGGCAATTTTTGAAATTTCAGGAAATCCTAGCTACCTCAGATTTTCCGTGAGAATTAAGCATCAGAAAATCCAAGCTACCTCAGATTTTCTGAAATTTTCATTTTCGAAAAATCTAAGACCCCCTCAAAATCCTGAAATTTTCCAAAAATGAATTGTTTTTCCCAAAATGGAATTTTGTCTCGAAATGCATTTTTTCCCGAAATGAAAATTTTCCAAAATGGAAATTTTTCATGAAATTTTAAATGTTCCAAAATGATAAATTCTTGAAATGGAAAAAAATTCAAAAAATGGAAAGTTTTCTTAAAAGGCCAAAATTTTATTCGAGTTTAATTTGGATATTTTATGGATGGGATTTTTTTTTAACATGTGAGCTACTAGAGATTGTATTTGTTTTTCAGGATTAAATAAATTAAGAGGGGACTTGCATATGGATTTGTGTTAGGAGGAAAATCTAGAAAATATTACAAATGAATATTAAATATACACTTGCCTATGAATCTGTGCCACCAACTATATACCAATTAGAGAGGTGCCTTTAACAAGGAAAGACATTAGAATCCGTATTTATTCTCCAATGAGTATTTTCTCAAAATTGATGTCATTGGGCCATAATGTAACTGAATGCAATTGATTGGATGATGATGTACCATGAGCTCCCAAATTAAATGTAACAGCTTGATGCTTCTAGAAGGGAAATTTCAGCCATTTCTTCAAAATGTAATTTTCTATAAAAGGCTAGTGCCTCCTCATTTGTAAAGGGTTAGACTAGGTTAGAATAGTTGATTATAAGTTGTAGAAATCCATAATTGGCTAGGTTAGGAGTTAGATTCTATAAGTCAGTAGCTGTAGGAGAGAAGAGAGACTAGAAATTGTTATGTAATGCTGGAGAAGTTAATACAATTGGATTGTTGATTTGGCAAGCTTTGTGTTACACTTTGATAGTTTATGGTTTCTTGTTCTCAATTATCAGATGTTATATGGTAGATTTCAGTTTCTTTTGCAAGGATAGTGAAATGTTAATGATGTTGATCGATCTCCGGTTCATACTTTTACCAATTTATTGATTGTAAGTTGTGTAAAGTTAGTCTAAGCCCTATATTGTGCTTAGTTCAACTATGAATGCTTGTTTACATTGTGCCAATTATTGGGTATGTGGATGAATATTCATAGTCTAGAAGTCTTCCAATTTCCTTATAAGATTGCATCATTTTTGTGTAGTTGTGGGCTTGTCCTTGATCAAGCAAAGATTGGGTTTATTGGGGATTTGTCCATTTGTAGCATTCATCATTGTTCTGATCGATCTTAGGTGTTAGTTTTAGAATCTCTCTCAACCCTTCTCTTTTTCTCTTTCTTTATATCTGGGTTAGTTTTAGGATTGAAAGCATCACCATATTGTTACATATGATGAAAGTATACTTCCGACATTGTTCATTTGTAAGGTCCTTTGTGATTACAAGCATTTTCACATATTATCTAAGTTGTTTATGCATTGTCAAGACCTGACATTAGAGACCTTGGGGTTATCTCTTAAGGCTTGTTGAAAGAGATTTACCTTTCAAGAGAGATAAGATACTTGTATTATGTCTGAGTTGTTGTGCAGAAAACACCATCAACAGGCCCAACCTATTCACAAATGGGATCCCAAGGAGGTTATGGTGGGAAGGTTTTTGAAAAGGGCACCCATATTTGACAATTAGAATAGCTGAAGGAGTGTACACTAATAGATAAATTATGCTTCGACTTTTTATCGCAACATCATTCTATGACAAACTAAACAATATGTACAACCTGCACCACTATGGATTGTATAGAATTTGGAACTATGATGAGACCAGGGTGTAGGCTGGTAGAAACTGTGGCATGAGAGTGATTACCAAATTGGGTTTGAGATGTGTACCACATTTAATATTGAAAAGTAGAGTGGATCACAGTGAACTAACTTGTGTTAGTGCAACTAGGTCCGGTATTCCTAGGTTTTACTTATTTAAATCCAAAGACACATGAGAAACTAAATTTCAAATTGTGAGGCAAGAGCATGCATGGTAGCCCAAGGGTGATCCCACAATACTAGTTTACAAGTTTTGGCCAAACTGGACACTAAACTGATTTTTTCTAACTAAATATTCATTTTTGGGCACCTATAGCGGCTAAATCATGAGGAATTTGAAGATGATGCAAACTAGTGATTTGTGACATTTTGTCTGTAGATTTTAAATTTTATTTTTTTCAAAAATTTTGGAATCAGATTGCATTTCTTTTTCCATCTCCTTCAAAAACTATTTTTTTTCAGTAAACACCATTTTAATGGAGTGATGCTCACCGTATAACACAACTTTTTTTCCATAAAGGAATAAATTCTATTTTTTTTAATTTAGATTTGTAATTATGATATCTAGTGCTTCCAATTGGTTTCATAGTATTTTATTGAATATTTTTCCTTAATCAAGTTTCAAAGTCAAACCAATTGTAATTCAGACATAGGCAAACTGTATAACACATAAATTTTTTTGTATGTACATCGAAATTCTTTTTTTTTTGTTGGATCAAGGACTTCAATATCTAGTGCACTCATATTTTTCAAAAAAAAAATTGATAATATTCTATTTTTCCACATGTACAGAACATGGAGCTTGATTTTTGTTGAAAAACCTACATTCACAAGAAATAAAATATAAATATAATAATTAAATTAAATTTATTTAAAATTATACTTTTTGGGAAGCTTATAATAAGGACTACATACTTACGATTTTTTTTTTTTTTAATTTAATTCATTTGATTCCCCAAAAGGTAAATCAAATGTGGTTTTTTGTCAGCATTTTGATAGGTGTAAAGAAGACTGTTATAGGTATGGTTTAAAAGTAGTGGGATTTTGTCCAAGGGGGTTTGATCTAAGGTAGTTTGGTCAAACCCTCTTCAATTGTAATACTTTAAATAGAAATTTTTAAGCCTCAAATCATTATATTTTCTAAAAATATGTGATTTCAACAAAAAATAGAATCTTCCAAAAATTGTAAACTAGCTTTGTGGGATCATTCCCAAGGACACACATGGATGATAGAGGAATTATTTCTTCATTGGTTAGAAAATTTTGCAGCTTCAATCTCTAGTGGGATTTCACCCATGATCATGACAACCACATGGCCTTCAAGATAATAGAAGCAAGGCATTCATGAATAGACTTTTTTATGTTGCTTGCACATACTAGCCACAAGCTACAACTATTGGATGTCAATGTTTTCTATCCTTTCAAGACTCACTTCAAACAAAAAAGAACTATATGGATGGAAAATTACCCTCAGATTCAAATCAGACAAGAAGAGTTGGAAAGAAAAGAATTCAACCAAGCATTGACACCATGCAACATTATAAGTTGTTTCTATAGAACTAGAATTTAGCCACTAAATTAGTCTACTCTTGACAGAGATGTGAAGCCAAGTGAGGCCTTCCCTATTCAAGTGGATGTAAAAACTACTAGAATAGAGAGTGATGTAGTTACAATGGAAGATGATCCACAGTAAATTGCAAAAAAGACCCTCTTGAGATTGTTTGGTTACAATGAGGATCATATTTATGGTTTTGTGCAAGATTATGATGTATGTAATATGACAATTTATGTTCAATAAGTCTACAATAAAGAGTACAAATACTATAGTAGGTCTTATTTTTCCACCACAAGCCAACTAACCAAACATCTATGATGTTCAAGTACCCTATATTGAGGGTAAGAAAACTACCACAAAAGGTTTGAGTTTTGCAATTTACAAGCTAGCCAACTAGAATGGTTGGAGGAAACAACCATAAATATTGGAGTGCAAAAAAATTTCATTAAGGATGAAGTTACCATTTCCATTCCATCCCTACCACAAATTGATCCAACAAAGGTAATCCGTTACTGCACTAATGCAGTGAATTGGGAAAAAATAGAATGGTGTTGATTGTGAAGATGAAAATAATATAAGTGGCCAAGACACTTACTTTGTGCCATGCACCCAACATGATGTACAATAAACAACAAGCTACCAAAAAATTCTTGAGACTTCCATTATAGAGAGTGTATCAAACATCACATGGAAGTCATTCAAGAGTGCTTCATCTTAGTAGGTAGTCACAAATATTAACATTTGATACCTACATTGATATTCCCAATGAATAAGAGGCACAAAAGAAGAGAAATGAGGAATCACAATAACGTAAAAAGGAGCAAATGAGGGAGAGGAAGGCAAAACATGAAGCAAGCCATATAAAAAAGGAAGCAATCAGGATGGAGAAGAAAGGAAGAAAACTGCAAGAAGATGAGGAGCTTTATTAGAAAATGGGAGAAGGAAATTATACAAGAATAGGCCAAGGATAATATAGAACAAAAGGTAATTGAAAAGAAAGAAAAACAAGTTGAGAAAAAAATGTAGAGTACAATGAAGAATCCTCTACCCCCAACACCCAATTTTTTTTTATATTATGAACATATTATCCCTGACCTTTGTAGCTATCAGTAATATGCAACTTGGGACTACCCAGGTGGCTACTTGGACCAATTACAACTAAGTTGTAAACTGGACATTTCTTGCTCATATAACAAGTTTCCTACGAACCTCTCCTAACTAACTAATAGTGCTTAAAAGTGGACCAAAGTGTGGTTCCTCTGGATATGTGACACCACCTCCTTTTCCTAGCCATATGGAGAATTGAATAAGTTTGTAATGAATTTAGTTTTTCTAATTGATTTAGCAACATATTTTGGGGATCTTCTTTATAGAGAAAATCAGATATTTCTAGTTCATACATGTCAATTTTGTGCAATCTATGGTTGTAGTTTGAGTTAAGATATAAGTCTAATATGATTATAAAATTTCATAATGTTGTTGTATTTGGAACCTCACCTTTATAACAGGTGACAAGAAAGTGAATACAAGGTTTCAATAATATGTTGATATGTTTGTAGTATGTTTCAACCATGTATTTTTGTGGTATCACCTAATTTCATTATGTTTCAATAATATATTTTCTATAGTATTACTTAACTCCTCTGTGTTTTAGTCATATATATAACAACACATTCTCTACTAGGTCATTTTCAAAGTAAACTAACAAAAAATTTACCTATGGTTAATGCTTGATGTCTTCTATTTAATGTTGAGAAGTCCTTGATGCTTTCCAAACAATTTGATGTGATTGAGAGTCCAACATACATACATCTAATCATCCAAAAAAATATGTATTTGTAACAACAATAAATATATTAACACAATATACTACAAATTATAAAATCACAACGCAAATATAAACAAGAAAATAACTAAGGCAAGACATTTACCATAGAAACTCAAATAAAATTTAAGAGAGTTTTTTGGATTTAACTGTGTTATTTTTTGCATCAACGTTTTGGATCACACTCTATGATCCATCATCAAGAAGAGAAATATTTGGAGTAAAATGAGTGATTGTAGACCAAGATAGGAAAAATAAAGAGTGGGGAAGGGGAAAAAAGATGCACGCAATATAAGAGGGGAAAAAAAAGGTTTGGATAAAAGGATGATAATAAAAATAATAAGATTGGGCGGGGGCCCTAGCTCGGTTGGCTAAAGTCTTTCCTGTTGTAGGAAGCTTGTCACGAGTTCTAGTCTCCCCCATCCCATGGTACCAGAGGGCGTGTCGCACCAGTGCAAACGGTCACGTTAAAAATTTTACCAGGCGCGCTATAGTTTATAGGGGGCCATGCTATACAAACCCGATTTCTGCAGCCTAAAAAATTTATAAAAAAAAAGTAAAAAAATCTATAGCCTAAAAAATTTAAAAAAAAAAAAAGAGTTAAAAAATAATAAGATTAAAGAAGTCAGGAGTAAAGAATGATAAGAACCAATATCTAAAAAAATTCAAATTGAAAAATATATAAAGATAATTATGAATTTATATATAAAAAAGAGGAAACCTTAGTAATGGAGAGAAAAAATCTTTATAAATAATATGTTTGACATTAAAAATTGGAAATAATTAATATATATTACTTTATCTTTCTGTAAAGAGATAGAATATAATAATAACTAATATGTAATATAATTCAAGAAAAAATATATAAGAAATTAAAAATAAATAAAGAGGAAAAATATTAAAAAGAATATATCTAAGACTATATGTCAAAGGATAATTAAATAAAGACTGCTTTGTGTAAGTTGTACACAAAGATTTATGTCTATATTTAAAAATTAAATAAAACTAATAAAAATTAAAGAAACACAAATGTAATAGTTTTTTTTTTTATGTTGATAATAATGCTTGTTACAAAGAGAGTGCAGTAATAAACGGAAAAATAAACTTACAGCCACAAAACATCAGTAGCAAAGACTGTTACAACAGTAAAAATACGCCCAAAACTTAAAAAATATTTGTAGGAAACAACAAACCAACCAAAGCATGACATAGAGGAGCCAAAAATCTATTCAAAGATGATCAATGACAAGATATTCAACAAACTCTTGAGGATATGGTTAAAACTTATATTCCTACCAAAATAGACTCTAATTATAGTCAATATCTAGATAGAATTTTAACAATAGATGAGCTGGAAAAGGCCCATTTCTCTATGGCCCCTTATAAATGTCCTGGTAGTGATGGCCTTCCTATGGAATTTTACCAAGCTATGTGGCAACACAATAAGGATGATTTTTATTATTTATACCCGGAAGCTTTTAAAAATGGTTCATTGGGCCAGGCTATTATTAATGGTAGCATAATTAAACTACTTCCTAAGGGGAAAAGAGAAGACTTTGTTTCTGGTTGGTGTCCTATCACTGTTTGTTGTGCAGTTTTTGCACACACGCCCCACTTGGAGTAGGGACCCTCTTTTTTGGTGTCTTTGACCTTTGGTTTTAGGGGACTTATCTTTTTAGGGTCTTGGCGTGTTGATCTTGCTGGCTTTGACCTTGCCTTGAGGTTTGAATTGATTGAAATTGAGTCCTAAGCAAACTCCGAGTTTTCACCTGACCCCAGGATTTTCCAGCTCTGGCGGATTTTCCCGGGCTTGGCCCTTTGTCTATATCTGGCTGGATTCTCTGAATCTGGGTTTCTGCTTGATCCCGGGATTTTCTGTTCTGGGTGGATTTTCCCAGACTTGGCCAAAATCCTGATCTTCGTTATTTTACCAGTTTTTGCATTTCCATGAAATTCCTGGCCATTTGGATTTCTACGTATTCCCAGATTTTTTGAAATTCCAATTTGGGCTCAGGTTTCCAGATTTGTCAGAAATGTCTTGTTGCGCATTAATGACTAAGGTACCTTCACTCAGATGGGTATATCGGTGGATTTAGGGCACTTTGAGCATCATTCTAACTTCGTTCACTCATCTGCTTTTGCTCTGGCAATTAGAAATTCTCATTTGCACCTTGGAGGTTGATTTGAGTCGTTTGAGTGTGGATTGATTGGAGTGCTGCTGGCTAAAGTTCTCATTGCTTGGACGCACTTGCCTCTTCGCGCCTGAATTCTGTCCACTCTGATCCATGGTAGGTGGTCGATGACTCCTCTTGTTTGTTTACGCCACAATTGGGTTCTTCTATTTTTAATGTTGATTATTTGGGTCGGCCTTTGCCGGGTCTTGATTCCGCATTTATTGAGTCCAAGCTTGACCCATTTTTGTTGTAGAACCCTATTCCTTGTGCCCTATGAGCTCTATTTATCCATTAGATAGCATATGTATCCTTTAGACGGGGTTCTGGGTTAGATTGCTTGCCCTTTTTAGTGCAAAATTTGCTATCGGTGAAGTTAAGGTTTTCTTGGTGCTTGGCCCAGAATGGTGGATTTGGGATGATTTGTCTGTCTTGTCCCTGTATCATGCTGACCTTCCCCTATCTTGTGAAGATTCAGATGCCTTAGGTGAATCCTTAGCCGATATTTTGAACCTTAAGGTTTCCCCTGGTTTTAATGGCGAGTGGGTTATTCGCCCAGATTAGGGCATCGTTGTTTTGGCATGGGAGTTTGTCCTTTGCAAGCTTCTAAGACTTTGGGATCCTTTGCGCTCTGAATTTTGTTGATTGTCATCAGTTTTGAGACCATTAGAATTCAGGTGGAGGAGATCCCATGATCATTTGGCCTTTGATTCGCATTTCATCGTTTATCGGGTTTCCGAGGTCGTCGCGGAATTTCCTCGCTTCCGGATTTTCCTGGTTTGGGATTATTCCACGGGCCGGGGTAATTTCCGGAGCATTTTGAGATGTCTGCGAAAATTCGTCCCATCCAGATTTCTCTGGTTTTCCTGTCTGGCTTTGTCCCGATTGATGTTTCGATGATAGGATTAATGGAATGATTGTTAAATGCTTATTTCTTGCTGCCAATGAGTGAATTCCATGATTACCTTTTGATCTTTCATCCGTACTAATGATCCATTTGACTAATGATGCTTTCGCGATAGGATTCTGTCTAGGTTGGATTTCTCTGAAATTCTGCCCCGATGGTATTTTTCCGGATGGTGACATTTTCCTGGACTACTTTATTTTTCTAGATCTTCAAAGGATTAGCAGTAGTGATGGATTTTAGTTGATTTATATGATTTATGCTTACCTTTTGGATTAAAATATGAACAACAATTGAATACTAAAGATGATTTTTGGATGTGCAGGCCGAATCAAGTAAAGCTGCTACTAGGAAGTCTAAGGGTGGCACAGGAGGGTCATCCATCTTTGAGGCAGAACGGTTACGACTAGATATGAAGGGTCAGCTTCCCGAGAGCAAAGTGTCTTCTGTGTGGGCTGAAGTATCTGATACCAATGTTGGGGCTTGGAGATATGAGGAGTTCAAGCAGCAGACAGCTGAGAAGGATCTGTTAGCCCTGAGGTAGGGAATGATGAACTCTGGACTGGTGCATGTGGCAGGCTTCCCTCCGGCGGTCCAGTGCTATGAGCTGATTCTCGAGTACGCCAGACAGTATGACTTCGATACACAAAGGGTGGTTAGCACCGAGGGAAGGGTCTTGGCCAACTTCAGTCTGACCTCTATTGCACAAGCCTTCAACATGCCTGACTTAACTTCTATGTGTGCTCTAAACATAGAAACAATGAAGACATATTATGAGAATGAGCCCATCAAGGCTTAGCAGATAGTCAACTCGTGGCTGGAGAAACCCAAGTCCCATTATTCAAAGTTGCCCAAGCAGTTGCACAAGGTTAAGTTCAGATCAAATGTATATGATGCTATCACCTTCTTGAGCAGAGTGGCTGGTTTGAGGACTGCCGGGGTGCTAGAAAGTTGGATGGTCCACGTGATAACCAAGATCGAACAAGGGACCAATTATCACTGGGCAGGGCTCATCAGTGCAAAAATTGATAGGCAGTTAAGGAATGTCCTGGAAACAAAGAAGTTCACCATGTCCTCATATGTGGTGTATATACTAGCCATATCTTACCCATATAAGGGTCTGAATCCGAAGGGGACACTTGGACAGGATATAATCTACGAGGTCTATCTATAATTACATCTCGGGCATAAGGATTACAAAAGGGCTAATGATGTGTTCACAATGCATATCACCCGGATGCTACAGAATGCTGAGCACATGAGATTGTCCGACGGAGCCAAGGGGCTAGTAAAGAACTACGGAGCCTGGTTCATCCAATTCCCCACCTTCACCTACCTTAGAATTGATGGATGCCCGGTTGCCCCTTACAGGTTGCCTCGGTACCCTACTCATCACCTTGTTTTGTTGGAGGTTGTGAGGCAGATCTACGAATTTGATGCCTTCGTGAAAAAGGAAAAGGACAAGACAAGCTTTGGTGGAGACTTCCCTCTCGGAATTGGTGTGGCAGAAATGTTCCCCTCTATTCAATCAGCCCATACTGTAGGGGAAGAACTGGCAGCGTATGGTTTCTCCTTCCACTCCAAAAGGATGAACTTTGACATAACTGGAGAAGCACAGAAGAGGGCTACCAGGGAGTACAGGTACAAGGATGACCTAGAGCATTATTGGGTCAATATCAAGGATGACCTCGAGGCAAGAAAGAAGAGATACTCCAGACTCCCTGTGGAGGCAATTAGGCAGTACAATGTCAAGTTGATCCCGGATCAACTAGAGGATGACAGAAATTTGATACAGGACCATGCCTATGAAGCAGTGAGAGACAAGCCAGTTGGGGATAATAACTGGAATGAGGATGAAGTTACAGAATTGGAGGACCTAATGGCCCCTGTAATGAAATTCACTCTTTCTTGGGTAAAACATAAAATCTGGGAGCTGGAAAATGTGAAGGTAGCTTGCACCTTCAACTTGATGGGAGACCTCAATCCCATGTCGACTTCTAAGGAATCTGGGGAGGATGACCCCAAAGGGAAAACAGTGAAGAGCTCCCCTTTCAAGATCAAGGTCAGAGGTCCTAAGGAAGGAGAACCCGAAGTGAAAAGGAGGCCGAAGGGAAAGAGAAGGTGGAAGACCTTAACGCTTAGCAAGTCCTCTGATGAGGAAGAGTCTGGAAAAGTTGAAGAGGAGGATGTTCCTCCACCACCAAAGAAAACCAGAACAATTAGGACCTTGAAGAAGAAGGGTCAAGAGGAATCAAAGGGTGAGCCTCCTATTGTTGATGTGGAAAGCTCAGGAGGGGAGAAAACAAAAGTCTATATGAGGAAATCAAGAACTCCCTCTCCAAAGGATACTGTGTAGAAGAAGGATTCTCCTCTGACGCCACCAGCTGCGGAGCCATCCAGGGTTGTCTCTCCTCCACCGAGCATACTTGAACTAGAAAATCCTGAAGGACATGAAACTAGCGGGGAGGCAAAACCATTCAAGGAGGGGACTCTCTTTAGTGAAGCAACAGAGCTGGAGGTGGAAGAGGAGGTACAACATACTTCTCCTTTGGTACAATATGAAGACTCCCCAGAAAGTGACAAAGGCAATGGATCGCCTGAGCCGGAGGAAAATATCCCTGCTAAGACCCCATCACCAGTGCATCCAAAGGTAGAACTTGAGGAAATTGATCAAGGTGGGCAGCTTCCGGAGAAGGAGGATGATAAGGAAACTACAGAAGATGATAAACCGACAGAAGAACTGGAAGAAATTATGACGGAAGAAATCTGGATTGACCCTACAGCCCCGAATTGGCTAGAGAAGGAACTTGCAAGAAAAAAACAAGTGATTATTTAGGATACCCCCTTGGACTGGGACAAAATGCTATTGAAGATCGGTAAAGGAAAGAAAAAGAAGGCAACAAAGGTGATCTCAAGGGTGGAAAGAGATGAGATGCATAACAGGGTTGTCCATATTGCCACTCCTGCCGCGGATAAAACAAGAGAGGAAGTCACTGGTCAAGACTACAATATTCAAACTATCAACTTTAGACCGGCTTCCATGGAACAGGATATAGAAGAATTTGAAGGGTCCAGCACAGTAATTGTGGGTAGGTTGAGAAAAGAAACTCAAACCAAACATGAGCTAAGGAGAGAGAATGAGAAACTGAAGAAATTTTTGGAGGAGGTGATGAAACCCTTGTAGTCACTCCATCATTCTTCATCTGCTACTCCTAGTTTTCTGCCCAAGGAAACCATCTCCAGAATTGAGAAATTAAAAGCCTTAGCTAAAACTGCAATAGACTGGCTGGCGAGTGTGCAAACGAAAGGGGATGATACCATCAAGGACATTCTATCTATTGGGAAGGACACAATCTGGGCCAAAGAGCTGTTGGAGCATGTATTGTCACAGGATAAGGAAGACATGGATCTTTTGCTGCAGAAATCGAAGGTCATCATAGGACATGGCAAGGAGCAACTGGCTAAGGATGGTATCTTTCCCTCCTCCAAATTGGATGAACCTTGGGAGTGGTTTGAGGCTCTGCAAATTAGGCAGAAGGCTCTGAAGAAGATACAGAAACAAAGGAAATCAATTGACAGTGAGCTTACTGTAGTATATGATGGATGCATCACCTTCTTTGAGATAATGACAGGTAGGAAGAAGATAGCTCCTAAATATCTGAGCTTGGAGCAACTGAAGGAATGGTGGCATGAAGTTTATGCCCCAGATGCAGAAGGAGTTATCACCGGCCACCAGCTTGATGATGCAGCCACCTACATGGCAGTGATGGACAAGTATCTATCCAGCAGGGAAGATTGGAACAAAACTGTTAAGCGGTCCAAGGAAGAGATTGATGCTATTAAATGCCGGCTTAGGGTATTACCTTTGCTACCTGTCACCTAGCTGGATGGAACATTCTTGAGGGTGCAGGGTTCGTTGGGGAAGAAAGGATAAGGGAAGAAGCGGTTGATGCTTATTTTGAGATTTGTGGTTCCCTATTATCATGGGGCATGCATTGAATGGGACTGCATTGAAGATTGTGTCAAGGTCGACCTAGATGATGGCATTTAATGTGTGCCTTAGTTTGTTTTTCCTTGGCTGACCTGTTTTGGTAGTTTTTATTATTTTGTAAAAATGTTTGGCTGGACCAACATACCTTGGGATTTGCTATTAATAGGAATTCTTGCCTCATTGTAAAGGGTTAAACATTAGCCAGACAGTAATAGAGAAGTGAGAGCAAGAGTTAGAGTATTTTGACTTTCTTGAAGCAAATTCTGTATCAGAACAATTGAATTGTTGCAGCATTTTGGTGATTAATACAATTGAAGACATTGTGGTTTTCCTGGTGCAATATCTTGTGTTATTTCATCTTGCATGGTTCTTTTGTTCTATCTTTCAAATTGCTTGAAGATTTAGGGTTTAGTATCCAGAAATAAATTAGTTTTAGTTTGATAAATGATGTTTATGATTTCATATTTGGAATGTTTGTAGCTATCTCTGGTCTATACTCCCAGTAACTATCTGATTGTAGTAGGCTGGTAAAGTCAACTTGGACCGTATATTCAATGTGCTTAAGTTTGATTGTAGATGAATGTCTATGATTTAAAAATCTGTATTCCTCAAAATATTGCACCATTCTTGTAAGATTGCATTGTGGGTCGAACAAGAACTGGTTATTTGAGATAGGTCCATTCCAGATATATGTCATTGGCATTGCTTATCCTAGCAGTAGTTTAGATCTTATCACTTCCTTGCATCCCTATCTTTTGTTGTTTCTTTATTATTCGGTTAGATTTAGGATTTAAGATCATCATATTGTCAGATATGATAAGTTGAAAGATACAGTTTTCTTGTAGTAAGGTCCGATTGTGATTACCAGTATTTCACATTTTATCTGAGTTGTTTTATGCATTGTTATGACCTAACACCTGAGAGACCTTGGGGTAATTTTCAATGATTTATTATTGAAAATAACCTTTAAAGAGAGATAGAATATTGCATTCTGTCTGAGTTATTGTTGTGCAGAAAACACCATCAACAGATTGGCACTAGAAGGAGGGCCTGAATGAGCACACTGGATCATTTTTTGAACGCCATCTCTCCAGGGAGATATAGGAGAAATACCAGATCTACCACAGGGGAGGAAGATTTAGAAGAGCTACAGTTCTCCACTAGGTCAAGAAGGACCCGAGAAAGGGGAGAATCATCATCACCCATCCCTTCACCAACATCATCCATATCTTCACATCCTGAAGCTGAGGCTATACCCATCCCTGAAGAGGTTCCCATTCAACAGCATCAACCTGTGATTAACCAACCACCACCGCCACCCCCACTCCTACCAATGGCTTTCTTCACCAATAATCCATCACCATTGTTCTTTCAGGCTTACAATGTAATGCCCAAAAACCCTGAGCATTTTTGTTCAAAATTCCATGCAAACGACCCAAATAGGACTGCGAAAGAACACATAAGAATTTTCCAAACCTGTCTCAAAGATAGAGAGATTGTTCATGAGGATGTTGCCTGTAGGTTGTTCCCTTATTCACTAAGAGAAGAAGCCTTTTACTGGTACAACCATCTCCCTACCGATTCAATTCTTAATTGGAATGATCTTGAAAAGACCTTTTTATAGAAATTTAGAATTCCCATCAGTGCCAATGAGTTATACCTACAGTTCATCAAGGTTAAGAAAGAGGTTAATGAACCAATAGCCAGTTTCAATAATAGGTTCCACCGTGCATTCACCAGATTACAAGACCCATATGTTTTGGATGATGGTACTACCCTGGGAGTCTATTATGAAGCTCTGGATAGCCTAACAGCAACCTTTTTGAAATGGAGACCCAACCCTCCAGGTACCCTGACTGATGCTTATACAGAGGCTGTCAAGCTTAGTACAAATCTGAGACAACACCTGACTGGGCCATTACCTTCTTTGGGACCAGTTGCACATCCCAACCAGATTTAGGCAGTAAATGAGGCTCTCACCAATCATACCCCAATCATGAACCCAGTTCCCCAATTACCTATGGTACAACACCCTGGTCATCCCATGAGCCAGATCTCTCCTATGACAAACTTCCCTCAACAACAAGTTAATCAGCCAATGTATCAAACACAGCCGAATAGCTTCTCTATTTATCTGCAGAATTCTGAGGTGCTGCACCAGTCTTTGGGATCCACCACAATGTCTTTCCCTCTTCAGAATAACCCAAATCAGCCTCCCTATCGAGACCCAAATAGGGAGAGGATTGATGAAATGGCTGAGCAAATAAATAAGCTAAATTAGAGGTGACTTACTTAAGAAATTAAAACAGTCAACTGCAAGCTGTCCAGAAGGGAATGCAATCTAATCAGAACAGAGAGTTTTCACAGAGATAGAATTTTGATAGGGGACAGCGTAATGATAGAGGATTTTATAATGACATGGGGTATAATCAGGATAGGGGTTACAACAATGATAGAGGTTTCAATATTGATAGGAGGCAAAACTCTGATAGAGGCCAAGGTAGTGGATCGAGATTTGATAAAAGGCCATCACAAGGACAAAACTGAACTTGGAATACAGGGCCCAATAATGGAGGAGTCCCCACCCCATTGGATCAACCTACTAATCAAATTGTTAATCAATCTGCAAACCAGCCAGTTAGTCAAGATAAACCTCCTACTAGTGTGTATCTAGCAGAAGCAGCCCTATCAGGATGGTGCAGGCTCCATAAGACAAGCCAGCATTCAGAATTGGAATGTCCAGAGTTCTAAATTGTTGCCTCTATTTTTCAGTATGAGGTAGAGAACAATGTGAATGGAGAGGAGATCATTCCTTCCAACTCATATGATTCTCCTATGCTGGTATTAAATCATGCTCCTTTTCCAGCCAGCAAGGAGAATGTACCAGAAGAACCTGATTCCTAAGAAGATGAAACAGATCAGATTTGTAATGGAGATGAAGTAGCTTAGTTGTTTAACGAAGAAACGATGAATGACAATGGCCCCCTCGATCAAGAGGAAGCTTATGTTGAAGAAGTACAGATGTTTCAGAGACAAGGATTGAGAGATATGCCTCATAGGCATCCATAGCCTGGGGGGCCTTTCGCTACTTCCATTCCTCCCAACAACTTCAGTACTCCTCCAAATCCTAATGCCAGTAACAACCCGTCTTATCCACATGTCTCCAAGTAGTACCTTTCAAAGGACAGACAGGTTCAAACTAAACCACAAAAGGAAAAGGCTGTTTAAGTAAGCAAGGATAAGGTAGATGAACCTTCTAAGGAAGTCTCTACTGATATGAGTGAGGAGCAGATGGCTTTGTATGTTGCAGAGGAGTTTAAGAAACTAAAGGTAAACCTAATCTGCATGTGAGTTGTTAAGGTTCCCTGCAATTAGGAAGGCTATCTTAGGTACCTATGATGCAAATTTAAAGTTATTGGATAAGTCTTCTAGTGAACATGTCGGCCAGACTTCCAGTTCTCAGCCCGAAAGATACAAGACCAGGAAAAAAATCAGACCAACCCACCCCCTGGAGATAAGGGAAAGGAAAAAGACAAGACTCAAGTGGCCCAGGTGGATACTCAGCCCACTTTGTTTCAAGGAAAGACAGAAACCCCACCATTTATGATCTCTGTCCATATATTCGGGAAGAATCTACATAATTGTTTGTTAGATTCTAGTGCTTCCACTAACGTGATGCCATTCGGAGTTTGTAGAGCCCTAGGAATCACACCTGCTGACTCTCAGAAGGTGACTCAATTGGACAGAACTGAAGTAAGTGTGGTAGGAGAACTTAACATGATTCACATGCAGATAGCTTCAGATCCCAGAATTCAACAAGTTATCAATATTCAGGTAGCTGATATTCCTGATGCATATGGTTTGATTCTAGGAAGAGATTTCACCAAGGCTTTGAATGGATATGTGTTTACTGACCACTCTCACATGTGGCTTCCATGGAAAGGAGTGCCTAATTAGATCAGAATTAAGAGGGTGCCTAGAATGAAGTACATGATAACGAAATACCAAAAGACTTCAGCAGAAGTCCTTATATCAGAAGCTGGAATGGGAAATTACATGCTATCAACTCAATATGAAGAGTCAGACTTAGAAGAAGTGTTGATGCTACACTCGATACCTACAGATGTTGAGACAGGGTTTAGCCATGTTGAAGTCTTGACATAATCAGTTGAAGAAGAAGAAGAATCTGAGGACAGACAGATTAGCCTATTAGACAGCTTTCAGGAATTCATTAAGCAATGTATGGAGAACCAGACTCACCTGGGAAGAAGGACAAGCTTTAAGGAATTACTCTTACCAAATTGGTGTAGAGTCCATAACGCTTCCCATTTAGAATTGAAATGTTGTTTGTGCCAGACAGCTGTAAAGCGAGTAGAGAAACGCTTAAGTCCAGCTCAGGTGGTGAAGGAAAAAATGGATAATCCACAAGAAAAATATCAAGAAAGACCTCCTGTAGCAACTGAAGAGTCTTCCAATACTGGGAAGCTGAAAGATATGACAAAGAAAAATACCCCTGCAGAATGCTGGACTCTCAAATTTGATGGATCTAAGTCCAAGCATGGTGCTGGAGCAGGGTTTGAGCTTATCAGTCCAAAGGGTAAAAACTTCTTTGCAGCCCATAGGCTCTAATTTCATTGCACAAATAATGTAGCAGAATACGAAGCATTAATTTATGGACTTCTCATGGCCCTTAAGAAAAGGGTTAAGATTCTGCAAGTTTTTGGAGATTCAGAGTTAGTAGTCAAACAAGTGAGAAAGCAGTATTCATGCTATGATAGGAGAATGACCAACTACAGACATAGAGTGTGGGACCTCATTGAGGGATTTGACGCTTTTAATATCAAACTGATCCCATGGAAGAGGAATCAAACTACTGATTCTCTGGCTCAAGTAGCTAGCACTCTGTAGCCTCTATCTCTGTCAGGATTGAAGAAGTTTACTGTTGAATTGACTCCTGTACCATCAGTCCCAAACAATATGACTAACTTTCAGGTGTTTGAGGATGATAAACATATTCTTAACTTCATCACAAATACAGATGTTTTTGCTTCATGGATCATTGACGAAACAGAACCTCAGGAAGCAAAATTGGATCTAGAGGGTGTGCTGAATCTGAAGTCCAATACTATTCCCAGGGGAATGGTGTAGTTGGAATGAATTTTTGATATGGATAAGATTAGAGGTCAGGAACAAGAGTCAAAGAAGGAGTCCATCAGTGGACAGTGTGCACTCATAATGTGGGAACTAAGGATAATATTAAGAATATTTTCATTGGCAAGGTATGCACTCCAAAAGAAAGACACGGTATAATCAAAGCCCTACACAACTTTCTAGATATAGTAGCCTGGAGTTATGAGGAATTGAAGACCAATGATACATCTATCATAACTCATACTATACCCCTGAAGCCAAATGCCAAGCCTTTCAGACAGAGACAGAGACCTATCAATGCATTACTGGAACCACTAATACAGAAGGAAGTCCAGAAATTGCTGTCTGCCAGAATCATATTCCCTGTCAAGCATTCAACATGGGTGGAAAACCTGTTTCTAGTAAGAAAAAAGAATAGAGAAATTAGGCTTTGTGTTGATTTTAGAAATCTGAATAGATCATCAGAAAAAGATAACTATCTAGTTCCCTCTTTGGATGAGGTGCTTCAAGTGGTTAATGATTCTCAGATGATGTCCTTCCTGGACGGCTATTCAAGATACAATCAAGTGATGGTCCAGTATGAGGACAGACACAAGACAGCTTTCACAACTAAGTGGGGTACCTTTGCCTACAGGAGGATGCCATTTGGACTCATCAATGCTGGAGCTACATTCCAAAGGGCTATGGACATCACCTTTAAGGATATTATAGGGAAATGCATCATCATTTACATGGATGACCTGACTATTTTCTCCAAAAATAGAGGGGATCATATCTCAGATTTGCACAAAGTGTTCCAAAAATGCAGAGAATTTGAAATATCCTTGAATCCCAAGAAGTGTATCTTCGGGGTAACAGAAGGAAAGTTGTTAGGGCATGTGATATCAGAGAAAATAATTGCTATAGATCTAGAGAGAGTGGAGGCCATCCTAAAAATTCAGCCACCTGCCAGCAAAAAGGAGATGAAGTCCTTCTTTGGTAAGATTAATTTTGTCAAAAAATTCATCACTGGATTTGCTGAAATTGTGAAGCCATTAAATGCCATGTTGAAACAAGATGCCAAGATCGAATGGACTACAGAAGTGAAGGAGTCCTTTATAGAGATTAAGAGAGCCAGTGCTGACACTCCAGTATTGGTGAGCCCAGATTATAGCAAACCCTTTTATATCTATTCCTTTGCTTCAGACCATTCATGTGCTAGAATGCTGACTCAAAAGTATGATGAGGGGAATGAGCATCCCATTGCTTTCATGAGTGCACCATTAAAGGATGCCAAGTTGAAATACCCAAGTGTGGAAAAGCAAGCATATGCCCTTGTTCGAGTAGTAAAGAAATTTAGGCATTATATCCTCAGAAATAAGGTGTTTGCAATTATTCCTGATTCCGCAGTTAAGTTACTCCTGATGCAGGATGAATTAGGGGAGTGCAGAGCTAAATGGGTGACCATGTTACAAGAGTATGACATTGAGATCTAGCCTATGAAGCTGGTAAGAGGGCAATGACTCACCCAGACTATGGCAGAGATGGGCCCTGAATTATCTGTTCAGAACTATAATGTTGAAGAGGTTTCCCCAGACGGCTGGTATGATGATATAGTGTATTATCTACTGAATCAACGAGCTCCAGGCCATCTTAATGCAGTTCAGAGGTGAGCTTTGCAGTTGAAAAGTGATGGTTTCATGTTGAAAGGAGCTGTTTTGTATAAGAAGAATCATGAAGGTATTTATTTAAGGTGTCTTGGGAAACAGGAAGCTGAGAGAGTGATGAATGAGTTCCATGAGAAGTACGGTACTGGTCATAGTTCAGCTATTGCTACTACAAATCATATTTTGAGGGCAGGGTATTACTGGTCTATATTGTTCAAGGATGTTCATCAACATGTACAGACCTGTCACACTTGCCAGACTGCAGCAACAAGAGAAAGGTGTGCAGCACTCCCGCTCCAACCGGTCACCGAGGTAAGACCTTTTGCTCAATGGGGTATAGATTTCATAGGCCCCATCAACCCACCATCTTCTGTGGGACACAAGTACATTCTCACTATCACTGATTACTTTACAAGGTGGACTGAAGCTTTTGCTTGTAGACAATGCACATCAGATGTGGTGATTGATTTCTTAGAGTCAGCCATTCTTAATCAGTTTGGATGCCCTATTGCTGTTGTTTGTGATAATGGTCCTACCTTTGCATCTTTGAAATTTTCAAACTGGGCTTTTGATCATGGCATAATTGTGAAGTTTGCTTCTAATTATTACCCCTAGGGAAATGGCTTAGCAGAGTCCTCTAATAAGAACCTGTTGACTGTCATCCATAAGCTGTTAGAGAGAAACCCAAAAGACTGGCACACCCAGCTTCAGTTTGCCCTTTGGGCAGATCATACCAGGATTAAGTCCTCCATTGGAACATCTCCTTATCACTTAGTGTATGGTCTGGAACCAGTCTTCCCTATCCAACTTAAGATCCCAACTCTGCAGTTTATAAATCAGTTTTATGATGAAGGGGACAGACGGGAGGATAGGTTAACGAAATTACTTCACCTTGAGGAGAAACGAGACAATGCTCTGGAGAATTTTTCCAAACATCAAGGGGTAGTTAAGAGATGGTTTGATAGGAGGGCTAAAGTCAAAGCCTTTAGGATTTCTGACCTTGTCCTGTACTGGGATAAGCCTCATGACTAGAAAGAGAATCATGGAAAGTTCAATAAACTATGGCTCGACCCATATCAGGTTGCTGAAAATACTTGGAGATAATGCCTTCCACTTGAGGACTCTCACAAGAGAGGATATCCCACTGCCTGTCAATGGGCAGTATCTGAAACATTATTTCTAGTCCTGAGCTGTTTGCAGCTCCCTGCTCTATACATAGTTAGTTTAGGTTGCTTTTCTTATTGTTTGGTTAGAGTAGGTTTCCCTTTCGGTTTGTTTGCTTTGCTTTGGTTAGGGTAGGTTTGCTTTGGTTTGTTTGTTTTGGTTTGCGTTGTTCTTGCTCTTGGTTCCTTTCCTTTTGGGATCTTTGGGTGCATTTGTATGGCAATGGTGACAAAGCGGGACTACTGTTATTGTTATTTCCCTTACAAACTCCAATCATCCTTCCAGGACACCCTGGTATGAACTCTTTACCTTCTGTCATTTCTCCTTACACTGAGGTAAAGGTTTTGCAGTCAGTCTGAATAGGAATATATGGGGATCTTACACTTTTAATCCTTAATATACCTGAAGTTGTAAGAGGTCCTTATAAGGTCTGAACAGGTGAAAAATCTTTTTCTGCTCTAGTGCCACTGTGCTTCTCAGCCCTGAGTGTGAACTTCACTATTCACAGGTTGAAAAAAATGAGTGAAAAGAAAAGAAATATTAAAAAAAAAAATTAAAAAAAAAGAGAAAAATATGAAAATCAAGAAATTTGAATTCAACTTCTCAGGGGGATCTGAATATCTCTACCGGGGCTATAGACGCCTGACTGGCAGTAGAGCTATGTTCAAGAGGATCACAGCGATAACCTCGTCGGGGCTATGGATGCCTGACTGGCAGCGAGACTCTATCCAGGTTACTTTTAGAGTATGAATCTTTACGTAGCCTGTTCATACCAAGTCTGGTTCCTCTTGCAACTAAGGGTAGGTAATAAATGCATGTGCACACACTTAGACCCGAGTATAGGAATGTTTGAATGGCTGGGAGTTTTTTTGTTTCAACTTAGGATGGTGGCTAGGTATCTGAGTTGAAACCATGAGTTCTGGGTTCTTGATTTCAGTTTGTCATCGAAATGCTCAGGAGCATTTCCCCAGCAAAGTCACCATTTATTGTGCAGCTTTTGCACACACGCCCCACTTGGAGTAGGGACTCTCTTTTCTGGTGTCTTTGACTTTTGGTTTTAGGGGACTTATCTTTTTAGGGTCTTGGGGTGTTGATCTTGCTAGCTTTGACCTTGCCTTGAGGTTTGAATTGATTGAAATTGAGTCCTAAGCAAACTCTGGGTTTTCACCTAACTCTGAGATTTTCCAGCTCTGACGGATTTTCCCGGGCTTGGCCCTTTGTCTGTATCTGGCCGGATTCTCTGAATCTGGGTTTCTGCTTGATCCCAAGATTTTTCGTTTTGGGTGGATTTTTCTGGACTTGGCCAAAATCCTGATCTTCGTTATTTTACCAGTTTCTGCATTTCCACGAAATTCCTGTCCATTCGAATTTTTGCGTATTCCCAAATTTTTTGAAATTCTGTTTTGGGCTCGGGTTTCCAGATTTGTCAGAAATGTCTTATCACGCATTAATAACTAAGGTACCTTTTCTTAGATGGGTATATGGGCAGATTTAGGGCACTTTGAACATCATTCTAACTTCATTCACTCATCTGCTTTTGCTCTGGTGATTAGAAATTCTCATTTGCGCCTTGGAGGTTGATTTGAGTCATTTGAGTGTGGATTGATTAGAGTGCTGCTGGCTAAAGTTCTCATTACTTGGACGCGCTTGCCTCTTCGTTTCCTCCTCGCACCTGAATTCTATCCGCTTTGATCCATGGTAGGTGGTCGATGACTCCTCTTGTTTGTTTACGCCACGATTGGGTTCTTCTATTTTTAATGTTGATTATTTGGGTCAGCCTTTGCCGAGTCTTGATTCCACGTTTATTAAGTCCAGGCTTGACCTGTTTTTGTTGTAGAACCCTATGCCCCGTGCCCTATGAGCTTTATTTATCCATTAGATGTCGTATGTATCCTTTAGATAGGGTTATAGGTTAGATTGCTTGCCCTTTTTAGTGCAAAATTTGCTATCGGTGAAGTTAGGGTTTTCTTGGTGCTCAGCCCAGAATGGCGGATTTGGGATGATTTGTCCATCTTGTCCCTATATCATGCTCACCTTCCCCCGTCTTGTGAAGATTCAGATGCCTTAGGTGAATCCTTAGCCGATATTTAGAACCTTAAGTTTTCCCCTGGTTTTAATGGCGGGTGGGTTATTCGTCCAGATTAGGGCATCGTTGTTTTGGCATGGGAGTTTGTCCTTTGCAAGCTTCTAAGACTTTGGGATCCTTTGTGCTCTGAATTTTGTTGATTGTCATCGGTTTTGAGACCATTAGAATTTAGGTGGAGGAGATCCCATGATCATTTGGCCTTTGATTCGCATTTCATTGTTTATCGAGTTTCCGTGGTCGTCGCAGAATTTCCTCACTTCCGGATTTTTCCAGTTTGGGCTTATTTTGCGGGCCGGGGTAATTTTCGGAGAATTTTGAGCTGTCCGTGAAAATCTATCCCATCCGGATTTCTCTGGTTTTCCTGTCTGGCTTCGTCCCGATTGATGTTTCGATGATAGGATTAATGGAATGATTGTTAAATGCTTATTTCTTGTTGCCAATGAGTGACCTCCATGATTACCTTTTGATCTTTCATCCATACTAACAATCCATTTGACTAATGATGCTTTGGAAATATGATTCCGTCTGGGTCAAATTTCTTCGAAATTCTGCCCTGATGGTATATTCCCGGATGGTGACATTTTCCCGGACTGCTTTGTTTTTCTGGATCTTCAAAGGATTAGCAGTAGTGATGGATTTTAGTTGATTTATATGATTTATGCTTACCTTTTGGATTAAAATATGAACAACAATTTAATACTAAAGATGATTTTTGGATGTGCAGGCCGAATCAAGTAAAGTTGCTGCTGGGAAGTCTAAGGGTGGCATAGGAGGGTCATCCATCTCTGAGGTAGAACAGTTACGACTAGATATAAAGGGTCAGCTTCCCGAGAGCAAAGTGTCTTCTGTGTGGGCCGAAGTATCTGATACCAATGTTGGGGCCTGGAGATATGAGGAGTTCAAGCAGCGAACAACTGAGAAGGATCTATCAGCCCTGAGGCAGGGAATGATGAACTCCGAACTGGTGCATGTGGCAGGCTTCCCTCCAGTGGTCCAGTGCTATGAGCTAATTCTCGAGTGTGCCAGAAAATATGACTTCAATACACAGAGGGTGGTTAGCACCGAGGGAAGGGTCTTGGCCAACTTCAGTCCGACCTCTATTGCACAAGCCTTCAGCATGCCTGACTTACCTTCTGTGTGTGCTCTGAACATAGAAACAGCGAAGACATATTATGAGAATGAGCCCATCAAGGTTTAGTAGATAGTCAACTCGTGGCTAGAGAAACCCAAGTCCCATTATTCAAAGTTGCCCAAGCAGTTGCATAGGGTTAAGTTCAGATCAGATGTATATGATGCTATCACCTTCTTGAGCAGAGTGGCTGGTTTGAGGACTGTCGGGGTGCTAGAAAGTTGGATGGTCCACATGATAACCAAGATTGAACAAGGGACCAATTATCACTGGGAAGGGCTCATCAGTGCAGAAATTGATAGGCAGTTAAGGAATGTCCTAGAAACAAAGAAGTTCACCATGTCCTCATATGTGGTGTATATACTAGCCATATCTTACCCATACAAGGGTCTGAATCTGAAGGGGACACTTGGACAGGATATAATATACGAGGTCTATCCAGAATTGCATCTCAGGCATAAGGATTACAAAAGGGCTAACGATGCATTCACAATGCATATCACCTAGATGCTACAAAATGCTAAGCACATGAGATTGTCCAACGGAGCCAAGGGGCTAGTAAAGAACTACGGAGCCTGGTTCATCTAGTTCCCCACCTTCACCTACCTTAGAATTGATGGATGCCCGGTTGCCCCTTACAGGTTGCCTTGGTACCCTACTGATCACCTTGTTTTGTTGGAGGTTGTGAGGCAGATCTGCGAATTTGATGCCGTTGTGAAAAAGGAAAAGCACAAGACAGGCTTTGGTGGAGACTTCCCTCTCGGGATTGGTGTGGTAAAAATGTGCCTCTCTATTCAATTAGCCCATACTGCAGGGGAAGAACTGGCAGCATATGGTTTCTCCTTCCACTCCAAAAGGATGAACTTTGACATAACTGGAGAAGCACAGAAGAGGGCTACTAGGGAGTACAGGCACAAGGATGACCTAGTGGATTATTGGGTCAATATCAAGGATGACCTCGAGGTGAGAAAGAAGAGATACTCCAGACTCCCTGTGGAGGCAGTTAGGCAGTACAATGTCAAGTTGATCTCGGATCAACTAGAGGATGATGAAAATTTGATACAGGACCACGCCTATGAAGCAGTAAGAGACAAGCCAGTTGGGGATATTAATTGGAAGACCTAATGGCCCCTATAATTAAATTCACTCTTTCTTGGGTAAAACATAAAATATGGGATCTGGAAAATGCGAAGGTAGCTTGCACCTTCAACTTGATGGGAGACCTCAATCCCATGTCGACTTCTGAGGAATCCGGGGAGGATGACCCCAAAGGGAAAACAGTGAAGAGCTCCCCTTTCAAGATCAAGGTCAGAGGTCCTAAGGAAGGAGAACCCGAAGCGAAAAGGAGGTCGAAGGGAAAGAGAAGGTGGAAGACCTGAATGCTTAGCAAGTCCTCTGATGAGGAAGAGTCTGGAAAAGTTGAAGAGGAGGATGTTCCTCCACCACCAAAGAAAACCAGAACAATTAGGACCTCGAAGAAGAAGGTTCAAGAGGCATCAAAGGGTGAGCCTCCTATTGTTGATGTGAAAACCTCAAGAGGGGAGAAAACAAAAGTCTATACGAGGAAATCAAGAAATCCCTCTCCAAAGGATACTATGCAGAAGAAGGATTCTCCTCCAATGCCACCAGCTGCAGAGCCATCCAGGGCTGTTTCTCCTCTGCCAAGCATACTTGAACCAGAAAATCCTGAAGGACATGAAACTAGCGGGGAGGCAGAACCATTCAAGGAGGGGACTCTCTTTAGTGAAGCAATATAGCTGGAGGTGGAAGAGGAGGAACGACATACTTCTCCTTTGGTATATTATGAAGACTCCCCGGAAAGTGACAAAGGTCGCGGATCGCCTAAGCCGAAGGAAAATATCCCTGCTAAGACCCCATCACCAGTGCATCCAGAGGTAGAACTTGAGGAAATTGATCAAGGTGGGAAACTTCCAGAGAAGGAGGATGATAAGGCAACTACAGAAGAAGAGAAACCGACAGAAGAACTAGAAGAAATTATGACGAAAGAAATCCGGATTGACCCTGTAGCCTCGAATTGGCTAGAGAAGGAACTTGCAAGAAAAAAACAAGTGATTATTGAGGATACCCCCTTGGACTAGGATGAAATGCTGTCGAAGATCGGTAAAGGAAAGAAAAAGAAGGTAGCAAAGGTGATCTCAAGGGTGGAAAGAGATGAGACGCATAACAGGGTTGTCCATATTGCCACTCCTTCCGCGGATAAAACAAGAGAGGAAGTCACTGGTCAAGACTACAATATTCAGACTGTCAACCTTGGACCGGCTTCCATGGAATAGGATATAGAAGAATTTGAAGGGTCCAGCGTAGTAATTGTGGGCAGGTTGAGGAAGGAAACTCAAACCAAACATGAGCTAAGGAGAGAGAATGAGAAACTGAAGAAATGTTTGGAGGAGGTGATGAAACCCTTGTAGTCACTCCATCTTCATCTGCTACTCCCAGTTTTCCGCCCAAGGAAACCATCTCCAGAATTGAGAAATTAAAAGCCTCAGCTCAAGCTGCAATAGACTGGCTGGCGAGTGTGCAAATGAAAGGGGATGATACCATCAAGGACATTCTATCTATTGGGAAGGACGCAGTCCGGGCCAAAGAGCTGTTGGAGCATGTACTGTCACAGGATAAGGAAAACATGGATCTTTTGCTGCAGAAATTGAAGGTCATCATAGGACATGGCAAGGAGCAACTGGCTAAGGATGGTATACTTCCCTCTTCCAAATTGGATGAACCTTGGGAGTGGTTTGAGGCTCTGCAAATTAGGCAGAAGGCTCTGAAGAAGATACAGAAATGAAGGAAATCAATTGACAGTGAGCTTATTGCAGTATATGACGGATGCATCACCTTCTTTGAGATAATGAAAGGTAGGAAGAAGATAGCTCCTAAATATCTGAGCTTGGAGCAACTGAAGGAATGGTGGCATGAAGTTTATGCCCCAGATGCAAAAGGAGTTGTCACCAGCCACCAGCTTGATGATACAGCCACCTACATGGCAGTGATGGACAAGTATCTATCCAGCAGGGAAGATTGGAACAAAACTATTGAGCTGTCCAAGGAAGAGATTGATGCTATTAAATGCTGGCTTAGGGTATTACCTTTGCCACCTGTCATCGAGTTGGATGGAACATTCTTGAGGGTGCAGGGTTCGTTGGTGAAGAAAGGATAAGGGAAGAAGCGGTTGATGCTTATTTTGAGATTTGTGCTTCCCTATTATCACGGGGCATGCATTGAACGGGACTGCATTGAAGATTGTGTCAAGGCCGACCTGGATGATGGCATTTAATGTGTGCCTTAGTTTGTTTTTCCTTGGTCGACCTGTTTTGGCAGTTTTTATTATTTTGTAAAAATGTTTGGCTGGGCCGACATACCTTGGGATTTGCTATTAATAGGCATTCTTGCCTCATTGTAAAGGGTTAAACATTAGCCAGACAGTAATTGAGAAGTGAGAGCAAGAGTTAGAGTATTTTGACTTTCTTGAAGAAAATTCTATATCAGAATAGTTGAATTGTTGTAGCATTTTGGTGATTAATACAATTGAAGACATTGTGGTTTTCCTGGTGCAATCTCTTGTGTTATTTCATCTTGCGTGGTTCTTTTGTTCTATCTTTCAAATTGCTTGAAGATTTAGGGTTTAGTATCCAGAAATAAATTAGTTTCAGTTTGATAAATGATGTTTATGATTTCATATTTGGAATGTTTGTAGCTATCTCTGGTCTATACTCCCAGTAACTATCTGATTGTAGTAGGCTGGTAAAGTCAACCTGGACCGTATATTCAATGTTCTTAAGTTTGATTGTAGATGAATGTCTATGATTTGAAAATCTGTATTCCTCAGAAGATTGCACCGTTCTTTTAAGATTGCATTGTGGGTCGAACAAGAATTGGTTATTTGAGATAGGTCCATTCCAGATATATGTCATTGGCATTGCTTATCCTAGCAGTAGTTTAGATCTTATCACTTCCTTGCATCCCTATCTTTTTCTGTTTCTTTATTATTCGGTTAGATTTAGGATTTAAGATCATCATATTGTCAGATCTGATAAGTTGAAAGATACAGTTTGCTTGTAGTAAGGTCCGATTGTGATTACCAGCATTTCACATTTTATCTGAGTTGTTTTATGCATTGTTATGACCTAACACCCGAGAGACCTTGGGGTAATTTTTGGTGATTTATTATTGAAAATAACCTTTCAAGAGAGATAGAATATTGCATTCTGTTTGAGTTGTTGCTGTGCAGAAAACACCATCAACACTGTTCTTAATACTTCATACAAGATTATAGAAAAAGCCTTGGCCATAAGGATCAAACCAGTGGTGCAAAGAATTGTTCAAGCTGAGAAAACTAGATTAATTTATAGCAGATTCATTCTTGATAACCTTATGTTAGCATGGGAGACTTGTGGATGGGCTCAACAATCTACTCAAATGGCTCTTTTGATTAAACTTGATTTCGACAAAGGTTATGATAGAATCCGTTGGAGCTTTATTCTTAAAATGCTTGATTGGTTGGGTTTTACACCCAAACTTTGAGCTCATGTTCAAATTTTTTTTAGAGATGTAATGCTTGGATTATCATCAATAATGTGATGACATATCCTTTCCCTTTACAAAGATCTATTTGGAAAGGTTGTCCATTGGCTCCTTATCTTTATGTCCTTATGACTAATGCTTTGGGTTATTTACTTCAAACTACTCATGATATAAATCTAATCACATGAATATCTATTTTTTATAACACTACTATTATTAATTCTCATTATGCTGATGGCAGCCTATTATTTCTCCAAAATTCTTAACAAAATATCTCCAACACTATGGAAATTCTTGATCTTTGTTGCGTTGTTTCAAGGTCTAAACTTGCACATGAGAATTTTTTTTTTTTTGATGACTCAATCTAGTTCTACTCCCCATTGGATTCCCCACAAATGGAAAAAAATTAAGCATAGGGAAATAATGAGATATCTTGGTATACCTTTTGGTATCATAGTTTCTCTCTCTGACATATGGAATTGGTACCTCAATAAAGTTAAGAATAGTTTAGCTGGGGAAATAAATTTCTCTCTTTGGCTGGAAAAATACGGGTTGCCAATATAATATTTCTTGTTGCACATGTTTATTACTCTTCATGTTGGATGCCATCAAAAAATGGGTATGATGATTTAATCAAAATTATTCATCAATTTTTGTGGGCCAAATGGGATGGCAATAGAGGATTTATTTCCACATCATGGGCTCGTTATCTTCAACCTAAATGCAAAGGTGGCTTGGGGATGTTAGACTCAAGAACTCAAGGATTTTTCTTGGATATCAAATGGATTATCTAGGTTGTCCATGGGAATGAACAGTGGAAGATTTTGATATGAAATAGTATTAACCTTACAGATGTCAATGGAAAATGGCAGAATGTGGGTTGGCTTGACATAATTATTCATGCACCTTTTTTCTCTATAAAGGCTTCCCCTCCCCTCCAATCTATTTGGAGAGCTTGGCAACACACTTGTCATCTTCTAAAATGGAGAGATAAATCAATTCAACATGGCTTTAGCTTCTCTACATCATCCATTTGGTGGAATAAGCATATCCTCTATCAGGATCAACCTCTTGCTTTAAGTTTTCCAAAACAATCCTATTCTTTATTCAAAAAATGGGTTTGTAATGTTGGAGATCTTTGGGATTTTCATAACATTAGTTGGTTGGCATGGCACTCTATCAAAGCACAGTTTAATCTTAGTAATAAATACAAGGTGTTTCTATTTTTTGTTTAATCTTTGGCTCCAATTGATCTAACTATGAAAATATGTACTCCTATCCATTGTAACTTTTACAAAGATTGATTATGGATGTCCTCATATCATTTTCTTTTCTTTCCTCTGAAAAAAGGCCTACCTATGGTTGCTTCCAAATTTGTTCTTAAATTGAATTCCAAGTGGAATTGCACGTTCAATAAAAAAAATTGGGCTAAATTATTGCTCAAATTCGAAAATAAAAGGCTATTACAGATGCTCAATTAATTGCTTGGAAGGTTTTACATTGCAAACTACCCATTGAGGATAGGCTATAATGTATGATGGTCCAACCGGTTAATTGTCCCTTCTGTCAAAGGAAAGAAAATATAAGGCATATTTTTTGGGCATGCCAATCTGTTAAAAGGCAATGGAATATTGTTTTTAATGACTTACAAGCTATCTTTGGGCATCAGTTAAATTGGAAAGAAGCTCTTCTATGGGTTGGGTTGCATCATAATATCATTGTTTATGGAGTTAGAGTTGTCATTTTATCTTATATATGGAGAAACAGGTGTAAAGCTATCTTTAATAACCACACAGATCACTAGGGAGCTGCACTTCGAGGGCTTTACTCAGACAATTTTTATTGTCTAATTTCTCTTTTTTCTCATCTGCGGCTGAGGCTGAGAAGAACTTAAGGATTGACTTTCAAATACAATAGATCAAACTTCAAATTAACCAACTACTCAGCAAATGAAAGATTACGATAACTCAGGGTTTAAACTCTTATTTTCAAGACTGATTCTCTTCATTGTTTGTCATTGCTTCATGTGGTTTGTGAATGTTTCATGACTCACTATTGTTTCCATGTTCTTCTCAAACTGTTGTACCTATTATTGATGGCAACCTTCTTGTTTCAAGACTATTGTAACTATTTTTTTCACTTCAGTATTGCTGCTACAACTCACAAATGCAATAGTTAAGAGACAAACAAGAAGAAAATATATAAAACACAAATAATGTCACTCTTTTTTAAATTATAAGATATATTTAGAACAAAAGTCATCTTTTTAAGAAAATATTTCATTTAAGTAACATAATTAGACACATAAGTTATAAAAATTAAAAAAAATGCAATTGGATTTAAGATATATTTTAAGGAAATCTATAAGTTATTCTATTATGAAAAATATGATTTCTTTAATTATATCTTTAAATTGTTTGTCTTATAATTATAGGTGTATAGACCTTTCCTTTTATGGAATTTAGAATATATAAAAATATAAAGTTGTTTTATAAGAAATATAGATGATAGGCATTTCTTTTATTATAGAAGATATAAAGAAATATAGTGTTCTTTATATATAATTTAAATATATAAGACTATAACTAGTTCTTTACAAGAATATACTAGTAGAAAATCAATATCTTTATTTAAGTAAAAATAAGAAAACATTAAAATTTAATAGAAGAAAATTTTAAATAAATTATAATTAAAATCTAAAAGAACATTTTAAAATTATACTAATAAAATTAAATATATTTTAAAAAGAAAAGCAATATATTTTAAAACTGCTAGTTTTTATTGATATAAGTTAGTTCTTTAAAATTGTTTGTCTTATAATTAAAAAATACTAATATCTTAACAATATCTTTAGTTATAAAGATAAGAAAATTAAAAAATAAGAAATAAAAAAAAAGATAAAATGAATAGGTAGAGAAGAGGAGCTAGGGAGCAGAAGGATAGGAGAGAAAACAAGAAGGGGAGGCAAGGAGGGTGGGGAAGGGAGGAAGCTAGGGAGATGAAGAAAGCGATGGAGAGGAAGTGGGTGGGGGGAAAGAGGGTGGGGAAGGGAGAGGAGGGGGGGAACTAGAAGGGGGGTGGGTTAAGGGTATTGAGGTTAGATAAAAGTGGTTTCAAAGAGGAACTCAGGTTCCACCCCTTGTCTTGATTAAAGTTTGAGGAGTGGTTGTGAATTTTAATAGAATATTTAAGTTTCCTTTTAAAGAATTTGATTTCTATGGATAATATTTGAGTGTTTTCAAAACAAATATGGTGCTTTTTGGAGGAGTGGTCGGCTAGGGTAGATTTGATGATGTGCTCATGCTTTATGTTTGCACAATGCTCTTTGATTCTGGTTGAAAAGGATCAACCTATTTCACCTATGTAACGGATACCACAAGATCAAACAACTTTGTAGACAATTGAATCTACGTAGGTGTCCTTGGGGTCTTTGAGAGAAGGGATGTGGTTTCTCAAGGTCGATATAGGTTTGAAAGTACAATGAATGCCCTTTTTTTGATGGACTTTTACAATTTTTTGGGATAAACATTTGATGTATGGGGGGGTGGTATGGATGGGGGGTTGGGTAGACTTGGGTTTAGAAAGATTGGATCTAGTTAGATTGAAGGTTCTAGATATTTTCTTGTTACTGTAACCATTCAGAAGGAAAACATGGTAGAGATAATCCAACTCGTGGTTTAAGTTTTGATCTCATCACAAATGTGAAAGGCTCTCATGGTTAAGGTTTTAAGGATGCAAGACTTTTGGGGATGGTGGTGGTAGGAGGAAGAGTGAAGGTAGAGGTTCTTTTGGGTGGTGTTTTCAAAAAATACTATGAGCTAAGGATCTGTTATGATTTTTTTGAGAAAAATGTTAAGGGGAGTTGGTTGTTAGTTTCAATCTCTTTGGTGAAAGAGATACATGGGTGCAAACTATTTAGGTGGTTATACAAAATTTTTATATATTTTCTAAACCATGTGGGAAACATATATTGGTGTAGTGTAAAAAATTGTACTCCCTTCTAGGTGATAGTACTTTATTCCACACTTAGTTTAGACCTATTTTGGTGACCTTATATTTATGAAATATCACCCTTCTAAATAAACCCACAATTCCATTTATTTTGCATCCCAAGGCCTATTTTTATCATTTTTCAACATTAAAACATGCATTGAATAAATGCATTTAATTAATTAATGATCCCAAAATAAATTGGTCCTAGACTTGAAGGCCAAGACCCATTCGCCCTTGGGCGAATAGGTCCCCTTGAAGTCCCAAAACCAAAATTTAAATATGTTTTTAGTGGTATCTTAATGTCTTAAAATCAAATTTCAAGTGTCATCTATCAAGATATAATGTTTGGGAAATTAGAGAAGAAGCCTAAAAATCCTACCCTTCTCATCATTTTCAAACTAGAGATGAAGATTGAGAAGAGATTAGGAGATCAAGAAGAGATTCAAAAGAAATAAATCCAACAAGGTTGAAGTCTTGGAGTAGCATTTTGTTTGTATTTGCAGGTCTTCAAGCTCAATTTTTCAAAGATTTGATCAAGCATTGTTCATGATTGAAGGTTGATGTCAATGGTGGATCATGATGGATTCTAGTTTTAGGAAATGCATTTGGCCATTTTCCTTAACCTAATGACTTGTTTCCTAGTGTTCCTGTCTTCAATCTTCATTCTACTAGCAACCGACTATAAGGTATTATCATAATTCATATTTATTAGGGTGTTTTGACTTCTCCCTAATTGAATATTTATCATTTATCATTGTTATATAGGAATCATTCTCTAATGCAATTGAGTAGAGTTTCTTCCCATATTAGAATGCTGCCACAATAATGGGTTACACTTTCTGGGACATCTTGATTTTTTCCTGAAATCACATATTTTTGGAAAACATAATGATTTAAGCCTTTAAAGGTTACATTTAAATTATTTTAATTAAAGAGGGTTTGATCAAACCCCCTTGGATAGAACCCAATTAGTTTTAAATCATACCTATAATGGAGTCTCCTCTTCACCTATCAAAATGTTGATAAAAAGCCACTTTTGATTTACCTTTTGGGAAATCAAATGAATTCATTTAAAATTTATGTTTTGTAAGTATGTAGCTCTTATTATAAGCTTCCCAAAAAGTATAATTTTAAATATATTTAATTTGATTATTATATTTATTTTTTAGTTCTTGAGAATGTAGGTTTTTCAATGAACATCAAGTTCTTTGTTTCACACATGCGAAAAAATAGGAAAATAGAGAAAAAAAAATCTGGAACATACTTGTGCACTAGGTATTGATGTCCTTATTCCAACAAAAAAAGAATAAGTTAATTCCAATGCATACAAAAAAAGTTATGCCGTCCAAAGTACACCTCTATCCAAACTATAATTACTCTAACTTGGAAAATTAATTAAAAAAAATGTAGCAAAATTTTATGCAAAAATATCCATGCATTAGATATTGGTGTATCAAATCTATATTTTAAGAATTAGTAATGTATCATGTCTATAAATAAAGTTATGTGGTTCCAAGTAAACATCAGTTTTTTAAAATGTTTTTGATAAAGTAAGCAACATTTTCAGGTTGTTTTACCCTTCATAGAGAGCCGCAAGGGCCAAAAAAGTCCAAGATCAAAAAAGCATCAAAACAAAACAACAACCAAAAAATAGACACGCAGACAAACAATAGACTAGTGGTAGACTAGCTGGCATCCTCCTAGCTCTTGGACAGAAGATGAACCACATCATCTCTGACCCACTTTTTAAAAATGTTCTTTAGTAGAAAAAATAAGTTATTAAAAATTACCTAAAATGATTCATAATTTTTTAAAAAAAATATTATTAGAATCTACACAAAAAATCTCATAAATCACTAGTTTGATTCATCTTCAAATTTTTAATGGTTTAGCTGCTATAGGTGTAAGAAAGTGAAGATCTGGTGAAAAATGTTGATTTCAATGTCAAGTTTGGCAAACAAGTGTAACCCATTATTTTGGGATCACCTGTTAGCTCATAACAACCTTAGATGTACTTAAGATTAGGATGTGCACACACCATCATTTATTAAATCTCTATATATCATCAATGTTTAATTACCAAACTTGGGGTTTGACCAAGGCAAATCCCCATACAAATAAAACAACATTTTCCTTTGTAGATTTACTACAAGTCCAAATCTGAAAGTGAATATTTGTAGGTATAGGAGTAGAGTGTAGATAGAGGTCTATAGTTTCATCTTTTTAAGTTTTATAAGGGACAAAAGGACCGATTCACCCTTGTGCAAATGAGTCCTCCTAAAGAGCTCAAAATCCAGTTTTAGGCCAGGTGCATACCATTCTCCCCTTCTTAGAACTGCCTATAAATTTTCATTATTGTTTTTGTTATCATATAATTATGTATTTCAAGTGTCAGGTCATACAATTGACCTAGATAATGCATTCTAAATCATCTCCCAAAACTACCAATCAGTCATTTTGTCATAAGAAAACAACAAATTTCCCAAATAGGGTTGACTCACCTTAAGGTTGAAAGTAAAACATATACTTTGGAGATATTTTCTAATGAAATTAGGGAAAAGGTTGTGGGGATATTAGGTCATTTCACATTGATTGACCCTATTTCACTTGAATCAAACCACCTACTTTCCACCATTTCATTTTGGTGGACCTCCTTTTCTTTCATTTAATTTTGGTGAACCTGACATTGTGCATCATAAATTTTGATTTGGAAGTCTCTAAAACCCTAGATCTAGGATTTACATTAGTTAGTTTGGTATCTCATTTAGGGTTTCAAAATTGAATTTTGCATAGTTTAAAATTATAAAAAACTAAAAATATTACATAAATCTTCCATACATCTTACATGTTAGTTGTATCAAGAGTGTCTTTCAATCATTTAGCTGAAAAATTTAGTCAAAATTGTATCTCAAAAGTTGTCAATTATGTTCACATTTTTTTATTTCTTATATTTGCATTTCGATAGAAAATTATATAAAATTAGACACAAAAAAACATTTTGCAACCTAAAATAGTAAACACAAACAGTAGCTCAAACATTGCATTTTACATTTTTCAGCACCCTAACCAAGAACCCATTCATCCTTGGGTGAATATGTCCTTGTACAGGTGTCCTAACAATCTTCTAGGTGCATTTCTATCTCTATTCTTTCTTTCTATTTCTGTTGTCAAACCTGAAATTTGAAATTTTGAAATAGTCTTTTATGCACAGTAAAGAAAGTTGTTCTTTTGATAAAATCTTGAAGGAAATTAGAAAAAAATTATGTTTCAATATTAGATTGTTTTAGATCTATGGACATCTGATTTACTTTTCACATCAACACATAGCCTAGATGGATTAGTTTTCATTTTACAAAAAATTGAAACCATAAACTATCCCAAAACATTAAACAAAAAAACACTAAATGATAAACCTTGGAGAAAGTATAGTTATATGATCATGTCAGATATCTTTCTACAAGTTAATATATCTTACAAGCCCTTTAGTAGTGATGAATTTGACATGGATGAAGCCCTTGAGTATTTTATCTCACAAATATCATCCACTAAGGCTTGTCAAAACAAAACAAAACAAATTTAATGCAATTACACCTCAACTTATCATCTACCCACCTTCACAACAACCACAAGTCCAAACCAAGCTTGTGCTTATCATACCTAACCACCTAAAAACAAACCAAAACCTCTAGGAAATATCCTAAATTTTACAAAGTAACTCAGTAGTAACAATGTTTTTCCCCTGGGGGCTCTTCATGTCAAGGGTAAAGCACCCGAAAATTTCTTCTTATCTTATCAAAAACAATGTTTTGCAGTAATTTAATTATAATACCATTGCTCGCACATATAATACAAGGAATAATAGGCAACCATAAACCATACCTAATTCATTACTACTACCTCAGCCTATTTTTCCTAGTGCTCCGAGGTCACTAGCCTCTACATAATGGAAAGGATATTGTGGAACAACTTAGAAACACTCTTGCTAAGATTTCTTTATGGGTGAAACATATAAAAATAGGATAGGTGAATTTCCCAAAATGGAAAAATGGATTCAAAGGGAAAAGGGGTCCTACTTCTCTAATTTCATTAGGAAATGAGATCGACACTATGAAAGGACTATCGGCCTTGAGGTGAATCAAGTCAAAGTGTAAATATACTGATTTCCGTTTTTTGCTAGGATGGGGGTCTAGTTCAAACAACACTTTGGGGAAAAATATTAAAAATAGAAAATAAACTCCAAATTTTTATTTATAAAGTACATTTAGAAGCTTAAACATAAAACTAATGGAACCAATAGACTTTAGGGAGAATTTGGAAGGGATAAATGTTGTGTACCTTTCATAAAAAGTGTTTTTTCAAGGCTTAGTAAGGACTCTTTCACCCTATGGTGATTGGGTCCTTGCTAGGGATCCTAAAAATATGTTTATGGGTTTTATTCTCCTATTTCTGCACTCCTAGATTCCCAAATCTCACAATCAAAAATACAAAAAATAAATTTTGTTGGTCAACTTCTATGATTTTGCAAGAATGGTGACAACAAATGCAACTTTGAAAAATTTACAAATTTTGTTCTTCAATAGATCCTCCACTTGAAATCTGCAAACATACATCAAGAGGGAAAAATGTTGTTTGTTAGGTGAATGGGTATTTGTCTTGGTCAAACCCCATTTTGTAATTAAACCTTGAAATGAATAAAAGCATGAAAGGAATGATGAATGAACAAGTCTATGTAACAACTCACCAAACCCTTGGATGAACCTTTGATAATGGAGGTCTACAGCTTGCATGAAATGGCTTCAATGGATGTGGATCGTGATACTTGAATCATGCTTTGAATCCTTGCTTGAAATGATACTTTGAATGCTTTATTCAATCATTAAACCTACATCAACATATTAGCTCCAAATACATGCATGACTCCACATAACTTTGACATAATGCTTGGATCTTGATTGCTAAAAAAATGATGAATAAATCCTCTCTTGAATGCTCTTGACAATAATCTTGAATTTTTTTAATTGATCTCTCAATGTGCTCTTGAAAATCTAATGTTAATTTGATAAAATAATATTGTATTTATAGTAACTTATCCTTAATTCAAATTTCACAAGCCGAAATTGAAATATAGATTTGAAAACATTAAAATACCACCAAAAACATAATTTAAATTAGTGTCCTAGGTCTAAGTGAGGACCCATTCACCCCTAGGTGAATAGGTCCTAGGGCACATTCATAGGACACACATTGCTCAATGATAAGTGTTATGTTATGGCATTAATGAATGTCGAGTTTTCCTCTTCGTAAATTGCAATTAGTTAGGCTTGGATTTGAATTAAAGGGGAAAATTAAGGCATAATTAACCTCAATTAATTAATAAATCCCTAGATTAGTGTGAAAATGTAAATAAATAAACCTTACAACACCATAAATAAGGCACAATTAAGTCAAGTTTAGTTAATAGGGCCCTAAACTTAATGTGAATATGTAAAATACATATCACAACACTAAATTAAGGCATAATTAAGTTCATTTTATTTAATAAGGCCCTAAACTTAACATGGATATGTAAAATACATATTACAACACTAAATTAAGGCATCATTTAGCTCATTTTATTATTAATATTTATTCCCAAATTAAGTGTGGAAAAGAGATAATTTTTCCTACACTACATTTAGCCCCCACTTTAGTGAGAGTATGAACTCATGTAAAACTCACACTAAAGTATACATTCAAGAGGGTTCCAAGTGCACCAATTTCGATGGTATAGGATGAAAAAGATCAAGGAGGGTGATCTAGCCACTAGGATCCAAGATCCCACATGAAACCAACATAAGCACAAAGGGACACACACAAGGTGTACGAATTGCAGTAGTAAGACAAGATACACAAAGATGCAATGGCAATGACTAAAAGAAACAAAAAAAAAAAGAAAAAGGGGTGGATCAAGCCTCTACTATTTTTCCAACTTGATGTAGATCAAGTCTCAATTGTTTTTCCAAGATGCATGATCACTCCAGGGTAATGGAACCTTGGGTCTTCCCTTATGTGAGCCTCAAAGAAAGTGGAATAGTGAGAAATTCATGTTAGTTCTAGGCTCTCATTGTACAATGAGAAAGTCATACCTCTATCTATGCTATCATCATACTAACCATACCAAAGCTATCCCTTTGATAACAAGGCACCACAAAATGAAAATTTGAGCTTCATATGGTTAACAAGGTGTATTAAGCTAAACACTTATGAAAAACATGTGAGTAGAGGTTTGTTCAAAGGGAATTTGCCTAGTTCATGTAAGGTCTCTTCTTAAGGAACATTGTGCCTAATGTCTCCAAGAGAGGACAAGTCAAGGATAAAAAGAAATATCACACTCTCAAAGGACATCAAACCCAATGAAACCACAAAAAAGGGACACATCACAAGAAGAAATAAAATCACACAAAGAACAATGAGGATGTCGATGTATGCCCCCACTTTAAACGAATTTCTAACACCATTGTTGTGAGAAATAACTTTAAATTATAAAATATTCAAGTTTAATACATAAGAGCTTATTCGAAAAGCCCTATGCCAATTCATATGTTCCCAAATTAAACTACATAATGTATAAGGGTTTCCCCCCAAAATATAATCTTAAAGATAACACAATACATCACATGTGAGCCAACTTAAGGCATGTCATCCACATCCTAAGCTTGCCCTTACATATACATGGAATGTGGTCAACTATCAAAAAGAGACAATGAAAAGTGTCATATGAGGACAAGACTACCTAACCCCCTTTCCCCCACTTAGTGCAAGACAAGGGTGGGCTGAGGTAATTGATGACCAGCATGAAAAACAATATCAATTAAAGGAACAAGGTGCTTCAACACAAGGAAGAGCACCAAAATCCTTAAGATATTGAATTTTTTCACTCAAAGCCTTACATCCATTAGTAGAATCACCATGAACTCTATGATATGCACATAATGAACTCTTGTAAAATTTCTTTCATGTTCTTAGAGGGAGAGCTATCAAACGATCTTGGAGGAGTCTTGACAAGATACTCTCTTGATCAATAGTAGAAGATGTTCCTTTATTTTCTAATGAAGATATCTCTTTCTTAGTACAAGGTGTCATACTTACACAAGCCTCTATAGATTGTGAGATTTTGTACTCTCCTAGAAAGGAGGGTGTAAAGTATAATGAACTCCAATCATTAGTGTTTTGTGTGATGAAATTGATATTAAGTGAATATTTCTTTAATTCTTCCATTTCTTTCAAAGGAAAATAACCAAGACCACTAGTTTCTATTAGTCAAGATCCACCAATGTTAAAGTTGGCTTAGAAGAATCCTCTATAAGAGTGTTGATATTAAGTGAAGGCTTTTTTGTTTCTT
>VDFB02058242.1:465045548-465127278 GCA_007258455.2 Sequoia sempervirens | reverse complement strand
AAACTCCGAATGGCATCACGTTAGTGGAAGCACTAGAATCTAACAAACAATTATGTAGATTCTTCCCGAATATATGGACAGAGATCATAAATGGTGGGGTTTCTGTCTTTCCTTGAAACAAAGTGGGCTGAGTATCCACCTGGGCCACTTGAGTCTTGTCTTTTTCCTTTCCCTTATCTCCAGGGGGTGGGTTGGTCTGATTTTTTTCCTGGTCTTGTATCTTTCGGGCTGAGAACTGGAAGTCTGGCCGACATGTTCACTAGAAGACTTATCCAATAACTTTAAATTTGCATCATAGGTACCTAAGATAGCCTTCCTAATTGCAGGGAACCTTAACAACTCACATGCAGATTAGGTTTACCTTTAGTTTCTTAAACTCCTCTGCAACATACAAAGCCATCTGCTCCTCACTCATATCAGTAGAGACTTCCTTAGAAGGTTCATCTACCTTATCCTTGCTTACTTAAACAGCCTTTTCCTTTTGTGGTTTAGTTTGAACCTGTCTGTCCTTTGAAAGGTACTACTTGGAGACATGTGGATAAGACGGGTTGTTACTGGCATTAGGATTTGGAGGAGTACTGAAGTTGTTGGGAGGAATGGAAGTAGCGAAAGGCCCCCCAGGCTATGGATGCCTATGAGGCATATCTCTCAATCCTTGTCTCTGAAACATCTGTACTTCTTCAACATAAGCTTCCTCTTGATCGAGGGGGCCATTGTCATTCATCGTTTCTTCGTTAAACAACTAAGCTACTTCATCTCCATTACAAATCTGATCTGTTTCATCTTCTTAGGAATCAGGTTCTTCTGGTACATTCTCCTTGCTGGCTGGAAAAGGAGCATGATTTAATACCAGCATAGGAGAATCATATGAGTTGGAAGGAATGATCTCCTCTCCATTCACATTGTTCTCTACCTCATACTGAAAAATAGAGGCAACAATTTAGAACTCTGGACATTCCAATTCTGAATGCTGGCTTGTCTTATGGAGCCTGCACCATCCTGATAGGGCTGCTTCTGCTAGATACACACTAGTAGGAGGTTTATCTTGACTAACTGGCTGGTTTGCAGATTGATTAACAATTTGATTAGTAGGTTGATCCAATGGGGTGGGGACTCCTCCATTATTGGGCCCTGTATTCCAAGTTCAGTTTTGTCCTTGTGATGGCCTTTTATCAAATCTCGATCCACTACCTTGGCCTCTATCAGAGTTTTGCCTCCTATCAATATTGAAACCTCTATCATTGTTGTAACCCCTATCCTGATTATACCCCATGTCATTATAAAATCCTCTATCATTACGCTGTCCCCTATCAAAATTCTATCTCTGTGAAAACTCTCTGTTCTGATTAGATTGCATTCCCTTCTGGACAGCTTGCAGTTGACTGTTTTAATTTCTTAAGTAAGTCACCTCTAATTTAGCTTATTTATTTGCTCAGCCATTTCATCAATCCTCTCCCTATTTGGGTCTCGATAGGGAGGCTGATTTGGGTTATTCTGAAGAGGGAAAGACATTGTGGTGGATCCCAAAGACTGGTGCAGCACCTCAGAATTCTGCAGATAAATAGAGAAGCTATTCGGCTGTGTTTGATACATTGGCTGATTAACTTGTTGTTGAGGGAAGTTTGTCATAGGAGAGATCTGGCTCATGGGATGACCAGGGTGTTGTACCATAGGTAATTGGGGAACTGGGTTCATGATTGGGGTATGATTGGTGAGAGCCTCATTTACTGCCTAAATCTGGTTGGGATGTGCAACTGGTCCCAAAGAAGGTAATGGCCCAGTCAGGTGTTGTCTCAGATTTGTACTAAGCTTGACAGCCTCTGTATAAGCATCAGTCAGGGTACCTGGAGGGTTGGGTCTCCATTTCAAAAAGGTTGCTGTTAGGCTATCCAGAGCTTCATAATAGACTCCCAGGGTAGTACCATCATCCAAAACATATGGGTCTTGTAATCTGGTGAATGCACGGTGGAACCTATTATTGAAACTGGCTATTGGTTCATTAACCTCTTTCTTAACCTTGATGAACTGTAGGTATAACTCATTGGCACTGATGGGAATTCTAAATTTCTATAAAAAGGTCTTTTCAAGATCATTCCAATTAAGAATTGAATCGGTAGGGAGATGGTTGTACCAGTAAAAGGCTTCTTCTCTTAGTGAATAAGGGAACAACCTACAGGCAACATCCTCATGAACAATCTCTCTATCTTTGAGACAGGTTTGGAAAATTCTTATGTGTTCTTTCGCAGTCCTATTTGGGTCGTTTGCATGGAATTTTGAACAAAAATGCTCAGGGTTTTTGGGCATTACATTGTAAGCCTGAAAGAACAATGGTGATGGATTATTGGTGAAGAAAGCCATTGGTAGGAGTGGGGGTGGCGGTGGTGGTTGGTTAATCACAGGTTGATGCTGTTGAATGGGAACCTCTTCAGGGATGGGTATAGCCTCAGCTTCAGGATGTGAAGATATGGATGATGTTGGTGAAGGGATGGGTGATGATGATTCTCCCCTTTCTCGGGTCCTTCTTGACCTAGTGGAGAACTGTAGCTCTTCTAAATCTTCCTCCCCTGTGGTAGATCTGGTATTTCTCCTATATCTCCCTGGAGAGATGGCGTTCAAAAAATGATCCAGTGTGCTCATTCAGGCCCTCCTTCTAGTGCCAATCTGTTGATGGTGTTTTCTGCACAACAATAACTCAGACAGAATGCAATATTCTATCTCTCTTTAAAGGTTATTTTCAATAATAAATCATTGAAAATTACCCCAAGGTCTCTCAGGTGTTAGGTCATAACAATGCATAAAACAACTCAGATAAAATGTGAAATACTGGTAATCACAATCGGACCTTACTACAAGAAAACTGTATCTTTCAACTTATCATATCTGACAATATGATGATCTTAAATCCTAAATCTAACCGAATAATAAAGAAACAACAAAAGATAGGGATGCAAGGAAGTGATAAGATCTAAACTACTGCTAGGATAAGCAATGCCAATGACATATATCTGGAATGGACCTATCTCAAATAACCAGTTCTTGTTCGACCCACAATGCAATCTTACAAGAATGGTGCAATATTTTGAGGAATACAGATTTTTAAATCATAGACATTCATCTACAATCAAACTTAAGCACATTGAATATACGGTCCAAGTTGACTTTACCAGCCTACTACAATCAGATAGTTACTGGGAGTATAGACCAGAGATAGCTACAAACATTCCAAATATGAAATCATAAACATCATTTATCAAACTAAAACTAATTTATTTCTGGATACTAAACCCTAAATCTTCAAGCAATTTGAAAGATAGAACAAAAGAACCATGCAAGATGAAATAACACAAGATATTGCACCAGGAAAACCACAATGTCTTCAATTGTATTAATCACCAAAATGCTGCAACAATTCAATTGTTCTGATACAGAATTTGCTTCAAGAAAGTCAAAATACTCTAACTCTTGCTCTCACTTCTCTATTACTGTCTGGCTAATGTTTAACCCTTTACAATGAGGCAAGAATTCCTATTAATAGCAAATCCCAAGGTATGTTGGTCCAGCCAAACATTTTTACAAAATAATAAAAACTACCAAAACAGGTCAGCCAAGGAAAAACAAACTAAGGCACACATTAAATGCCATCATCTAGGTCGACCTTGACACAATCTTCAATGCAGTCCCATTCAATGCATGCCCCATGATAATAGGGAACCACAAATCTCAAAATAAGCATCAACCGCTTCTTCCCTTATCCTTTCTTCCCCAACGAACCCTGCACCCTCAAGAATGTTCCATCCAGCTAGGTGACAGGTAGCAAAGGTAATACCCTAAGCCGGCATTTAATAGCATCAATCTCTTCCTTGGACCGCTTAACAGTTTTGTTCCAATCTTCCCTGCTGGATAGATACTTGTCCATCACTGCCATGTAGGTGGCTGCATCATCAAGCTGGTGGCCGGTGATAACTCCTTCTGCATCTGGGGCATAAACTTCATGCCACCATTCCTTCAGTTGCTCCAAGCTCAGATATTTAGGAGCTATCTTCTTCCTACCTGTCATTATCTCAAAGAAGGTGATGCATCCATCATATACTACAGTAAGCTCACTGTCAATTGATTTCCTTTGTTTCTGTATCTTCTTCAGAGCCTTCTGCCTAATTTGCAGAGCCTCAAACCACTCCCAAGGTTCATCCAATTTGGAGGAGGGAAAGATACCATCCTTAGCCAGTTGCTCCTTGCCATGTCCTATGATGACCTTCGATTTCTGCAGCAAAAGATCCATGTCTTCCTTATCCTGTGACAATACATGCTCCAACAGCTCTTTGGCCCAGATTGTGTCCTTCCCAATAGATAGAATGTCCTTGATGGTATCATCCCCTTTCGTTTGCACACTCGCCAGCCAGTCTATTGCAGTTTTAGCTAAGGCTTTTAATTTCTCAATTCTGGAGATGGTTTCCTTGGGCAGAAAACTAGGAGTAGCAGATGAAGAATGATGGAGTGACTACAAGGGTTTCATCACCTCCTCCAAAAATTTCTTCAGTTTCTCATTCTCTCTCCTTAGCTCATGTTTGGTTTGAGTTTCTTTTCTCAACCTACCCACAATTACTGTGCTGGACCCTTCAAATTCTTCTATATCCTGTTCCATGGAAGCCGGTCTAAAGTTGATAGTTTGAATATTGTAGTCTTGACCAGTGACTTCCTCTCTTGTTTTATCCGCGGCAGGAGTGGCAATATGGACAACCCTGTTATGCATCTCATCTCTTTCCACCCTTGAGATCACCTTTGTTGCCTTCTTTTTCTTTCCTTTACCGATCTTCAATAGCATTTTGTCCCAGTCCAAGGGGGTATCCTAAATAATCACTTGTTTTTTTCTTGCAAGTTCCTTCTCTAGCCAATTCGGGGCTGTAGGGTCAATCCAGATTTCTTCCGTCATAATTTCTTCCAGTTCTTCTGTCGGTTTATCATCTTCTGTAGTTTCCTTATCATCCTCCTTCTCCGGAAGCTGCCCACCTTGATCAATTTCCTCAAGTTCTACCTTTGGATGCACTGGTGATGGGGTCTTAGCAGGGATATTTTCCTCCGGCTCAGGCGATCCATTGCCTTTGTCACTTTCTGGGGAGTCTTCATATTGTACCAAAGGAGAAGTATGTTGTACCTCCTCTTCCACCTCCAGCTCTGTTGCTTCACTAAAGAGAGTCCCCTCCTTGAATGGTTTTGCCTCCCCGCTAGTTTCATGTCCTTCAGGATTTTCTAGTTCAAGTATGCTCGGTGGAGGAGAGACAACCCTGGATGGCTCCGCAGCTGGTGGCGTCAGAGGAGAATCCTTCTTCTACACAGTATCCTTTGGAGAGGGAGTTCTTGATTTCCTCATATAGACTTTTGTTTTCTCCCCTCCTGAGCTTTCCACATCAACAATAGGAGGCTCACCCTTTGATTCCTCTTGACCCTTCTTCTTCAAGGTCCTAATTGTTCTGGTTTTCTTTGGTGGTGGAGGAACATCCTCCTCTTCAACTTTTCCAGACTCTTCCTCATCAGAGGACTTGCTAAGCGTTAAGGTCTTCCACCTTCTCTTTCCCTTCGGCCTCCTTTTCACTTCGGGTTCTCCTTCCTTAGGACCTCTGACCTTGATCTTGAAAGGGGAGCTCTTCACTGTTTTCCCTTTGGGGTCATCCTCCCCAGATTCCTTAGAAGTCGACATGGGATTGAGGTCTCCCATCAAGTTGAAGGTGCAAGCTACCTTCACATTTTCCAGCTCCCAGATTTTATGTTTTACCCAAGAAAGAGTGAATTTCATTACAGGGGCCATTAGGTCCTCCAATTCTGTAACTTCATCCTCATTCCAGTTATTATCCCCAACTGGCTTGTCTCTCACTGCTTCATAGGCATGGTCCTGTATCAAATTTCTGTCATCCTCTAGTTGATCCGGGATCAACTTGACATTGTACTGCCTAATTGCCTCCACAGGGAGTCTGGAGTATCTCTTCTTTCTTGCCTCGAGGTCATCCTTGATATTGACCCAATAATGCTCTAGGTCATCCTTGTACCTGTACTCCCTGGTAGCCCTCTTCTGTGCTTCTCCAGTTATGTCAAAGTTCATCCTTTTGGAGTGGAAGGAGAAACCATACGCTGCCAGTTCTTCCCCTACAGTATGGGCTGATTGAATAGAGGGGAACATTTCTGCCACACCAATTCCGAGAGGGAAGTCTCCACCAAAGCTTGTCTTGTCCTTTTCCTTTTTCACGAAGGCATCAAATTCGTAGATCTGCCTCACAACCTCCAACAAAACAAGGTGATGAGTAGGGTACCGAGGCAACCTGTAAGGGGCAACCGGGCATCCATCAATTCTAAGGTAGGTGAAGGTGGGGAATTGGATGAACCAGGCTCCGTAGTTCTTTACTAGCCCCTTGGCTCCGTCGGACAATCTCATGTGCTCAGCATTCTGTAGCATCCGGGTGATATGCATTGTGAACACATCATTAGCCCTTTTGTAATCCTTATGCCCGAGATGTAATTATAGATAGACCTCGTAGATTATATCCTGTCCAAGTGTCCCCTTCGGATTCAGACCCTTATATGGGTAAGATATGGCTAGTATATACACCACATATGAGGACATGGTGAACTTCTTTGTTTCCAGGACATTCCTTAACTGCCTATCAATTTTTGCACTGATGAGCCCTGCCCAGTGATAATTGGTCCCTTGTTCGATCTTGGTTATCACGTGGACCATCCAACTTTCTAGCACCCCGGCAGTCCTCAAACCAGCCACTCTGCTCAAGAAGGTGATAGCATCATATACATTTGATCTGAACTTAACCTTGTGCAACTGCTTGGGCAACTTTGAATAATGGGACTTGGGTTTCTCCAGCCACGAGTTGACTATCTGCTAAGCCTTGATGGGCTCATTCTCATAATATGTCTTCATTGTTTCTATGTTTAGAGCACACATAGAAGTTAAGTCAGGCATGTTGAAGGCTTGTGCAATAGAGGTCAGACTGAAGTTGGCCAAGACCCTTCCCTCGGTGCTAACCACCCTTTGTGTATCGAAGTCATACTGTCTGGCGTACTCGAGAATCAGCTCATAGCACTGGACCGCCGGAGGGAAGCCTGCCACATGCACCAGTCCAGAGTTCATCATTCCCTACCTCAGGGCTAACAGATCCTTCTCAGCTGTCTGCTGCTTGAACTCCTCATATCTCCAAGCCCCAACATTGGTATCAGATACTTCAGCCCACACAGAAGACACTTTGCTCTCGGGAAGCTGACCCTTCATATCTAGTCGTAACCGTTCTGCCTCAAAGATGGATGACCCTCCTGTGCCACCCTTAGACTTCCTAGTAGCAGCTTTACTTGATTCGGCCTGCACATCCAAAAATCATCTTTAGTATTCAATTGTTGTTCATATTTTAATCCAAAAGGTAAGCATAAATCATATAAATCAACTAAAATCCATCACTACTGCTAATCCTTTGAAGATCTAGAAAAATAAAGTAGTCCAGGAAAATGTCACCATCCGGAAAAATACCATCGGGGCAGAATTTCAGAGAAATCCAACCTAGACAGAATCCTATCGCGAAAGCATCATTAGTCAAATGGATCATTAGTACGGATGAAAGATCAAAAGGTAATCATGGAATTCACTCATTGGCAGCAAGAAATAAGCATTTAACAATCATTCCATTAATCCTATCATCGAAACATCAATCGGGACAAAGCCAGACAGGAAAACCAGAGAAATCTGGATGGGACGAATTTTCGCAGACATCTCAAAATGCTCCGGAAATTACCCCGGCCCGTGGAATAATCCCAAACCAGGAAAATCCGGAAGCGAGGAAATTCCGCGACGACCTCGGAAACCCGATAAACGATGAAATGCGAATCAAAGGCCAAATGATCATGGGATCTCCTCCACCTGAATTCTAATGGTCTCAAAACTGATGACAATCAACAAAATTCAGAGCGCAAAGGATCCCAAAGTCTTAGAAGCTTGCAAAGGACAAACTCCCATGCCAAAACAACGATGCCCTAATCTGGGCGAATAACCCACTCGCCATTAAAACCAGGGGAAACCTTAAGGTTCAAAATATCGGCTAAGGATTCACCTAAGGCATCTGAATCTTCACAAGATAGGGGAAGGTCAGCATGATACAGGGACAAGACAGACAAATCATCCCAAATCCACCATTCTGGGCCAAGCACCAAGAAAACCTTAACTTCACCGATAGCAAATTTTGCACTAAAAAGGGCAAGCAATCTAACCCAGAACCCCGTCTAAAGGATACATATGCTATCTAATGGATAAATAGAGCTCATAGGGCACAAGGAATAGGGTTCTACAACAAAAATGGGTCAAGCTTGGACTCAATAAATGCGGAATCAAGACCCGGCAAAGGCCGACCCAAATAATCAACATTAAAAATAGAAGAACCCAATTGTGGCGTAAACAAACAAGAGGAGTCATCGACCACCTACCATGGATCAGAGTGGACAGAATTCAGGCGCGAAGAGGCAAGTGCGTCCAAGCAATGAGAACTTTAGCCAGCAGCACTCCAATCAATCCACACTCAAACGACTCAAATCAACCTCCAAGGTGCAAATGAGAATTTCTAATTGCCAGAGCAAAAGCAGATGAGTGAACGAAGTTAGAATGATGCTCAAAGTGCCCTAAATCCACCGATATACCCATCTGAGTGAAGGTACCTTAGTCATTAATGCGCAACAAGACATTTCTGACAAATCTGGAAACCTGAGCCCAAATTGGAATTTCAAAAAATCTGGGAATACGTAGAAATCCAAATGGCCAGGAATTTCATGGAAATGCAAAAACTGGTAAAATAACGAAGATCAGGATTTTGGCCAAGTCTGGGAAAATCCACCCAGAACAGAAAATCCCGGGATCAAGCAGAAACCCAGATTCAGAGAATCCAGCCAGATATAGACAAAGGGCCAAGCCCGGGAAAATCCGCCAGAGCTGGAAAATCCTGGGGTCAGGTGAAAACTCGGAGTTTGCTTAGGACTCAATTTCAATCAATTCAAACCTCAAGGCAAGGTCAAAGCCAGCAAGATCAACACGCCAAGACCCTAAAAAGATAAGTCCCCTAAAACCAAAGGTCAAAGACACCAAAAAAGAGGGTCCCTACTCCAAGTGGGGCGTGTGTGCAAAAACTGCACAACAAACAGTGATAGGACACCAACCAGAAACAAAGTCTTCTCTTTTCCCCTTAGGAAGTAGTTTAATTATGCTACCATTAATAATAGCCTGGCCCAATGAACCATTTTTAAAAGCTTCCGGGTATAAATAATAAAAATCATCCTTATTGTGTTGCCACATAGCTTGGTAAAATTCCATAGGAAGGCCATCACTACCAGGACATTTATAAGGGGCCATAGAGAAATGGGCCTTTTCCAGCTCATCTATTGTTAAAATTCTATCTAGATATTGACTATAATTAGAGTCTATTTTGGTAGGAATATAAGTTTTAACCATATCCTCAAGAGTTTGTTGAATATCTTGTCATTGATCATCTTTGAATAGATTTTTGGCTCCTCTATGTCATGCTTTGGTTGGTTTGTTGTTTCCTACAAATATTTTTTAAGTTTTGGGCGTATTTTTACTGTTGTAACAGTCTTTGCTACTGATGTTTTGTGGCTGTAAGTTTATTTTTCCGTTTATTACTGCACTCTCTTTGTAACAAGCATTATTATCAACATAAAAAAAAAAACTATTACATTTGTGTTTCTTTAATTTTTATTAGTTTTATTTAATTTTTAAATATAGACATAAATCTTTGTGTACAACTTACACAAAGCAGTCTTTATTTAATTATCCTTTGACATATAGTCTTAGATATATTCTTTTTAATATTTTTCCTCTTTATTTATTTTTAATTTCTTATATATTTTTTCTTGAATTATATTACATATTAGTTATTATTATATTCTATCTCTTTACAGAAAGATAAAGTAATATATATTAATTATTTCCAATTTTTAATGTCAAACATATTATTTATAAAGATTTTTTCTCTCCATTACTAAGGTTTCCTCTTTTTTATATATAAATTCATAATTATCTTTATATATTTTTCAATTTCTTATCATTCTTTACTCCTGACTTCTTTAAGGCTATAGATTTTTTTACATAAATTTTTTAGGCTGCAGAAATCGGGTTTGTATAGCATTATTATAGCGCGCCTCGTGACCGTTTGCAACACGCCCTCTGGTACCATGGGATGGGGGAGACTAGAACTCGATCTTTATTTTTCCTATCTTGGTCTATCACTCATCTCCAAATATTTCTCTTCTTGATGATGGATCATAGAGTGTGATCCAAAACGTTGATGCAAAAAATAACACAGTTAAATCCAAAAAACTCTCTTAAATTTTATTTGAGTTTCTATGGTAAATGTCTTGCCTTAGTTATTTTCTTGTTTATATTTGCGTTGTGATTTTATAATTTGTAGTATATTGTGTTAATATATTTATTGTTGTTACAAATACATATTTTTTTGGATGATTAGATGTATGTATGTTGGACTCTCAATCACATCAAATTGTTTGGAAAGCATCAAGGACTTCTCAACATTAAATAGAAGACATCAAGCATTAACCATAGGTAAATTTTTTGTTAGTTTACTTTGAAAATGACCTAGTAGAGAATGTGTTGTTATATATATGACTAAAACACAGAGGAGTTAAGTAATACTATAGAAAATATATTATTGAAACATAATGAAATTAGGTGATACCACAAAAATACATGGTTGAAACATACTACAAACATATCAACATATTATTGAAACCTTGTATTCACTTTCTTGTCACCTGTTATAAAGGTGAGGTTCCAAATACAACAACATTATGAAATTTTATAATCATATTAGACTTATATCTTAACTCAAACTACAACCATAGATTGCACAAAATTGACATGTATGAACTAGAAATATCTGATTTTCTCTATAAAGAAGATCCCCAAAATATGTTGCTAAATCAATTAGAAAAACTAAATTCATTACAAACTTATTCAATTCTCCATATGGCTAGGAAAAGGAGGTGGTGTCACATATCCAGAGGAACCACACTTTGGTCCACTTTTAAGCACTATTAGTTAGTTAGGAGAGGTTCGTAGGAAACTTGTTATATGAGCAAGAAATGTCCAGTTTACAACTTAGTTGTAATTGGTCCAAGTAGCCACCTGGGTAGTCCCAAGTTGCATATTACTGATAGCTACAAAGGTCAGGGATAATATGTTCATAATATAAAAAAAAATTGGGTGTTGGGGGTAGAGGATTCTTCATTGTACTCTACATTTTTTTCTCAACTTGTTTTTCTTTCTTTTCAATTACCTTTTGTTCTATATTATCCTTGGCCTATTCTTGTATAATTTCCTTCTCCCATTTTCTAATAAAGCTCCTCATCTTCTTGCAGTTTTCTTCCTTTCTTCTCCATCCTGATTGCTTCCTTTTTTATATGGCTTGCTTCATGTTTTGCCTTCCTCTCCCTCATTTGCTCCTTTTTACGTTATTGTGATTCCTCATTTCTCTTCTTTTGTGCCTCTTATTCATTGGGAATATCAATGTAGGTATCAAATGTTAATATTTGTGACTACCTACTAAGATGAAGCACTCTTGAATGACTTCCATGTGATGTTTGATACACTCTCTATAATGGAAGTCTCAAGAATTTTTTGGTAGCTTGTTGTTTATTGTACATCATGTTGGGTGCATGGCACAAAGTAAGTGTCTTGGCCACTTATATTATTTTCATCTTCACAATCAACACCATTCTATTTTTTCCCAATTCACTGCATTAGTGCAGTAACGGATTACCTTTGTTGGATCAATTTGTGGTAGGGATGGAATGGAAATGGTAACTTCATCCTTAATGAAATTTTTTTGCACTCCAATATTTATGGTTGTTTCCTCCAACCATTCTAGTTGGCTAGCTTGTAAATTGCAAAACTCAAACCTTTTGTGGTAGTTTTCTTACCCTCAATATAGGGTACTTGAACATCATAGATGTTTGGTTAGTTGGCTTGTGGTGGAAAAATAAGACCTACTATAGTATTTGTACTCTTTATTGTAGACTTATTGAACATAAATTGTCATATTACATACATCATAATCTTGCACAAAACCATAAATATGATCCTCATTGTAACCAAACAATCTCAAGAGGGTCTTTGTTGCAATTTACTGTGGATCATCTTCCATTGTAACTACATCACTCTCTATTCTAGTAGTTTTTTCATCCACTTGAATAGGGAAGGCCTCACTTGGCTTCATATCTTTGTCAAGAGCAGACTAATTTAGTGGTTAAATTCTAGTTCTATAGAAACAAATTATAATGTTGCACGGTGTCAATGCTTGGTTGAATTCTTTTCTTTCCAGCTCTTCTTGTCTAATTTCAATCTAAGGGTAATTTTCCATCCATATAGTTCTTTTTTGTTTGAAGTGATTCTTGAAAGGATAGAAAACACTGACATCCAATAGTTGTAGCTTGTGGCTAGTATGTGCAAGCAACATAAAAAAGTCTATTCATGAATGCCTTGCTTCTTCTATTGTCTTGAAGGCCATGTGGCTATCATGATCGTGGGTGAAATCCCACTAGAGATTGAAGCTACAAAATTTTCTAACCAATGAAGAAATAATTCCTCTATCATCCATGTGTGTCCTTGGGGGTGATCCCACAAAGCTGGTTTACAATTTTTGGAAGATTCTATTTTTTGTTGAAATCACATATTTTTAGAAAATATAATGATTTGAGCCTCAAATTTTTTTATTTAAATTATTACAATTGAAGAGGGTTTAACCAAACTACCTTAGATCAAACCCCCTTGGACAGAATCCCACTACTTTTAAACCATACCTATAATAGAGTCTCCTTTACACCTATCAAAATGCTGACAAAAAACCACATTTGATTTACCTTTTGGGGAATCAAATGAATTAAATTAAAAAAAAAAATTTGTAAGTATGTAGTCCTTATTATAAGCTTCCCAAAAAGTATAATTTTAAATAAATTTAATTTAATTATTATATTTATATTTTATTTCTTGTGAATGTAGGTTTTTCAACAAAAATCAAGCTCCATGTTCTGTACATGTGGAAAAATAGAATATTATCAATTTTTTTTTTGAAAAATATGAGTGCACTAGATATTGAAGTCCTTGATCCAACAAAAAAAAAAGAATTTCGATGTACATACAAAAAAATTTATGTGTTATACAGTTTGCCTATGTCTGAATTACAATTGGTTTGACTTTGAAACTTGATTAAGGAAAAATATTCAATAAAATACTATGAAACCAATTGGAAGCACTAGATATCATAATTACAAATCTAAATTAAAAAAAATAGAATTTATTCCTTTATGGAAAAAAAGTTGTGTTATACGGTGAGCATCACTCCATTAAAATGGTGTTTACTGAAAAAAAATAGTTTTTGAAGGAGATGGAAAAAGAAATGCAATCTGATTCCAAAATTTTTGAAAAAAATAAAATTTAAAATCTACAGACAAAATGTCACAAATCACTAGTTTGCATCATCTTCAAATTCCTCATGATTTAGCCGCTATAGGTGCCCAAAAATGAATATTTAGTTAGAAAAAATCAGTTTAGTGTCCAGTTTGGCCAAAACTTGTAAACTAGTATTGTGGGATCACCCTTGGGCTACCATGCATGCTCTTGCCTCACAATTTGAAATTTAGTTTCTCATGTGTCTTTGGATTTAAATAAGTAAAACCTAGGAATACCGGACCTAGTTGCACTAACACAAGTTAGTTCACTGTGATCCACTCTACTTTTCAATATTAAATGTGGTACACATCTCAAACCCAATTTGGTAATCACTCTCATGCCACAGTTTCTACCAGCCTACACCCTGGTCTCATCATAGTTCCAAATTCTATACAATCCATAGTGGTGCAGGTTGTACATATTGTTTAGTTTGTCATAGAATGATGTTGCGATAAAAAGTCGAAGCATAATTTATCTATTAGTGTACACTCCTTCAGCTATTCTAATTGTCAAATATGGGTGCCCTTTTCAAAAACCTTCCCACCATAACCTCCTTGGGATCCCATTTGTGAATAGGTTGGGCCTGTTGATGGTGTTTTCTGCACAACAACTCAGACATAATACAAGTATCTTATCTCTCTTGAAAGGTAAATCTCTTTCAACAAGCCTTAAGAGATAACCCCAAGGTCTCTAATGTCAGGTCTTGACAATGCATAAACAACTTAGATAATATGTGAAAATGCTTGTAATCACAAAGGACCTTACAAATGAACAATGTCGGAAGTATACTTTCATCATATGTAACAATATGGTGATGCTTTCAATCCTAAAACTAACCCAGATATAAAGAAAGAGAAAAAGAGAAGGGTTGAGAGAGATTCTAAAACTAACACCTAAGATCGATCAGAACAATGATGAATGCTACAAATGGACAAATCCCCAATAAACCCAATCTTTGCTTGATCAAGGACAAGCCCACAACTACACAAAAATGATGCAATCTTATAAGGAAATTGGAAGACTTCTAGACTATGAATATTCATCCACATACCCAATAATTGGCACAATGTAAACAAGCATTCATAGTTGAACTAAGCACAATATAGGGCTTAGACTAACTTTACACAACTTACAATCAATAAATTGGTAAAAGTATGAACCGGAGATCGATCAACATCATTAACATTTCACTATCCTTGCAAAAGAAACTGAAATCTACCATATAACATCTGATAATTGAGAACAAGAAACCATAAACTATCAAAGTGTAACACAAAGCTTGCCAAATCAACAATCCAATTGTATTAACTTCTCCAGCATTACATAACAATTTCTAGTCTCTCTTCTCTCCTACAGCTACTGACTTATAGAATCTAACTCCTAACCTAGCCAATTATGGATTTCTACAACTTATAATCAACTATTCTAACCTAGTCTAACCCTTTACAAATGAGGAGGCACTAGCCTTTTATAGAAAATTACATTTTGAAGAAATGGCTGAAATTTCCCTTCTAGAAGCATCAAGCTGTTACATTTAATTTGGGAGCTCATGGTACATCATCATCCAATCAATTGCATTCAGTTACATTATGGCCCAATGACATCAATTTTGAGAAAATACTCATTGGAGAATAAATACGGATTCTAATGTCTTTCCTTGTTAAAGGCACCTCTCTAATTGGTATATAGTTGGTGGCACAGATTCATAGGCAAGTGTATATTTAATATTCATTTGTAATATTTTCTAGATTTTCCTCCTAACACAAATCCATATGCAAGTCCCCTCTTAATTTATTTAATCCTGAAAAACAAATACAATCTCTAGTAGCTCACATGTTAAAAAAAAATCCCATCCATAAAATATCCAAATTAAACTCGAATAAAATTTTGGCCTTTTAAGAAAACTTTCCATTTTTTGAATTTTTTTCCATTTCAAGAATTTATCATTTTTTGGAACATTTAAAATTTCAAGGAAAAAATTTCCATTTTGGAAAATTTTCATTTCGGGAAAAAAAATGCATTTCGAGACAAAATTCCATTTTGGGAAAAACAATTCATTTTTGGAAAATTTCAGGATTTTGAGGGGGTCTTAGATTTTTCGAAAATGAAAATTTCAGAAAATCTGAGGTAGCTTGGATTTTCTGATGCTTAATTCTCACGGAAAATCTGAGGTAGCTAGGATTTCCTGAAATTTCAAAAATTGCCATTTTTTGAAATTTTTCATTTTTGAAAAAAAAAACATTATATTTCGGGAAGAATTCCATTTTGAAAAAAAAAATCATTTTGGGAAAAAATTCCATTTTTGGAAAATTTTAGAATTTTTGAGGGAGCTCAAATTTTCCAAAAATGGAAATTTTGGAAAATCTAACGTAGCTCGGATTACTTGAAATCCAAGTTAGGTCAAAATCCCCTAAACTTCATAACTTTTTTTATAGAAGGATTTTCAAAAAATTCAAAAAGCAACCATGCCTAATTTTTTGTCCTTTATCCATGGGTGCAAAAGAGATTTACACATAACATTGAAAATTCATTTCAAAATCCCCATTTTCAAAATCCAAGATAGGTGAATTTCCCCTAGAGCCTCAAAATATTGCCTTCATTAAATCAAGTCTAGACTTAATCCCAAAATAACCTCCCAAGAAGAGAAAAATTCAAAATTCGACCAAGCCAAGATGCAAAGATGCAAAATAAAAAAGAGGGTCCCCACCTCTTGTGGGGCGTGTGTGTAAAAATTACACAACAAATGGAAACTCCTGCTAGAAAAATGCTCTAGAACATTTTGATGATGAACATGAATCATGAACCCAAAATATTTGGTTGCAATCTCCTTATCAAGCAAACAAATCAAAATGCAAGATCAAAGAATCAGAACCAAAGGTAGATTGAACCTTCCATAAACTAAAAATCCAAGTGTGTGCAAGTGAGTTCATTTCCCTCCTTGAGTTACTGCAGAAACCAAGCTTAGTCAAGTTAGGCTACTTAAAGATTCTAGATCCAAAAGCAACTTGGATAGAGCCTCGCTACTAGTCAAGCATCCATAGCCCTAACTAGGTTATCATTGTGATTCTCTCAAACATAGCTCTACTGCTAGCTAGACATCCATAGCCCTAGTAGAGATATTCAGATACTCCTGATAACTTGAATTCATTCTTTTGATTTGCAATATTTTTTTCTTGTTGTTTTTTTTTTTTCTGATATTCTTTTCTTTTCATTCATTCCTCATTTCAATCTATGAACAATGAAGTTCACACTCAGGGCTGAGAACCACTGTGGCGCTAAAGTAGAAATATGATTTCTCACCTAACAAGACTTTACAAGGACCCTACTACAACGTCAGGATTCTAAAGATGTGTGAAAGATATAAGATTTTAGAATACTTCAGGTTCAAATTAAACCAATGACTCATCCTCTTTAAATCAAACATTCAGACTGCCTAACACTAACAAAAGATCTCCACCATCCATTCAAGACACATGATTAAAGTCCATCAATGAAATACTCAAAACAGTTCTAGATAATGAATAATTATTGTGCAAGAAAGACACTTCCCCAACCAGAAAACATAGAAACCCAAGCCAAAGAAGCAAAACAACAACCAAACCGAAACTCAAAGAAAACTTAAACTAACCAAAATAGAAGCAAACCAAAAGCCATCTAAACTAACCAAAGCAAACTAATCCGAAAACAATCTATCCTAAAGAAAACAAAAATAGACTAAAATAAAATAAAAGAAAAGAAAGTTGCATTTATTCAAGTCAGCATTATGTACAAGGAGACTCAAAGTGGCTCATGATCAGAAAAGGCGAAATGAGTCCCTCCCCCATATGGTTAATCAATGCATGAACAAGTAGTAATGTAATCTAGTAATAGTTCTCAAGAATGAAAATTTGTCTTTATACTCAGCAAAATAAATCTCCACATTGTAGCATTCAAACTCAACCTCATAATCAAGAATAACCAATAACTGAGGTAACTCATTAGGACCATGATTAACCCATATGCAAGTTGTCTTTCCTAAACCTCCATAATCAAATTGATAAGCTTCATAATTTTTAGTAAGGAAAGAAACAACCTAATTTTGTACTGTTGTAGACTGAATGTGGTATTCATCATTCCCCAATTGTGAAGAGTTGATCCTAGAATCATCAATAGGTTTCCACTAATGGTACAACAATCCCCTCATGTAGGAAACATGCAAAATAGAATTGGAGGCATCACTATGTAGTGCATAGTGAAATTTAGATTGAACAAATTCAGAATTATCAACATGGAACTTTTCACCTGTTGGAGTATTTCCATGAGGAATTAGTGAGGAAATTGTAGAAGCCTCATCATGCACAACAAATTTCTCAGTAGGATGCTCATAAGGAGGCATTACAAACTGATCTTTAAGCATATTTTCACCTACAATGGTGTGATCTAGCTCATCAATAATGACTGCAACATTACTTTCTTCAACATCATTCAAGTTTCCTACAGATCAATATGAACCACATTAGCTATCTCCTCATTAATGCATAAAGTCTACGAATTTCTAGTGCTTAATTCATCAATAGATAGAGGAAAACAAAATTTGATAAATGAAAAGACTCCCTGAATTCATCTTCTATTGGTTTGGATTCAGATCCTTGATCATAACCATCAAGAACATCAACTTCTTTATAAGCAACATTAGCTCCTTCAGTTTGTTTTGTGAGACATTCATTGGCAACTTGTTGAAGTTCTTCTATCAGAGACTTGTTTGATGTATCCTTTTGTGTATCTTTTGTATGTTGTGGCAGTTGCACTTGTTCTTCCACCTCTTTTATGGTTGCCTGGTACTGGAAGCATGTGAATTCAGAATGCTCTTCCCCATGCATCCTAGACCAAGCTGGTAACAACAACTCTTCTAGGCAGACACTATAACTCAAGCTTGACCAATCTTTTATAATTCTAGCAATAAACTCTTCATATCTAGTCTATATTGGATCCTCATTCTAGATGGGAGGAGCTTGTATGGTAACTCCTTTCTCTTATAGCTCATCCTCCACTATATTTTGAGAAATCTGACTAGCCTCTGTAAGAACATCCTCCTTGATTCTTATAGGTAGTTCTTCACTTAAATTTTGTTTTGTTAACTCTAATGGCTTTGATTTGTCTTCCTTACACTCAGTCCCTTCTAGAGCCACCTAAAAATCAGCTGCACCATCATTTGTGGATTTAGAATTTGTTGGCTTCTCTGTAGTGTATTCCTTGTCTGACTTTTCTTTCCACTTCAGGTATCTCCCAACTTTAATGATAATGTCCACACAAGAACGGGAAGTAAACTCCGAATGGGTTGCATTATGAACTCTACACCATTTAGATGAGATGAAATCTTGCAAACACTTTCCTCCACCAAGTTGATCTTCAACTATCTGTGTAAATGCCTCAATTGTAACATCAATAAACTCCAAATCTGCTAAGGCTAATGGTTTAGGCAAGGTTTGCATGAAAATGCCTCTTTGCAAAATCCTTTCGATTTTACCCAAAAATTCTAAACATTCCAACTCATTGTGCCTATAGGTATTATGAATTCTACACTTGTCTAATAATGCATAGTGATGCAAACCCTTACTACTCCAAAGATCCAATATCTTGTTTAGAGACTCACAAAGTTAAGGAAAATCAATCTAAAAACTATACCCATCATGAAAAACATAAGACAACTTTTCCATCTTGACTCAAAATATGAATTTTCAGATTTAAAGATCTATCATATCTCAAATTTTCAACATGATGGCTCATTCAACTTCCAACAAAGTTGATTTATGCTCATGCCCTCCTTCTAGCACCAATCTATTGATGGTGTTTTCTACATAACAACAACTCAGACAAAATACAAGAATCCTATCTCTCTTGAAAGGTAAATCTCTATCAGAAAGCCTCAAGAGATAACTCCAAGGTCTCTAATGTCGGGTCCTGACAATGCATAAACAACTCAAATAATATGTGAAAATCTAGCAATCACAAAGGACCTTACAAATGAACAATATTGGAAGTATACTTTCATCAAATGTAACAATATGGTGATGCTTTCAATCCTAAAACTAACCTAGATATAAGAAAGAGAAAAAGAGAAGCATTGAGAGAGATTCTAAAACTAACACCTAAGATCGATCACAACAATGATGAATGTTGCAAATGGACAAATTCGCAATAAAATCAATCTTTGCTTGATCAAGGACAAGCCCACAACTACACAGAAATGGTGCAATCTTCTAAGGAAAATGGAAGATTTCCACACTATGAATATTCATCCACATACCCAATAATTGGTGCAATGTAAACAAGCATTCATAGTTGAACTAAGCAAGATATAGGGCCCAGAATAACTTTACATAGCAACTTACAATCAAAAAATTGCTAAAAGTATGGACTGAAGATCGATCAACATCATTAACATTTCACCATCCTTGCAAAAGAACTGAAATCTACCATATAACATCTAAGAATTGAGAACAAGAAACCATAAACTGTCAAAGTGTAACAAAAAGCATGTCACATCAACAATCGAATTGCGTTAACTTCTCCAACATTACATAATAATTTTTCAGTCTCTCTTCTCTCCTACAACTACTGACTTACATAATCTAACTCCTAACCTAGCCAATTTTGGCTTTCTACAACTTATAATCAACTATTATAACCTAGTCTAACCCTTTATAAATGAGGAGGCACTGGCGTTTTATAGAAAATTACATTTTGAACAAATGGCCAAGATTTAATTCATCCAATGGCTGCAATTTCCCTTCTAGAAGCATCATGTTGTTACATTTAATTTGGGAGCTCATGGTACATCATCATCCAATCAGTTGCATTCAGTTACATTATGGCCCAATGACATCAATTTTGAGAAAATACTCGTTGGAGAATAAATACAGCTTCACATGTCTTTCCTTGTTAAAGGAACCTCTCCAATTGGTATACAGTTGGTCGCACAGATTCATAGGCAGGTGCATATTTAATATGCATTTGTAATCTTTTTTGGATTTTCCTCTCGACACAAATCCATATGCAAGTCCCCTCTTAATTTATTTAATCCTAAAAAACAAATACAATCATTAGTAGCTCACATGTTAAAAAAAATCCCATTCATAAAATATCCAAATTAAACTCAAATAAAATTTTGGCCTTTTAAGAAAACTTTCTATTTTTGGAATTTTTTTATTTTTGGAAATTTTTTATTTTCGATTTTTTCATTTCAAGAATTTATCATTTTCAGGAATATTTAAAATTTCAAGGAAAACAAAATCATTTTGGAGATTTTTCATTTCGGAAAAAATGCATTTCAAGAAAAAAATCTATTTTGGAAAAAAAAAATCATTTTTGGAAAATTTTGAGATTTTGAGGGGTCTTGGATTTTCCGAAAATGAAAATTCTAGAAAATTCAAGGTAGCTTGGATTTTCTGATGCTTAATCCTCATGGAAAATCCAAGGTAGCTTGGATTTTCTGAAATTTCAAAAATTGCCATTTTTGGAAATTTTTCATTTTTGAAAAAAAGCATTATTCATTTTTGGAAAATTTCAGGATTTTGAGGGGGTCTTGGATTTTTTGAAAATGGAAATTCTAGAAAATATGAGGTAGCTTGGATTTTCTGATGCTTAATCCTCATGGAAAATCCGAGGTAGCTTGGATTTCCTAAAATTTCAAAAACTGCCATTTTTGAAAAAATTCCATTTTGAAAAAACATTTCATTTTGGGAAAAAAATTTCATTTTTGGAAAATTTTGAGATTTTTGAGTGACCTTGGATTTTCCAAAAATGGAAATTTCAAAAAAATTGAGGTAGCTTAGATTACCCGAAATCCAAGCCAAGTCAAAATCCCCTAAACTTCATAACTTTTTTTCTATAAGGAATTTTCAAAAAATTCGAAAAGCAACCCTGCCTAATTTTTTGTCCTCTATCCATGGGTACAAAAACGATTTGCACATAACATTGAAAATTTATTTCAAAATCCCCATTTTCAAAATCAAAGATAGGTGAATTTCCCCCAAAGCCTCAAAATATTGCCTTCATCAAACCAAGTCTGGACTTAATCCAAAAATAGCCTCCCAAGAAGAGAAAAAATGAAAATTTGACCAAGCCAAGATGCAGAGATGCAAAAATAAAAAAAGGGTCCCTGCCTTCAGTGGGGTGTGTGTGTGAAAATCGCACAACAAATGGTGACTCCTGCTAGGAAAATGCTCCAGAGCATTTTGATGATGAACAGGAATCATGAATCCAAAATCTCTAGTTTCAATCTCCCTATCAGGTAAACAAATCAAAATGCAAGATCAAAGAATTAGAACCAAAGGTAGACTGAACCCTACATAAACTAAAAATCCAAGTGTGTGCAAGTGAGTTCATTTCCCTCCTTGAGCTACCGCAAAAACCAAGCTTAGTCAAGTTAGGTTACGTAAAAATTCTAGCTCCAAAAACAACCTAGATAGAGTCTCACTGACAGTCAAGCATCCATAGCCCCGATGAGGTTATCGTTGTGATTCTCCCAAACATAGCTCTACTGCCAACTAGGCATCCATAGCCCCGATAGATATATTTGGATACTCCGGATAAGTTGAATTCATTCTTTTGATTTTCAATATTTTATTTTTATTTTTTTGAATTCTTTTCTTTTCATTCATTCCTCATTTCAACTTGTGAACAATGAATTTCACACTTAGGGTTGAGAACCATAGTGGCACTGAAGTAGAAATAGGATTTCTAACCTAACAAGACCTTACAAGGACCCTACTGCAACCTCAAGATTCTTAAAATGTATGAAAGATATAAGATTTCATAATACTTAAGGTTCAAATCAAACCAATGACCCATCCTCTTTAAATCAAACATTCAGACTGCTTAACACTAACAAAAGATCTCCACCATCCATTCAAGACACATGATTAAAGTCCATCAATTAAACACTCAAAACAATCCCAAATAATGAATAATTATTGTGCAGGAAAGATACTTCCCCAACCAGAAAACATAGAAACCCAAGCCGAAGAAGTAAAGCAACAACCAAACTGAAACCCAAAGCAAACCTAAACTAACCAAAATAGAAGCAAAACAAAAACCATCTAAACTAACCAAAGCAAACTAATCCTAAAGCAATCTATCCTAAATAAAACAAAACAGACTAAAACAAAAAAAACCAAAGCAAGCTGCTTTTATTCAAGTCAGCATTATGTACAAAGAGACTCAAAGTGGCTCATGATCAGACAAGGTGAACTAAGTCCCCCCCCATATGGTTAATCAATGCATGAACAAGTAGTAATGTAATGTACCTAATAGTCCTCAAGAATGAAAATTTGTCTTTATTCTAAGCAAAATAAATCTCCACATTGTAGCATTCAAACTCAACCTCATAATCAAGAATAATCAATAACTGAGGTAACTCATTAGGACCATGATTAACCCATATGCAAGTTGTCTTTCCTAAACCTCCATAATCAAATTGATAAGCTTCCAAATTTTTAGTAAGGAAAGAAACAACCTAATTTTGTACTGTTGTAGACTGAATGTGGTATTCATCATTCCCCAATTGTGAAGAGTTAATCCTAGCATCATCAGGAGGTCTCCACTAATGGTACAACAATCCCCTTGTGTTGGAAACATGCAAAATAGAATTGGAGGCATCACTATGTAGTGCAAAGTGAAATTTAGATTGAACAAATCCAGAATTATCAACATGAAACTTTTCACCTGTTGGAGTATTTCCATGAGGAATTAGTGAAGAAATTGTAGAAGCCTCGTCATGCACAAAAAAATTCTCAGTAGGATGCTCATTAGGAGGCATCACAGACCGATCTTTACGCATATTTTCACCTACAACAATGTGATCCATCTCATCAATAATGATTGCAACATTACTTTCTCCAACATAATTCAAGTTTTCTTGCACATCAATATGAACCACATTAGCTATTGCATCATTAATGTAGAAAGTTTGTGATTTTTCAGTTCTTAATTCATCAATAGATAGAGGAAAAATAAAATTTGATGAATGAAAAGACTCCCTAAATTCATCTTCTATTGGTTTAGATTCAAATCCTTGATCATAACCATAAAAAAACATCAACTTCTTTATCAGCAACATCAACTCCTTCAATTTATTTTGTGAGACATTCATTGGCAACTTGTTGAAGTTATTTTATTAGAGACTTGTTTGATGTATCCTTTTGTGTATCTCTCGTATGTTGTGGTAGCTGCACTTGTTCTTCCACCTCGTTTATGGTTGCTAGGAACTGGAAGCATGTGAATTCATAATGCTCTTCCTCATGTATCCTACACCAAGTTGGTAACAACTCTTCTAGGCAGACACTATAACTCAGGCTTGACCAATCTTTTATAATTCTAGCAACAAACTCTTCATATCTAGTCTATATTGGATCCTCATTCTAGATGGGAGGAGCTTGTATGATAACTCCTTTCTCTTGTAGCTCATCCTCCACTGTATTTTGAGAAATCTGACTAGCCTCTGTAAGAACATCCTCCTTGATTCTTATAGGTAGTTCTTCACTTAAATTTTGTTTTGTTAACTCTGATGCCTTAGATTTGTCTTCCTTACACTCCGTCCCTTCTAGAGCCACCGAAAAATCAGCTGCAACATCATTTGTGGATTTAGAATTTGTTGGCTTCTCTTTAGTGCATTCCTTGTCTGACTTTTCTTTCCACTCGAGCATTACATAACAATTTCCAGTCTCTCTTCTCTCCTACAACTACTGACTTACATAATCTAACTCCTAACCTAGCCAATTCTGGCTTTCTACAACTTATAATCAACTATTCTAACCTAGTCTAACCCTTTACAAATAAGGAGGCACTGGCCTTTTATAGAAAATTACATTTTGAAGTAATGGCCATGATTTAATTCATCTAATTGATGCAATTTCCCTTCTAGAAGCATCAAGTTGTTACATTTAATTTGGGAGCTCAAGGTACATCATCATCCAATCAATTGCATTCAGTTACATTATGGCCCAATGCGATCAATTTTGAGAAAATTCTCATTGGAGAATAAATAAAGCTTCACATGTCTTTCCTTATTAAAAGAACCTCTCCAATTGGTATATAGCTGGTGGCACAGAATCATAGGTAGGTGCATATTTAATATTTATTTGTAATCTTTTCTAGATTTTCCTCCCAACACAAATCCATATGCAAGTCCCCTCTTAATTTATTTAATCCTGAAAAACAAATACAATCATTAGTAGCTCACTTGTTAAAAAAAATCCCATCCATAAAATATCCAAATTAAACTCGAATAAAATTTTGGCCTTTTAAAAAAACTTTCTATTTTTGGAAATTTTTTATGAATTTTTTTTCATTTCAAGAATTTATCATTTTAGGAACATTTAAATTTTCAAGGAAAAAAATTATTTTTCAAAATTTTCCATTTTGGGAAAAAAATGCATTTCAAGAAAAAATTCCATTTTGGAAAAAAAAATCTTTTTTGGAAAATTTCGGGATTTTGAGGGTGTCTTGGATTTTTCAAAAATGTAAATTCTGAAAAATCTGAGGTAGTTTGTATTTTCCGATGCTTAATCCTCACGAAAAATCTGAGGTAGCTTGGATTTTCTGAAATTTAAAAAATTGTCATTTTTGGAAATTTTTCATTTTTGAAAAAAAACATTATATTTCGAGAAAATTTTCCATTTTGAAAAAAAAAATCATTTTGGGAAAAAGTTCCAGTTTTGGAAAATTTCAAGATTTTTGAGGGAGCTCGGATTTTCCAAAAATGGAAATTTCAAAAAATTTGAGGTAGCTCGGATTACCCAAAATCCAAGCCAAGTCAAAATCCCCTAAACTTCATAACTTTTTTTTTCTAGAAGGAAATTTCAAAAAATTCAAAAAGCAACCCTGCCTAATTTTTCATCCTCTATCCATGGGTGAAAAAATAATTTACACATAACATTGAAAATTCACTTCAAAATCCACATTTTCAAAATCCAAGATAGGTGAATTTCCCCCAGAGCCTCAAAATATTGCCTTCATCAAACCAAGTCTAGACTTAATCCCAAAATAACCTCCCAAGAAGAGAAAAACTAAAAATTTGACCAAGCTAAGATGCAGAGATGCAAAAGAAAAAAGACTCGGGTCCCTGCCTCTGCTGGGGCGTGTGTGTGAAAATTGCACAATAGGACCTACTTCTATTTTTTTGGGCAACATTAAATTGTAGTCGATTGACCTGAAGTCCATGGCCAATTTCAGCCATGTCCTTGCAGCATTGGACAAATTCAGCCTCCTCCTCATTGGATAAAATGGTACATGGTCCCCTCCTCTTCGTGGTGGTAACTCCCAAATATTTTCATTTTGCACAAATATTTCTAAGTTGATAAAAATGGTGGTTACGAGTCACAACAATAGTTGTGACTCACCCAATGTTCTTTTTAAATTCAAACTACTAGCCGAGATACCCACTTGATTAATGTAGAACTGATTGACACATTCTTGTCTTCGATACTAGAAACTGTTCTTTTCATATCAATGAATGACCACTGTCTAATGGGTATAGGTGAGGGTAGGTGCACATTGAGTGATTCATTAATACTAACAAGTGGTTCAACATCTAGTTCAACCTGAGTTGTGTTGGTTGTTTTTTCTACACAATCAGGAACAACTACTTCTTAGTTGGGGATTATAGTCACTTCCTAAGTAGACTGTGTATTAGTGAAGTGCAACCCATGAGCTACTCTAATTGATCACTTTCCTCTTCCTATTGATCTATTTCCTTTTTTACCTAGTGCCATAATTTTTACTTAACCTGTACCCATAGTAAAACCAATATTACTTATTATTGAAGCATAAAAATGTTTTTCAATATTAGAAACATAAACATGCATGATTTGAAGGCTTAACAGTACATTCTAACATTCAAAGTGTGTCGTGAATATATACAAACAAATTCATGTAATCTTGGGTTTTACTTGTTTAAATCAAATAGTGCATTGTCCCTTCTTTAAAAATTATATGTGTATGTATATATATGGATGTATATATACATACATATATATAGGCATGTTTTTCATATATACTTATATGTATACATATGTATATGTATATATGTGTTTTTACATGTATATATACATATAGACACATATATCTGTGGTGACATATTACTCAAACAAATAAAACCTATACCCAAATATAATTGTAATTGCTTCACAATCACTAAAATAATTTCACAGTATAATGAAACCATACATGACATCTATACAATAATGCAAAATTGATAAGATAAGTGGAGGAAAACATATTAAATCATATCATTGTCTACAAAAATGTAAGGAGAAATTATGGGTCAAAAATATATGTCATGTGGAAAACATGCATGATGTGTAATCCTGAAACCAATCAAAAATTTGGGACAATAACACTATACCCATTAAATTTCACGATTATAAACCAGGGATTTAGAAAAAAGCTAGAAAATGTTCTATTTTATTTCATATTCTATGTAATGATTTCATAGCATAAAGTGAAAGAAATCATTTCAATGAAACCCTTGATTCCATAAAAATAAATGATAAAAAACACAACAAACTGCACGTAGGAAATATTAAAAATTTATTAATATACCTATAAAATGTAAGAAGGAAGGATTTGGGTGTGTTACTTGTGAGCAGAGGAGAGCACACATTGAAGAGGAGCCTTCATAGAGTGTCGCGGGATGGAGAGGAAGGCGGAAAGAAGTCCACGGGGAAAATAATGTGTATATACATTTATGTGTGTGTGTGTAAATATACTTATATGTATACATATGTATATTTATGTGTTTTTATGTATACATGTAGACACATAAATCTATGTGCATGGTGACATATTACTGAAACAAAGAAAGTCTATACCCAAATTGAATTGTAATTACTTCACATTCACTAAAATAATTTCACAATATAATGAAACCATACACAACATCCATATGGTGATGAGAAATTGACAAGATAAGTGAAGGAAAATAGATAAATCGATATTATTTTTTGCAAAATGCAAGGAGAAATGATTGGTAGAGGTTTATTGAAACAAGGAGATAATGCATGATGTGTAATCTTAAAACCAGACAAAACACTGGGGCAATAACCATATACATGTCATGTCATTGAAGCATAAACATGTTTGTCAATAACAGAAACATAAACATGTATGGTCTAGAAGACTTAGGACTGCAATGCAACATACAATGTGTCATGAGTGTACATCTACATATATGTATATGTATATATATATATGTATATATATATATATGTATATATATATATACATGTATATATATGTACACATGTAGATATATGTATACATATACATACATGTACATATGTAAATATATATGTGTGTGAGTGTGTATACATGTACATGTTCACACACATATACACACAGAGATACATATATATATATATGTGTACATATATGTACACACACACACACACACACACATATATATATACGTACATATGTGTATATATATGTACATATATGTACGTGTGTATATATATATATATATTCGTTCAGACAATAACACATACCTATTAGATTTCATGATTATAAATCAAGGATTCAAAATAAAACTAGACAATGCTCTATTTATTTCATAGTATAAAGTGAAAAAAATCATTTCAATCATATATTGATGCAGGAGCATCCAGTGGTGTAAGGGCAATCTTGCATCACCCAAAAATAGTTAAATTTCAATTTTCTCAGTTTTTAGATGTTTTTACATTTTTGGATACCCTTTTCATCATAATGAAATTCTTAATTTATGGTTTTTATTTTCTATTTCTGGGTTGAAAGATATTGCAGTTTTAGTTTCCTAGATTTGCACCTGAAAATCTTCTGAGTTAGATTTGAGGCACTTATAGTTTTTGGAACAGCCCCAAAACTTGTTGAAATCAGTGTAGCATATTTTGAGTGTGTTATTAACTTCGAGACCTTTCCAACGGTTCAAACATTTTGCGAATCAGAGTCCTGGATCAAAAGTTATGGCCCCGGGAAGTTGGCACACTTTCTAGAAGATACAATTGCAAATGTTCTTTAGAAATTTGAACTTCAAGTTGTAATTTTTTGGTGCCAAACCACCTAAACTCAAATTTGAATGTTGTTTTGGCTCCAAACTAAAGAGGAGCTCTATTTATGGGCTGGTTTCTAATTTTTGGGGAGCTTTTTGGGGACAAGCTCGCATATTGCGAAAGGGTGATTCTATAGCTTTATGTAACTTGCATGTGTTGTAGAACTTGGGGATTTGAGATCCTCTACATGTAAGAAGCTCCATTTTCTGAATAATAAAATTATTCTCTTGTTTGTGGGTTATTTTCTATGTCCTGGGCTGCACCCTCATCAAGTGGTATCAGAGCAAGGTTTTCTTGAGCATGTGGACAGATCGTCGATCGTGAGGCAGTTCACACCAGGACCCTAGTTGTGGGTTGAGGTCAAGAAAGATGCCTCCAAGAGTGATGCCTAGTAGGCATGGTGGTGCCAGAGGTGGTCGAGGTAGTAGAAAGGTTGGTGGAAGAGATGCACTGGCAGCCCTCCAGAGACAGATTGATGCATTACAAGAGCAATTGAGAAGAGGGTTAAACCCAAGGGAGGAAAGTGAGGATGAAGGAGAGGAAGAAGGTTCAAATGTATAAGAGGAAGAAGAAAAAATTGATCAAGACCAAATGCAGCTAATAAGGGCCATTTCGAAGATCGAGAAAAGACCCAGAGCAGAAGTCCCCAGTTATTCTGGAAGTCTGAACCCGGAAGAGTTGATCGACTGGATCAACGAGCTAGAAGAATATTTTGAGTATGAGGAAATAGAGGACCTAGATCGGGTTAAGTTTGTGAAAATGAAACTAAAGGGCCATGCAGTATTTGGTGGAAAGAGGTCTAGTTGGAAAGAAATCGAAGAGGAAAAGGAAATATCACTAGATGGGATTGCATGGTAGAGAAACTGAAGAAGCAGTTCATACCAGTGGACTACGAGTTAGATCTGTTGAAGAAATTGCAAGGGTTGAAGCAAGGAAGCAGATCTGTGAAAGAATATACTAAATATTTTCATAAGATAATCATCAGAACGGGTCACACAGAGGCCAATAAGGAGAAGGTATCCCGATATCTTAATGGTTACTTAATCGCATTCAGAGGAGTTAAGCCTAGGTCAAAAATGACCACCATTGAGGATGTATCACTTTACCAAAGCGGGAAGAGAAGTCAACAAAAAGACGATGGAAAGCAAAAAAGGATGAGGAGGTCAAAGCAGAAGGGCATGGAAGACCTTCAGAAGTCAAAATGATGATGAAAGAAAAGTGAAGATGTGGGTACCACCAAAGCCAAAGGAATGACAACTTCTACTACCCTCGGATCAAAAACAAGGGTGATCAAAGAGGTAGAGGACGAGGAGATATGGAAAAGGATCTGGAAGAGGTGGTTTCAGAGGAACGTGTTTCTAGTGTGGTGAAGAAGGGCATCGAGCCTATTAATGTCCACAACACCAAGGAAGGGTGGAAAAAAGGCTAGAAGGTCGTGGAAGGGTTGTGCATGCAGATGAGGAGGCCCAATCTGAACATTAGGATGATGCTGAAAGGGGAGAAGCCCTAGTGATTAGGAGAGCCCTGGTGACTGAGGAAAAGGAACCAGAACAGAGGAAGAATTTGTTTTGCACAAGGTGCAAGTGTGAAGGAAAATGTTGTGATGTCATTATTGACGGTGGGAGCACTGATAATCTGGTGTTAGAGGAGATGGTCACAAAGTTGAGGCTGAAGAGGGAAAGGCACCCGCATCCGTATTGGATTTCCTGGTTGTAGAAAGACCACAAAGTTTTAGTCAATGAGCAGTGCCTAGTAAAGTTCAAGATCGGGAGCTACCATGATGAGGTACTCTGTGATATCATCCCCATGGATGCATGTCATATGTTGTTGGGGAGATTGTGGCAGTTCGATAGGCAAGCTATACATGATGGCCATGCAAACAATTATTCCTTGACAAAGGATGGGGTTCGTCACAAGTTGAAACCCCTGAAGGAGACCAAAGAAAAGGTATGTAGTAATGCTAGAATTTGTTATGTAGTTGGAAGAAATTTTTTAGAAGGTATGAAGCATGAGCATGTGTGTTATGCATTGATTCCTAGAGTGAGTAAGGAGGATAGTGAGAAGGTTCCAGAAGAAGTTTCTGGGATGTTGGATGAGTTTCAGGATATTGTTTCTAATAATGTACCCAAGGGTTTACCACCAATAAGGAAGATCAGTCATCAGATTGACTTGATTCCCGGAGCCACTTCCAAATAAGCAGCCTATAGAATGACTCTAGGCAAAAAAATGAGGAGCTGAAATGCATGTCTCAAGAGTTGTTGAGAAAGGGTTTGATATGGAGAGTTTGAGTCCATGTGCGTGACGGCATCTTCAGCACCAAAGAAGGATGGGGAGTGGAGGATGTGTACAGATTCCCGAGCCATAAACAAGATAACAATCAAGTACAAATTCCCCTGCCAAGGATGGATGACCCATTTTGGATCAACAAGTTGGAGGGAGCTCAAGACTTCACAAAGATTGATCTAAAGAGTGGATAATTACCATCTCGATTCGAGGGAGATGAATGGAAGACCTTCAAGACCAAAGAGGGCCTCAGACGCAGTGGTTAGTCATGTTTCTAGCTAACTAATGCACCGAGCACATTCATGGGTTCATGAACAAGGTACTAAAGAATTTTTGGGAAGTTTTGTTATTGTGTATTTAGATGATATTTTGATTTTCAAGAAGACGCTTGATGAGCATCCGATGATATTCCTCGGAGAGCCTTTGAGAAGTTAAGAGAAGAGAAATTGTTGATTAATCTAAAGAAGTGCAATTTTGTGAAGAGAGAGTTAGTGTACTTGGGTTTTGTTGTCTCAGCAGAAGGTCTCAAGATGGACCCAAAAAAGGTGAAGGCTATTCTAGAATGGCCTACCCCAAGAACTGCTACCGAGGTGAGATCTTTCCATGGTTTGGCTAGTTTTTATAGAAAGTTCATTAGAAACTTCAGTAGTATTTGTGGACCCTTGACTGAAACAATGAGAGGGGATAGAAAAGAATTCAAGTGGAGCACTTGAGCAGCAAAAAGTTTTGAACTATTGAAGCAGAAGGTGACAGAGCAACCTGTTCTAGCCCTCCCAGATTTCAACAAGGTGTTTTAGGTGGATTGTGATGCCAATGGTTGTGCCATTAGAGAAGTGTTGAGCCAAGAAGGTAAGCCCATTGCCTATTTCAGTGAAAAGTTAAATGATGCCAAGAGAAAGTATTATGTATATGATCAGGAATTTTATGCAATAGTTCAAGTATTAAAGAAATGGAGACATTATTTGTTGCCGAAGGAATTTGTTCTATATACTGATCATCAGGCCTTGCAGTACCTAAATAGTCAGGGAAAATTAAATCAGAGGCATATGAAATGGTAGAGTTTTTGCAGAGTTATACCTTTGTTTTGAAACATAGGAGTGGGAAGTCAAATAGGGTTGCAGATTCCTTAAGTAGGAGGCATACATTGATGACAAAGATGCAGATTGAAGTGGTTGGGTTCAATGAACTTAAGACACTGTACGCAGAAGATCCTAATTTTGTAGAGGCTTAGAAAGCTTGCAAGGAACCTATTGCAGTGGACAAGACAAGGTGGTTGGATTTCATAATCTAGGATGGCATGTTATTTAAGGGAAGTCAATTGTGTATCCCGAGGAGTTTCATGAGGGAGAACCTAATAAAGGAGAAGCATAGCGGAGGAATGGCAGGACATTTTCATCGGGATAAGACCATTGCCATTATCAGTGAGCATTATTATTGGCCTTAGTTGTCACAGGATGTGAAGAAGTTTGTACAAAGCTACAGGGTATGTCAGATGGCTAAAGGAGTGAGCCAAAATACAGGCTTATATCAGCCCTTACCTATACCATAGAGGACATGGGAGGATATAAGTATGGACTTTGTTCTTGGTTTGCCAAGGACACAATGAGGGAATGATTCAGTCTTTGTGGTGGTTGATAGGTTTTCAAAGATGACATATTTCATTCCATGTCAGAAGACCCATGATGCAGTCCACATTGTTGACTTTTTTTTCAAAGAGGTGGTGAGGCTACATGGTCTGCCAAAGAGTATTGTTTCAGATCATGACACCAAATTTGTGGGGTACTTTTGGAGGACCTTGTGGAAGAAGCTGAAGACAGAGTTGAAGTTCAGTTTTGCACACCATCCACAAACAGATGGGTAGACAGAGGTTGTTAACAGGAGTCTGGGTAACCTACTAAGATGTTTGGTAGGAGATAAACCCAAGGGATGGGACTTGATCTTACCCCAGGAAGAATTTTTCTTACAACAATTCTGTCAACAGAAGCATTGGTAGATCATTATTCTAGATTGTGTATGGAAGTAGCCCCAGAACAACTCCAAAATTGAGGAAGATGGACCAAGAGAAGAGAATAAGTGTTGAAGCCAAAGATTTTGCAGAGCACATCAAGAATATACATGAGAAGGTACGAGAACACATTAATAAGATGAATATGCAATATAAGACTAAGGTAGATCAGAAAAGGAGGAATAAGGAGTTTCAGATTGGCAATGAATTAATGGTCCACTTGAGGAAAGAAAGGTTTCCTGTGGGAACCTATAACAAATTGAGATGAAGAAATTCAGTCCCTATAAGATTTTGAAGAAGCATGATTCAGGGAATGCATATGAGGTAGAGTTGCCTAATGGAATCAACATTTCCCCTATGTTCAACATTTTAGATTTGATAGAGTATCATGAAGGTTGAATGGAGGAAGCATCAGCAATAGGGCAGTATGGCATTCCAACACCTACTTTAGAAAGGGAGGAGATTGAAGCAATCTTGGATAGTCGTGTGGGAAGGAGTACCAGAAAGAGGCAGTATGAAGAATATCTGGTGAAATGGAGAGGAAGGCCTATGGAAGATTCATCCTAGCTATCTAAGGCAATGGTTAACTAGTTGGGTTTTCCTCAACCATCTGAGACATGGCGGGTCACTTCTCAAATTACCCTGGGTGTCTGATGCAGGAGCATCCAGTGGTGTAAGGGTAATCTTGCATCACCCAAAAATAGTTAAATTTCAATTTTCTTGATTTTTAGATATTTTTTACATTTTTGGATACCCTTTTCGTCATAATGAAATTCCCAATTTATGGTTTTTATTTTCTATTCTTGGGTTGAAAGATATTGCAGTTTTAGTTTCCCAAATTTACTCCTGAAAATCTTTCAAGTTAGATTTGAGGTGCTTAGAGTTTTTGGAACAGCCTTGAAACTTGCCGAAATTGGCGTAGTGGATTTCTAGTGCGTTATTAACTGTGAGCCCTTTCAAATAGTTCAAAAATTTCGTGAATCAGAGTCCTAGATCAAAAGTTATGGCCCCAGGTAGTTGGCACACTTTCTAGAAGATACAATTGCAAATGTTCTTTAGAAATTTGAACTTCAATTTGTAATTTTTTGGCACCAAACCACCTAAACTCAAATTTGAATGTTGTTTTGGCTCCAAACTAAAGAGGATCTCTATTTATGGGCGGGTTTCTAATTTTTGGGGAGATTTTTGGGGACAAGTTTGCATATTGCGAAAGGGTGATTCTGTAGCTTTCTGTAACTTGCATGTGTTGTAGAACTTGGTGATTTGAGATCCTCTACATATAAGAAACTCCATTTTCTAAGTAATAAAATTATTCTCTTGTTTGTGGGTTATTTTCTATGTCTCAGGTTGCGCCCTCATCAAATGGGTATTTAAGAAAAGATTAGTCTGAATGGCAGTGTAGAAAAGTACAAGGCAAGACTAGTTGCAAAGGGTTATTCCCAGGTAGAGGGAATCGATTATGGGGAAATATTTTTTCCTATAGCAAAGATGACATCCATTAGATTTATTTTGTCACTTGCAATAGCATATGACTTAGAGGTTGAACAAATGGATGTGAAGACAACATTTCTTCATGGTGATCTTGAAGAAGAAATCTATATGTCCCAGCCTGAGCACTTTGTTGAGAAAGGTAAAGAAAAATTGGTATGCAAATTAAAGAAGTCTCTCTATGGGTTAAAGCAGTCACCTAGAATGTGGTACCAGAAATTTGATACATTTGTATTATCTTTGGGATTTGTGAGATCAAAATCTTATCACTGTGTATATTATAAAGCTAAAAGTGATCAAGTACTTGTTATTGCTCTTTATGTTGATGATATGTTGTTCATAGGAAATAGCAAGCTAATGATTTATTATCTTAAGTCTCAGTTGTCTACTAAGTTTTAAATGAAGGATCTTGGTGCAACAAGGTATATTCTGGGGATGGAGATAACCAGGGACAGGAAGAATAGAAAACTATGGCTCAGTCAGAGTAAGTATATTAGAACTATTCTTGAGAGATTTTGTATGAATGATTGCAAACAACTAGTGGTTCCAGTCATGCACAAAATGAAGCTATCTATTGAGGACTGTCCAAAATCTCCTACTGAGATGGATGACATGACCAGTTTACCTTATGCTAGTGTAGTAGGCAGTCTTATGTATTCAATGGTCTGTACAAGGCTAGACATTGCCCAAGTAGTGGGAGTACTTAGTCGATTTATGGCTAATCCAGGAAGAACGCATTGGGATGCTATGAAGATAGTGTTTAGATATTTGAAGGGTACTTCAGATTTCACTTTTTGTTACCATGGGAATTCGGTTGAATCACAGAGGACTCTCAAAATTTTTGGTTATGTAGATTCTAATTGGGCAGGGGACATTGACAGTAGGAGATCCATTAGTGGATACATCTTCATGTTAAATGGTGGTGCAGTGAGTTGGATGAGAAAGTGGTAGGTTGTAGTCGCTTTGTCCACTATAGAGGTTGAATACATGGCAGCTACTCATGCTTGTAAAGAAGCTATATGGTTGAAATGTTTGTGTTCTAACATTGGTTTTGATGTAGGGGAAATAACTATTTTCTATGACAGTCAGAGTGCAATTTGTCTAGAAAAGAACCCTATTTTCCATGCTAGGATGAAACATATTGATGTACGGTACCACTTTGTACGAGATATGGTTGAGGATGGAAATGTGAGTTTGGAAAAGGTTGATACTTTGGAGAATGTTGTAGATTTATTGACGAAGCCAGTGAGCACAAACAAGTTCAAGTGGTGTGCCAGTTCAATGGGCCTTAGTGCCCATGATTTTCAATAAGTTATGATGTGCTCTGGAAGTGCCTATATGATCTTTGTCAAGTGGGAGATAGTTTTAAATATGTGCCTCAAACTATACAGGATGAAACCTCCATTAGAGCTGAGTCGGTGTGACATCTTCATTGTCTGGCCAACTAGCAGCTTGATTCATTCTGTTTTGAACAGGTCGCTGTGACCTTGCAAATGTCTTGCTGAAAGGTTACACTGTGGAGTCTACCACTATGACATAGTGTATTCCTCATAGCGCTTGGGAGATCTCTGGCCGATAGGCCATTCAATCCTATTTCGGGGAGACTCTTGGCAACCATGGGCTTCAGGATAGCTAAGGGTTCTCGCTAAGAAGTCCTAGCGAACGGAGAAAGTCACACCAATGGGGACACATCCAAATTTTCTTCGGTGTAACTCAAAGCAATTGGAGAAACCTCTTAGCGATGGTGAATGTCTTGCTGATAGCCGATGGCTATCAGGGTAACTCTTGGTCCCGGGAAGACTTCTTAGCAAATGTTGGAAGTCTCACCGATAGGAACATCTTGTGGGATCTTCGGTATAACTCTTGGCAATAGGTGAAGCTTTCAGGGTAAGTCATAGAGCTTGGTGAGAAGTCTTAGCGAGAGCTACATGTCTCGCCCACATTGGTTTATGTTGGAGTCTTCGGGGTAACATATGGAGATTGGTATGTTCTCTCAGTGAAGGGCAATGTCTTGGCGATGGGTGAACACTTTGGGGTAACATATGGAGACCGGTATGTTCTCTTAGCGAAGGGCAATGTCTTGGCAATGGGTGAACACTTCGGGGTAACCTTTATGTCTCAAAGAAACCTCTTGGCAATATCGGTATTTCTTGCCCACTATCTTTTGGAGCTCGATATGACTTGTGTCTTCAGTATACCTTTGGTGACTCGCTATGATCTCCTAGAAAATGTGATAGGTCTGGGCGACTGCTTAGTGACTCGGTGTAACTCATGGAGCTCGATAGAACATCTTAGCGATAACAAAGTCTCTTGGTGACATCGATATGAAGTCTATGTGGCATTGGTGAGACACTGTTAGTGTCTCACCGAGATGCCAGTATATTGAGAATTTTGTTGACCGAGTAAGACTATCTTATGTGGCATCTCATGGACGAATAGGAGGAGCCGAATGGGAATAGTTGGAAGACAGTTAGTTGTGACGGTTCTGTGAGGAAGTTCTATAGATAGAGTTCGACATGGATATACTCTATGATTATAGTTTGTAATCGGTTGGTTGAATCGATAGGTTGTTGAGTGATTGTATCAGTGGATGAATTCTGTGGACTGTAACGTGAAGATTCCTGTACAAGAATGTTAATGGTGAATGTTGCTGTATAACGACACCAGAAAGATAAGTCTGGAATTTTTATGTAATTTCATTACTATAATACAAAGTGATTTGTCTTGGTGTGGCGGGTTTTTCTCCCGTAAGGGTTTTCCTATGTATATCTGGTGTTCATGTGTGATTTTCAAATACTCTATTTTTGTTGTCTGTTTCTTAGTGCATCTTAATTGGACTGTAAATGTAAATTTTAAAGTGTATCTACATTCTTTTCTAAGGTATTGACATTAGGAGAATTGTTTTCCACATCTGATTTTCCTTACAATAGGCTTGCCCAAACAGAGAGCAGATTCACCCAAACAAGGACATATTTTCCCAAACAGAGTCTAAATGGGTGGATTCAATTTGCAAACTCGCCTAGCTGGGTCCAAAACTCACCTATTTCTTGAATAGTATGGATAAGGAATGGATTCACTGAAAAAGGGGATCACTCATTCAACAAATGGACTTGCCTGAAGCTAGAAATAATCAAACAATGTTAACAAAGGGAAAGCAAAGTCAATGAATCAAGGAAATAGACTACCCTAATGGGGAAATAAACTCAACAATTAATCAAATGGATTCCCATGATGGGGGAAATAGACTTGACCAAGGAATGAAACAAACTCATCTAACAGGTAAACAGATGAAAAGAGACTCAAAGGGAAGACAAGTTTGGGTTTTTATAGAACAAATTCGCCAAAGATTCTACAAATTTGGTGTTTCCAGGGAATGGCCAAATTTGATGACTCAGGGGTTTGACAAGGGACTGAAATAGCAAGCAAGTTTACCTAAAGATGAAGGAATTTTTCCTCTTCTGAAGAAATAGGTGAATGTGATGACCAGTAGACTAACATAATGTATCAGACATAAAGTAAAATTTACCCTTTAGGGATCAGATTCACCCAAAGTAGTAGCAAACTCACCCAAATAGGGAGAAAATTCACCCGTTTAAAAAAAAATGGGAAATTTTGATGGGAAATGACTGAGAAACGACTCAAATGAAAGGCGGGATTGCCCCTATGGACAACAGGTTCACCCCAAACAGAAGAAAATTCACCCCTAACAAAGGAAAATTCACCCAAAAATGACGGACATGGACTAGACTAGGTGAAAAATAGCTAATTATGGAAAAGGAAAAATTCACAGCAAACAACAGTCAGAAGGCAAGGTTGACTCAACTGAAAATAAATGCACTGGTATCACACAAAGAAGAAACTCCAAACAACATAGTGCTAGAATTAGTGATATGGGTTTGGAAAACACGGGCCTCTATCTAGGCTAAAAAAGGAAATCTCGCGAGTCCTTGACACAGTATGTGGGGCACAACCGTGGACACCATCCCATTTACAAGAGTGAGTTAGGAGCCCCAGCGAGGTACTGAAAACTTGGACCAACTCTTCCTATCTTATCTAGGTATCACACTAGCATCGATGCTCTGTCAGACACAACATGACTGGATTGGGGTACAACTTTTGCTCTCCCCACTTTAAATACCCCACTAGTAAAATGTGGTTGGGATCATCCCTTGGGGTGATGAAATCCCCAAGTAGGTCCCTCTAAAGGAAAAAAATACTAGACGTTTTTGGCTAGTCTCCAAGCTCGCATGAAGCACAAGGGGAGAGCATAGACGTACTAGCACCTCCTAGGTAGCACAAATGGAATAGAGTGAACTATGATTTCTCATCACCCAAGATCATTGAATGGTGTAAGGGGATTGGATATGCTAACAACCCATTCAAAAACACAACAAGCAAAGTTTATTGACCCTCTAATTAAGCCTATGTGTGCCTAGCTAGTATGAAAAAACAACAAGCAAACTAAACTAAAAAGTTGGGACCGATCGTTATGTAGTAAAACATTAGTAGTTTCAAACCTTCAGCCTTGGATGAATGAGAAACAATTTCACAAAATGTTAGAAAAATGAGGCACACTCACAAACAAATAGGTTAGCAAGTCATTACCTCTAAATGATACCAAAACAAAGATGAAAATGAAAATTTCAAGTCTCTATTTTACCTCAAATTTGCCTCTGTTTGAGGAAAATTCATCTTTTTTGGAGAGAAGATTCAACCCTGTTATCAGTAGATTCACCCCTTTTAGAAGAAAATTTTCCTATCTACAGAAAGTAGGTTCACCCAAATCAAGAGCAGGTTCTCTTATTCTAGAAACAAAGAGTAGATCCACCCCTTTTTGACAGATAGGTGAATTTGCAAGATGCAGATTCACCTTTGTTTAGGTAGGTTCACCTATTGTGGTAGCAGGTTCACCCCTATTGTTGTAGATTCACATGTTTTAGTAGCAGATTTTCCCCTATGTTTAACCTGAACTTGCAAAACTTGAAACAACAGAGAACATGAAAGAACAAACCCATTTGTGGGTCCTATCAAGCATGCCAAAAATGGGTGCAGTGTGTTTTCTAACCTAAAGTAATGCAAAACAAATGAAATCCAAAAGGAAGAACAACACAAAACAACACCTCAAGATTGGCCTAGTTAGCCTTTCACAAAGAAAAGATGAAAAAAATGATTTTACCTTTCCCAAGTTGATTCGTTGATTGGCCCTATTGATTCAATCATTTGTGTGCTCCTTTGGATTGCAAATCGCATGAACTAGATGCAAAATGATGTAAATGCAATGAGGGATGCAATGGTGAAGGTGGGTATTTGGATAAGTGCACAAAATGGATGCAAAGTGAGCATGAAGACTTATAGCAATGGATGATGCAAAAATAGAGTGCTTGAAGGCTTGATTGCATTAAAGCTTGAATGTGTGAATGTTGAAAAGTTGAATGAATGAGGTCAACATCCTCTATTTTAGGGGAAATGCCTCTAAAGGAATGGAGAGTTAGGATTTAGCCATCATGGACAAGATGAAGGGCTATGGTGAGTTGAGGACTCACAAGTCCTCACATCTTGTCATGTGGCAATGAGGTGTAAATGGGGTATGTGAGGTGGAGGTGCTTGAAAGTACCTCGGGATTAGGACAATATTTCCTTAAAAAGGAAGTCCTTGTCCCCATGTGGGGAGCATGTGACACATGAGGAATTTTAGAATTCCTCAATAATCCTCATGGGAAAGAGAGAAACCTAGGGGGAATAAATGTGAATTTTTAATTCACATGATGTGAAGATACTTGGAAGTACCTTGGGATTATGACAAGGTCCCCTCATAAAGGAGGTCCTTGTCCCAATGTGGGATATGTGACACATGAGGAATTTAAAATTCATCAATAACCCACATGGGGAAGAGGAGAGCCTTGGAGTAATAAATGTGAATTTTTAATTCACATGGGGAAGAGGTTGTCTTGGCTAAATGGAGAAAGTATTTATGATGGTTGACTTGGAGGAATGCCATAAATGGCATGAGAGTTAGGTTGACCTAATCATATGATTAAGGTTGTGCGAACAGGTGATTAAGGAGGCTAATGAGAGATTAGAAGCAAGTTGCAAGTTATGGAGGATGGGACAAGGAGAAAGAAAAAGAGGAATTTAAAATTGATTTAAATTCAAAAGGTCAAATGACTAAATTAAATAAGTTGACGTATTTATTTAATTTAGAGAGGAATGGATATAAAGGTAAAGTATTTAATTATTTAAATTAAATACCTTAGGAACATTAGGAAAAGGGAAAATATTAATTAAATAAATCATTTAATTAATATTTATGGGAGGTATAAAATAGACGAATAAAGGGGGTGAATTTGACCATATGGAAGTGATCAAATTCGGATGTCTACAACTACATTTGACATCAATTGCATCAAAAACCCTAAATTCCTCTATTAATTGAATATTATGACACTATTTAGTTAATTCAATTTTTCATCATTTTTTGACTAATTAAATAAATTCCATTTATTTAATAAAGTCCTAAACCCTATTTTTGTTATTAAATAAATAATACAACATTATTTAATTAATTCACATTTCATCAATTTCGAATAGTTAAATTAATTTCATTTATTTAATAAAGTCCTAATCTAATGTTGTTCGTCCTGATTACTTAAATGGCACCAATTATTTAATTGTCACTAAATCTATTTATTCCCCTAAGTTGATTGAATTATTAAAACATAATAATTTAATTAATTGACCTTCCTTGCAAATTCAAATAATTTGAATAAAATATTCAAATCGTCATCAAAAATCAAATCAAACTAATGCAATTTTTTTACAAAAGTCAAACTTGATTTTCAGTTCTACTCCAGAATGAATGAATTAATTTAATAAATTAATTAATAATTCTCAACCACTTTGATGATTGAGCAAATTACGATCTCCTAATTCCTCAATCTATTCATGATTGATCAATCTATATTCATGATTGATCAATCTATTTATCAATCCAATAGATTATTCAATCTATTTAGATTCAATCACACTAATCATGTAATCTATTTTGCACAAATAATGCCCATTTGAATCCTCTCAACATCTTTTGACTGTCGATCTTGAGATATTCTACTATGTAATCTTGATTTTTCATTTCAAATCACAAATTCTATATAAAAAACATCTTTCCTCAAAAAAAGGATCAAAGAATCAACCTATCTTGCACAACAAAGTATTGCCAAGATCATAACCAACACACACATTTCTTTGATCAACACACGCAGCGTTCTTCAAAGCTCCTGCACGTAACGATGGAGGCACATGGTGATATGAACAACCCAACATCTTGTGAATACGCTCTGACACGGGATGGTAAGATTGTATTGTTTTGAGTTCATGTTCATTGTATTCTTTCAATAATTTTCTTGAATTCATTAGCTTTATAGTTTTAGTTCATGAGTGAAGGAATGAATCTTGATTGTTGTTTTTGATTTAGATTAATTTCTATTTCATTGCAATTATCTTGTTTACACTCTCAGATTTTCCCCCCTCACATAGTAGGTATTTCATGATTCGATCAAGCATTCAAGTAAAATTCATAAAATATAATCAAGAGTCAAGATCTACATTCATGCTATCCATTACATACAAGATTGTAGCTTTTATTCCAAGGTTTTGGTGAGTTGCAACATAGCTAATTTGTTCATTCATCTTTCCTTCATTATGTTTTATTTCATTTCAAGGTTTGATTACTAAAATGGGGTTTGACCAAGGCAAACCCCTATCCAGTAACAAAAAAACATGTTTCCCTCTCTTTGATGTGTGATTTTCATATTTAGGTAGAGGATACATTGAAGAGCAAGATTGGAGAAAGTTGTCAATGTTGCAAAATTGTCATCTATCTTGCAAGATAACGGAAAGTCACCTACAAGTCAAAATTTAGTGTTTCAGATTTGGAGATTGGGAAGGAGAGAAGCTAGAAGAGAACACTAGAGGATGTCAAAGTTTCAGATCAACCCTGATATTGGGACTAAATTGTCACTTGTGTCGTATGAGTCCTAATATACCATTTTTCAAACTTTTTTTGTAAATTTTGGTTTACTAGTTGTAGATTCAAGTTTTGGATCGAAACCCTAAACTAGGCCTAAATCACCCCTATTGGTGTCTGATTCCTAGTATTCTTCAAAAAGTCATAATTTTAGGATTGCAGACTTTGTTTCAAGCATCTTTAGCTTTCCAGTTGCACCTTTTTTTATCTTCAATTTTCTATTTTGTTTTTAGCTCATTTTCTAGGTCATATAGTTAGGATTTGAATGCTACTTTCATTTATTGTCTTTCTGATCCTTTTTCTTAGTGGTGAACCCATTTTTTAACCCATTTTTTTCTTTAATCACACCCTAAGACTTTTGGACTTAAGCAACATTGAGAGGGGGGGTGAATCAGTGTTGTGCAAATTTTAACTTTATTAAACTGATCTCTCAAGTGTCTAAAAATTTCAATCAAAAGAAAGATGCATGAACATAAAACAATAAGCCACAACACCATAACACAAGGATTTTTACGTGGAAACCCTATTAGGGGAAAAACCACGGTGGAGGCCAATCCACAATTTGAGTACTCAAAATATAAATGTTTTACAAAAGGCAATGCACTTGCATTCAGGCACACTTCCTAGAGCTCACTGCTCAAAATCAGGAAGGCTCACTTCCTTACAAAAGATTTGGATTACACCAAATGGTTTAACTAAGAAGATAGCATCCACAAATGTCTAATTATAGTTCTGGTTAAGCTCACAAATCAGATTCTAGACCTTCTATCTATTCTACACTTCGCTTCACAAAATTCTCTAATGCATAAGTGAAATTGCTCAACTACTCCTCCAATATTCACAACTTACATCAAACACATACACAAAAATGGATTAAATGATCTCTTATGTATATCCACTACCAAGGATTCAATCGATATAAATCAGCTTCAATAAAATAGAAAATATTCTCCAACTATCGGCTCAAATCATGAACAACATTTAATGTACATCCATAAAATTTGGTCATAGCATAGTGAGGACCCAAAACAAGATCTCCAACAAAAAAATACTTCAATAAATTTCACCTTAAACATCCACAACACCCAACATTCACTTAGTCGGCTTTCATATATACTGATGAACAAAAAATCGAACAACCAGATCTCCTAGCTCATACACCACTTGATGTGACAATACTAAACTTGAGAATGACACATTTCATATACCCAACGACCTTCCTTGAGATCCACAACCAAAACTGATAAAATGGTAATGCAAACTACTTGTCAAATTCAACTTTAGCTCGATACCCTGTACTTTACTCTATCTTCTGGTATGGTCAGATACTGAAGTGCGGACTGGATCAATGACTTAGGGTGCAATCAATGACAACACTAGAAGCCATATGCCAACAATGAAAATCTATGAAAGTATCTTCTTCACTTTTCACTCTTCTACACACTTCTTCACACTTTGCTTTTCCTTCAATGATATTTGTACATACACACATAGAAGCACACTCTGGAATCCACTCAAACACTTCAATTTGAATAAACAATCACTCTTATATATCTACAACAATAAATTTCATTGCAACAAGTCGGCTCAACCAAAAATAATAAAATGAATATAAACTATCGGCCCAAACATTAAAGATTATTAATGCGAATCAACCAAAGTCAGCCAAAACTTAGTGAAGACCCAAAACAACATCTGCAACTTGAATTTTTTTTAATTAATTACACCTCAAAGATCCACAACACACTAAAAACACCATGTCGGCTAGGAATAAGAAAAAAATGAACATGCAAGAAAATTTCCAACCACAAGCACAATGATCAATGCAAATGCAACAAAGATAGAGCATGATCTAGAAACATCCACAAACAACACGAATCATCAAAGAAGCATCCACAAAAACTGAACTAACTGAAATAGCCTCATCTTCAATTAGGAACACCAATTGAAGAAACAAAAATACTGTCATAATGAAAATCTTCAGAACTCGAACAAATCTTCATGCGGATCTCTAAAACTTGACATGGATAAACTAGATACACTCATCAACAAACCCTTTAGTCCACAACCTCTGATAAACAATGTATAGAACTTACCGACACAATGAACTTCACTTCACTACTGACAACCTGCAACTCATTTATTACAATTTTCTCAATATCCTCGACATATACAGCATCAAGTGAATTAATTCTAATAGTGTTGACATCAATGACAACCACATATCAACAACACAACCACAACATCCAACAATCTCCCCCTTTGGCATTGATGGAAACACATGATGTGATAAAACACCATCAATGCAACTAACTCTTGACACTTACTCCCCCTTATGTTTTGACTCATTTTCTCCTCATCTGTTCCACATGATCTTCTTCCCCAAAAGGCTCTTAAATTCTAGAAAGTGTTTCACATGATCTTCTCCCCCTTTGACATCAATGACAAAGATCTCTTCTATACAAGATTTGAACCACATATTTGAACATCTGACTACTCCCCCTGAGTAGCAGCCACCACAACATCAATCCAAAACAAGATACAACTATGAAATGTACAGACTAATCAACAATGTACTCAAGTCTTTACAAATATACATAACTATGCTAGGATTAATAAGTTAGGTCATATAGTTAGGATTTGCATGTTACTTTCATTTCTTGTCTTTCTAAGCCTTTTGCTTGGTGATGAACCCCCTTTTTTCTTTAATCACACCCTAAGACACTTTATTGCATATCTCTTTCCCTAATTCCATCCCTACATTGAGATCTCTAGGGTTTCCTTGACTGAAACTAGAGAAAAATAGGGTTCCCTAAGTTTCCCATCTCTTAAAAGGTGGGAACACCCTATTTTCATTATTTTATATTGGTGAACCTAGCCTTTGGAAACTTTATTTCTGATTTGGAGTGCATCATAGTCCTAGATCTAGCTTATATTAACTTTACATTAGATCTTGCATTAGTTAATTTGCATTTAGGGCTTCTAAATCTTGCATTAGTGAAAGTGCATATAGTTTGCATTTTTTCATCTTGCATATTTGAATTTCATTTGAAATTTGTAATTACACATAGTCTAGACTATATACAAGTTAGAAACCTTAACATTCACTAAAAAATTATTGAAATTAGTGTCAAAACCCTCATTTGGGACGCATTCACCCCTTTGGGAAATTTAGTCTTGGTACATGTTGTTTTACCTAATTTTTGGGAGTTTTGTGTTGTGTGTCTTTCAACATTTGAACCCTTTAGAAACCCTAACTAGGACTCATATGCCCCTCTCGATGATTTAGTAGTCCCATGTTAGATCTGAAACTACTTTTTACAACATTAAAAACCTTGTTTCTATGAATCCTAATAAGCCCTATGCCAAGTAATATGTCATGTTAAAATCAATGTTGATCTTGGTTGAGGCAAGCAAAGTGTGTTATGAAAGGTGGTCATATAACCAATATTGTAAATGCTGAACAATGTTCATGTAAGGTCTTAACTTAGGGAACATTGTTCCTAATGTCTCCAAGAGAGGACCAATCGAATAATAGAATATTCACAACTTAGGAGATGCAATGTGTCACATCAAGACACTAAGAGGAATGCAATATGCTAAGAGAGATCACACTCTTGATGGACATCACACCCAATGTCAACATAAAGGGAAAGATGAATTACATGAAGTAAGAAGACATAGACACAATGAAACATGAGCTGTAAAATACAAAAGAATAATGGGTATGTGTAGGATCATGATGGGCCAAAAAGTGGCAATATGATGGGTATGTGTAGGGTATGTGGTTAACGACTTTTTTTTTACCCAAAATGGATGAAATGAAAAGGGTTTTTAAAGGAAATTCTCATCTTTCCACCAATATAAATTATGCTTTACTTTGAATTTAATAAATAATTATTATTCATTTTCTATTTGCATTACGACTAAAATCTTGATTGATATGTTGATTCAAAAAAATATATATCTTTCAAATGGTATCACATTTTTTGAATGAAAAACATGTGTAACATTATGATTGACAAGCTATAGGATTAAAAAGAGTAAAATTGAATTTCATGAAGTTTTAACCAAGTTAAGGTGGTTAGACATACAAATTTTTATATTTTTAAATTTTTTTTATAAAAAAATCATAATTAATTATTTACATGGAAAAAAATTACAAAACATAATGCATCACATTGGTACATGAGTCCTCTACTTATATCTAAAATATTATAAAAAAATATTATCATTTTATTGTGGTTAGGGCAGTCAGATAGACACCTACTTCTTATTTTTTCCCTGAAATTTAAGTACTATTGTATTGAAATTTCAAATTTTCACCAAATAGATTTAAAAATAAATAAAAAATATAGTAGTTTAGAAACTAAATTCAATTTGCTACAGATTTTATTCTTACATATTTTTGAAATAATATAGATAACTTATTCAAATTTTTACGTCAAGTTGCCTAACTTTTATTTTTTTGAATTTTTTTCCACTGAAGGGCCTATTTTTTCCGTGATGGTCCTACACATACCCTAATTCCAAATAGAGGATTATGTTGTAAAATCGATGATATCCTCACCTTCAATGAATGTTCATTGAGAACTTTCAAACTAAGATACAAGATAATCTTAGCATGATTAAGTGCCCTTCCTTCATACACTTGTGTAATGCCCTTCATGATTATCAAAATTTGGTTATGAAACAAAACCCACCTCTAGCCAACCTAAGAAGTCTAAATCCAAAAAAAAAAAAAACCAACCTTTTAGGAAACAAAAATGAAGGCTTCCTTCAACTAAATCCCCCTCAAACAACTCAATATGTTGATACCCAAGTGGTTGCTATAAAGAAGACAACTCCTTTCACATTTGGGGATCTGGCTAGGCAATTTACTCCCCTACTTGATACCCTCCATAACACAATGTTACAACTTCTAGAATAGAAAATGATCACCTTACCTCTCATTAAAATACCTGACCCTAATAATCCTTTACCTCTAAACTTTACATTGAATTATTATTATCATTTTCACTGACAAAATGGACACAACACAAAACATTATAAGCATCTTAAAAATTTTATGTAAGACCTCATTGAATTTGGTCAACTTCAAATTGGAGGTATTAATGATCAAGGAAATAAATCTATTGCCCCTCCCAACCAAAAATTTCAAATCTTTACCAACCCTATGCCTAATCATAATATTTTATTTGTCAAAGCTAGTGAAAGAAAGAAGAATGATGTGATGAATGTTGAAACAGATGATGACAACATTGATACTATTGAACAAAGTCCCAAGATACAAATAAAAAAATTTCTATCAATGGTTTGGTTGCATTGATCAAAACTCAACCTCATAAGCACTGAACTAAAAATCCTCTTGACATTTCTTTGTCATCTAAAGATATTGTTAGAAACACACTTGATAGTCCTCTTTACATATACGACTAAATCAATGACAAGCCTACTAATGGGATATTAATTGATCTTGTTTGTGGAGAGAATGTGATCACTGAGGAATTCTTACTTGTGCATGAACTCTATCAAGAAACATATGATCAACCAAAATAATGGATAAAAATGCATAAGGGTTTCACTTTCCCCATGATGGGACCAATCAACCATTCTCTAAAAACAAGATTGAAATAATTGGATGTCTCATTCTCTATCATACCAACATCAAATCAATTTTGTGTGAAGGTTGGTTATCCATGGCTACACTCCATGGAATCTATCTTGTTGGTTGTGTATAAATGACTAAAGTTTCCCTTTGAAAATGAAATATTTACTGTGCACCATAATGGATTTACTCCTTTGTCTTCTTGTGGGAACTTTTCATAGGAGTTCTTTGGGCCCAAGCCTATGGAACCTATTAAACTTTGTCAGGACTTCTTTTTCAAATCCTATCAAAATTTTAAGGCAAAATGCATAGAAAAACTATCCCTTAGAAACATGCCTCAATCCATGATTGAGCCTTCTATCCTTGACGAAACTATTATTGAACCTAAAGACATTCGAAATAACCAAGACCAGCCCATGATAGATACTTTTCCTATTTCCTACAAAAGACCAAGAGACAACCAAAGCAATTTTATCACACCTCTTAAGATAAAACAAGTATACAATGCTAAAAAGAAAGTGGTTGATTAACCTCCCATGGTTCCTTTCGTTCCTCCCCTTAGGGAAGAAAATAAACCTATCGTTGATAAACCTACTCCTACACAAACACAACTTGAAAATTGTACAAAGATAAATAGAAATGCTAGAGAGTGTAGGCGTAGATGTTGTGTTATTGCTCAAATATTAAACAATGAAAAAAATAAAGAAAATCAACATCCAAACTTAACTGAAGCAATACACCATGAGTTCCCCTCTTCACTACAATAAAAAAATCCTATATCACAACTACAACAAGAGATAAATCCTTCTTTGGACATTATCATTCAACCACCCATTGTAATTAACTTGGATGAAAATGATGAGGTTGCTAAAATTGATGACATAATGAATTGAATACATTGTTTTCCTCTTTGATGAGCTTAAATGACAATTATCCTAAGAGTGTTGAACTTGGTGATGACCCTAGTATTCCACTTGTTGTTGTCCCTTTGGCTAGTTTCCCACCTTCCATATACAATGAACAAGATTGGGATGCAAATGACTTGCTATACACTTACTCGCGTGTGCCTTATGTTGTACATGTTTTGCACAACTGCCCTGCCAAAGGTAGGGACCCTCTCTTTTCACTCTTGATAGGCCATTTTCACTCTCGACAGGCTGCTTTTCTCTCATCTCACATTGCACACCCCTATTTCCTAGCCTATGTTGGCCCTAAGCCTGAAAATTGATCAATTATCCCATTGGCCAAAATCACCTAACTAGGTTTTACCAAGTCATTTGCTTCCATGGGCTTAGTCCTTCAGTTTTCGCTTTGGTCCTTTCCACCTGACGTCCATTGGCCCTTACGGACCTACACTCATGGATCTCATCCTATCATTCACCATTTCGCCCAACTGCTCACTTGCAGCTAAGCCCCTCTGTCTGCCCAACATGCAAACCCCGCGCCCATTTTCACTGCCACATCCTTCATGTTCCATATACCTACTCTTGTGGGTTTTCCAAGGTGGGACTCTATTCCCATTTCGTCATTATCATAACAACCAACCTTTGACATTTGCTTGCATGGCGAGCTCTGCAGTTCATCCTTCCATCTTCACTATTGCCACAAAACCAACCAATCATGTTACTTCAAAATTTCCTAAGTCCAAGCATTTACAGGTCTTTGCTCATGGCCTGCCTTACCCAATCCCAGTTTCCTAATGGATAAGCCCTCATGCCATCCCACTAAGCGGGACCCACATGTGCCTCTCCTCAAAATGAAATCATGAAACTGTTGGTGAACTCTCGATTCTGCCCTTGTGGGTTGTTGCTTGCAGAAGGCCATCACCCCAATGTCATTGCACAATGGCAACCCTTCGCTACCCACCCAATCCTCGAGCCTGCAACTCCCCATTGTCACTGCTTACTAGGCTATTTCCAAACAACATTCTTAATGGATTTTCCACAACTGGCGTGCTTGCTATCCATTTATACGTCACCCTATTCAAAGCATAAAGGGAATCTTTAGTTAATAGAATGATTTCCATACATTACAACTTTTCATTTTATAAATGATGGGATATGAGGATGGTGCCTATTTTTTATGAAAGGAATGATATTCCAAGGCTGGCCCTGATGCCAACCATCTATGCAGGACTCGCAACACAGGTTTTTGCTCATCCTCTCTCGTTCTCTTAAATGGCATCTTCAACCCGGCTTCGCACATCCTTGTGTCTGCAAGTTAAAATCAGATTCTACACATGTGGGTTTCACATACAAGGGGGGCTATCAATGCTCTACCATTTTCGAGTGGCACAATCACCTCTGCCACCTGCATTCACTCTCCCGCCACCTTCGTCCTCTTCATTACATATTTTTCTTCCTGCTTCGCCGCTTAGGCGATGACCTCTTTGCACTCCTCTACTCAAAGGAAACCTTCTCTGCAAGGTCTAATGACCATAGCATCGTCTAAGTGGTTTTCTCACTGAGCGACATTCTCATGAAATTTGGTTGTAGGACCCATCCCCATATGAGGTGGTAGACTCGTGATCAGGCAGAATCCTTACACCTCATGCTTATTCGTATGGCAATTCTAGTAAAACACATTTCAATCATAATAGATCATTCCTAATCAGTTAAGGGAAGAGTAAGCTAATAGGATTAGGAGGTGCTATTAGAAACTAGTTTAGTAATCATGGTGCATATGACATCGGATGTGTAAGAAGGACTAGGCAATGATTGTTGAAACAAATCAAATACATATGATGGAAGGCCAGCTGAAAAGAATACAACTATGAATACTATAAGAAGTTATTGAGGCTAAGGAAGAAAATAATATTCAATGCAATAATAAGGAAATCATGAGGATTGCTGGATTGTTATAGACTGATTATTGAAAGAAGGAAATTAAGAATCACAAAGGAAATTACGTGGAATCAAAAATTAAAGTTTGATGTGGAAGAATGTCTCACAGAATCCATGTACCTCTTGGCTGCCCTCACAATGGTTTCATGAGACGTACATCTTCCCATTAGGGTCCATGACCTGGGATGTCATTCGAACATCTCTCTCCAAATCTCTGCTCACAACCTTAAAGTGACCCTCTTCATTGTGGGATCCTCCCTCCTCATGACCGCCTCATGAATTGTTGGTGGCACTACTTGTGTTGTCTCTCCACACTCCATCTCCCATGAATTTCCATCATGCGGGTCATGCACCCCATGACCTTTTTGCTTCCTCCATCGTTTCTCATGGCTATTGCATCTCGTCTTCTTGCCAATCACTGTGCATGGCAGCCACCTTTGCAAGTTCCGCAACTTTGTTCAACGGGGAAACCATTTGAGATGAAGGGGTAGCTAGGAATAGGCAATGAAATTAGGAACAAAAAGTGGAAAACATTGAACACAAGACACATAGTGATAGCTCACAACACACGTGAGGTGGGGGGAAAAGTGAGTAAAGGAGTGAATCATGCCTTCTCACAAGAATATAATCATTTTCCCGATCAATTGCATGTTGGAAGGTTGCCCATATAATTACTCTGAATTTATCCCCGACATCTCATAAGCATCTCGTTTGGGGAAACTGGCTCTATCAATGGTTTGGTGTAAGACACCTTTAGAACAACAAGATAGCTAAAGGGGCATCGACCACTAAAAGAAATGATCTAAGAACATAGGTCACGATAGGATTTCTAATCACAAATCCAAGGAGAAAATACATAGTGCTAGTAGAACAACACCATGTGTTGACTCGAGGGTCTTTTGATTTCAATGGATATCTCACATTCCTAGCATCCCAAGGAGAAACACATTTCGAGAAGGGATTTCTTAGGTGGGCTCAGATTAAGAGTGATTTAATATGAAAATGCCACACTAACTCATTTGACTACAAAATCCGACGAAACTATCTAATGAAATATGTATAATTTGATGTATCATTGGGTGCTTGTAAAATTTGATGTGTAATTTTCATTTTTTTGAAAGTTTATCCCTGGCGTTCATCAAAATTTTGACTAACCTGGGGTTCGTCAAAATGTCGGCTATCATTTTCGATAAACATGAAAAATATAAAAAAATCAAATTGTGGCCGACATAAATAGAAGTGAGCTCATGCTTGATTTATTGTGACAATGTTTTGCTCTACTTGAGAAGTTTGTGGAGAACTAAGAACGATTTTCTTGAGAAAAATAAAAAAAAAATCAAGATATCGCTAGGTTGAGGGTAGTCATTGTCTTTTTGCAGAATTTAGTTGTGAATTCATATTTGTAGTTCCAGGTTTGAAAATCATATTTTAAAGCAACATCTCATTAGATTTCATTTTTAGAGGTTTAGGGTTTTGAGAATTTCATGTCAAGATTTTGTTGTGTGGAATCACCATAAGATCACAACCAAGGAACAGATTCTTGTGACTGTAATTATGTTATCCATAACTCTATTGGTCATGTGGCATAGTTGTGCTATAAAAAATATAGGATGCATTCATGTGTGACCCAAGTTTAATGTGGCTATGTTGTGATAGAAATGGAGGAACTCATATAATGTAGATAATTCAGGTTGTATAATGTAGGTGTCAATCATCATTGGGTGCATTCAGGTTGTCTCAAGTTTAATAGGTTAGGATGTAATTATAGCATGATCGAAGAGTGATTACCTCTTGCTGCAATAAAGATCCTATAACTCTGGTTGATATCAGAGTGGATGTGTTATATCAATATATAGTGCATTCAAGCACAACCCATGTTTAATGGGCTATTCTAGAGAGTGATCAAGATTTTATAAACCTTATGAATGTTACTTGACATATATTTTCATAATCTCAAATTCCTTTAGAGGCTTTTGAAGTATCAATGTATCCTATATAGGGTTTAGAATGATTTCTTTTAATTAAAAAAATAAATAAATGATGTATTTCTCTATAATTAGATAATGTGGAGATCTCCTAAATCTGCCTCAGCACACTATCCTCTTTGGCGCTATATTCATTACTCCAGCTACTAGGGTTTTGCATGTGGCATCTTTAATATCTTCATGACTATGGATTTTAAATAGATCTCAGTCTTTTCTTTAATCCTTTTCATGGTAACCCTTGAGTTCCATAATCCACCTTCAATCTCTTCTAAGAACGGTGTCTTAAGCTAGACTACATAGTATGCATATAAAGCAAGTCCTTCATACCTTCCATTGTTCCAAACCACCACTCAACCTTGCTTAAAATGTTGCCTCCATAAGCACAATAGCATGTTTTAAAATCATGGTTGCTAGTGATTTACCATTAAGGTCACCACTTTCATCATGAAGATACAATGAGATTTTTGTCTTCAAACTCAAGGCATTATGCAAGATAACATTGTGAATTGTTTGTTGTGTACGATTTAATTTTCTTGCACATTTACTGCTTTGCTAACTTCCTTTAAGACTGGGTACTGCACCCTCAGTTGCAATCTCAAATAGCTCACTCACTATCACTTGAAGATTCCTTTCATGAGAATCCTTCTACAAACTCAAACTATGCCCTATAGACTGCCTACTTACTACAGGGGACTCATTGTTTCATGGTATTGTAGTTCTTAAGATCCTTTAACCTTATTGACACTACTTCATAGTCCATAAGGTATTACTCACTATTCTCCCATCTTTGATGAGTCTCAAAACACTGGTCAAACATGCAATCCACTACCTCCATTATATATTAATGGCTAAGAAGAAAAATTGAACCTATGATTACCACTATTACTTCATTTGGACAATCATTCCCTGATTGCATTTTCCTTGTCTAACACTACCAAAAGCATTTGAAAAACCCTTAAGGTCAGCAAGGGGATAAGGAAACTCACTATTAAAATCTCCACTTTACTATGCAAGGTTTGAGCTTTATTATCTTGTCACAGCTTAGCCTCTTTTTGACTGTCACATCTCAAGTGATTGTCATTCTTCTTACCGTAGATTGCATTTACAAATTTCACCAAGCTAAATAGTGTGCTTGTTATTGGCTACAATCTTTAGATTGCAAGATTTTGTTATTACCTACAATGTCTCAATCTTTCTGGTATTGCAACCTCACTAATTTTCTATAGTTATTGTTTATGTTTCTATGGAGGCCTAGGGTTTGTACCCTAATCATGCTCTTACCAATGCTTCTGTTGTTTTTTATTAGGGCTCTCTCAATGTTGAGGGCCCTAGGGATAAGCTCACCATAAGAAGTGACACATTGCATCTTTAACTAAAAGGATAAATCCGTATTGACATTAGCAATGATGATTCCGACTTGTTGCTCCAATGGGTCACTTGCTCTTTCTAGCTCGCTACCTCCATCATTGTAGGAAGTTTTCAATCAAGTTCAATATTCTGATATTAGGAGTCTTAACGGTTGGAAATCATAGTAAAATAAAAATTTAATAAGTTTTGGAATTAGCATTTTAAAGTATTTTTTGGGGTCATTAACTTCAGACTATCTTCTCTTTTGCAGGGGTGGTTGTATGCCAAATTTTTTGGTGTAAAATATCAGAATTATTAGATTATGTTACCTATCTATGAATAAAAATTATTGGAGTGTGAGTTTGATATTTTTTGAAGATCTAAATAGTCAAGCTTGGCAAAGAAAAATTATGTCAGATAATATTAGTCTAGAAAAAATAAAGAGACACTTGATAGATTGTGGGCTAGATTGAAAAGAAAGGGTGATGGGAAATGTTATTGTCCTTGCAATAATTGCAAGGGCTTAAAGATGAGACAAATTTTAATTACAACAACTGAGAAACATTGTAGGCAACATGGTCACTTTGATGGGGGGCATGATTATCGTCCATTGGTAAGTTGTTCATTATATATGTTTATATTGATTGAATTTGTAAATGTTTATATATTTTAACATTATATATATAATCACTTGATCATGATCATGGTTTATTTGTGTCTATCATTATTATAAAGGTGGGGTTCCCTAGGGTAGATGATATGGATTATCACGGCCCAAGAATGTGGTTTTGCAAGTAGACGAACATGGAGTTGTGAATATCGAAGATGAAGTTAATGATCCTATGGAAGAAGATGATGGTACAAATACATTGATCCATGACACATTTATGGTAGAGTTGATCATGATGATCAACATGACTTTGATGATGTTCATGATTTACCTATACTTGAGAAGGCATATGGCCTTTATGAAGGCTCCCAAAACAACTCTTCTCTCTATTGTATTGTTGTTGTTGAACTTGAAGGTTATGAATGGTTTATCAAACATAGCAATTTCACGGATGTTAAGGTATGTCATATATGTCATCTTTTTTATCTATTTTAATTGTTGTTAGTTCATCACTAGTAAATAAAGGATGAAATATGTACCATTAATATTCTTTATATGAACAATTTTTTTTTGTTGTAGATTGATTGGTGAATTTTTGTTACCACCATCAAATATTTTACCTCGCTCATACCGAAATTTATGTGCGATTATGAAATATATCGGAATGGAGTATCAAGCAATAGATGCATGTCCCAATGATCATATTATATATCATAAACAATAGGAATTTGCAACAGAATACCCAAAATGTCATATTAGTAGATATCAAACAAATCAACTAACAAAAAATGTGCCTCACAAGGTTCTTCGTTATATTCCCATTATTCCACGTATGCAACGATTATTTAGGTGTGAAAGCTTAGCAGAATTTATGGATTACCATGCACAAAATAGAAGTGGAGATGAAATTCTTCGAATGTCTGCTGATGGTTCTGCATTTAGGGACATGGAGGAAAAATGGCCACACTTTAAAGAAGAAACTCGTAATCTCAGGCTTTCATTGGGAGCAGATGGTGTCAATCCATTTGGAGAGTTAAGATCTATTTACTTAGTGTGGCCTATTTTTGTTATCAACAATAACATTCCTCCCTGGATGTCAATAAAGAGGGAGAACATAATGTTGCCAATGATTGTTCCAGGTATTTGTTTTTATCAATTTTATTTAACGTAGTAGCATCTCATTTGTCTTATTTTTTGTATAATGACTTATATTTTTTCATTCAATAGTCATGTACATCAATTTATATATATTGTTGTAAAATGGTTATAATAATTATGTAATGTTTATATTCATTCAACTAGGTAAGTACCAAGTTAAAGATATGAATGTATATATCGAGCCTCTTATCGACGAGTTACTAAATTTATGGAATGGTGTCACTATGTATGATGTCTCTAGACCAATAGGACAAAGACAATTTCAATTCCATGCAATTCTTGTATCAACAATTCATGATGCCCTAGGGCTAACACATTTTTGTGGTATGTTATAATGTTCGACTGCAGTTTAACAATATTTAATTTTATGAAGTAGATATCATGCATTTTTTTAAAATAATCTATTCATTATATATAATTTAAAAAATTGACATATTTAATCCAATTATATATGATCTTGCAGGTCTTCAAACAAAGGGAAAATTTGCATGTCCAATTTGTGGTCCAAAGATGAAATCTCGTTGTTCAACAAGTTTAGGAAAACAAGTGTTTGATGAGTATAGGAACTTCCTCCATAGAAATCATAAGTATCGAACTACTGAAAAACATCTTTTCAATGGGAAAGAGAGACTACATCAAAACCACGAAGAATGACACCTCACCTATGGAAGTTGGAATATAGTAGAATTAATTGTCAAGGTTATACATTAGATCAAATTGTTTATCTATCATATATGATATGTTTTGAATTTATATTTTTATATTGTGTTGTGTTTACTCATGTTGTAATTGACAATGATTGTCATTATTAATTTGTTTATATTATATGCTTCATGAAGGTCATCAAGGAATTAATGGCCGACTTCCACAGGGACTGAAATGTTGTCCCAGACAATTTAGTAGGTTGCCCTACTATGAGCAGCTACAAATTTTTCATTTGTTTGATACAATGCATATCCGAAAGAATACAATAGAAATGTTATAGAAAATATTGGATGGAAGGCATGACAAAGAAAAAATTGTCAAAATTTGTAGTGACATTAAGGAAGCTAATCATGCAATGAAAAATGTCATTGAATTAAATAGCGATGGAGACCAGATTAATATAAGTTCCCTTCCTTGGTTATTAACAGAGCGGCAAAGCAATGCTATAAAAGAAGTCATACAAAAAAATTGATTTCCAATAGGATTTTCTACGAACATAAACAATATAATAACAAAGAAAGGTAAATTTGGGTCAGGGATGAAAACGCATGATTGACATACCTTCATTAAGGTAATTATTCTGGATATTATATACACTTGTATAATGCATGTTCTTTTCAGTGTATCGTGTTTACTACTTTTGGAAAAATAATGAAAATATCTTTTTATAATTTTTGCAGTATGTTCTACCTCTATCTCTCCTAGACAACTTTGAAAACAATGTCAAGAAAGTTATATATGATCTTGGAAAATACATGAGGTAAGTAGCAAGATTTGTTCAATTCATTGTATACATCTTATAATTTCTATTTGTTTTACTTTTTATGTAATATACTGTATATTTTTGTTAAATATTGTTAATATATTTGCACCTTGAATCACTTGTAGATGGTTGTCATCTAAAGAAATCTATAAAGAAGATATAAATTATTGGAAGAGAAAAATTCCTCATCTAATGTGTGAAATGCAAAAGTGTCTACCTTCAACATTTTTCAATGCACAAGAACACTACCTCATACACCAAGTTGAAGAGATTGAATTGTATGGACCTATACACACAAGGTCAATGTGGATAGTTGAGAGGCACTTGAAATTTTTGAATTCTTTGGTTAGACAACGAGCACATCCAGAGGGTTTTGTTATGTCTTGCATAACCACCCCATTTTAAACTTGTTTAAAATAGGTCCCCCTTTTTTTCTATTCTGTTTCCTTTGGCCTTTTGTTTTCTACCTTGGGCTTTTTCTGTTTTGTTCTGGTAGATGCAAAACACGGACCAAAACCAAACTCTGGAACTTTTCTAAGTTTCAAGTTCAAGTTTCGGTTCCGCCGATTTCCTTTGTTTCATTTGTTTTTTGTCCTTTGTTCTGGCATAAGCAGGATGCTGAATGAAACTCAACTTCAGACTTTTTCTAAGTTCCAGTTTGGTTTCCCCTTCTGGTTCCGGTTCCGCTAGCTTTCTTTCTTTCCTCCTTGGTGGTTTTTGTTGTTGGTCTAGCGGACACGGAACCGGGACCAAAACCTAACTTTGGAATTTCTTCCAAGTTCTAGTTTCCGTTCCGTTCCCGGTCTCGGTTCCACTAGTTTTCCTATTTTCCTTTTTGTTCTGGTGGACGCAAAACTAGGACCGAAACTGAACTTTGGGAATTCTTCTAGTTCTGGTTTCCATTTTGTTCCTAGTTCTGGTTCCACTAGTTCATTGTTTGTTTTGGTAGAAGCGGAATATGGACCAAAACCAAACTCTAGAATTTTTCTAAAGTTCCAAGTTTCGGTTCCATTTTGGTCCTGGTTCCGCCAAACTCATTTTTTTTTCCTTTTGTTCTAATTGTTTGGTCGTGTGGTGTTTTCTTCCCTTCCTTTTTCTTTTTTTGTCCTTTTTTGTCATTTCTTTGTGGGGTTTCATGTAGGGAAAATTATAATTTACTGTGACAGTCAGAGTTCTATTTGTTTGGCGAAGAATCCTACTTTCCATGCCAGGATGAAACATATTGATGTGCAACATCATTTTGTACGAGATATGGTGGAGGATGGAAAGGTCTCTTTAGAAAAAGTGGATACTCTAGAGAATGTTGTAGATGCATTGATGAAGCCTGTGAGCACAAAAAAGTTTAGGTGGTGTGCCAGTTCGATGGGCCTTAGTGACCATGAATTTTAGTAGTCTTGTTGTGCTCTGGAGGTGTCAGTAAGATCTTTGTCAAGAGGGAGAATGCTGGAAAGTATGTCTCAATCTTACTGGCATGAAACTCCTAAAAGAGAAAAGTCGGTGTGGAATTCTTTCTGTCTGGCCGACTAGCAGCTGTGTAACCTTGTGGAATGATCAGGTCACTGAGACCTTGTTGTTGTCTTACTGACTGGAGTTATTGCTGAGACTTTCCTGTCGCTGTGAGTTTTCCTACCTCCCTTCACCTGGGGAGACTCTTGTTGATAGACTAGTCAGAGTGATATTTTTTGTCAGGTGCTTTTAGTATGATATCTTTCTAATGATTGTTGGTCTCGCCCATAGGTGTTTTGACATTGGTAGGACTTAAGGGATCTATATGACTCATAGCGAATGCGATAATCTTGTCGATGAGTCTATTGTGGACTTCAGCAAGAGGTCTTGCCGATCTTACCGATAGCGATAATTTGGGAAATGGTCTTGGATATCGGTATGACTCTTGTAGCTCATTATGACCTCTTGCTGATAGTTGTAAGTTAAGCCGATAATGTCAGTGGAGAATTGTAGCATCAGGGAGACATAGCTAGTGTCTCACCAACATGCGATTCTACTTGAATGAATTTTGACCATCTGAAGATCATACATGGTATGTGTTCGACCAATCAGAGGAAACTAAAGGCAAACCATTGGCAGTTAGACTGTTGAGGTTGTTCCTATGAAGAAGATCAACAAATCATGAATGACATGGATATACTCGAAAATTGAAGATGATGTTCGGTTAGATGAATAGTTTGATGGATGATGCATGTGTGTGAATTCAATTTAGAGAGCATTGTAACTGGGATGTTTTGTACAAGGTTGATCATTGAATCTGTTGATGTAAATTGATATCAGAAAGGTTAAAGCACGTTGAGAGTATCTAATGTCATTTCTCAAAGAATTCAACCCGCAAAGGTTCTAGGCCAAGAGGAAAGAATAAATGGAGGTCATGAGTCTTAATGACGGACGGGATGTCCACTGGCCAAAGTAGGTGGACATGAATGGAAATACTCCTAGAACATTCAAAGGAGCTCTATGGGATCATTTTTTGAGGTTGAGGATGAAACATGTGAAGTCGTAATGGTGGACGTGAAGGCTGCAAGTTAATGATGGTGGTTGTAAAAGATCTAGAAACCATTCCTGAGAGTGATCTTTCACCGACATGAAAAGAGTATATGCATTTAATGCATGATTTACTTTGTTCCAAACTCTTCTAGAGTTGAATCCTATGAATGACTCATTTTGTAAACCCTAAAATGGGGTCGATGCTCATTTTGGACGCATGTGTATATATGGCATTTTCACCTCTTTGTAAAATAGAATAGGGAGATTGGGAGACATAGAGTGAGATAGATAGAGATCTTTTTTTCATCTTCTTCTTTTGGTTAAGAATTAGCAAGTTAGGGTTAGAAGGTTAAAAAAACTCGAGAGAAAAAGTAGAGTAGGAGTTAAGTTCAGCAGGAGGAGATCATATATATTTTCTATATTTTCTTAGTGTAGATGGAGATGATTTGAAGACATGGGTTTTTTGTACACTGGTGATCTTGCCAGTTTTGTAAATGTTGTTTATCTGTTTCACCAATAGTAGAAGCAACCTTATTTAAATCTACTTCATATTGTGCTCCAGGATGGTATTTATCTTGGGTTAATTATTTGATTTGGAAAGCTTTCAAGGAATGGAATTTTATCTTATGTTTTGTTTAAATGATGATTTGCAATCTACTGTTAAGGTTCGCACTGTGAATGAATGAAACTGTGTATTAATTACAAGTTAACTTTATTCTACAGTTCTAGTTTAAGAATTTCTTGGAAGGAAACCAGTCTGATTAATTGGATGAATCAACATTCTCTTCAGTTTAAAAGCTCTAATCTATCTTTTTCTGTTTCTTTAAAACCACCAGTTAAAGTAGGTTTAAATATATGTTTGGTCTTATAACAATCTAGAAGGTCAAAACCAATAGGCCCCTTGAACATCATAGCCATATTGACCACTTCGTGAAACAACAACATTGTGAACCAACATCAAAGACCTTGGGAGGTGATCAGTTTGATTGTTGATTGTATTTTTCAGGAGAGGTGAGATATTTCACTTTTTATCTTACCTACATGTTGTGGGTCAACTTAGCTACATCAACAAATTTGGTGCTAGAAGGTGGGCCGAGAAGAGAAAAATGGATAATATCAAGTTTTTCTCACCAGAAAGGTCCCATAGAGTTCTTCGATCAGCTGAAAACCCACCACCTTTGGTAGAACTCAAGACCCCAACAAGGCACAAGATTCACAAGACTAGGGCAACCATTATACCACCCTTGTCATCTCCACTCACTTCAGCAGGCTTTTCACCAATACCCCGATGGATACCTGTCAATCCACCACCGAATCCATCTCAAGTGCCATTACAGCTGGTTCAGACCATCCAACAACTGTCTCAACCCCCACCACTACCACCAATGGCATTTTTTTATGAATAATCCCTCTCCATTGGGGACTATTCCTTGATGCTTTCATGATATTCCTAAGAATCCTGAGAGATTCTATCCCAAATAAATTCATCATGAATCAAAGAGTACTGAAGAGCACATACAAGCTTTTAAGGATGCTTGTACCAGAGCCCAGATAGCTCACCATGATGTAGTTTGTAGGTTGTTCCCTTATTCCTCAGGGGATATGGCGTAGAACTGGTACCTAAATCTTCCGCAAGGTTCTATTCTGAGCTGGACAAACTTGGATAATGCTTTCATCAATTAGTTTAGAGTTTATGTGGATCCAGCCATTTTGTTCCACCAATTTGCTACCATTAGGAAGGATCCATGTGAATCCTTACCCTTGTTTAATACCAGGTTTCAATGAATGTATAGGAGCCTACAGGACCCCTATCTAGTTACTGAGAATAGTGCCATTCAGGCATATTTTAGAGTTATAGACCCTTTGCTTGGCCTATTCCTACAAAGGACTTATCAGCCAATAGATATTGATTCCCTATCTAAAGTTTATCATCTAGCCATCAAGCTGCAACAACAAACTAGCTCTCAACAAGGAAACTTGGGAGGAGGTTTTCCTTCAATGGGGTATCAAATGCCTAATCCAACCCCTTTATTCAATACTGTCCCAAGGATGTCTCCTTCCCATTATGGACCTATATCTGAGTTGTAGAATTAATCTCATGTTCCATTCTTTTCCAACGGAACTCCTGACTTCTTTCAACAATCACAAGCTCATCACAATCTGCATGGTCATCATAACCAAGCTGGAATACCAAATCTTGTTGGTTAGCCACCTGTTGCTAAGAGTGTTGAGAGTGAAAATATAGTTCAACTAACAAACGAGGTGGAGACCTTAAAGAAAACTCTGTCTCAAGTCACAAATGATATGGCGCAGCTTCAACTGAACCCCTCTCAGAACCAAGGTAATTACCCTAATCAGAGTAATAACAATCAGGGTAATTATCCAAACAACTACAAATAGCTAGAGGAATTATCAAGGCCAAAACTCCCCTAACCAAGGCTATCAAAATCAAAATAGAGGATATAATCCAAGGCCAAATAACAACCGACAATGGAATACAGGGCCAAATAACGGTGGGGTTTCTCACAATTATCAAGCTAATGAGGACAGACCACATGTTACAAATGTGGTTGACCTCAATTTTATGACTAACTGGTGTAGGTTGCATGATACTGCAACTCATTTCCAGGTAAACTACCATGAAATGGAGAAAGTCATGAAGATGGAACATGTAGATGGCCAAACATTCCAAGGAAATTCAAATAAAGGAGGTGGCTCAGCTGATACAACTATGAATTATGACCTCTTTGAAGAAGAACTTTCATTCCCAATGTAGAATGAGAATGAACCCGAGGAAGATGTGTATGATGCCCAAGCCTTTTAGACAAAGGGAGGACACTTCCTAAGAAATCAGAACAAGGGTTCAGTCACTACATCAACACCACCTAACCATATGGTGCCTCCTAATCAGGGTGCTGATAATAACCCTCCTCCACCAAGGGGTTTTCCTAACTCCCATAACAAAGGTAATTCATTTGGTGTTTTCAAATGTAATTCAAGCTATAACATAGAATTTGATATTGTTTCAGAGATGCAAAAATAGAAAACCTCTTTATCATACTTTGACATCCTAAAGTGGTGCCCTGCCCAACAAGAGATAGTGTTGAAATATTTGGAAGAAGCTGATAAATCAAAAGGGAAAACCAAGGTGGCACCTACTGCAAACATCAACACAGCTTTGTACAGAAGCAAGGTAGGTACCCCACCATTTCTTTTAAGTTTGAGAATCTGTGGGAAGAATCTACATAATTGTCTGCTAGATTCAGGGGCTTTTGGCAATGCGATGCCATTTTCTGTATGGAAGAAATTGGGATTGAACCCTATCCAAACAAACAAGAAGGTCATCCAACTCAATAAAAAAGAGGTTAATGTGATTGGAGAATTGAGAAATATACATGTGCAAGTAGGGTTCGACCCTAGGATTTTAACCAATATGGATATTCAAGTAGCAGACATTCCCGAGACTTATGGTATGCCATTGACCAGAGATTTAATGAAGAGTATAGGGGGATACCTCTCCCTCAAATTTTCACACATGTGGCTGCCATGGAGGGGAATTCCTACCTAGATTAGGATTGAGAGTGAACCTCACCTCAAACATATCATCACTAAGTATGACTGTCCCAACGAGGTAGCTTATTTTGAAACTGAGATAGGGGTTTATAAAAGAGAGGAAATTCTAACCTTTTCAGTTTTTGATTCTAAATATTTGTCAATGCGAAAATTCTCTGATCCAATGATTAGTGTAAACCAATAGGTATTGATTAGGAAGCTGCAACAAGATCAGTTGGTCTTAGGGGAATATATCGATTTGCGGATTCTTCTACTTCCAAATTGGTGCAGGCTACATTACCAAAATCATTCAGAATTGATCTGCCAGCCCTGCATTAGTGTTTTAAATCATGTTTCCCAAACCAAAGATACTAGCCTAAGTCACCTTGAGACCATTTTAGATCACTTCTCATTTGAAGCCAAAAATCCAATAATGTTAACAGGGGTAATATACCTTTAGATGAAGTCCCTCCTGAAACTAGACCTACCCCAGTCATAATACCAGACCAACATAGTTACGATGAATAACCCCAATGTTTGTTTGATACCCCTGCACTCACCAGTATACCAAAACCCAAGGGATTAATCAAAGATACAAATGAATATCAGAAATATATCCTAGGATTACATGATATATCTGAGCGGGAATCAGAAATTGCATTTGAGGAACCTATTGAACACCCTTTCCTAATATTTGATGCAAAAAATCAAGTGGCCCCACCTATGGTTCATCTTATCCAAGCACCCAAAACAATCTCAAAGAAATCAGCCCAAGCTCATGATCAGCTATGGACCCTCACGTTTGATGGATCCAAATCTAAAACAGGTTGTGGTGCTGGAATTGAGTTAACCAACCCAAAAGGGAATTTTTTTTTTACCTCTTATAGGTTGCAGTTTGGATGCACTAACAATATAACAAAATATGAAGCTTTAGCTCGGGGACTGATGATCGCACATCAGAAGAAAGTTACTGCCTTGATGGTTAAAGGAGATTTAGAATTAATTATCAAGCAAGTGTGTAGCTAGTATACATGTCACAATAAAAGGCTGGCAGCTTATAGAAATCTAGTGTGGAACCTAATTGAAGACTTTGATGCCTTTGGAATTAGTTTGATTGCTAGAGAGGAGAATCAGATAGCTCATTCATCAGCTATTGCTGCAAGTACCTTGGAGCCAATGCAAGAATCTAAGCTTAAGAGATTCTCAGTAGAATTGATATCCACCTCGACTGTTCTTGATAACATCAGGAACTTTCAAGTCTTCGATGATGATTAACATATCCTTTCTTTTCTAGCAAGCTCAGATATTTTTGAAGAACAAATCATCGATGAGTCTGATAGGGACCAAGGAGACTGGGACCCTGAAGACTATGATAAAGAAGGTTTCCTCAATCTAAAAAGTAATAGCATTCCCAAGGGAATGGTAGCCTTAGAAAGAATTTTTTATTCAAATCTGAGGGCTCAGGAAAAGGTGTCGAATGAAGATAAAGGAGGTGAATATGAAACTGTTAACCTAGCTAATTCTGACCCTGAAAGAAATTTTTACATAGGGAAAGCCTGCCCTGAAGCAATTAGAAAAGATATACTAAGGACACTGAAGAAGGATATTGCTACAGTAACTTGGGGGTATGAAGATCTAAAAATATTTGATGCTTCTATAATGACTCATACTATTCCTTTGAAGCCTGAAGCTAAACCATTTCGGCAGAAACAACATCCTGTCAATGCCCTAATTGAACCACTGATCCTTAAGGAAGTTCAGAAATTACTTTATGTAAGAATAATCTTCCTTGTACGACATTCAACATGGGTGGCTAACTTGGTTCCAGTTCGTAAGAAGAATGGAGAGATCAGCCTATGTGTATATTTCAAGAATCTAAACAAAACTTCAAAAAAAGACAACTACCCACTCCCTTCTCTGGATGAAGTCTTGCAAACTGTCAATGGGTCTTAGATGATGTCATTCCTAGATGGTTATTTCGGGTACAATCAGGTTCTTGTTAATTATGAAGATAGAATGAAGACAACCTTCACTACTAAGTGGGGAACATTTTCTTACAAGAGGATGCCATTTGGTCTGATAAACGCTGAAGCAACCTTTCAGCGTGCCATGGATGTAGCGTTCAAAGATTTGATTGGTAAATGCATCATTGTTTATATGGATGACCTAAAATTATTCTCTAAAGATAGACTAAACCATGCTACAAACTTGGCTAAAGTTCTTGAAAGATGTATCCAGTATGGTGTCTCTCTAAATCCTAAAAAGTGTGTGTTCGGGGTCTCTGAAGGGAAACTTTTGGGACACATAATCTCAGAAAGAGGGATATCAATAGATCCAGACCAAGTTAAGTCTATTTTAAAGTTAACCATGCTAGGAAGTAAGAAGGAGATGAGACTTTTCTTTGGAAAGATCAACTTTGTGAGAAAGTTTATCACAGGTTTTGTAGAAATTGTTAAGCCATTGAATGAAATGATGAAGAAAGATGCTAGAATATAATGGAGTAATGAGGCAAAGGATAATTTTTCTCAGGTTAAGCAATCTATTTCAGAAGCGCCAGTCCTCACCAGTCCTGACTACTTGAAGCCATTTTATATTTATTCTTCTGCTTCTGAACACTCATGTGTAGCTGTCCTAACTCAACGAAGAGGGGAGGAGGATGAAAGGCCAATTGCCTTCATGAGTTTTCCATTTAAGAATGCTGAAGTCAAGTACCCACCTCTTGAAAAATAAGTTTTTGCGTTGGTTAGAGCTATCAAGAAGTTCAGGCATTACATCCTTTGAAGTCAGATTATTGTTGTAGTTCCTGATGCTGCTGTGAAGTCTCTACTTATGCAGAGTGAGTTGGGAGAACAAAGGGGAACATGGGTGGCTATTCTATAGGAGTTTTATCTAGAGATTCACACTATGAAACTTGTATGAGGTCAAGGCCTATCTAAATCAATGGCGAATGCTGGTGAGAACATTATTTTTCAGAAATACACAACACAGTCCTTTTCCAATGACCCTTGGTATGTCGATATTATTTATTTCATGCTCAATAATCGATGCCCAGAGGAAATGAATAGAACTCAAAGGATATCACTGAGAATGAAAAGCTCCCACTATATGCTCAAAGGAGGATTGTTATATAGAAAGAACTTTGAGGGAGTTTTCCTATGATGTCTTGATCAGCAAGAGGCTAAGCATGCAATTGTTGAATTTCATGGGAAACATGGCACATGTCATGGTTTTGTAGATTCGTTAGCGCATCATATCTTAAGATCTAGTTATTATTGGCCATGTGTGTTCAAGGATTCCCACCAACATGTAAGAACATGTCACATATGTCAAATTTCTGCATCAAGGGAATGTCATTCAGCCATGCCATTGCAGCCTTTCTATGTGGTAAGACCATTTGCCCGATGGGCACTGGATTTTGTTGGGGTAATTAATCCTAATTCTTCTATAGGACACAAATTCATTTTGACTGCCACGGATTACTGCACAAGATGGAAAAAAGCTATACCTTGCAAGAATAGCACAATGGAAGTGGTAATCAAGTTCCTCACTAAATGCATCATAACCAGGTTTGGAGTACCCTTTGCATTGGTATTTGAAAATGGTCCTGCCTTTTCTTCTGCCGAGTTCATTTCATGGGCTTATGATCATAAGATTGTTTTAAAGTATTCTTCCAACTATTATCTGCAAGGAGATGGAGTTGCATAATCAACTAATAAGAATATCCTAGGAGTGATAAAAAAACTATTAGAGAACAATCCTAGGGACTGGCATACCCAGTTAAGATTTTCTTTATGGGCAGATAGGACTAGGATCAAGGCTTCTTTAAAGACTTCACCATTTAACCTAGTATATGTCCAAGAGCTTGTGTTCCCTATTCACTTCCAAATACCTATCCTTAATTTTATGTAGGAATTTTACTGCAGTGATGGTAGGATTGAAGTAAGGTTAGTTGGCTTGTTGAAATTAGAAGAGCAGAGAGATGTTGCCTTACAACAATTCTTTAGACACTAGGCTGTTGTCAAACGTTGGTTTGACAAAAGAGCCAAAATCAAGGCTTTCAAAATATCAGACCTTGTGTTGCTATGGGATAAAGCTAATGAAAAGAAGGGTGATCACCAAAAGTTTGATAAGCTTTGGTTGGGCCCCTATCAAATTACTGAAATCCTAGGAGAAAATGCTTTCCAGCTGAGTAGTTTAATAGGAGAACCTGTTCCATTGCCTATCAATGCATAGTTTCTTAAACATTATTTCGAGCCATGAAAGATCTTGTATTTTTTTGGATTGTACATATATGTAAATAATTTACTGTTTTGCTTGTTTGTCATTTATTGTTTTCCTTGTTTGTCTTTTTCTTTTGTTCCTTTGTTTGTTGTTCCTTTGTTTTTCTTTGTGGGAACCTTCATTTTATGCAGTTGTGAAGGGGGTTGTTATCTAAAGTATGCGTTGGTTTCCTAGAGAGAGGTTGGTTTAGATATTTTTAGGTTTTTTGGTTGTATGATTTTGTCCTAGATTTAGTGTTTTATGTCCATTATCAATAAGAGTTGTGGAAATTCTTAAAAACAAGGTGCAAAGTAAACAATCTTCATTAGCTACATATGGTTGAATTTGTCACAAATCATCAAAAAAATATCCTTTTGTAATGGTATATTTGTCCTACGATGATAGTGTTGCAAGATTTGAGTGAAAATTTTGATTCCTCGGATGTTGTTATGAGGTCCATGGTAGTTTTCAACACATAACAAATGTTAGACATTTAACATATTGAGAAAGAATTGAATGAAATATCTGAAACTCCAAGAGGAAAAAAAAAAACTATCTAAGAAAACAAAACTCAATATGAATGGGTGATTCCAGTATCTCTATTGGGGCTATCGGCATCTGATTGGTAGTAGAGCAATGTTGTGAGAAAACTAGAGGTATCTCCGTTGGGACTATGGATGCCTGATTGGCAGCAAAGCTATGCCCAAGATATCATTGCACAACAGCTAAAGGAAATCAACTCATGTAATTCAAATCTTGCACATTATTTTTCAAAAGATGAGGAAAACTTTGTAAAAGAGTGATGCACCATCAAGCACACACATAGATTCAGAGGTAGCCAGTGTTGATTTACATTTGAGATTGTAGCTCAACCTTGGTTGTTAAAACTAACCCAACTGGAGTTGTGATGTCCATAAGCTAGAGTTTTGGGTAGCTGAATCCTTCGATTTCTTGAAAATGGTTGAACCATTTTTCCTAGCCAAGTCACCAATTCTTATGCCTTGCATAACCACCCCATTTTAAACTTGTTTAAAATAGGTCCCTCTTTTTTTTTTTTTCCTTGGGATTTTTTTGTTTTGTTCTGGTGGATGCAAAATGATGACCGAAACTGAACTCTGGAACTTTTCTAAGTTCTAGGTTTGGGTTTCATTCTGGTTTCAGTTCCTCCGGTTTCCATTGTTTTGTTTGTTTTTCATCCTTTGTTCTGGAAAAAGCGGGATGCAGAACGAAACTCAACTTTAGACTTTTTCTAAGTTCTAGTTTTGTTTCCCCTTTCAGTTCTGGTTCTACTAGTTTTCTTTCTTTCCTCCTTGGCAATTTTTCTTGTTGGTCTGGCAGACGCAGAACCAGGACCGAAACCAAACTTTGGAATTTCTTCCAAGTTCTGGTTTCCATTCTGTTCCTGGTCCCTGTTCCACCAGTTTTCCTTGTTTCCTTTTTGTTCTGGCAGACGCAGAACTGGGACTGAAACCGAACTTTGGAATTTCTTCCAATTTCTAGTTTCCATTCTAGTCCCAGTTTTGGTTCTGCCAGTTCGTCATTTGTTTTTTGTGGAAGCGGGACATGGACCGAAACCAAACTTTGGAACTTTTATAAAGTTCCAGGTTCTGGATCCGTTCCAGTCCTGGTTCCATCAAACTCTTTTCTTTTTCCTTTTGTTCTGATTTTTTGGTCGTGGGGTGTTTTCTTCCCCTCCTTTTTCCTTTTTTTTCCTTTTTTGTCATTTCTATGTGGGGTTTGATGCAGGGAAAATTACAATTTACTATAACAGTAAGAGTGCTATTTGTTTGGCGAAGAATCCTACTTTCCATGCCAGGATGAAACATATTGATGTGCAGTATCATTTTGTACGACATATGGTGGAGGATGGAAAGGTCTCTTTAGAAAAAGTGGATACTCTGGAGAATGTTGCAGATGCATTGACGAAGCTTGTGAGCACAGAAAAGTTTAGGTGGTGTGCCAGTTCGATGGGCCTAAGTGCCCATGAATTTTAGTAGTCTTGTTGCGCTCTGGAGGTGTCAGTAAGATCTTCATCAAGTGGGAGAATGTTGGAAAGTGTGTCTTAATCTTACTGGCATGAAACTCCTGAAAGAGAAAAGTTGGTGTGGCATTCTTTCTGTCTAGCTGACTAACAACTATGTAACCTTGTGGAATGCTTAGGTCACCGAGACCTTGTTGCTATCTTACCAAATGGAGTTATTGTTGAGAATTTCTTGTTGTTGTGAGTTTTCCTACCTCTCTTTGCTCGGGGACACTCTTGCCGATAGTCTGGTCGGAGTGATATCTATTGTTGGGTGCTTTAGGTATGATCTCTTGCCAATTATTGTTTGTCTCACCAATAGGTGTTTTGACATCAGTAAGACTTAAGGGCTCTATATGACTCATAGTGAATGTGATAGTCTTGTCGATGAGTCTATTGTGGACTTTGGCAAGAGGTCTCACTGATCTTTCCAATAGCGATAGTCTGTGCGATGGTCTTGGATATTGGTATGACTCTTGCAACTCATTATGACCTCTTGCCGATAGTTGTAAGTTATGCCGATAGCATTAGTTGAGCATTATAGCATTGAGGAGACATGGCTAGTGTCTCACCAACATGCGATTCTTCTTGAATGACTTTTGACCGTCTGAAGATTCTACATGGTACGTGTTCGACATATAAGAGGAAGCTGAAGGCCAACCATTGGCGGTTAAACTGTTGTGGCTGTTCCTGTGAAGAAGATGAACCCAGATCATGAACGACATGGATATACTCAGAAATTGAAGATGATGTTTAGTTAGATGAATAGTTCAATGGATGATGAGTGTGTTTGAATTCAGTTTAGAGAGCATTGTAACTGGGATGTTCTGTACAAGGTTGATCAGTGAATGTGCTGCTATAAATTCACATCAGAAAGGTTAAAGGATGTCGAGAGCATCTGATGTCGTTTCTGAAGGAAGTCAACCTATGAAGTTTCTAGGCCAAGAGGAAAGCATAAAGCGAGAAGGTTATGAGTCTTAATGATGGACGAGATGTCCACTAGCTGAAGTAGGTGGACATGAATGGAAATACTCTTGGAACATTCAAAACAACTCTATGAGAGTGGTTTTCGAGGTCGAGGATGAAACGCATGAAGTCTTAATGGGAGACGTGAAGGCTGTGAGTTAATGATAGTGGTTGTAAAAGATCTAGAAACCATGTCTAAGAGTGATCTTTTGCTGACATGAATAGAGTATATGCATTTAATGCATGATTGAATTTGTTCCAAACTCTTCTAGAGCCGACTCCTATGACTGACTCATTTTGTAAGCCCTAAAACAGGGTCGACGCTCATTTTGGACGCGCGTGTATATATTGTGTTTTCGCCTCTGTAAAATAGAATTGGGAGATTGGGAAACATAGAGCGACATAGATAGAGATCTTTTTTTTCATTTTCTTTTGCTTAAGAATTAGCAAGTTAGGGTTAGAAGGTAAAAAAACTTGAGAGCAGAAGTAGAGTAGGAGTTAAGTTTAGCAGGAGGAGATGATATATATTTTCCATATTTTCTTAGTGTAGATGGAGATGATTTGAAGACATGGGTTTTTTATACACTGGTGATCTTGCCAGATTTGTAAATGTTGTTTATCTATTTCACCTATAGTATAAGCAACCAGATTTAAATCTAGTTCATATTGTGCTCTAGGATGGTATTTATCTTAGGTTAATTATTTGATTTGGAAAGTTTTCAAGGAATGGAATTTTATCTTATATTTTTTTTAAATGATGATTTTCAATCTACTATTAAGGTTCGCACTACGAATAAATGAAACTGTGTATTAATTACAAGTTAACTTTATTCTACAGTTTTAGTTTAAGAATTTCTTGGAAGGAAACCAGTCTGATTAATTGGATGAATCAACATTCTCTTTTGTTTCTTTAAAACCACTGGTTAAAGTAGGTTTAAATATATGTTTGGTATTATAACAATCCATAAGGTCAAAAAAAGTAGGCCCCTTGAACATCACAACCATATTGACCACTTCATGAAACAATGTTGTGAACCAACATTGAAGACCTTGGGAGGTAATCAGTTTGATTGATGATTGTCTTCTTCAGAAGAGGTGAGATATTTCACATTTTATCTTACCTACATGTTGTCGGTCAACTGGGCACCATCAACAGGTTCTATGGTGGAGGGATATATGGTATACCAGACCATGGTGTACATTAGTGAATATCTTCCTAAGTTTGCAGCAAAGATCCATGTAGATCGCATTTGGGATCCCAACTCCATTAACAAATTCGAACGGGAGTACCTGATGGGGAAAGGTAGATTGAGGAAAGTGAGGTAATTATAAGATGGTCATGGAGATTAATTGGAATGCATTTTACATATGTTTTTTTATGTATATTGTACTTATTTAATTTTTAATCTTCAATATACATCAATTATAAATTAAGGTCGTATATTGTGGTATTTAACTAATTATACGTCATTTGTGAATTTCATTTTTTTTTGATACAGTTGGTCGAGAGTGGGATGCACTACATTTGTACATTGCCAACAATCTTGATTGGATAATGGTATGGATTGAACAATGTCAACAATCTCGTCACTCATTAACATGGGAAGGTGTGGCTTCATTGGTTAAAGAAGCTCATCGTAATGGAGATTCCAATGTTACACAAAGGGAACTTGATTTAGCATATGGTTTAAGAGATAAACAGGTATGTATAAATATATTAATCACCCATATTATTTAATTATTTTCAAGTATATTGATGTATATATATGTTGAGATTTTTTTCTTTCCATACATTCGGCCATGAATAAATATGTTTATCTACTGACAATATTGCAATAATTTTTACATGTTTGACATATTGCAAGTGAAACACCACAAGGCTATGTGGTGCAGTGGTCATAAATTTTGAATCAAAATGTTGGATTACATGAAGAAAACTTGTGATTCCGGTATAACTACAATCTTTCAAGTGACTAATGTTTCATCTAGAAGCGACATATATCTAGATGTCTCAGAAAATCAATACTATGGGATTTTGGATGATATACTTGAGTGTGACTTTAAGTCCTTCAAATTAATTTTGTATGTCATCCTATGGTATAGGCTACGATTGAATGAAAATGATCCTGAGAGAACTGTTATTGAACATGATAATTGATCTACCATGGTTAATACAAGGTTTATCAAGCGAGCTGGAAATGAGCCCTATGTTCTTCCAAGCCAATGTGAGCAAGTATTTTACTCAAAATTTCCAAGTAAACGGGGTTGGTATTTGTTGTTAGACATCATCCAAGAGGAAGGTCGATAAAGTATAATGTGGTGGAAGAAAAAGATACTAAAGAACTAGAAGATGATGTAGATGATGATTAGGATCAACAGTTAGTTGATGATGTCCCTAGTAAAGATGTTAAAGAGGAGGAACTAGATGATGATGATGTAGGAGTTAATGTTCATGAAGATGATATCGAGTGGATGATGACATTATCAAAACTGATATCGATGATGACGATGATGATATGACCAATCCTTACAATGTCGAATCTGGATCAGATGATATAGATAAAGAGTTGGATGAAGAAGAAGATCAATGACATTGAGATGTATAAGTTATGCGATAATATTATCTATTTGATATTAATTTCTTGATAGAATTATATTTGATTTATGTGGTTACATAATTAATTCATGATGTTTTTAATTTTTATGCCATTACCTAATTGATTTAATGATGTACTCTTTAATGTTTGAATGGTTAAAAAATTAAAACATTTCGATAGTGATGTTAACAACCTTGAAACTAGTGTGTTTTATGTTTCATGTGATCATAAAAGATTAAAAAGTTAGTTGTAGAGGTGGTTGTTCAGTGGTTGACGTGTATGTTAGTTCTTTTTACAATGTAACCAGGTTTGTCTTCTAATCTACCTATGGAATTTCCAATTCCAATCGAAGGCAGCTCAAAGGACCTGAACCAATTGATGAGGACTTTAAAAGCCTCCTACACTTCGGGCTCTGCAAGACCAGGGAGGGTGATCCCTTAATGTGTTTACAACCTCTGCACCATTATTATAAACAACATTAACAATAGCAGATGATCTCACTTAATAGCTCAACACAATAAGATAATATCAACTAGAATTGGCTGTTCATAGACAATATCAACTATCTAGGGCATGAGATAACTAAACACAATCCATTGTATAAGATAGTCAATGATTTGTAATTTGTAGCAAGCTCTAGGAAAAGACAAACAAATACTAAACTACACTAATAATTACAACTTAGATCAGTGCCATATATCCATTGCAAGAGTCAAATTCATAAGCATCTAAAGGTTTATAACAGATTTAATACATCACATATAAGATCCCTGAGAATATTTCATTATAATTTCATTAGTATGCATTCTAACCCAGGACTACTTATCAAATCCTTATACAACACATATCTACCTATAATATCATTCAAGCATTTTAATTAATTCCTTGAATTAAAGCTAAAATAGAATCATACACACCACAACAGTGAGATGGATAAAAGCCTTAGTTATTTTATTCAAAGTTCAGATATGCATGTACAATGGAGAGACATGAGCTTGAATTTTCATTTCAACTCAAATGCTAGTACTATTATACAATATTAAATCTCTATGAACTCAAAACCTATTACAGAATGACTCAAAACCTAAATTGCATTTCTCTAAAACCATCAGACTTTACAATTCGCTCTGCAACTTCACCTAGACTCAATTTTTTATCTAACTTGCTACTTCTGGCCTTGAAATCCTTCTTATAGAAAATGATGGAGAAAACAAGCACCGGGCCAGAAAGTACACCTGTCACCAATCAATTGGAGCACTTGGTGATATTCCAAAATTTGTTACAACAACCACCACCTTGAAAAATATTCTTTTTCATCATATCAACTGAGGAATGTTGATGCAAAAAACCACAAGAAAATCGCACCAAGAAAGTCGTCAACACAAAACTGGAACCATTGCAACCACAACATCTGATCTACCACCTGTTAGTAGTTCACTCATTTTACTCGTCCTTAGTCAAATATTTAGTTACCCAATTTTGGTACTCATCATCAGTCGATCAGTCGAAATTAATTACCTTATCTGCCTTGGTATTATAAGGTGTGTATTTTATCGCTACCTGATTTGCATCCCTTACAAAAGATTCCAAAAATGAGCTGGTACTAATTATTTTGTCCATACAGCTCACCAACAAATCATAGTATGAGTCATCACAAATTGAATTGATTTGATCATTGATGGCCTCACTTGCTTGATCCTGCCATTGTTGAAATGAGTTGATTTTCCCCTACTCATCAATTATATCAGATAACAATGTGTTACCCCAATCATTTAAATTCTTTACCAACTCCCTAATCTTCTTACTCAAGTCATCTGGTAAGGTCTGAAAACCTTGCAATGATTTTACTAACACATGAGTAGGATTTAATGATTGGGGCCTATTATTTATATCAAACCTTGAGGCCTTATACATGATATGTAGATCACTGGCCCTACGGATCCAATTTTCAATTATTGGTATCACTACTTCCTAATCCCTATCAATATTCTTTATTGCTGCTAACAACAAAGAATATAAAGAATGTATAGATAGCAATTTGCTATCAAACTTTTCATTTAAATGCCTCAAAACAGTAGTAACAATTTATGTTTTCTTTAAGAGAGATCCCTCCTCACTTTTCTTTAATGATGCCTACAATTCATCAATTTTTTGCAAGAGTTGCTTCTTCTTCAACTTTTTCCAAAGAAAGGGTGAAGACAGGATTCTGAATGGGAGATCCTTGTGTGCAAACAATTGGAGAAGCGGGAGGCACTGACCCTACTATGGAAGGTAATGTACTGGTTCCTGGAGCACTTGATGTCTCCCCAATCTGCTTATACCTAAACCTCTCCATTTTAGTTTGCAACTCAACATTTTTCTGCTGCATCTTGTTGTACTTAATCAAAAGGTTATATTTTTCCATTAAGCTTTGCCTTTTAGCTTCCTCCATTTTAGTAGTATTTTGGGCCAATTTGGCCACATTCAAAGTTTAATTAGTGGCCTAAGTGGTTGAGGTCTCTGAATCTCCTTTTATTATCAATCCTCCCTTGAAATTTGGATTAATATTAGAAACATTTAGTTTTCTCCCTTGTGGGGCCAATGCCCAAATTGCTAGAGTTTCATATTCCTCACTGAAAGTAGAGTTTTGCAATGCTTCCTTGACCTCTTCTTCAGAGTCTTGAAAGGGATTCTTAGACTTCATAATAGCATTAAAGGCTATTGCATTTGCAATGTCCCATTTAGGAAGAATTAATACACCAGCTTGACTCACTATTTTTATTCCTTCTTTAGGAGTGATGTTCTTGAATTTTTCCATTAATTCAGCTTTTACCTCCTCATCATTCTCCTAGTCTGACCTGTTAGGCCTTAGTTCTCTTCTCTACCTACATTTATCTTGATACTCTTCAAACTTCATCTTCCATACCAATTGCAAGAATACAGGAGATTTTACAAATGTACTGTCATCTAGAAACTCCTTGCATGCCTCCATTCTTCCTTCTTGTACACTTTTACCATTCATATCTAAATCAGATAAAACTAATTCAGCTGGCCTAGGAGGGAAAGGCATACCAACTTGCATGTCTTGATCAGTAACAATAATCTCATCCATTAGATCCTCCTGTGGTTGATCAATTATTTTCCTTTTAGGGCTTGGCTTAGATGGTGGTGATGAGGGATTGTCTTTTGGTGATGATTCTAAATCAATAATTTTGATTGCCCCAGGCACTTTGAATTTTGGAATTGGTTGTGGAGGCACTTTCATAATATGTTTTCCTTTTTTGTCCACTTCTTCTTCATCACTACTACTATCCATTTTCCTCCTGTAAATGGGCCACCTTTTTGTAGGCCGGTATTTTGGTCTTGTTTCAATTAGTCTAGCACCTTGCTCTTGTACACCTAGACTCAATTCTAAATTTACCTTTTTTGTCCTCAATGTGCCCATAATTTCCTTGAAGTTTTCCATTAGAAAATCAATTTTCTTATGTTGGGGACTGAACTCCAATAGTGGATCATATTTTGGATCCATTTTGTTCACAACATCTAGTAGCTTACCATATAATATCCATTTCTCCTTGTTCAACTCCTGTCTATTCAAATCAAATTCATTTCTAATCAAGTCTTTAGGGAAATTGAACTCATGCACAATTTTTCTAGCTTTTATTCTTTATCTAAAAAGAGCAAAGAAACCCTCAGGATCATGTTGTCGCTTTGGTCCACACCTCAAATAGTAATTATCAAAATGTGTCTAGCCTCCCTTTGAAAATACAAAATCAGACACCACTGTATAATATGGGAAAAATATTCCCTTACCCCTTCTAGTGAGGTTGTCCTCATGAATACAACCTATCTACCACATAACTTCTTCAAATCCCACTCTTGGTGGCACATTTTATGGCAATATATGAGGGGGTCCCTGAAAACCATATACTCTCAAGACAGTGCTGACTGGGTATGGGATAATGTCACCCTAGTTATGGTAAACCTTCAATTCTAGCTTCCTCTCCTTTGGTCTGAGGAAATCATGTAATTCCTCAGGGATCCTAGGTATATTCACCATTAATCTAGCCCTTAATCTAGAAGCAAAACAATTATCAAATTGCATCTAACTAGTGCTTTCCTTATTACAAGATAAATCTACAACCCATATCTGTACTAGCAATCTTTCTCCATCAACTGATTGCCTTAATTTCATCCTCTCAAAGAAAAATTCAGCATTCTTAAACAAAAACATATGCATTAGCATAGAATACCAAAATAATTGAGTGTTGGTATCATTGTTTTTCAGCTTTGACAGCCCTTCATGCATCCTCTCAGTCAAGAAAGAAGCGAAGTCATAGGTCACAGAGAAGTTAAGGTGTTGTATTTGCACCCCTATGAACATATAAGCAATGGGCATTACCGTACCAGGACTGAAACCCAAAATATGACATAAAGAATAGAAAGTGGCCAAGAAATGGTTTGCAAAACAATTTAATTTGAAAGGTTCCTGGTCATTGGGGCTGATATGAAATTTTGAATCTCCTACCCTAGCCAAATGAGGTGGAAGCAACCTTGCTCTAAAAAGAGATTTCAGCTTTGCATACTCCTGCTTCATTTCCTCAAGGTTGATAGGAACCAAGTCTTCACTCAGTTCACTCAAGTCATAAATATGTTGGACTTCTTCTCTGTTAATGCTCAATAGAACCTTTCCATCATTGTCCCTAATTATTCGTGTAATAGGGTCATATCTTGCAGCCACTGTCCTAAGTAGGTCTACATCAAGGAATACATTTGGTATCACTAGCTTCCCCATATCATACATCCATCCATTTGAAAAAGGGTGAAGAAAATTCTTTTGTCCATACCACAATCTGAACAATTCCAAGCCAGTGAGGGGAACCCTAACATTGGCAATGTTGGAACAATTATACACTAACCCTTCCCCCAAAATTTTCCCTTACATTAGGACTAATCCCTTCCTCCTATCATTCGTTGACAAGGGAAATTGATCCAGGAAATCATCATACAAGTTTCATTTCAAATATTTAGTCTAGCCAGAATGTTGCTTGGGTGGTGCCATCTCAGACAAACTAGGGCTTCTTTACAACGTTATAATTTAGGTAGCTAGGACTAACCATAGATAGAAAATTATAGGAAAAAACACTGCAATTTATCATAACTATAATTAAACTATAGCCCTAACACATTCATCAACAAGCTCATAGCACATTCAGCTAATCCTTTCCCAAATTCAAATGCAAAATGACCGGGAGGCAAATAAAATAAGCTCACAACTTTGTTCGTAGAACTCCCAAATTTTGGCTACAGAAACTCGCAATTCTACCTTCGACTCTAAAACTACTCTCTGAAATAGTTGAATACTTTGTGATACAGACCAAGCAAGAAAATCAATTTTATTGTTGATCAAATCATGCCAGCAAGTGTCTCATCCTCCATTAAAGCTCAATTTTGCGTTGCATGAATGACTCCAACCATATTTGATGGAGATTTAAATTTGAGCTATCGATTCTTCAGCTTGATCAAATCATCGACAACCACCTTCAAAAAAAGCTGACACAATTGCAAACACGATGATAAGGGGCCCACCTTACCATACACTATGAAGGAAGTCCTCGTGGCAGTTGCCCACAATATTGCAATCCTGAAACTTCTGATCGCGCGATGGCGGGCAACCGTTGATCTTAAGCATCAATGATCTCGTTCCTTTAACACAGTCACCAGCCATGTCATTAACCTTTAAGCAGCTTTTCTAGCGAGATTATAACATATCCATCAATTTAGAACATGTGTATCTCAAGAACACTTTAGTAATCTGCCGCTTAATACATTTAAATTCGGCTAGTGTTTCCTTTACTCTTTAGGGTTCATCGAATGAGACACATGGCGCTCACCCGTGTTTTTGCAATCAACCCAAGCACCATTGCTAGATGGTGGGGAATGACTCAGATCAAATGGTAGTTGGTCAGCAATAGCACAAATTTGATCCCCCGGATAAGACACGTGGCACCCACTCGTGATTTCACAATCCTTCAATTCTCGATCACGGGATGGCGGGCACCGTTGATATCTATAGGAAATAGATCAACAGTAGCACTAAATCAACCCTTGCAAAATAAAACATTCATTAAAAGGAGAAGTGGGAATTACTAGGCGGACGACAAACAACAACATAAGTTGTTTTAAAAATGATGAAGTACGGGGTTATCCAAGACTTAGGGAAAAATAAAACCCAGCGGAGGAGATAAAATTAAAACAAAGGGGCCTGGCCTAGACAAGCCGATAAGACATAAGTCATTTTAATACCCTTCAAAAAGGTAACAGCAAAAAATATCCCAACCTAGGCATAAAGTAAACATAAGGGTTTTACATATAGGAAAAGCTAAAATCCCAATCTTAGAAATTTTCCAACACCATGAAAGACCAGAGACATAGGGCCGGGCATGAATGACAAACAAGGAGCAAAATTTTGAAGCTTCATTAGTGTAAAACCCTGTGGAGGAAATAAAGTATTAAAATCAAAGTTGGGTTTTAATTTTAATCCAGTGACGTAAGCCTAAACCATTAACCCCAATGGTCATGTCATTGATGGCTTAGCCAAAACCTTTCATTAAATACTAACCATGCAATGTGTAGGTTTTTCAGATTCAAAGATATGGGAGAAGATCTCGGTCGTACCCCGCCAACTCACAGACCTAAGGTGTCGCCTTGTTATTTGGTGCGAGGTCAGCAAAAGGAAGATGTGTGTCCTGTATGGAATGTGGGGACCAATCTACACTATTGAGCTCATAACCCATGGTTTTAGATTGATAACCAAGATCAAAAGCTAATGTAAATCTCTATTGTTCCCTGCTAGCTCGTAGGAGGAAGATGAAGGTTGGTTAAAAGATGCGAGGTCAATGAGATTGCGATGCATAGCTTGAGCTGTTTAGTTTGCAAAGTGCATAGGACCTGTTGACATGGTAGTTGGTTTCCAATATGGATTAATGTTATTGGTCACGAGGAAGGTGAACGATGCTTCGTTGGATGTCAAACTGAGTTAGCCTGAGATAAACCGTTTGATCTGCCAACTCTATAGGAGATCAGGGGGCAATATTCAAAGTTGGAAAATGACACATGGTAGTCATTTTATCGTACAACTGGTGAAGCATTAATGAATTATTCCTTACTTGTGTAGTCACGTCAATCTAGATTTGTGTGAAGATGTTGTTGGCAATCATGAAGGGTGATCTGTGGATTCTCATGCAGCTCAAGTTAAATGGTGATAGGACATACGCCGCCAAATTACCATGTTTGCAAATGCATTTTTAATAAGCATTAATGAAGGTTTCCATTACCTCGCACAATAAATACAAGAGGAATTACCTGCTAATAGTGTCATTATTGTAGCAGTTAGAGCACTTTGTGGGCTAAGTATAATCAAGTTTGAGTGCTTGTGTGACAAGAGAAAATGAGTAAGTCAGTAAGGAGGTCTGTTTATTTGAGCTCACAAAAGCTTGGTCCTGCTATTCAGGAAGGTGCTTTGGTTGACAAGCCTGGGCTTGTGCCCACTAGATGCAGTAGAAGGTTGCAATTCTAGGACGTTGCTGTTCAACTGGTAGATGACAAAAGCAAGCATTCGGTGTGCTCTATTACTAGTGTTGGTAGGAAGATAAGGTATGGGCATGGCTCCTCTGGATGCCAACACTTGCCCATTGACCTTCTGAGCAACACTTCTGATGATGTAACTGAGACCAACTTTGACTACTGTCGGTATTTACCTCGCTTCAATCATGGTCTACCCTCTGATGAGGAAGTGATATCTATGGTGCCATTGGCTGTTAAAACCCCAAGCAGACGGACTAGAACCGTATTGGCAAGGACAAGAAAGAAGAGGAGGCTAAGGTTTCCTCTCCTCCTCTAGCAACAACTAGAAGCGGGTGTGTATACCAGGCTCTGAGTGTTGGTAAGGGCAGGGTGGCAGGTAAATAAGAAGTTGTGTGGGATGTAAAATTTTGTGTTGATGATGTTGTTGTTGTTGGTGGTGTTGGTTCTGCGTGTGTGGCACATTTTGATGTCGATTGTGTGCCTTTGTGGAATTTTGGTTGCCTAGTTTTTTTTCATGGATAACGACAAAGGGGATTTTGATGACAATTTGTGTTCCCTTTTCTAATGGTAGTTACAACTTTAGCTTTCCCCAGTTCATGCACTATGTTTTGTAGATTCAACGTGTGGGAAGTTTTGAAATGAAAGTCAAATGCAATGGAGATTTTGTTAAAATAAAAATTTGTGGTGAAATTACATTTGAGCCCAAAGCTTGTTGCTCCCTTGTCATATAAAAGGGAATTCAAGGCTCATTTGTAGGGAGAGAACTGATGAAAGCTCTAGCTAGGTTTTGAGTTGAATATATGGATAGAAAGATAAGAATAGAATAGATAGCCTGTTTGAGTTTTGGATGAATATATGCAAATTATCTTAAATTG
>VDFB02058242.1:465028662-465045448 GCA_007258455.2 Sequoia sempervirens | reverse complement strand
ATTGTGATTGTCCTCATATCCTTTGGACTAAGCTTTGGGAGATATATGGAGATTCAGATACTCCACCTTTTCCCAATGGTCATGATTCAAAATATCATTCCTCATATGAGGTACCCCATGATGTTATTGCTATGCAAGAGGTTGTTTGTTTGGATTTCCTTGAATCTTCCAAAGAGGTTGACAAGGTTTCTTCAGATGTTCCTTCTTCTCCATCAGAGACTATTGGCATCCCTTCACATTCAGTGATTCCTTGTCCAGAGTCATTGATTAAGGCTTCCATCATCATCCATCATGACACATTCAGTTTTCCAAAATTGACATCATAGGATGGCTTTGTTTCAGGTATCACTGACTTGGCTATTTTTATAGGTTTGGAGGACATTCTTGAGAGGACATCTCTCCTCTATCCAGATTTAAGTTTGGAGAATTTTCTTGAGTCTCCTCATCCTTTTGTCTCAACCTTGATTGGGGATCCTGAGACTATCTTGGAGGCACTTGGTTTTTGTTCAAAGGTTTCATATATGAGACTTCTTCCCTCTCATTTCATTATGGACTTGGGGTTTCTTCAGCATCCGCCATTGGATTTTCTTCTTCCTAGCAAGAGACATGTGGTTTGGACACATTTTCTACTTCATACTTCTTTCAATGGTTTTGAGGATACTTCATTTTGGGGGGAAATCTAGTCTCCATCACAATCATTGTATCACCATCTTTGGATATTGTTCAGCATCAATTTCCATCATCCTGGTTTGTCACCCTCTTCATTGATTGTGGCATCTTCATCTTTAGGAAAGGAGACACACAAGTAGAGTTTAGATAAATCATCATCATCCATTTTCATCCATCCTTCCTTCAATTCCTATCCGGAATGGGAAGTATCTCTACAGTTGCAGTTGGTTTTGTTTCTTCTGAAAGGGAGACAAGTTGTTTTTCGAAACTAGATTATGTTTTGTCTTCAAAATATTACCTTTTCTACAGGTGATCACATATTCTAAGGGGGCTATATAGTCTCTTTTTCCTCCCTATGGGGTTCCATTGATTGTATTGTATCCATGTGATAGATGGTGTCCTTAGGGGGTATTTGGGGTTCCTCCATCCTTTCCATCCTTTCTTGCTTCTCTACATTTCATCTCCTTTTTGGAGAGGGGCTTTGTTCCCACTGGGTTTTCCCCTTTTCTCCGATTGTGAGAGATTTGTTCCATATTTCATCTTCATCATGTAAATGGGTACCTAGTTTGGCCATCATGTAGTCAAGACCCATCATCATGATCATCTTTGCATAATCATTGCATCTCCTCCCTAAGTTTCACTTATGGGGGGTGTTAGTGTAATTAATTATTTATTACACTAGCATAAGTTAACTTAGGTCTTGCATTAATTTAGTCCTAGGCTACATTATTAGATAAATCATAAATAATGGGGTAATTCCCCTTTCCATATTTGTAGGGGATAAGATTCCTTCTAGAAGATGAGTTGTCCTTCTAGAACTTATCTCAATCTTTTATCATTTCCTAGGTAGGGTTCACATGTTGTCACATCTTGTTAGATCATGACACATGGCAACATCATATTGCATCTTGTATATAATTCATGCCTATATATTTAGGGCATTTGTACATTTGTAATCATCTCATATTCTAGATCAATAGCAATCTCTATTTCCATGCCCTTAGTTGCAACACTCTTTGTGTGGTTGAATTTCTCCTTGGCAAAGGTCCTCTTGAAGGCTACAACTTTAGGGACATTGTGCATCTATCATTTCAACAGTTCCTAGACCTAAGATATGAATGAATAGTAATCCTGGAGGCTACTACAATAGACAAACTTCCTAAACTGAGTTTTGCTTGGCCAAGGGGAACCTATAGTTATACAAAACTAATGCAATCTTCTAAGGACTGAAAATTTTTTAATTGCACACACACATCATGAACATGCAATTAAACTAAGTTGCAGCAATGAAGTAAGGGATCTCAGACTAGCTTTACAAAGTGATTCATCATCAACAAACTACAAAAAGCATGAGCTAGAAATTCATCAAATACAGTATTAACAAACACCATTATCACTTCCACTCAAGAAACTAACAACTAAAACTAACATGGAAGTAGAATCATGCATGCATAATGAAAAAACTCAAGATGAACACCCATAAATCATGCAGTGTAGCTCTCTATTGCTGCAGATTTCCTTTACACTAGCTTTCCAACCATTTACAAATGAAGGGGAGACCCCTATTTATAGTTTTCGAAAAGGAGAATGAATGGCCAAGATTAATTCACAATGAGTGTCCTAGATTTGTTTACATTATGGTTTCACTTACTCCCAATTATAAAGGAATTTAAAATAGATATTTTGTCTTATTCTTATTTTGTCTTGTAGTGCCCAGGTGCTATAGTAGTTTTGTCCTCTAGCTAATTACCCTTTTTACTGTAGTAGAAATTGTTTGAAGGTTGCCTTCTATTTGATGGATTTGTAGCATCCTCAGATGGATTGGATGGGCCTTGATGATGAATTGCATCAATGGATTGATTAACCCTAATCTGAGGGACAAATCCAGATGGATCACAATCATTTGATGAAGAATACAATAGCCTCTCCTCTTACCTCTATTTTTGGAAAATAGTCATTTGTATTTTGAGTGTTGTCTCTCCTTGGCATGCTATCACTTGTTTGTCAGCCCATTCAGTAAGGTAATCATTTTTCAAGATAACATCCCTCTTTTGGCCATCCTTATTAGCACCGATGCATTCTCATAGAAGCGTACCCATAGACTAGCTGTTATGTGAAATTTCCTCTTGTAGCAAGCTCCTTCGATGATTATTGTAAACAAAGCCCTACACAAGACAGTAGATCAAGTTAAGATTATACGAATAATGATATAAACTTTGAATCTGACCATTTGGTGCCCATGTCACCACTTAATGTGTATCTTAACTAGTTGCTTAACCACAATTTAAATAACCCTATCATTGCATATCCTCTAAGCAACCAATGAGAAGTAATAATACTACTAGGGAAGGGAAATTCAGATGACCCAGTCACAACTAGATAATGGAGCGACATTACAAATCACAACATTTCAGGCCTAGAATCATTTCCCCCTCTTAATTTAGCTTGATGCTTGATTTGCATATTTTACCCTAGCCTAAGCATCCAATAATCTCACTTAATGTACTTAAAACACCTGTTCCTAGTCAAGTGCTCTATCCCTCAAAAACTATTTACCTAGATACCAGAGTTTACCATTTTCATTATTTCCCATCCCTTCATCATGTTCTCAATCACAATGGTGTTGGATACCCTATGGAAATAGAATGCAGGTAGTGAATGTGAGGATTCCACTTAAATAAAAACCCTATATGTAGTGGTGTCCCCCACAATACCAACTCCTGCACACCACCATCTCACAATTTTACACATTCCACCATGGGATCTGGCATTAGGAGGCCATGTTCTACTATCTACTGATGCTGTGAGGACATGAGGCAGTGAAAATGAGGGCCTTAGCATTAATTAAATGAGATCCCCTCAAATGACCCACTGGGCGATAGTTCCAACATCATAGAAGCCCACAAGATATACATATATTCTATTTTCTCCAATCCTACTTGCTTCATGTTTGCAGCCTTTGCTTTTGAACTGGAGTGTAGATGAGTGCCCTATGAGTCAACCAGATATGAACTAGAAAGTCATCCTCGCAACATGGTTCATATAACTTCAATGAAGGAATTAGTGGTTGCACATTAGTTAATATGCTCATGGTATTGCATTGGTATGCCTTTGACAACCATCACCTCTTCCCATATTCACAAAAATCCATTCTTACATAGTCAGTACATATATGGGTGAGTCAGTGAAAATCACTCAGATTCTTATAGCTATCTTCAAATTACTCTCAATGGATCATCCCTATCACTATACATGTCCCTTGTGGCCATGACAACCATGTCATTGTTCAGTGTTTCCCAAGAGTGGTGGGAGAGAATGTGCGAAACTCCATTGTTGAACAATAGCAACAAAAAAACATCATTAGAAGGTAGTCACCTAGGCTGTGGTATCCACCAAAGGCGAGAACTCTACTATCTTGTGGGGGTGGAAATGTTACATTGAGATAGGGAGAGTAGAACCCTCAATCCACGTTTCCTAATCTTTGAGTATTTATGTTGATGTGGTTATGAAGATGGATCGCAAAGGGAAAAGTTTATAGTGCTACCCACGAGAGGGAAAAAGAAATAGAACCCCCATCATAAGAAAATTGTCATGGATGAGAGATAGATGACTATGAGAGCTACGGGCTCCATGGTGAAGAGGGTCATCAAAGATAATAGTGTGGACGGTCATGTTAACAATGTTGTTTGAAAATGGTGAAACCCAGTCAACATTTTGTGAGAAAATTCCCACAAAAAAAAAATCCCCCTGCCATCGTCAACTATGTTGGCTCTCTACTCTTACATCATTTATTTATTGAAACCTCTTTGTTGGTAGTAACTCCATGTCAAATCCCATGATGCCATTTCAAAGGCATCGTAAAATCAAACTTATAGGCCTTCTCCCCTCATAATAAGAGTCATTCTTGCATTCATTCCTTTGAGTGGTAACAAAAGAGAGGTGATCCCATATGTGTATTCGACTTTGCATCATTGGTTAGTACTCGGGTACCCAACACTCATGATGGACAACCCCCAATGATCTAAATTTCTTTCACCACATTTAATCATCCATCCCTTTTGGTGGCTTCATCAAAGATTCCTTCCACATTAAAATGCATGCTACGCCCGAAAGACTAGCAATGTTGTGTTTTTGTAAAGTTTGGTGATCTGTGTTGGTAGACATGGGACGTGAGGATGCCATTTGTAGAGGGGAGAATGCAGGGTACTATCATGCACCTGTTGTTAGAACTAGATGGTCCTGAGGGTGGAAGAACCCGCATAGTGGAAATCCGATATGGTGATAGAAATGGCAGGTTTTGTGCATAGGCATTCTGCTAAAAGGACGCAGGGAGTAGCGTGAAGAAGGGCATTTTATGGAATCTATTCATATCTAACGGTGACCCTTTAACAAGGTGAAACCCACGTATTATCATCCAAAATTCAATTTGCTAACTCGAAAAAGAGTGTCTGTGGTGATTACTGATGTTGTTAATCATTTCATTCGATGCTCATAGTTTTGAATCACATATATGTGGGTAACCAATCATGGTACTACTAAATTTGACACCATTTTTTGATGGACATTCATTGGTCATTCGAGAAATCTTTCTCAGACAAGCGAAGAAATGATGAAAATATTTTCCTAATTTTTTTTCGTCAAAAGGTCGATGATGAATTAAACGTCAAAATAATGGCGTAGATTCGTCGGTCATCGGCATCATAAAATGACTCAGATTTTTGTTAGAATATCAACAAAAACTTCATGAATCCATCGTCGAATTACACCAGAAGTTTGTTGCCATTTCGACAAAATGGGCGAGGAGTAGCATCGAAACAACACCAGAAGTTCATCGCCATTTCAACGAAATAGGCAAGGAGTAGCGTTGAACAATAGCAGAAGTTCGTCACCATTTCAATGAAATGGGCGAGGAGTAGTGTCGAAACAACACCAAAAGTTCATCGAAATTGCGACGAAATGGCCAAGGAGTTACGACGAAGCCTTCGTCACAGCTATAGCAACTTCGTCAAACCTTTTTGGTGATTCGTCGGTGGTTTTCGTCGAAATTGTGATGAAATAATGCAATGTTTTTTTTTTTTAAATATTTGTTGAAATGTACCATCATAGGGTGACGGACGATCATACACTCCTGATTTTACTGCGGGTATAGAAAAATAATTACGCGAGGATGGTTGATCATACATATAGGCGCAAGATGCATAGAAAAAACAATACACCCTAAAGAACAACCAAAAAAGGGCTAAAATAAAGGGAAAAGAGTTAAGAAACAAAGTCTACCTATATCACCCAGGTTACGCTATTCCGAGAGGTCACACAAAGACGTTTGTACCAGTGAATGTTGAGAAAATACTTTCCATACAAATTAAATGATTGTGTTGTAATTCATCGGGTTATCCATGCTTCATAAGAGATGATTGATCATACATACGGTACCAAGATGTAGACATGACGAACTTGAGGATAACAAGGGGAAGGAGTTAAGAAACATGGATGCTAATGAGGAAAATGTTGGCGGTGTCAAAGAGAGAGCGGAAACACAAGACATATTCTTGACCTAATCAAATGTGAACAACTTACAAAAATTAAAAATGCTAACACATACATGAGTGAACTTCCAATATCGCTATTTTTTTTTCATTAATGTAGAAGGGTAGGTAAAGGAGAAATAATTATAATTGTAACACTATTCATGAGATCCAGTAAAATTATGTTAAGTAATTTGGTGTTCAATGGACTTTAGTTTTATCATTATACTACATGTACATATTTTAATCCGGGAGGTTTAAACTATATCTCAGGAGTCTAAAGAAGCACCTTCAATTAACCATTTAAAATTTTGCAAACGAGGTAAAATTTTTACTTGAGAAAGATTGGGTACACTTGTAGGATTAAAGTTCTCGCAATCATCATGATTTATTGGCACACAGACACAACCTACAACATATGAAGTAATGGATGACTACAAGTTAGTGAAATGGTCCTTAATATGTGAGTGGTTTGCAAATTGATTGGTAGAAAATAAGGTTACAAAGAGATCTACATGAAAAATTATGAGGACAATCTATTGTAATCATCAAAATAGATGAAAAGTGCAAAGGAAAGAGCCGAGCTACGCTCTAGAGACTAAAAAAAACACATGCAAGAAACATAAAAAAAAAGAACAAACCAGTTTTTGGATGAATACAAAATGGTGCCTTTAGCAAGTGATTCATATGATTTCACACCTGACACAGGACATTAAGAAGATTTTAGTCTTCCTCGGTGAAATTAACTACTTACAAAATAAACCCAGAAACCAATATTATATACCTCCATGTCTAGCTGAGGGTAGGTATAAGAGAAAAAAAATTCTTCAATGCAATGTCAAAAAATATCAATGTGTGTGTAGGTTTGTATTACTCAAAATATCATTTCACTGCCTAAGGAAAAATACCGAAGTGATGTTTTAAATTTCAATCTTCACATAGGCTCCCTTATTGCTACACATACATATACAAGAATTATTTGAGCTCTAAACTATTCAAATATTAAGGATTTAATTAGCTATAAGATGGAAAGTTGTTGTTTAGATATAATACATCATCTTTTACATATCTTTATTCACTCCTAACGCTTAAGATAAATTTGAGTAAATGAGACAGAAATGTGAATCTTTTATGACAAAGAAAATTCTTAAAAGGAGGGGGGAGAGAGCAAAGGATAGGGGGCAAGAGAATGCTTGAATGCATAGAAAAGTATAACATTTTGATCATTATAACACGTGACGAGTTTGGTGGCTATGTTTACAACATTTATGATCAAGTGAATAAGTGAGAGAAACTTATACTTGCGGATGTTTTCATTCATTGTTAAGTCAAAGCCTCCCATAATAACCAACAAAATCCAAATATCTGTATCTATCTCAATGGGCTCTGGCACAAAGCTATCAGATTTTACATACTAACTTTGCGGTATGCACAAAAGTCAATTTTTAGAGTTATGTCACCACTAAAATAGAAGAAACAGAAGAAACGGAGCTTTGAAACCAAATCCACACACAAAACAATGTGGTATTCATACAAAGCCATACAAAAAAACTAAACTCAGAACATTGGAATGGAAACAACTTAAAATTATGATGCAGAGCATGGATTCAGGGTATAAAGAATCATTTTTATGCCACCATAGTGAAAATTTAGCACTTTCTTTCATCTTTGCATATTGGTTTGATGCGCTTCGGCTGTTACATTTAGAAAAGGGTCATTGCAGTGAGCTTCTCTTTGTTTCAGAATAACAATATTCTCTGCTTTATGAGGGCCAACTACGTGATGGTGCAGAGCTCATTTTATTTATCAAAGCCCCCTCACATCACTCTCAATTCCCACGTACCCGTCATATAACATTAATCATTCATTCATCCATTAATAAAATATAGCATTCATTCATTAACATCTAACATTCATTAATTAACATATTCGCATTCATTCATTAACATATAATATTCATTCTTTCAGTTTTTACATATTATCAAAAATATGGTTGTCATGATATGATTACAATCACTTTTTTTTTTTGTTTCTTTTTTAAAGCTACATAAAGCTGAAGTGGAGTATCATTTTCTAAATCAATAGCTATCCCCCCTTTATTTTGTTTTCCCTTCGCTCGTGATCTTAATGTACGCCTAGTCATCTGCTCATGACGTGGACATCGCTGCAAGGGGAGGTATGCTGCAATAAGAAATAAATGTAAAACTAATATGTTTTATTATTATTGTTACAAGTATTTCATTAATTAAAAAAACATTAGAGTGGTTATCTTTACCGGATGGGTCCACATCATGTTCCTGAACTTATTTTATAGACTCATGCTCAACATGCTGAACACCCTCTAAACCCTGATCTGTAGCTGAAACATGAAAGGTTACATTAATTAATACACCAATTGAAATTAAATATGTTTAAGAGAACATGAGGGTGGTCCTCTTTACCTGATGGGGCCACATCATGTTCTTGATCTTCTCTAGCCTGATCATGCTCAACATTTTGATCATGCTTTACATGATCTAAAGTTGAAACATGAAAGTTTACATTAATTATTACACCAATTGCAATTAAATATGTTTAAGAGAAATTTAGAGTGGTCATCTTTACCTGATGGGGCCACATCATATTCTTGATCTTCTCTAGCCTGATCATGCTCCAAAGTATTGGGATGCACACCATGACCTTCATTTGCACGTTGTGCTCCACCCTCACTAGACTGCATTCCAATGTCATGTGTAGTATTATCATTGATTGAATGTTTAAAAAAAATAGGCATGTAATTACTTTATGGTGGAAATTAATATTGAATAGATTGCACTAGTATTCAATTTTAAATAAACTTTATTGAGTTTATTTACCTACGTGTCGAATGCAATGGAAGATTGTGTTTGCCCAATCAAGACTCTTAGGCATTCAGTCACGGCTCCATAGCCTTGCTGGAAGGAAATCTTTAGGTCCTCTTCTATGGGAACTCTGTTGAATTCAGAGCCCTACATTTTTGCATAAGATCATGAATTTTTCTTCTATGGTGTGATAAAACCAAAATTGTTTTCAATTTATTATAATTTGGATGCAATATTTCATTTATTGATACTTATAATTCATGCGGCTAATTTCATATAACCACCAGAGCTAAGTTTGTATTGCCCATGATTTTCTAGTCTTTCCTTCATTGCCTTCGATGTGTTGGGTAGGCTATGAAAAGTTTGAAATACATTAGATTATGTAGAAAGAAAGAGTAATTAGTATATAATTGCATTGTTGATAGTATCACATACCTTCCTTGGCCCACTGGTGTCTTTCTTTTCTTCTTTTTAGCCTTCTTTCCATTTGACACCAGGTCCTTCCACTCCCTCTCTGGAATCATGGGGGGATGCTCGTATTTTTTGTTCTTCTCTAAATGTGACCTATATTGGTCCCTCACATACTTTAGATAGGTACCAACTTTCTTAAAGACCTTGGTTCAGTTGAATGTTTTATCATCAAACAACACAACTAAATGGTTAATGAGCTCATCTTTTAAATCTTGATTTTGGGCATTCCACCGTGTCCGTATGGTGGGCCCGAATAGCCCCAATGTAATACCACTTAGATGTTAATAAAAAACATCATTTCCTGCAAAATGATTATGGGATCAATAATCTAAAAAGAGCGATCAATAAGTAAATTTGAATTGGATGATATATAATAATAATTAAAACATTTTAAAGTACCTGGGACCTTCTCTATCTTTATGGGAACAAAATCGTCGGTCACCACAAGTGTGACTGGAAATGTTCCCGTACTAGTAATATGGGAAGATCCAAAAATTTTTGTTAAAACATCACTAGTACTAGTGGCCTCTGCATCCCTAGGTACATGTCCTGACACATGTTCTGGTATGTGTTCCCTGTCAGAGGGTGCATTAATGGATGCCTACATGGTATATGTTGCCGACATTTCAGACGATAATATAGGCACAAATGATGGTTCGAGATGATGTGATGTATGTAGAAGGTGGGGATGGACACTTGTACCAACCCTTACTCCTCGAGCAGCACTTGCAGTACCCTGATCATGGCCAGGAGCATCATGAGGAGGAAAATAACCCTATAAAAACAACACATGTTTTAGTTCATGACATAAAAGAGTACAAAATATAAAACCATGAATGAACTTATGTTATAATTAAAGACCTCATGACAACTTACTTGCAAGTTTTGTGATATCTCAGTCAATATTTTAACTCTCTCTCTTATCTCATCTATTTGAGGCACTATGAATAACAGCTTAAGGATTTCTTCATTGCATTTTTTTTGGATATTCTTTATCGTATCGAGAGGGTTTGTTGAATAAGCGATGTCATCATCACAAAATATTGACTGCACCTCATTATGGATGCTCTCCTCTACTGTTGGTGCCTTTCCCCGATTAGTCGACTACAACAAGAATATTAAAAACATTATTGAAATTAACCCAAAAAACTTATAAAAAAACATAATAATAAAACATTTTTCTCTTATCTAATTTGTACAATTAAAATGAGGTAAACCTATCAGGTAGAAGCGCCTGAAGATACATCATGATCTGTGCTCTGGGCCAAAGCCTTCTCTATATGATCAATGTCCCCCTGTGACAAAAAATAAATATAAAAAATATTACTGAAATGAAACCAATAGACTTAGGAAAAAAACATAAGAATAAAATGGTATATTGGAGTCATTAATTGGAGGTTGGGAAAAATGGTACATAGTACGTACCACCCCCACAATAACTGTATTTGTAACTAAGCAATTCAAATTGTAATTGATTAGCAACTCTTCCCCTACAGTTATTGATTTTATCGCACATACGAATACATGGTTTCCCTCGTGCCCCTCGAATATGCAATTGTGTTGATTATTTGTTGACCTAGGTCATGTACTATTTATAAACCCTACAATATTCCCTGATGCTTTTGGCCTTCCATCAATGTACATAGCCACTCCTTTATTTTGATCCTTATCTTGTAGTTGTATATAATTTTCTAACAATGCATACCTACACATACTTCGTGTATATCGAACCAGTTGCATCAAATATTTGTAACTGTAACAACGTCCAACATACTCCGTCAATTCAGTAACTTTTTTGTAACAAACCTTTTTGCCGTCCATGCAAAATAGGCCCAAACCATGTAATGACGATGGTGCTATGTGATATATCCTCTCGTTGACACAAAAATCATGGTTTATTGGAGGAAGTTCCTTGGGTACCCATTGTTTCCGTAGATGTTTGTACCTCAAGGGCACCTCGACGTCGCATATGCTCTCATCATCATAAGAACATGACCCCCCTTCAACAAGAAAAAATTCCATGTGTTTATAGAATTTTCTTCTAATCTTTTGACCTCTAGTTGATCTCCCTCTTTCAGACATAGTACATGTCTCGCTTTCCTTTTCTCTTCCTAAATTTCCCTCTCTCAAGGAAGGCAGATCTAAAAAATACCTATTTGGTGGTACCTGCACTCATAAGGATGTTGGATGAAGTTCTTTCATGGTGATGTGATCCCAAGGTGACATTATGATTAATCTATCATTTCAACACTAGAATTTCACAAGTTATAAGGTAATCAAGTCTTGATAGATTGCAAGCTATTGTTACTACCGTCCAAATGTGTCCATCACAAATCAAATCTACTTAATGTTTTAACTCCCAAAATTGTAACAAGTGTTAAATGTGACTATGGTCCACTAGTTACACAACCAATGCCTCAAATGTATTCTCTAATTGTAATCAAAGGACTTTTGATCTTCATTCAACTAAATAAACTTGAAGGGAAACACCACCAAGTGTTTTATTGGACACCTACATGACTAAAAATAGTAGCAAATTTACATTTAATTTCCATATGTCTAAGTGGTTAACGGGAATGGAGTGTGTACTAGGCCTAGTTAAGTCATCATAAGTTTATGTTTTGGCAATAATTTTTTTTAAGTCATATTAAATCTTCCTATGTCTATTTGCTAGGAGACTTTTGGTATGTTTTAAGGTAGGATGATTGATGAAAGAGCCCAAAGACTAGCCTTTTTCCATGGTATCCAAGTATACATAGTAGTGATCTTCTCTTATACGGTTGGAAATTATTTAAAGAACTTAGCTAGGAATTATTCATTTAACCTAAGGTTTTCTCATAATGCCATCATTGGAAAAGTATGATCAAATTATTCTATTATGAATAATTGGCCTATGTGCCTCTAGTAATCACTATAAATGTTTGTAAGGATAAAATGACTAATTGCATCAGATAGGAGAGAATCAACTTTGAGTTCTTCAAAGATTATATTCCTCTATTCATAATTTTTAAGGGTTGTTTGTGGACGAGGTTATCACTACCAAGAAGGGAGGAGACCTTTCCTTGTATTCTTTTATAATTTTCATTATTCTTATTTATGTTACACTTACATTTACAAATACACATACATATGCATTTACTGTTTTCATTTATTTCTCATGTAGTTTAATAGTTTGATCGATTTCATATTATATGTGTTGAAGACTTTAGAATTTCAATTACATTAATTTATGGATATGTTGTATCTATAACACTACAAACCCATATGATCTTTTCATTTACACTTTCATTTATAAATACACATTTATATACATAGATATAGACTTATTTAATGATATGTTGCATTTATTGTTCTATGAGAGCATCCAGTAATTGCATTTACATTTAAATTTAAAAATACATATACATACATACATACATATATATATGTGTGTGTGTGTGTATGTATATCATTTATATTTAGTGTTCAGAAACAACCCATTAGGTCTGCACATGGATAAAAATTCATAATATCATATCTCCCATACATGTTTTGTTGAAACCTAGGCTTGAACCTCTCATTTCACATGCTTTTCTTCACAAAACTATTGAGGACAACAGCTATACCTTCTTTATTTCTCATCCTACACACTATTCATGCATCCTACAATTACAACAGTATCCATGGGGCCTCTTGGCTGCCTGCCAGAATCACAAAGTGTAAGAGCCCCTTATATCATAAGTTTTGACTACAAACCCCTCAAAAAATAGGGTAACTTAGATTATGATTTCGTTCCTCAAGAGCTGTATGGACAAAATCATTAGCACCAGCTCATTCTTGGAGTCTTTTGAAAGAGAAGTGAATCAAGTGGCAGTTAAGTACAAACCTTATAGTGTCAAGGTGAATGAGGTGATCAATTTTGATTGGCCAACTAATGAAGAGTACCAGAATTGGGTAAATGTATATTTAACTGAGGAAGAGTGAAAAGGAGTAGGCTACTAACGGTTGACAATTCAGCTATTATAGTTACAAAAGATTCCAATTTTGTTTTTTGGTGACAATCTAGGTGCAGAATTCTTGAATTTTGTTGTTGTTGCATCAATCATTCTCAGTGGGCATGATGAACAAGAAGATTCCATGGGGAGATTGCTATTGTAACAATTTTTTGGAATATCACAAGGAGGTCCAATTGGCTGGTGACACGTGTGCTTTCTGGCCCGATGCTTGTTTTCTCCTTCTTTTTCTATAAGAAGGATTTCAAGGCCAAAAGTATGGGTTAGCAAGTTAGATATTTTTGGTTTTGTCTAGATGAAGTTGCAGAGCAAATTGTAAAGTCTGATGGTTTTAGGGAAAATGCAATTTAGGTTTTGAGTCATTCTGCAGTAGGTTTTGAATTCATGGGGATTTGATGTTTTATGACAGTACTGGCATTTGAATTGATATGATTAATTCAAACTCATATCTCTCCATTGTACAAGAATATCTGAATTTTGAATAAAATGATCAAGGGTTGTTTCGTTCATTTCACTATTGTGGTGTGTATGATTCTTGTTTTAGGTTTAATTCAAGGAATTAACTAAAATGCTTGAATGGGATTATAGGTGGATATATTCTATATAAGGATTTGATAAGTAGTATTAGGTTAGAATACATATTGATGATATTGTAAAGCAATGTTATCAATGATCTTATATGTTATGTGTTAAATCTGTCATAAACCCTTAGATGCTTATAAATTTAACTCCTCCAATGGATATATGGCACTGATATAAGTTGTACTTATTCATATGGTTTAGTATTTGTTTTCCTTTACCTAGAGCTTGCTACAAATTGCAAATCAATGACTATCTTATATTGTGAAATGTTGTTGTAGTTATCTCATGCTCCAAATAGTTGATATTATTGATAAACAACCAATTTATTCTGTGACATCCCTGCTGCGCTTGAGCTATTAAATGTGGGCATTATCCGTTGTTGTTAATGTTGTTTATGATGATGGTGCAAGGTTGTAAATGCATTAAGGGACCACCCTCCTGTGGTCGCAGAGCCTCAAAGTGTAGGAGAGGTCTTTCAAATCCTCATCGGGCTGGTCCAGTCCTAAGAGTTACCCCCTTTATTGAATTGGAAATTCCATATGTATATTAAGGCGATCTAACCTCGCGACATAAAAGTTATAAACCAACACCTTGCATATGTAGGGCAAGATCATCATGGAAAAACAAGCCCTTATGGCAAAAAAATTAGAAAATCAGAGTTAGGCAACTGACGTAAAAAATTTGAATAAGCTGACTGCTATTATTTCAAAATTATGTAAGAATAGAATCTCAGAAAATTTAGGAACGTAGCTTCATGGAAACCAACAGTTTCTAAAAAATCTATTTGGTGAAAATTTGAAATTTCAATGTAGTGGTATTTAAATTTCAGGGAAAAAATAAGAAGTAGGTGTCTATCCGACCACCCTAACCACAATAAAATGATAATATTTTTTTATAATATTTTAGATATAAGTAGAGGAATCATGCCCCGATGTGATGCATATTTTTTTGTAATTTTTTTCCAAGTAAATGATTAATTATGAATTATTTATTACAAATTTTTAAAAAATATAAAAACTCATATGGTTGACCACCTTAACTTGGTCAAAACTTCATGAAATTCAATTTTTATTTTTTAATCCTATAGTATGCAGAGCATAGAATGTGCACATGTTTTGGATTCAAAAAATGTGATACCGTTTGAAAGCTATAGATAATTTTCAATCAGCCTATCAATCAGGACTTTAGTCGTAATTTGAATAGAAAATGAATAATAATAACTTATTAAATTCAAATTAAAGCATAATTTATATCGGTGGAAAGATGAGAATCTCATTTAAAAACCCTTTTTGTTTCATCAATTTTGGGTAAAAAAAAATAGTCATCAGCCACATACCCATCATATTGCCACTTTTTGGCCCATCATGATCTTGCACATACCCATATGTTTGTGGTGGAGGTATTAAAGAAGAACAAAGCTCTGCTTCCATTCATTAGATCTACCTTAACCTAGCATATACTTGGGCTAAGTCTACAATTGCTTCAGACTCATGCGATGAAGGCTATGTGTGATGAAATCCTAGACCTCAACCAAGATGTGGGTAGATTATGGGAGTTTTTCCAAGACCTGAGGCTGGTAGATAAAAATGTGAAAGATTAAGCTATTTTTTTTTTTTGGTCTTATCTTATACCATTTTACGAGAATGGGGGTGCCAATGTATGAGAAGATCTTTGGAAACTAGGTATGAAAATTGAAGGTTAAAGGGAATGGGGGTGCCAAACTTATAGTACTCATTTCCTGCTAGCTCCATTTCCTTGAGTGCCCTCAACCTCATCCTTGACACTGGTTGACCTTGTTTTCACTCCTCCAAACTCTTCCTCCGCTGATATTATTAATATTCTGTTTTTACCTCCCAAACCTTTAGTCGCGACTGCTATTGACCTGGTTTAACTCCAAATTTTCCTCGGGCTGCATGACCCTGAGCTTTCAATTCTCCCAAACTCTCTTTCCTCGTCGAGTATTGACCTTTGTTTTTACCTCCAAAATCTTTGTTGGCGCTTGGTATTGGAATCTTTGTTTTAACTCCAAACTCTTTCTAAGATTGAATTGACCTTTTTTTTCACTACTCCAAACTCTTCCTCGGTGCTGGTATTGACCTTTCACTTCTCCAATTTGATGAGCTACAACCTAGTTTCGTTAGGTTTTACAATATGTTAATTAAGTTGAAAATTTTGGTGCCATTTAGCTTAGTTTCCATTATTATACAATATAGTTAAGTATATATTAGCTATATTTTACATAATAAATAATATAATTATTCAACTTATTATAATTATATATTATATTCTTTAACAAAATTATTAAATACGTATAAAATTATTATAATTAATAATTAATAATAAGCATATTTTATATAATACAAAATATAATTAATATAATATATAATATACTAGGAATATATATTGACATATAGAGATAAACTTAAATTACTGGTCTGCTTCATGTCAACAATCCAAGGATGGCATGTGTCCCTTGGGGAGGATCAAGGCAGTAATGCCATTTCCATTAAAGATATGATAATTCCTTTTAAGAATCTTCACGCAAATTCCATTGCACACATAAGGAGACAAAGTTAAATATAGGGAAGAAAATATAAAGAGACAGGGAGATAATGAAAAACATACAAATAGAAAGAGAGACAAAGAGATAGAGAGGGGTAAAGAGATAAAGAGATACTGGATGAATAGATAGAGATATAGGGAGGGT
>VDFB02058242.1:464955689-465019754 GCA_007258455.2 Sequoia sempervirens | reverse complement strand
TCGGGATTTTTCCATTTTTTGGCAAGTTCAAAATGCTACTTTTTTCATGTTGCCACTTTTTGGCCCATCATGATCCTGCACATACCCAAGTCTAAATCAGGTAGTTGTTATTGCTAAGGTGGGTCACTCCTTTCTTTGAAGGCCATACACTTATTATTGGGTCAAGTGTTCTTTTCTTTAGAAAATTCCTATTGCCTTTTTGATAGGTTAATTATCATTTGATTAGATGGGTTATGAAGCACTTATTTCAAACAAATATCTTTATGAAAGAATTATATTGGCATGAAATTAAATATGATTTGTATTCCAATGTAAAAACTACAAAGAATGGAAACAATTCTTTCAACACAAACTATTATGTGGTAGTCAATTAAAATGAAAAAGCTTACTCTATATTAGTTAGGACACACAACTAAGAAAATGATCTAAAGTGACTTATTTATCCTAGAGACTAAATTATACTTACTTATGAGTATACAAAGAAAACCAACAAACCCACACAGCTACCCCTATTTTTGAGAGGTTGGTTTTCTCCCTTCACGATCCTGGCTAATATTGTCTAATTATTTCGAGATGAAGGGTCATAACACAACTTTATTCAACCTAGTAAATAAGCAGTTAATGGGAGAGCTTGAAAACAACAAGACAATTTATACATTTGGCATTTCATGTTTAATGAAGAGTGGTGACAATAATCTACTTATAGTTTAATAAAACACTATTTTTATAAGAAGGCTTTACATTAGAAAGATAAGTGTTACTTATATTTTAATAAAACACTATTATATTTTTACCAACATATAATATTGTATGCTTTCATGGCTTCTTAGTTAATATATGGGGAGATAGAGATAGGTGGGGAGAGAAAGAGATAGAGAGATAGAGATATATGGGAAGAGATTCAAGAGAGATGGAGATATATGGGAAGAGAAAAGAAGAGAGGTGGAGATAGAGAGGGGAAGGGAGAGAAAGGAATATAGATGGAAAGAGATAGAGAGAGGAGTAAGAGGGAGATAAAAAGAGAAATAGAGATAGAGATATAGAGTAGGAGAGATGGAGGGAGAGATGGAGTGAATGAGAGAGAAAGGGGGGAGAGGGAGAGATAGCTCAATAGATAGAGGGGGGAAGAGGCAAGAGTGACATAGATAGTGGGAGATATAGAGATATAGAGAGTGACAGGGAGAGATATATCAATCACCCTCCCTATATCTCTATCTATTCATCCAGTATCTCTTTATCTCTTTACCCCTCTCTATCTCTTTGTCTCCATTTCTATTTGTATTTTTGTCATTATCTCCCTCTCTCTCTATATTTTCTTCCCTATATTTATCTTTGTCTCCTTATGTGTGCAATGGGTACATTGAAAAGGTCTTAAAGGAGAATTATCATATCTTTAATGAAATGGCATGCTACCTTGATCATAACTCCCCAAGGACACATGCCATCCTTGGATTGTTGACATGAAACAACCAATCAAAATTTAGTTTATCTCTCTCATATTAATATATATTCCTATTATATTAAATATATATTATATTAATTATATTTTGTATTATATAAAAATATACTTATTATTAATTATTAATTATAATAATTTTATACATATTTAATAATTTTGTTAAAGAATATAATATATAATTATAATAAGTTGAATAATTATATTATTTATTATGTAAAATATAGCTAATATATACTTAACTATATTGTATAATATTAAAACCTAGCTAAATGACACCAAAATTTTGAACTTAATTAACATATTGTAAAACCTAATGAAACCAGGTTGTAGCTCATCAAATTGGAGAAGTGAAAGGTCAATGCCAGCACCGAGGAAGAGTTTGTAGTGAAAAAAAGGTCAATTCCAATGCCGAGAAAGAGTTTGGAGTTAAAACAAGGTCAATACCAACGCCAACAAAGATTTTGGAGGAGTGAAAACAAGGTCAATATCAACACTGAGGAAGAGTTTGGAGGAGTGAAAACAAGGTCAATACCTGCAGCGAGGAAGAGTTTGGAGTTAAAACAAGGTCAATAACAGTGCTGACAAAGAGTTTGGAGGAGTAAAAACAAGGCCAATATCAGCGCGGAGGAAGAGTTTGGAGGAGTGAAAACAAGGTCAATACCAGTGTCAAGGATGAGGTTGAGGGCACTCAAGGAAAATCGACGACCAAGCGGAAATGAGTACTATAAGTTTGGCACCCCCATTCTCTTTAACCTTCAATTTTCATGCCTAGTTTCCAAAGATCTTCTCATACATTGGCACCCCCATTCTCATAAAATGGTATAGGATAAGAAAACAAAAAAATAGCTTAGTCTTTCACATTTTTATCTACCAGCCTCAGGTCTTGGAAAAACTCCCATAATCTACCCACATCTTGGTTGAGGTCTAAGATTTCATCACACATAGCCTTCATTGCATGAGTCTAAAGCAATTGTAGACTTAGCCCAAGTATATGCTAGGCTAAGGTAGATCTAATGAATGGAAATAGAGGCATACAATTCTTCTTTAATACCTCCACACAAACATATGGGTATGTGCAAGATCATGATGGGCCAAAAAGTGGCAATATAGTGGGTGTTATGTAGGTGATGACTATTTTTTTACCCAAAATTGATGAAACAAAGGGTTTTAAGTAAGTTCTCATCTTTCCACCCGATATAAATTGTATGCTTTAATTTTGAATTTAATAAAGTTATTTATTATTCATTTTCTATTCAAATTCCACGACTAAAGTCTGATTGATAGGCTGATTGAAAATTATCTACCATAGCTTTCAGCGGTATCACATTTTTGAATCAAAACATGTGCATTCTATACTTTCTGCATACTATAGGATTAAAAATAAAATTGAATTTCATGAAGTTTTGACCAAGTTAAGGTGGTCAACCATATGAGTTTTATATTTTTTAAAATTTGTAATAAATAATTCATAATTAATCATTTTACTTGGGAAAAAATTACAAAATATGCATCACATGGGGCATGATTCCTCTAATTATATCTAAAATCTTATAAAAAATAATTATCATTTTATTGTGGTTAGGGTGGTCAGACAGACACCTACTTCTTATTTTTTCCCTGAAATTTAAATACCACTACATTGAAATTTCAAATTTTCACCAAATAGATTTTTTTTTTTTTCAAAACAAACCTAATAGTTTAGAAACTAAATTTAACTTGCTATAGATTCTATTCTTACATATTTTTGAAATAATATAGATAACTTATTCAAAATTTTACATCAAGTTGCATAACATTGATTTTTCTGAATTTTTTTGCCACTTAAGGGCTTGTTTTTTCCATGATGATCTGCACATACCCATATGCAAGGTGTTGGACTCTTTATAATAAATGAGGTTGATCTTATAATATACATATGGAATTTCCAATTCCAATAAAAAGGGAGATAGCTCTTAGGACTTTTGGACAAGTACATTGAGAGTTTGAAAGACCTCCTACACTTTTAGGCTCTGCAAGAGATACAGGAGGAGTGGTCCCTTAATGCATTTACAACTGCCATCATCATAAACAACATTAACAACGGATAATCTTGTTTAATAGCTCAACATAATAGGATAATAATGAATATAATTGGTTGTTTATCAATAATATCAACTATTTGGAGCATGAGATAACTACAACAACATTTCACAATATAAGATAGTCATTGATTTGCAATTTGTAGCAAGCTCTAGGTAAAGGAAAACAAATACTAAACCATATGAATAAGTACAACTTATATCAGTGCCATATATCCATTGGAGGAGTTAAATTTATAAGCATCTAAGGGTTTATGACAGATTTAACACATAACATATAAGATCATTGATAACATTGCTTTACAATATCATCAATATGTATTCTAACCTAATACTACTTATCAAATCCTTATATAGAATATATCCACCTATAATCCCATTCAAGCATTTTAGTTAATTCCTTGAATTAAACCTAAAACAAGAATCATACACACCACAATAGTGAAATGAACGAAACAACCCTTGATCATTTTATTCAAAATTCAGATATTCTTGTACAATGGAGAGATATGAGTTTGAATTAATCATATCAATTCAAATGCCAGTACTGTCATAAAACATCAAATCCCCATGAATTCAAAACCTACTGCAGAATGACTCAAAACCTAAATTGCATTTTCCCTAAAACCATCAGACTTTACAATTTGCTCTGCAACTTCATCTAGACAAAACCAAAAATATCTAACTTGCTAACCCATACTTTTGGCCTTGAAATCCTTCTTATAGAAAAAGAAGGAGAAAACAAGCATCGGGCCAGAAAGCACACGTGTCACCAGCCAATTGGACCTCCTTGTGATATTCCAAAAAATTGTTACAATAGCAATCTCCCCATGGAATCTTCTTGTTCATCATGCCCACTGAGAATGATTGATGCAACAACAACAAAATTCAAGAATTCTGCACCTAGATTGTCACCAAAAAACAAAATTGGAATCTTTTGTAACTATAATAGCTGAATTGTCAACCGTTAGTAGCCTACTCCTTTTCACTCTTCCTCAGTTAAATATACATTTACCCAATTCTGGTACTCTTCATTAGTTGGCCAATCAAAATTGATCACCTCATTCACCTTGACACTATAAGGTTTGTACTTAACTGCCACTTGATTCACTTCTCTTTCAAAAGACTCCAAGAATGAGCTGGTGCTAATGATTTTGTCCATACAGCTCATGAACAAATCATAATCTAAGTTACCCTATTTTTGAGGGTTTTGTAGTCAAAACATGATATAAAGGGGCTCTTACACTTTTTGTGATTACTGTAGCTTGTGTAAGAGGCCCCATGGATACTGTTGTAATTGTAGGATGCATGAATAGTGTGTAGGATGAGAAATAAAGAAGGTATAGCTGTTGTCCTCAATAGTTTTGTGAAGAAAAGCATGTGAAATGAGAGGTTCAAGCCTAGGTTTCAACAAAACATGTATGGGAGATATGATATTATGAATTTTTATCCATGTGCAGACCTAATGGGTTGTTTCTGAACACTAAATATAAATGATATACATACACACACACACACATATATATATGTATGTATGTATGTATATGTATTTTTAAATTTAAATGTAAATGCAATTACTGGATGCTCTCATAGAACAATAAATGCAACATATCATTAAATAAGTCTATATCTATGTATATAAATGTGTATTTATAAATGAAAGTGTAAATGAAAAGATCATATGGGTTTGTAGTGTTATAGATACAACATATCCATAAATTAATGTAATTGAAATTCTAAAGTCTTCAACACATATAATATGAAATCGATCAAACTATTAAACTACATGAGAAATAAATGAAAACAGTAAATGCATATGTATGTGTATTTGTAAATGTAAGTGTAACATAAATAAGAATAATGAAAATTATAAAAGAATACAAGGAAAGGTCTCCTCCCTTCTTGGTAGTGATAACCTCGTCCACAAACAACCCTTAAAAATTATGAATAGAGGAATATAATCTTTGAAGAACTCAAAGTTGATTCTCTCCTATCTGATGCAATTAGTCATTTTATCCTTACAAACATTTATAGTGATTACTAGAGGCACATAGGCCAATTATTCATAATAGAATAATTTGATCATACTTTTCCAATGATGGCATTATGAGAAAACCTTAGGTTAAATGAATAATTCCTAGCTAAGTTCTTTAAATAATTTCCAACCGTATAAGAGAAGATCACTACTATGTATACTTGGATACCATGGAAAAAGGCTAGTCTTTGGGCTCTTTCATCAATCATCCTACCTTAAAACATACCAAAAGTCTCCTAGCAAATAGACATAGGAAGATTTAATATGACTTAAAAAAAATTATTGCCAAAACATAAACTTATGATGACTTAACTAGGCCTAGTACACACTCCATTCCCGTTAACCACTTAGACATATGGAAATTAAATGTAAATTTGCTACTATTTTTAGTCATGTAGGTGTCCAATAAAACACTTGGTGGTGTTTCCCTTCAAGTTTATTTAGTTGAATGAAGATCAAAAGTCCTTTGATTACAATTAGAGAATACATTTGAGGCATTGGTTGTGTAACTAGTGGACCATAGTCACATTTAACACTTGTTACAATTTTGGGAGTTAAAACATTAAGTAGATTTGATTTGTGATGGACACATTTGGACGGTAGTAACAATAGCTTGCAATCTATCAAGACTTGATTACCTTATAACTTGTGAAATTCTAGTGTTGAAATGATAGATTAATCATAATGTCACCTTGGGATCACATCACCATGAAAGAACTTCATCCAACATCCTTATGAGTGCAGGTACCACCAAATAGGTATTTTTTAGATCTGCCTTCCTTGAGAGAGGGAAATTTAGGAAGAGAAAAGGAAAGCGAGACATGTACTATGTCTGAAAGAGGGAGATCAACTAGAGGTCAAAAGATTAGAAAGAAAATTCTATAAACGCATGGAATTTTTTCTTGCTGAAGAGGAGTCATGTTCTTATGATGATGAGAGCATAGGCGACATCGAGGTGCCCTTGAGGTACAAACATCTATGGAAACAATGGGTACCCAAGGAACTTCCTCCAATAAACATTGATTTTTGTGTCAACGAGAGGATATATCACATAGCAGTATCGTCATTACATGGTTTGGGCCTATTTTGCATGGGCGGCATAAAGTCTGTGATCTCAGTCAGTGAGTATGCATTGTTAGAAAATTATATACAACTACAAGATAAGGATCAAAATAAAGGAGTGGCTATGTACATCGATGGAAGGCCAAAAGCATCAGGGAATATTGTAGGGTTTATAAATAGTACATGACCTAGGTCAACAAATAATCAACACAATTGCATATTAGGGAGCGAGAAACCATGTATTAAATTGTAATGTGATAAAATCAATAGCTTGTAGGAAGAGTTGCTAATCAATTACAATTTGAATCGCTTAGTTACAAACACAGTTACTATGGGGGTGGTACGTACTATGTACCATTTTTCCCAACCTCCAATTAATGACTCCAATATACCATTTTATTCTTATGTTTTTTTCCTAAGTCTATTGGTTTCATTTCAGTAATATTTTTTATATTTATTTTTTGTCACAGGGGGACATTGATCATATAGAGAAGGCTTTGGCCCAGAGCACAGATCATGATGTATCTTCAGGCGCTTCTACCTGATAGGTTTACCTCATTTTAATTGTACAAATTAGATAAGAGAAAAATGTTTTATTATTATGTTTTTTTATAAGTTTTTTGGGTTAATTTCAATAATGTTTTTAATATTCTTGTTGTAGTCGACTAATCGGGGAAAGGCACCAACAGTAGAGGAGAGCATCCATAATGAGGTGCAGTCAATATTTTGTGATGATGACATCGCTTATTCAACAAACCCTCTCGATACGATAAAGAATATCCAAAAAAAATGCAATGAAGAAATGGTTAAGTTGATGTTCATAGTGCCTCAAATAGATGAGATAAGAGAGAGAGTTAAAATATTGACTAAGAGATTACAAAAATTGCAAACTGTAAGTTGTAATGAGGTCTTTAATTATAACATAAGTTCATTCATGGTTTTATACTTTTTACTCTTTTATGTCATGAACTAAAATATGTGTTGTTTTTACAGGGTTATTTGCCTCCTCATGATGCTCCTAGCCATGATCAAGGTACTGCAAGTGCTGCCCGAGGAGTAAGGGTTGGTACAAGTGTCCATCTGACCTTCCTAGCATACATCACATCATCACGAAACCATCATTTGTGCCTATATTATCGTCTGAAATGTCGGCAACATATACCATGTAGGCATCCATTAATGCACCCTCTGACAGGGAACACATACCAGAACATGTGTCAGGACATGTACCTAGGGATGCAGAGGCCACTAGTACTAGTGATGTTTTAACAAAAATTTTTGGATCTTCCCATATTACTAGTACGGGAACATTTCCAGTCACACTTGTGGTGACCGACGATTTTGTTCCCATAAAGATAGAGAAGGTCCCAGGTACTTTAAAATGTTTTAATTATTATTATATATCATCCAATTCAAATTTACTTATTGATCGCTCTTTTTAGATTATTGATCCCATAATCATTTTGCAGGAAATGATGTTTTTTATTAACATCTAAGTGGTATTACATTGGGGCTATTCGGGCCCACCATACGGACACGGTGGAATGCCCAAAATCAAGATTTAAAAGATGAGCTCATTAACCATTTAGTTGTGTTGTTTGATGATAAAACATTCAACTGAACCAAGGTCTTTAAGAAAGTTGGTACCTATCTAAAGTATGTGAGGGACCAATATAGGTCACATTTAGAGAAGAACAAAAAATACGAGCATCCCCCCATGATTCCAGAGAGGGAGTGGAAGGACCTGGTGTCAAATGGAAAGAAGGCTAAAAAGAAGAAAAGAAAGACACCAGTGGGCCAAGGAAGGTATGTGATACTATCAACAATGCAATTATATACTAATTACTCTTTCTTTCTACATAATCTAATGTATTTCAAACTTTTCATAGCCTACCCAACACATCGAAGGCAATGAAGGAAAGACTAGAAAATCATGGGCAATACAAACTTAGCTCTGGTGGTTATATGAAATTAGCCGCATGAATTATAAGTATCAATAAATGAAATATTGCATCCAAATTATAATAAATTGAAAACAATTTTGGTTTTATCACACCATAGAAGAAAAATTCATGATCTTATGCAAAAATGTAGGGCTCTGAATTCAACAGAGTTCCCATAGAAGAGGACCTAAAGATTTCCTTCCAGCAAGGCTATGGAGCCGTATTTGAATGCCTAAGAGTCTTGATTGGGCAAACACAATATTCCATTGCATTCGACACGTAGGTAAATAAACTCAATAAAGTTTATTTAAAATTGAATACTAGTGCAATCTATTCAATATTAATTTCCACCATAAAGTAATTACATGCCTATTTTTTTTAAACATTCAATCAATGATAATACTACACATGACATTGGAATGCAGTCTAGTGAGGGTGGAGCACAACGTGCAAATGAAGGTCATGGTGTGCATCCCAATACTTTGGAGCATGATCAGGCTAGAGAAGATCAAGAATATGATGTGGCCCCATCAGGTAAAGATGACCACTCTAAATTTCTCTTAAACATATTTAATTGCAATTGGTGTAATAATTAATGTAAACTTTCATGTTTCAACTTTAGATCATGTAAAGCATGATCAAAATGTTGAGCATGATCAGGCTAGAGAAGATCAAGAACATGATGTGGCCCCATCAGGTAAAGAGGACCACCCTCATGTTCTCTTAAACATATTTAATTTCAATTGGTGTATTAATTAATGTAACCTTTCATGTTTCAGCTACAGATCAGGGTTTAGAGGGTGTTCAGCATGTTGAGCATGAGTCTATAAAATAAGTTCAGGAACATGATGTGGACCCATCCGGTAAAGATAACCACTCTAATGTTTTTTTAATTAATGAAATACTTGTAACAATAATAATAAAACATATTAGTTTTACATTTATTTCTTATTGCAGCATACCTCCCCTTGCAGCGATGTCCACGTCATGAGCAGATGACTAGGCGTACATTAAGATCACGAGCGAAGGGAAAACAAAATAAAGGGGGGATAGCTATTGATTTAGAAAATGATACTCCACTTCAGCTTTATGTAGCTTTAAAAAAGAAACAAAAAAAAAAAGTGATTGTAATCATATCATGACAACCATATTTTTGATAATATGTAAAAACTGAAAGAATGAATATTATATGCTAATGAATGAATGTGAATATGTTAATTAATGAATGTTATATGTTAATGAATGAATGTTAGATGTTATTAATGGATGAATGAATGATTAATGTTATATGATTGGGTATGGGGAATTGAGAGTGATGTGAGGGGGGCGGAGGGGCCAAATGAGCTTCCACCATCACGTGGTTGGCCCTGTTAAGTAGAGAATATTAAACTATTCTTGAAACAAAGAGAAGCTCAATAAGGTAATGCACTTTTCAATATAAGAAATGCATCATTTGAAGCATCGAACCAATATGCAAAGATGAAAGAAAGTGCTAACTTTTCATTATGGTGGCAGAAAAATGATTCTTTATACCCTGAATCCATGCTCTGCATCATAATTTGAAGTTGTTTCCATTCCAATGTTATGATTTTAGTTTGTTTGTATGGCTTTGTATGAATACCACATTGTTTTGTGTGAGGATTTGGTTTCAAAGATCTGTTTCTTCTATTTTTAGTGGTGACATAACTCTAAAATTTGACTTTTGTGCATAACAGGTTAGTGATAAAATTGATAGCTTTGAAGGGCTTAGAGGCTCGATTGAGATAGATACATAGATATTTGGATTTTGTTGTTGATGGGAGGCTTTGACTTAACAATGAAATTTTGTACCATCTGCAAGTATGCAAAAGTTTCTCTACTTACATTCATTCTTGATCATAAATGTTGTAAATGATATTAATGCTTCAAACTTAAGATTTGTTTCATTGTTATAATGATCAAAATGTTATACTTTTCTATGCATTCAAGCATTCTCTTGCCCCCTATCCTTTGCTCTCTCCCCCCTCCTTTTAAGAATTTTCTTTGTCATAAAAGATTCACATTTCTGTCTCATTTACTCAAATTTATCTTAAGCGTTAGGAGTGAATAAAGATATGTAAAAGATGATGTATTATATCTAAACAACAACTTTCCATCTTATAGCTAATTAAATCCTTAATATTTGAATAGTTTAGAGCTCAAATAATTCTTGTATATGTATGTGTAGCAATAAGGGAGCCTATGTGAAGATTGAAATTTAAAACATCACTTCGGTATTTTTCCTTAGGCAGTGAAATGATATTTTGAGTAATACAAACCTACACACACATTGATATTTTTTGACATTGCATTGAAGAAATTTTTTTCTCTTATAACCTACCCTCAGCTAGACATGGAGGTATATAATATTGGTTTCTGGTTTATTTTGTAAGTAGTTAATTTCACCGAGGAAGACTAAAATCTTCTTAATGTCCTGTGTCAGGTGTGAAATCATATGAATCACTTGCTAAAGGCACCATTTTGTATTCATCCAAAAATTGGTTTGTTCTTTTTTTTTATGTTTCTTGCATGTGTTTTTTTAGTCTCTAGAGATTAGCTCACTCTTTCCTTTGCACTTTTCATCTATTTTGATGATTACAATAGATTGTCCTCATAATTTTTCATGTAGATCTGTTTGTAACCTTATTTTCTACCAATCAATTTGCAAACCACTCACATATTAAGGACCATTTCACTAACTTGTAGTCATCCATTACTTCATATGTTGTAGGTTGTGTCTGTGTGCCAATAAATCATGATGATTGCGAGAACTTTAATCCTACAAGTGTACCCAATCTTTCTCAAGTAAAATTCTTACCTTATTTTATAGTACTTTAAATGGTTAATTGAAGGTGCTTCTTTAGATTGAGATAGTTGAACCTTGGATTAAAATATGGTATTAGATGGGTAGTATAATGATAAAACTAAAGTCCATTGAACACAAATTACAACATAATTTACTGGACTATGAATAGTGTTACAATTATAATTATTTCTCCTTACCTACCTCTACATTAATGAAAAAAATAGCAGATATTGAAGTTCATTACATGTCTCATGTATGTGTTAGTATTTTAATTTTTTGTAAGTTGTTCAAGAGCTTGATTAGGTCAAGAATATGTTCTATAAGCTCTGTTCTCTTGACACTGCTCAACATTTTCCCTACACATTTTCTCTTCAATCCAGATGTTTCTTAACTCCTTCCCTTGTTAGCCCTTGGTTGTTCTTAAGTGTAATGCTTTTTCTATGCATCTTGCAGTCTGTATGTATGATCAATCATCTCTTATGAAGCATGGATAACCTTTGATGGAATTGTTGTTGTAATTATTGTTAGAATAATCATTTAATTTGTATGGAAGTAAGTATTTTTCATATTATTTGACTTGGTATTGTAAACTTGTCTTTGCAGGATTCTCTCAGGGGGAATAGCAGAACTGTGATGATAGGTAGATTTGTTTCTTAACTCCTTCCCTTGTTAGCCCTTGGTTGTTCTCAGGTGTATTGCTTTTTCTATGCATCTTGCAGTCTATATGTATGATCATTCATCTCAAGTGTAATTATTTTTCTATGCATCTTGCAGTCTGTATGTATGATCAATCATCAGTCTCTATGATGGTACATTTCAACAAATATTTAAAAAAAAAAAACATTGCATTATTTCATCACAATTTCGACGAAAACCACCGACGAATCACCAAAAAGGTTTGACGAAGTTGCTATAGCTGTGACGAAGGCTTCGTCGTAACTCCTTGGCCATTTCGTCGCAATTTCGATGAACTTTTGGTGTTGTTTCGACACTACTCCTCGCCCATTTCATTGAAATGGTGACGAACTTCTGCTATTGTTCAACGCTACTCCTTGCCTATTTCGTTGAAATGGCGATGAACTTCTGGTGTTGTTTCGATGCTACTCCTCGCCCATTTTGTCGAAATGGCAACAAACTTCTGGTGTAATTCGACGATGGATTCATGAAGTTTTTGTTGATATTCTAACAAAAATCTGAGTCATTTTATGATGCCGATGACCGACGAATCTACGCCATTATTTTGACGTTTAATTCATCATCGACCTTTTGACGAAAAAAAATTAGGAAAATATTTTCATCATTTCTTCGCTTGTCTGAGAAAGATTTCTCGAATGACCAATGAATGTCCATCAAAAAATGGTGTCAAATTTAGTAGTACCATGATTGGTTACCCACATATATGTGATTCAAAACTATGAGCATCGAATGAAATGATTAACAACATCAGTAATCACCACAGACACTCTTTTTCGAGTTAGCAAATTGAATTTTGGATGATAATACGTGGGTTTCACCTTGTTAAAGGGTCACCGTTAGATATGAATAGATTCCATAAAATGCCCTTCTTCACGCTACTCCCTGCGTCCTTTTAGCAGAATGCCTATGCACAAAACCTGCCATTTCTATCACCATATCGGATTTCCACTATGCGGGTTCTTCCACCCTCAGGACCATCTAGTTCTAACAACAGGTGCATGATAGTACCCTGCATTCTCCCCTCTACAAATGGCATCCTCACGTCCCATGTCTACCAACACAGATCACCAAACTTTACAAAAACACAACATTGCTAGTCTTTCGGGCGTAGCATGCATTTTAATGTGGAAGGAATCTTTGATGAAGCCACCAAAAGGGATGGATGATTAAATGTGGTGAAAGAAATTTAGATCATTGGGGGTTGTCCATCATGAGTGTTGGGTACCCGAGTACTAACCAATGATGCAAAGTCGAATACACATATGGGATCACCTCTCTTTTGTTACCACTCAAAGGAATGAATGCAAGAATGACTCTTATTATGAGGGGAGAAGGCCTATAAGTTTGATTTTACGATGCCTTTGAAATGGCATCATGGGATTTGACATGGAGTTACTACCAACAAAGAGGTTTCAATAAATAAATGATGTAAGAGTAGAGAGCCAACATAGTTGACGATGGCAGGGGGATTTTTTTTTTGTGGGAATTTTCTCACAAAATGTTGACTGGGTTTCACCATTTTCAAACAACATTGTTAACATGACCGTCCACACTATTATCTTTGATGACCCTCTTCACCATGGAGCCCGTAGCTCTCATAGTCATCTATCTCTCATCCATGACAATTTTCTTATGATGGGGGTTCTATTTCTTTTTCCCTCTCGTGGGTAGCACTATAAACTTTTCCCTTTGCGATCCATCTTCATAACCACATCAACATAAATACTCAAAGATTAGGAAACGTGGATTGAGGGTTCTACTCTCCCTATCTCAATGTAACATTTCCACCCCCACAAGATAGTAGAGTTCTCGCCTTTGGTGGATACCACAGCCTAGGTGACTACCTTCTAATGATGTTTTTTTGTTGCTATTGTTCAACAATGGAGTTTCGCACATTCTCTCCCACCACTCTTGGGAAACACTGAACAATGACATGGTTGTCATGGCCACAAGGGACATGTATAGTGATAGGGATGATCCATTGAGAGTAATTTGAAGATAGCTATAAGAATCTGAGTGATTTTCACTGACTCACCCATATATGTACTGACTATGTAAGAATGGATTTTTGTGAATATGGGAAGAGGTGATGGTTGTCAAAGGCATACCAATGCAATACCATGAGCATATTAACTAATGTGCAACCACTAATTCCTTCATTGAAGTTATATGAACCATGTTGCGAGGATGACTTTCTAGTTCATATCTGGTTGACTCATAGGGCACTCATCTACACTCCAGTTCAAAAGCAAAGGCTGCAAACATGAAGCAAGTAGGATTGGAGAAAATAGAATATATGTATATCTTGTGGGCTTCTATGATGTTGGAACTATCGCCCAGTGGGTCATTTGAGGGGATCTCATTTAATTAATGCTAAGGCCCTCATTTTCACTGCCTCATGTCCTCACAGCATCAGTAGATAGTAGAACATGGCCTCCTAATGCCAGATCCCATGGTGGAATGTGTAAAATTGTGAGATGGTGGTGTGCAGGAGTTGGTATTGTGGGGGACACCACTACATATAGGGTTTTTATTTAAGTGGAATCCTCACATTCACTACCTGCATTCTATTTCCATAGGGTATCCAACACCATTGTGATTGAGAACATGATGAAGGGATGGGAAATAATGAAAATGGTAAACTCTGGTATCTAGGTAAATAGTTTTTGAGGGATAGAGCACTTGACTAGGAACAGGTGTTTTAAGTACATTAAGTGAGATTATTGGATGCTTAGGCTAGGGTAAAATATGCAAATCAAGCATCAAGCTAAATTAAGAGGGGGAAATGATTCTAGGCCTGAAATGTTGTGATTTGTAATGTCGCTCCATTATCTAGTTGTGACTGGGTCATCTGAATTTCCCTTCCCTAGTAGTATTATTACTTCTCATTGGTTGCTTAGAGGATATGCAATGATAGGGTTATTTAAATTGTGGTTAAGCAACTAGTTAAGATACACATTAAGTGGTGACATGGGCACCAAATGGTCAGATTCAAAGTTTATATCATTATTCGTATAATCTTAACTTGATCTACTGTCTTGTGTAGGGCTTTGTTTACAATAATCATCGAAGGAGCTTGCTACAAGAGGAAATTTCACATAACAGCTAGTCTATGGGTACGCTTCTATGAGAATGCATCGGTGCTAATAAGGATGGCCAAAAGAGGGATGTTATCTTGAAAAATGATTACCTTACTGAATGGGCTGACAAACAAGTGATAGCATGCCAAGGAGAGACAACACTCAAAATACAAATGACTATTTTCCAAAAATAGAGGTAAGAGGAGAGGCTATTGTATTCTTCATCAAATGATTGTGATCCATCTGGATTTGTCCCTCAGATTAGGGTTAATCAATCCATTGATGCAATTCATCATCAAGGCCCATCCAATCCATCTGAGGATGCTACAAATCCATCAAATAGAAGGCAACCTTCAAACAATTTCTACTACAGTAAAAAGGGTAATTAGCTAGAGGACAAAACTACTATAGCACCTGGGCACTACAAGACAAAATAAGAATAAGACAAAATATCTATTTTAAATTCCTTTATAATTGGGAGTAAGTGAAACCATAATGTAAACAAATCTAGGACACTCATTGTGAATTAATCTTGGCCATTCATTCTCCTTTTCGAAAACTATAAATAGGGGTCTCCCCTTCATTTGTAAATGGTTGGAAAGCTAGTGTAAAGGAAATCTGCAGCAATAGAGAGCTACACTGCATGATTTATGGGTGTTCATCTTGAGTTTTTTCATTATGCATGCATGATTCTACTTCCATGTTAGTTTTAGTTGTTAGTTTCTTGAGTGGAAGTGATAATGGTGTTTGTTAATACTGTATTTGATGAATTTCTAGCTCATGCTTTTTGTAGTTTGTTGATGATGAATCACTTTGTAAAGCTAGTCTGAGATCCCTTACTTCATTGCTGCAACTTAGTTTAATTGCATGTTCATGATGTGTGTGTGCAATTAAAAAATTTTCAGTCCTTAGAAGATTGCATTAGTTTTGTATAACTATAGGTTCCCCTTGGCCAAGCAAAACTCAGTTTAGGAAGTTTGTCTATTGTAGTAGCCTCCAGGATTACTATTCATTCATATCTTAGGTCTAGGAACTGTTGAAATGATAGATGCACAATGTCCCTAAAGTTGTAGCCTTCAAGAGGACCTTTGCCAAGGAGAAATTCAACCACACAAAGAGTGTTGCAACTAAGGGCATGGAAATAGAGATTGCTATTGATCTAGAATATGAGATGATTACAAATGTACAAATGCCCTAAATATATAGGCATGAATTATATACAAGATGCAATATGATGTTGCCATGTGTCATGATCTAACAAGATGTGACAACATGTGAACCCTACCTAGGAAATGATAAAAGATTGAGATAAGTTCTAGAAGGACAACTCATCTTCTAGAAGGAATCTTATCCCCTACAAATATGGAAAGGGGAATTACCCCATTATTTATGATTTATCTAATAATGTAGCCTAGGACTAAATTAATGCAAGACCTAAGTTAACTTATGCTAGTGTAATAAATAATTAATTACACTAACACCCCCCATAAGTGAAACTTAGGGAGGAGATGCAATGATTATGCAAAGATGATCATGATGATGGGTCTTGACTACATGATGGCCAAACTAGGTACCCATTTACATGATGAAGATGAAATATGGAACAAATCTCTCACAATCGGAGAAAAGGGGAAAACCCAGTGGGAACAAAGCCCCTCTCCAAAAAGGAGATGAAATGTAGAGAAGCAAGAAAGGATGGAAAGGATGGAGGAACCCCAAATACCCCCTAAGGACACCATCTATCACATGGATACAATACAATCAATGGAACCCCATAGGGAGGAAAAAGAGACTATATAGCCCCCTTAGAATATGTGATCACCTGTAGAAAAGGTAATATTTTGAAGACAAAACATAATCTAGTTTCGAAAAACAACTTGTCTCCCTTTCAGAAGAAACAAAACCAACTGCAACTGTAGAGATACTTCCCATTCCGGATAGGAATTGAAGGAAGGATGGATGAAAATGGATGATGATGATTTATCTAAACTCTACTTGTGTGTCTCCTTTCCTAAAGATGAAGATGCCACAATCAATGAAGAGGGTGACAAACCAGGATGATGGAAATTGATGCTGAACAATATCCAAAGATGGTGATACAATGATTGTGATGGAGACTAGATTTCCCCCCAAAATGAAGTATCCTCAAAACCATTGAAAGAAGTATGAAGTAGAAAATGTGTCCAAACCACATGTCTCTTGCTAGGAAGAAGAAAATCCAATGGCGGATGCTGAAGAAACCCCAAGTCCATAATGAAATGAGAGGGAAGAAGTCTCATATATGAAACCTTTGAACAAAAACCAAGTGCCTCCAAGATAGTCTCAGGATCCCCAATCAAGGTTGAGACAAAAGGATGAGGAGACTCAAGAAAATTCTCCAAACTTAAATCTGGATAGAGGAGAGATGTCCTCTCAAGAATGTCCTCCAAACCTATAAAAATAGCCAAGTCAGTGATACCTGAAACAAAGCCATCCTATGATGTCAATTTTGGAAAACTGAATGTGTCATGATGGATGATGATGGAAGCCTTAATCAATGACTCTGGACAAGGAATCACTGAATGTGAAGGGATGCCAATAGTCTCTGATGGAGAAGAAGGAACATCTGAAGAAACCTTGTCAACCTCTTTGGAAGATTCAAGGAAATCCAAACAAACAACCTCTTGCATAGCAATAACATCATGGGGTACCTCATATGAGGAATGATATTTTGAATCATGACCATTGGGAAAAGGTGGAGTATCTGAATCTCCATATATCTCCCAAAGCTTAGTCCAAAGGATATGAGGACAATCACAATGATCAATAGTACTCAAAACATTACAATCAACTTGCATTCCAATGATTTCCAAGACAATATATTTGCAACAACTCCAAGAAAATTCATGAATACCTTCACTTGGATGGAGAACTATACCATACAAATGTGGCAATAAATCAAGTGATTGGAGATGGTGTATGATCCCATCCTGCCATTATTTATAGTTTCCCTTGTGCAACATAACTAGAGAAAGAGAATATGTAAGCCCCATAATGTACTATCAAATTTCTGTAGAAACCAAGACACCGACCTTCAACAAAAAATGGATACTTCCAAAGATGATGTGCAACTAAAGTGATGCTACCCAGATCAAATATTATTTTCCCAAGCTTCAGGATATCCAAGTTATTGAGCAAATGCACCAAATTGAAAAAATCAATCCAAGAGTGTCTAGAGTTGAAATTGATCAAAGTGTTTGAACTAATGAAAAAATGTTTGAATTATCTTCTTGATGCTGCTAGAATCACCGAAATTCAACTATCTGATTAGAAGTTATGAGCCTTTATGTCCAAACAAGGGTTTTGACTTCAGTGGATTGTAGATTTTTTTGCCAGAAAAATTATATAGAGTGGATGTCACCACTGGAAATTAGACCAAATCCTCTTTTCGACGATATCTTGTTTGCTAAATTTAGATACCATGGGTGAAAGTTATGAAAAAATGAAGAAAAGGCCTAGATGAGGCACTCTGCAGGCTAAACAGGGGCAAAAAATAATCCCTTAGGTGCTAACCTTCAGTTGTTGATGCGACCTCGGGCTATGAGTGGAAAAAAAATGGGCTCCCTCCTTCAGGGGAAGAGGGACTGAGAAACAGGCGGTGCGATTTGTACAATGGTTGCTCCGCTCAAATAGAGCGGACTCTTTGGTTTTTTATGGAACCAAGGGCTGGGTGTATGATCTTTGTGGGAGAAAGGGATCTAGTTGGTGAACAGTCGGTGAGGGAACAAGCTAGCTAGCGAGTAGATGGTGGCTGACTATGATGGACCGATGGAGGACTGTCGACAGTGGCTAGTGAATGGAACTCGAGCTCGACAAAATGAGTCATTGATGTGACGAGCTAACAGGTACCTTCCAGTAGATAAATTCCACCAACAAAATATTTTTGTAGACTTTTTGAATTTTAAAAGTGCTGACGAAATGATATTTTAGATTGTTTTTTTAATATTGCAATAATTGCAATTAAAAAACCAAAATAGAATGCCGACCAAAAATATATTTATATATATAGAGAGAATATATGCTGATTGAGAAAAATAAATCAAACCCCAAATTTTTATGCCAATAGGGAAAAAATTAAACCCAAAATTTTAATAAAATGTTGATGGATTATAGTCTATGATTAAAAAATCATTTGATGCTGACCATTAATATTAATAAGTGGTTTGATTTTTTTTGAAAACTAAGGAGAAATACCCAAAATATATTTTTTTTGCCAAAAAGATATAGAAATTAGACCAATTTTTTTTTCTAAAATAGAAAATGTTTGTGACTAATTTTTTTTTCCTTAGACGACAACTGACCATGATGATTTTTTACTGCAAATTGTATGAATAGTACAGTTGATTTTGCAAACCCAAAAATACCTCTGATGGCTCTCAGGTTGATGAATCTAATTTTGATGATTGGACAGGCAATCCTAGGGTTTTGATGCCTTTTAAAGACAATGGCAAGCTCAGATCTGACTCAATCTACTTCAGAAATCAGTTTGGTCCTCAGATGGAATCAAGTAGCCTGCAATGGAAACCTTCAAGCCTATAATGAATCTCTCTTGCCCAACTTTCTTAATCCTGGGATGAACTCTCACTAGAAAGGCTCTAATACCATGTTGAAATGATGGATGCACAATGTCCCTAAATATGTAGCCTTCAATAGGACCTTTTCCAAGGATAAATTCAACCACACAGAAAGTGTTACAACAAAGGGCATGCAAATAGACATTGCTATTGATCTAGAATATGAGATGATTACAAATGTACAAATGCCCCAAATATATAGGAATGCATGATATACAAGATGCAATATGATGTTGCCATGTGTCATGATCTAGCAACATGTGACAACATGTGAACCCTACCTAGGAAATAATAAAAGATAAAGATAAGTTATAGAACAACTCATCCTCTAGAAGGAATCTTATCCCCTACAAACATGGAAAGGGGAATTACCCCATTATTTATGATTTATCTAATAATGTAACCTAGGACTAAATTAATGCAAGACCTAAGTTAACTTATGCTAGTGTAATAAATAATTAATTACACTAACAGGAACTTCCTCTCTTCCCTTCCATTTTTCCATTTTTTTTAAAATAGTGACTTTGAACAAGGTTCATTGCACATTGAAAAGCCAAATCTAAAGCTGAAATAGGAGTTCTAGATTGTTGTTTGAACCCACAACAACTAAACAACAATTTTTGCATCCTAAGAACTCCATTTTCAAACCCAATTTCCCACACTTTGTAACTCATTTGTAATTTTTCCCTGTGATTACCAACAAATCATATGAAACAACTGAGATATTCCAAGCACTGTCAAGACCTGACATTAGAGATCTTGGCATAGTGTTCTGCAATTTGATTGTGGAAGATTGTCTTTCAAGAGAGGTGATGCACCTATGCATTACATTTATTCAGAAGTGCATAAAACACCCATCAACACCTTACTAGTATTTTCTTTGTTTTCTTTTTCTTGTTATGGGTGTGATTGCATATGTGTAATGCGATCCCCCATGCTATTTTGTTTGATGTCTCTCTCTCTTTGTGAAATTCCTCTATGTGTATCTATATTCTTCTCTATTTCATGAACATTTTATCTTTTTCATTTGTCTTGTGTTTTCCTTTTGGGGATGACACAAGGTGTCAAGACATTTGGGTCTCTTCCATGTTGACCCAAAATATTTTCCTTTTCTCTTTTCTTTTTATTGTGTTTTCCTTCTGGGGATGACACAAGGCATTGAGCCATTTAGGTCTCTTCCATGTTGACCTACAAGGTGTTTTCTTTGTTTTTTCTCTCTTTGTTTCATTATTCCTATTCCGTGAGTATTTGGGGATTGATGATGATTCCACTCTCTCTCAAAATATTCTAGCAAATACATGTTAACCCCGAATCCATTTATCCCGTATGTGTTATTTTTGGGATTTCATTTTCGGGGAAACCCCTTTTCATGATAAAGCTTCATTTGGAAACATATAACATATTTTTAGCATTTATTATTTAAAACTTTAAAGTAAACAGCATGGTGTTTAGCAATTTCTTTAAAGTGGGGGCATAAATTGGCATTATTCTTTTGCATTTCAATTCATGTTTCATTGTGTAGTCTCCTTACTTCATGTGATGCATCTTTGAATTTTTGGTGACATTGTGTGCAATGTCCTTCAAGAGCGTGATCTCTTTTAACATATTATATTCCTCTTAGTAGTTTCAAGTGACACACTACATCCCCTAAGTTGTGAATCTTCTATTCTTTGATTGGTCCTCTCTTGGAGACATTAGGCATGATGTTCCATAAGTTAATACCTTACATGGACTAAGAAAAACTCCCTTGAACATACCTTACACTATTTTGTATTTAAATTATCGATTATATGGCCACCTTACATAACACATTTTTCTTTCCTATGGATCCATCTTATTTGTTCAAGGGTGTCTAGCATATGAAGCTTTGCTTGCCTCATGAATTCTTGTTCGTTTTGTGTGGTGCCTTATCAAATTTATTAGGAGGTATAGATTTGGTATGGCTACCGTATTGGAGTTGAACTTAGGTGTGACTTTCCCATAGCCACTTGCTTGTCTATGTGAGTGCACAATGTCCATGTGCATATGTTTCTCACTGGGGGATCACCTAGTGGACGATCTGAGGTTCCACTAGCCCTTGTGAGTATTGGTTGGTTTGCATAGTGGACATCGTGTTCCACTTGTAAATTTTTTTGGACAAATAGCTTAGATCTGGTCCACATCGTGTGGGACAAATAGTTGAGGCTTGATCCATCCCTTTTTGTTTTTATTTTTCCTTCGCTTTGTCTTTGTTAGTGCATGCTTGTGCCTTTTTGTTGCTTCATGAATTATTTGCATGTGTGTTATTTTGTGCCTATGTTGGTTTGTCATAGGATTTTTATCCTGGGGGATTGTTCAACCCTCTTCATCGTTGTCATCCTATCTCACTAGCATTGGTACACTTAGATCCCTCTTGATGCAAGTCTGTTTACTTTAGTGTGAATTTGAAGTAAGTTCCTCCTCTTAGTAAAGTGGGGGATAAATGTAGTGTAGAAAAATGTATCCCTTTACATTTTCACACTTTTTTGGGCCCTCCCTACTAAAATTGGGCTTCTTTATGCCTTATTTGGTCCTATTTTGCATCCACAAGCCTTATTTAATGCATCTTTATGAGGATAATCCTAACACATATCTAATAACCAATCATAATTTAATGATTTTGGATTGTATGACCAAGATTTAGTGATTTGGGACTCATACGCCACCTTGGTTGTATGGATCCCACCTAATTTTTGGGGCCTAGTCCTAAATTTGGCATTAAACTTAACATTTCTTGAAATTTGTGTCCCAAGCCTAGGCTACTAGGACTCATACACCCCAACTAGTGTATGAGTTGTGCTTAGCTTGGACCTATTTTAAATTCAAATTCTTGGTGATATTTTATTCTCCCAGATCTAATGTTGGCTTGTAGTGTTGTAATTTCAAGAAATTTGGAATAAACAAGTATAAATACAAGGTTATTTCACATATTTTCTCCTAGAAATTTTCATGAGCAAGTGTGATCTAAGTATTCAAGTATTCTAGCAATTCAAGAACATTCAAGAGCTGATTATCATGCATTTTGGAGCTACAATCAAGATTCAAGTTGTTAGTTTTATGATCAGATGTAATGCATAGAAAATTAATTCAAAATCAGACACAATAACACAACAGATACCCTGGGAAAACCCTCCTCTTGAGGGGAAAAAAACCAACAACAAATATCTCTCTATAATATAACAATAATGGCAACAAGTCTCTTTAAAATGAGGCCAATCCTAAGGCCGATATGCAACACCTTCAGAAGATGCAATGATAACAAGTAATCAACACTTCCTTGTAACTTAGATCTGCCCTTAAGAAATTGGCTATCTACTCTTGATAATTCACAATCTACACTTGATTGATTTTCCCTTGAAGAATTCGTACTTGGAAGAGAAGAAATAGTCAAACTTCATTGATGCCCAAATGGAGTGGAATGATCTAGTATTTATACAACTTGAAGGAGAGAGGTCACACCTTTTCATGCAAGGTCAGCCATCATAAAAATATAATTTCAATTTAATAAATACAATTTACAAGGAAGGTCAGCCAAGAAGATAAGTACAAAGTTTCCATGTGAAGCACCTCTTTACATTGAATAATCACATATAAAAAGGAAGTATGAAGCCTGAAGCTACAATTACATCAACACTCCCTCTCAGCTAGCGAGTGTTGATGGCAATTTTGGCACCACAACAGTGCTAAACAGAAAATTGCTTCTATATTTCTCCTAAAAGAGAAAGATGATCACATGGATACCTTAGCTCCCAAGGTCTTGGTAGTTGGGTCTCAACTGTGCCGATGTTGCTTAGTGGCCAATGCAATAGTAATATTCAAGGGGCCTACTAGTTTTGGGCTTCTGGATTGCTCCAAGATCAAACATGAAATAAATCCTATACTAACTAGGGGTTTTAAAGAAATATATAAAAAGATGGATCAGGGTGTTGAAACAGAAATGAACAATAATTCATTCAACCTTAAGTAGAATTTGCTAGCTTCAAGGAATTTGCTAACCTAAAACTGAAGAACGAAATTAACTAATGATCAACACATAGTTACATTCTTTGACAGTACTGATTTTAACAACTGATTATAAACTAACATTTAAATAAAAGATAAAAATGAAATTTCATTCCTTGAAAGCCTTCAAAATCAAATGATTAATTTCAGATAAATACCATTCTGAAACACAATATGAAGTAGATTTGAATCTGGTTGCTTCTACTATGAGTTAGACAGATAAGCAGCATTTACAAATCTAGCACAATCACCAGTGTACAGAAAACCTATATCTTCAGACTACTTTCGTCTACACTAGAACTTTGGAAATTTATTACCATCTGGTACTAAAAATACTGACCGCTAACCAAGAAGACAAGAGGAGCTCTCATTACTTAGAATCAAGATGCAACTCTCTCTCGTTTTGCTAGTTTACTAATTCCTAACAATTCTAGCTCTAAACCGTTCTCTCTAAACCTAGAGATTTTCGGGGCCTTGGAAAGAGGCAAGCATGCCATATATATATCTTCTACATAAGAGAAATTCGGCACCCACTTTTAGGGTTTACAAAATATCACATGGTGTTAGGAAGTCGACACCCAGATCTTTGAAGGGAGTCGGTTCTATATTCAATGCGCGTTCCTCGCCATCTCTACTGGTAAAGATCATCCCTGGAAAGATCCATAGATCTTTTGTACCTATCGCCATAACTTCTATGCCTCTGTGTCCATTTTGAAACTCCAATAGAGCTACTTTGAAAACCCCAAAAATATCGCCATTAATGCCGATCTACCTCCTCACTAGCAGTGGTCATAGCTATCCATTTGACTCATGAATTTATCTTCTACATTTGGCTCTCTACTTTCTTTGTACGTTGACTGCTTTCATGGAAGCACAGCGTTGAGCTTCTGTTTTTGCTTCGGCATGAACCTGATGAGTCAGTGAGACATCACACCGAGCCAACCATCCTCTAGAGACTTTGTTTCATTTTGTCCAGAGCCTACCAAATCGGCAAGAGATTATGCCGATATTCCCTCATATTGGTGAAACTTTTTCTTTTTTTCGAGACCTTATGTCGAGGTCTCCTTTCTCTACCGAATTGTTTGATTCCATCAACAAGACACCTCAGGGTCACTGAGACTTCTTAGTGAACTCCAACAGCTACGCCGATGCCTCTTTATTTCAATAAGACTTACTTCGATCAGCGAGAGCTACGGCGACATTCATTTGTTCTCCCTGAGCTCATTTTTCTTCAATGGGCCCCTATTTTCGGTCAGCTTCTATTTGCTTCGGTGTAACCTTCTTCCTTCACTAAGACCTTTTGGCGAAGGCCTTACCTTGGCGAGCTCCCTTTCCTGTCAGGAAGACTCATTTTCTTCACTGAGGCCCTATACTGACATCACAATCTTTCATCGATCCTTGTCATTGGCGAGACCCTAGGTCATTGGCGAGACCTCCCACTGCATTCATTTCCTTTCGCTGAATTTCGGTGTCGCCAAGACCTTTTTGAGTCGAGGAGATCTTATAGCGGAATTTTGTTTTCTCAGCAAGGAGCTCATTCTGTTTTGGTGTACCTCCCCGTGGTCGCCCAGATCCTATGGTGAAAGTCTAAATCTTCCCTGAAAATCCCTGGGGAACCTTTTTCAACAAGACATATGGCAACTCCCCCTGCATGTCACTGAGACTCTTGTGTATCGGCAGGACCTTTTGCCGATTTCTTTCACTCTCGCTGAGCTTCCTCCTTGTCGCTGTGACCTTACCTCAGTTGGTGAGATGTTATGTCGCGCTCAACATGTTACACCAAAGGTACAAAATATGGTGGTGGGATCCAATTGGGTTGGCAAGACCAGAATCCTTCGGCCAGAGCTCTTGTCTAACTCAGATCCTTTGGGGAAACTCCCTTAAGGGATATCTTTAGATAAATAAACCTGATCCTGCAAAATAGATTCCTCCATTAGTTCCCAAAGGCAAGTAAGGTATATCATTATTTATCATGCCTTCAATCTTATCAAAAATAAATGTAAAACCTGGTGAAGCCAGGGTCAAAACCAAATGGGAACACATTCCTAAAAATTGGCAGAACTTGGACAAAAACTGAAACGGGACAAGAGGGTAAAACTGGATGAGTCCCGGTGGAACTAGGACTGAGAAAAAACACGACCCTCAAACAACATCCCTCACCTCTAAAATTGGCGGGGGTGGAGCCAAGAGAATGTCAGAACCGGGGCCGGAGTTGGGTCAGGAACAAGCTAGGGAACTAACCAACATTCCTAAGTTTATACCCCTTCCCAGCTCCGCGCCAGTGAGGAAAACCAAAAAAGATAAACAAAACACCGGCGGGGTCAGAATGAAAACCAACCAAGTGGAACACAAAGGGGGTGGGGTCGGGACCAAATCCGAAATTGAAACTTTCCCAAGTTTTAGTTTTGGATTCCATCCCGGTCCCGCCTCTGACAAAAATAAAAGAAAACAAAAACCCAAGGCAAAAAAGACCAAAGAGACAGGAACTGGGGTCGAGGAAGGAATAAAAACTAAGCTTGGAAACAGTTCCAAGCTCAGAATCCGCTCTGAACCCGGGTCTGCCAAAACAAACAAGCCAAAACAAAAGGAAACAAAAAAATGCCTACAGGCCAAAAAGAAACTAAGGAATAGGACACAAAAAGACCAAGACAAAAGAAAAAACAAAGAATAGTTAGGGTCAAACCTAGGACTAGACCTAAATGAGGAACAGGAGATAGTTCAATGTTCTGAACCCAGTCCCAGACCCGACTTCGACAAAGAATAGCCAGAACCGAAATTGGAACAAGACCGAAACACAAAAAGAAATACCAAGTCCAGTTTTGGTCTTAGACCCGACTTTGACAGAACTTGGAAAAAAAATTCCTAAGATAGAAAACTAAAGGCCAAAGGGGGACCCATTTTGATCTAGAAAAAAGTGGGGTGGTTATGCAAGGCATAACAAATGGCGACTCGACTGGGAAAATGGTTTAACCATTTTTCAAGAATTTGAAGGATTCAGCTACCTAGAACTCCTGGTTCATAAGCATCACAACTCCAGTTGGGTCAGTTCTAGCAAGCAAGGCTAAGCTAGAATCTCAAATGTAGGTCAATCAACAATAACCCCCTGAATCTATGTGTGTGCTTTATTGTGCATCATTCTCTTATGAAGTTTTCCTCATCTTTTGGACAACAATGTGCAAGATTTGAGCTACATGAGTTGATTTCCCCTTGTGCAATGATATCCTAGGCATTGCTCTGCTGCCAGTCAGGCATCCATAGCCCAGATAGAGATACCTCTAGTTCTCTCACAACATTGCTCTACTTCCAGCCATGCATCCATAGCCCTGTAGAGATACTAGAATCACCCATTCATATTGACTCCTTTTGATAATTCTTTTCTTTTCTTTTGGAGTTTTAGATATTTCATTTAATTCTCTTTTTCTTTTCAATATGTCAAATGTTTAACATCTGATCTGGGTTGAAAACTACCATGGACCTCATAACAGCACTTGAGAGATCGGATTTTTCACTCAAATCTTACAACACCATAGTCCTAGGATAAATATACCCTTGTAAGAGGAGATGATCTTGATAATTTGTGACAGATTCAGGGGAGCTGATGAAAACTACCTACTTGGCACCTTGTTTTGAAACTTTCCACAACCTCATTGAGAACAAGCATGAAACAATGAGTTGAGGACAAAATATTCCAATCAGAGAACCTGAAAATATCTAAACCACTTCTCTCCTAATGACCATAGTATGCTTTAGATAACAACCACCATTCCAAAATGCAAAGAAATAGATCAACCCCAAAGAACAAAACCAAAAAACAAAAACAAAGAACAAAAGAAACAGAAAGAAAGAATAGGAAGAAAAGCAACCAAACAACAAACTATTTACAAACAAAAGCCACCTTATTTACACAAAGAATGACAAACTATACACAGAGATTATTTACTAGCAAAAATTATATATATAGATACTCTACCTATCCAAACCAAATGCCAACCTCATGATTCAAAATAGTGCTTAAGAAACTATCCATTAATAGGCAAGGGGATAGGTTCTCCGGTTAAACTACTCAATCGGAAAGCATTTTCTCCTAAGATCTCAGCAATTTGATAAGGACCCAGCCAAAGTTTGTCAAATTTTTGGTGACTGCCTTTCTTTTCATTGGCTTTGTCCCATAGCAGCACTAGGCCTGATATCCTAAAAGCTTTTATCTTGGCTCTTTTATCAAACCAACATTTGACAACAACTTGATGTCTAAAGAATTGCTGCAATGCAGCATCTCTTTGTTCTTCTAATTTCAACAAAGCAGCTAATCTAACTTCTATCCTATTGTCACTGGAGTAGAACTTTTGCATGAACTCAAGGATAGGTATTTGAAGATGAATGGGAAAGACAGGCTCTTGGCCATATACCAGCTTGAATGGTGAGGTGTTCAAGGTAGCCTTAATCCAAGACTGATCTACCCATAGTGTGAATCTCAGCTGGGTATGCCAGTCTCTAGGGTTGTGTTCTAACAATTTCCTAATCACCCCTAAGAGATTCTTATTGGTAGACTCTGCAACTTCATTTCCTTGCGGGTAATAATTTGACGAGTACTTTAAGACAATCTTGTAATCATAGGCCCAAGAAATAAATTCTATAGAGGAGAAAGAAGAACCATTTTCACATACCAGAGTGAAGGGTACCCCAAATCTTGTAGTGATGCACTCGATGAGAAACTTGATCACTACCTTCATTGTGTTGTTTTTGCAAGGTATGGCCTTTTTCCACCTCGTGCAGTAGTCAGTAGCAATCAAGATGAATTTATGCCCTGCAGTAGAGTTTGGGTTGATAACCCCAGTAAAATCCAATGCCCATTGGGCAAAGGGCCTCACCTCGTAAATGAGTTGTAATGACATGGCTGCATGGCATTCCCTTGGTGTAGCAATTTGACATGTGTGGCATGTTCTCACATGCTAATGGGCATCCTTGAATACACAGGTCCAGTAGTAACTAGATCAGAGGATCTGGTGTGCTAATGAATCTGTAGACCCATGACCTGTGCCATGTTTCCCATGAAACTCATAGATCACATGTTTAGCCTCTTGATGATCAAGGCATCTTAAGTACACTCCTTCAAAATTCCTTCTGTATAGGAGCCCTCCTTTAAACATATAGTGTGAGCTTTTTAGTCTCAGGGCTCTCCTCTAAGTGGCATTCATTCCCTCTGGACACCGGTTATTTAGCATGAAAGAAATGAGATCAGCATACCATGGGTCATTTGAGAAGGACTAGGTAGTATATTGTTGACAAATAACATTGTTACCAGCATTAGCCATGGACTGAGATAAACCCGTACCCCTGACTAATTTCATGGGATGTATCTCCAAATCAAACTCTTGTAAGATGGCCATCCACTTCCCTCTTCTTTCTCCCAGTTCGCTCTACATCAGTAGAGACTTGACAGTAGCGTCATGGACAACATCAATGATCTGATTTCAGAGGATGTAGTGCCTGAATTTTTTAACAGTTCGGACCAGCACAAAAGCTTGCTTCTCAAGAAGTAGGTATTTAATTTCATCATTTTTGAAGGGAGAACTCATGAAAGCAATTGTCCTATCCTTTAACTCTTCTCCTCGTTGAGTTAATACAGCCGCACATGAATGTTCAGAGGCAAAAGAGTAGATGTAAAATGGCCTCAAATAATCAGGACTAGTGAGGACTGGAGCTTCCGATATGGATTTCTTGACTTGAGAAAATGCCACCTTCACCTCATCACTCCACTCTATTTTGGCATCCTTCTTCATCATCTCATTCAAGGGCTTCATGATTTCTGCAAATCCTGTGATGAACTTCCTCACAAAGTTGATCTTTCCAAAGAAGGATCTCATCTCCTTCTTGCTCCCTAGCATGGCTATCTTGAGAATGGACTCAACGCACTCTGGGTCAATGGATATTCCCTTTTCTAAAATTATGTGTCCCTAGAGCTTCCCTTCAGAAACTCTGAACACACACTTTTTTGGATTTAAGGAGACTCCATATTGGATGCACCTTTCGAGAACTTTGGCTAAGTCCACAGCATGATTCAATCTATCCTTGGAGAATACTGTCAAATCATCAATGTAAACAATAATGCATTTTCCAATCAGATCCTTGAAAGCTATATCCATGGCACACTGGAAAGTTGCTCCAACATTTATCAGGCCGAAGGGCATCCTCCTATATGCAAACATCCCCCACTTGGTAGTGAAAGCCGTCTTCATCCTGTCATCAAAGTCGACCATAACCTAATTATATCTAGAGTAACCATCCAAGAATGACATCATCTATGCTCCATTGACGGTCTGCAGAACCTCATCCAGAGAAGGAAGTGGATAACTATCCTTCTTTGAGGCTTTATTAAAATTTCTAAAGTCAACGTATAGTCTGATCTCCCCACTTTTCTTACTAACTGGGACTAAGTTAGCCACCCATGTTGAATGGCGCATAGGGAAGATTATCCTTGCTGACAACAATTTCTGAACCTCTTTATAGATCAATGGTTCAATCAAAGCATTACTAGGGCACTGCTTCTGTCTAAAAGGTTTAGCTTCGAGCTTTAAGGGAATAGTGTGAGTCATAACCGAACCATCAAATGTCTGGAGATCCTCATATCCCCAAGCTCTAGCAGCAATATATTTCTTAAGTGCCCTCAATATGTCTTCCCTGATTGCTTCAGGGTAGGCCTTCCCTATGTAGACATTCCTTTCAGGACCTGAGTCAGTTAGGTTAACTGTCTCTTATTCACCTCCCTTTTCTTCAGCTGATGCCTTCTCTCGAGCCCTTGGGTTTGAATCAAAGATTCTCTCTAGAGCAACCATTCCCTTGGGAATGTTATTACTCTTTAGATTAAGCACCCCTTTTGTATCACATTCTTCAGGGTTCCAATCCCCTTGATCTCTATTAGACTCATCAATAATTTGCCCCTCAAAGACATCTGAGCTGGCTAAGAAATCTAGAATGTGTTGATCATCCTCAAAGACCTGAAAGTTCCTGATATTGTCAGGAACAGCTGGGGTGGACATCAGTTCAACTGAAAATATTTTAAACTTGGAGCCTTGCATAGGTTCCAAGGTGCTTGCAGCGACTGCCAATGAACCAGCCACCTGATTTTCTTCTCTAGGGATTAAACTAATCCTAAAAGCATCAAATTCTTCGATCAAATTCCATACCCTGTTTCTATATGCTGCTAGCCTTTTATTGTGGCAGGTGTACTGGCTGCACACTTGCTTAACAACCACTTCTGAATCTCCCTTAACCATCAGGGTTGTGACTTTCTTCTTGTGTGCAAACATTAATCCCCGTGCCAGGGCTTCATATTCGGCTACATTATTAGTGCATCCGAATTGCAACCTGTAAGAAGTAAAGAAAACTTTCCCTTTCTGGCTGGTTAGCACAATTCCAACACCACAACTGGTCTTGGATTTGGATCCATCAAAGGTAAGGATCCACAACTGATCACAAGCAGAGGCTGATTCTTTTGAATTAAACACAGGGGATGGTTGTTTAGTAGGTTTCTCAAGAGTACTTCCCAATCCTTTTTCAAATGCATCATGTGTCCCAAGTTTGTCCTTTTGATATTTATTTATCTCTTGGGTTAACCCCTTGGGTTTTGGTATATCCGCGAGTGCAGGGGTGTCAAGCAAATCTTGGGACTGCTCCTCATCAGTATGCTGATTTGGGCGCGTGTCTGGGGTATGTTCAATTTGAAGATGGATTTCTTTTGCAAATGTTATATCCCTGGTTAACATGGTCACTTCCTAGGCCTCAAATGGGAAGCAGTCTGGAATGGTCTTAGGGCAACTTGTGCCAGCTTCCTCAGCTTTGGAAATATGTTTTAAAATGTCAATGTAGGGTTGACAAGTTATTTCAGAGTGGTTTTGATAGTGTACCCTGCACCAATTGGGGAGCATGAGACTTTGTAAATCTACATTTTCCCCCAAGACCAGCTAATCTTGCTATAGTTTTCTTATCAAAGCTTGTTGGTTCTCATTAATTACAAGGTCATGGGGCTTTTGTATGGGCAGTTCTTTAGGATCCAAAATAGAAAAGGTTAAGGCTTCTTCTTTTTTATACATGCCTATCCTAGTTTCGAAATAGGCTACCTCATTGTGGCAATCATATTCAGTAATGATATGCTTGAGGTGAGGCTCACTATCAATCCTAATCTGAGTAGGAATCTCTCTCTATGGTAGCCACATATGTGAAAAGTTAAGGGAAAGGTATCCTCCTAGGCTCTTCATCAGATCTTTGCTTAGCAGCATACCATAGGTTTCGAGAATGTCTGCCACTTGGATGTCTATGTTTTTTAGGATCCTAGGATCTGATCCTACTTGAATGTGTATGTCTCTTAATTCCCCCACCACATTGAACTCTGTTTTGTCTAGTTGAATGACCTTATTTGTCTGAATGGGGTCCAATCCCAACTTCTTACACACAAAAAATGGTATGACATTTCCTGAAGCTCCTAAATCCAATAAACAGTTGTGTAGATTCTTCCCAGAAATTCTTAAACTTAAAAGGAAGGGTGGAGTACCTACCTTGTTTTTGTATAAGGTTGCATTCACGTCCCCAGCAGGTGTCATCCTACTCTTTCCTTTCAAATTGTCGGCTTTCTCTAAGGCTTTTAGCACTATTTCCTTTTGGGCAAGGCACCAATTCAAAATGTCAAAGAATGACAAAGAAGTTTTCTATCTCTGTATCTCAGCAATAATATCAAATTCTAGGTTAGAACTAGCTGTACCTTTGGAAATACTGAAGGAATCACCCTTTCCATGGAAATCAAGTGGGCCTTTTGGTGGGGGAGGATTGTTATCACCGCCTTGATTTGGGGGTACCATGTGGTTAGGAGGTGCTGATGTAGTGAATGGCCCCTTACTTTGATTTCTCAGGAAGTGTCCTCCCTTTGTCTGAAAAGCCTAGGCATCATATGAATCCTCCTCTTGTTCATTCTCCTCTTGCCTTGGAAATGAGGGCTCCTCCTCGAAGAGCTCATAAGTCATTGTAGTATCTACTGAGTCACCTCCTTTGTGTGAATTCCCCTGAAATGTGTGGGCATCTTCATGTGCCATTTTGACCATCTTCTCCAGTTCATGGCAGTCCACTTCAGAATGAGTTGTTGTATTATGTAGCCTGCACCAATTGGTCATGAAGTTGAGGTTGACCACATTTGCAATATGTGACCTCTCCTCATTTGCTTGATATTTGTGAGGGACTCCACCATTATTAGGCCCTGTATTCCATTTCATGTTATTATTCGGCCTTTGTTTGTACCCTCTGTTTTCGTTTTGGTAACCTCTTTGGTTGTAGTTATTGTTATTCTAGTAGGTACCCTGGTTGCTGTTGTTCTGATTAGGGTAGTTCCCTTGGTTTTGAGAGGGATTCAAATGGAGCTGAGCCATATCATTAGTGACTTGGGACAATGTTTTCTTCAAGGTTTCTAATTCATTGGTAAGCTGAGTAGTCTTTTCACTTTCAACAACCTTAGCAATAAGTGGCTGATCAACATGGCTTGTGCTTCCAACTTGGTTATGAAGACCGTGAGAACTTGAAGGAACCTGCAGTTGTTGAAAGAGATCAGAAGTTCTAGTAGAAAAGAATGTGATAGGAGGTTGAGTCTGCAATTCAGACCTAGGCCCATAGTGGGAAGGAGACACTCCTGGAACGGTATTGAATAAAGGGGGTGTACTAGGCATCTGATACCCGATTAAAGGCAAACCTCCCCCCAACCTGGTTCAGAGTTAGTCTGTTGCTACAACTTAATGGATAAATGATAAACCTTGGACAGGGTATCAATATCCATTGGAAGATAAGTTCTTTGTAAGAACAATCCCAGCAAAGGGTCTATAACCCTAAAGTATGCTTGAATGGCATTGTCCTCGGTAACTAGATAGGGATCCTATAGCCTCCTATACATTCTTTGGAACCTAGTATTGAATAAAGGAAAAGATTCACCTGGTTCCTTTCTTATGGTAGCGAATTGGTGATACAGAAGAGCTGGGTCCACATAGACTCTAAACTGATTGATAAAAGCATTTTCCAAATTTGTCCAAGATAGAATAGATCCTTGAGGAAGATTAAGATACTAGTTATATGCCATGTCTCCCAAGGAATAAGGGAATAGCCTACAAACCACATCATGATGAGCTATTTGAGCTCAGGTACATGCATCCTCGAAAGCATGTATGTGTTCTTTAGCACTCCTTGATTCACCATGAAAATACTTAGTGCAGAATTTCTTAGGGTTCTTGGGTAGGTCATGAAAACCTCTAGGAATAGTCCACAATGGAGAGGGATTATTCTAGAAAAGTACCATTGGTGGTGGTGGTGGTGGCTGAGCCAGCTGTTGTATAGGTTGAACTAGCTATAATGACAATTGAGATGAATTGGCAGGTGGATTAATGGGTATCTAGTGAGGTATGGGTGAAAATCCTGGTGGAGTGAGCAGAGCTGATAAGGGTGGAATAATGGTTGCCCCAGTCTTGTGATGTTTATGTCTTGTTGGGGTCTTGAGTTCTATGAAAGATGATGGATTCCTAGTTGATCAAAGAACTCTATGGGGTTTTTCTGAAGAGGATGATCCAGTTTTATCTAGCTTTCCCTTCTAGGCCCTACTTCTAGTGCCAGTTTTCCTGTTGATGGCAATTTTGGCACCACAACAGTGCTAAATAGAAAAATGCTTCTCTATTTCTCCTGAAAGAGAAAGATGATCACATGGATACCTTAGCTCCCAAGGTCTTGGTAGTTGGGTCTCAACTGTGCTGATGTTGCTCAGTGGCCAATGCAATAGTAATATTCAAGGGGCCTGCTAGTTTTGGGCTTCTAGATTGCTCCAAGATTAAACATGAAATAAATCCTATACTAACTAGGGGTTTTAAAGAAATATATAAAAAGATGGATCAAGGTGTTGAAACAAAAATGAACAATAATTCATTCAACATTAACCAGACTTTGCTAACTTCAAGGAATTTGCTAACCTAAAACTAAAGAATGAAATTAACTAGTGTTCAACACATAGTTACATTCATTGACAGTACTAATTTTAACAACTGATTATAAACTACCATTTAAATAAAAGATAAAAATGAAATTTCATTCCTTGAAAGCCTTCAAAATCAAATGATTAATTTTAGATAAATACCATTCTGAAACACAATATGAAGTAGATTCGAATCTGGTTGCTTCTACTGTGAGTTAGACAGATAAGCAACATTTACAAATCTGGCACAATCACTAGTGTACATAAAACCTATATCTTCAGACTGCTTCCATCTACACTAGAAGAAATTTGGAAATACATTACCATCTAGAGCTAAAAGGACTGACTGCTAATCAAGAAGACAAGAGGAGCTCTCATTACTTAGAATCAAGATGCAACTCTCTCTCCTTCTGCTAGTTTACTAATTCCTAACAATTCTAGCTCTAAACTGTTCTCTCTAAACCTAGAGATTTTTGGGGCCTTGGAAAGAGGAAAGCATGCCATATATATATATTCTATAGAAGAGAAAGTTGGCACCCACTTATAGGGTTTACAAAATATCGCGTGGTGTTAGGAAGTCGGCGCCCAGATCTTTGAAGGCAGTCAGTTCTGTATTCAATGTGCGTTCCTCGCCATCTCTGCAGGTAAAGATCATCTCTGGAAAGATCCACAAATCTTTTGCACCTATCGCCATAACTTCTATGCCTCTATGTCCATTTTGAAACTCCAGCAGAGCTGCTTTGAAAACCCCAAAAATATTGCCATTAATGCTGATCTACCTCCTCACTAGTAGTGGTCATAGCTATCCATTTGACTCATGAATTTATCTTCTACCTTTGGCTCTTTGCTTGCTTTGTACGTTGACCGCTTTCATGGAAGAAAAGCGTCAACCTTCTATTTTTTCTTCAGCATGAACCTGATGAGTTGGTGAGACATCATACCAAGCCAACCATCCTCTGGCGACTTTGTTTCATTTCGGCCAAACCCTACCGAATCGGCAAGAGATTATGCCGATATTCCCTCATATCAGTGAAACTTTTTCTCTTCACTGAGACCTTATGTTGAGGTCTCCTTTCTCTTCCGAATTGTTTGATTCCATCAGCAAGACACTTCAGGGTCACCAAGACTTCTTAGCGAGCTCCAACAGCTACACTAAGGCCTCTTTATTTCAATAAGATTTCCTCTGATCGGCGAAAGCTATGGCGACATCCATTTGTTCTCCCCAAGCTCATTTTTCTTCAGTGAGCCCCTATTTTCAGTCGGCTTCTATTTGCTTCGGTGTAACCTTCTTCCTTCACCAAGACCTTTTGGCGAAGGCCTTACCTTGGCGAGCTCCCTTTCGTATTGGGAAGATCATTTTCTTCGTTGAGGCCCTATACCGACATCACAATCTTTCATTGATCCTTGTCATCGGCGAGACCCTGGGTCATCAGCGAGACCTCCCACTACATTCATTTCCTTTTGCCGAATTTCAGTGTCACCAAGACCTTTTTGAGTCAGGGAGATCCTATAGCGGCATTTTGTTTTCTCAGCAAGGAGCTCATTTTGTTTCGGTGTAGCTCCCCATGGTCACCCAGATCATATGGTGAAAGTCTAAATCTTCCCTGAAAAGCCCTGGGGAACCTTTGTCAACTCCCCCTACATGTCGTCGAGACTCTTGTGTATCAGCAGGACCTTTTGCTGATTTCTTTCACTCTTGCTGAGCTTCCTCCTTGTCGCTATGACCTTACCTCGGTCGGTGAGACATTATGCCGCACTCAACATGTTACACTGAAGGCACAAAATATGGTGGTGGGATCCAATTGGGTTGGAAAGACCCCAATCCTTTGGCCAGAGCTCTTGTCTAACTCAGATCCTTTGGCAAAACTCCCTTAAGGGATATCTTTAGATAAATAAACCTGATCCTGCAAAACAGATTCCTCCATTAGTTCCCAAAGACAAGTAAGGTATATCATTATTTATCATGCCTTCAATCTTATAAAAAAGAAACGTAAAACCCGGTGAAGGTGGGGTCAAAACCAAATGGGAACACATTCCTAAAAACTGGTGGAACCAGGACCAAAACTGAAATAGGAGGAGAGGGTAAAACTGGATGAGTCCCAGTGGAACCGGGACTGGGACAAAAAACAACCCTCAAACAACATTCCTCACCTCTGAAACTGGCGGGGGCAGAGCCAAGAGAAAGTCAGAACCAGGGCCGAAGTTGGGTCGAGACCAAATCTGGAATTGAAACTTTCCCAAGTTTCAGTTTTAGATTCCATCCCGGTCCCGCCTCTGACAAAAACAAAAGAAAATAAAAACCCAAGGAAAAAAAGACCAAAGAGAAGGGAACCGAGGTCGGGGAAGGAATAAAAACTGAGCTTGGAAATAGTTCCAAGCTCGAAATCTGCTTCAAACCTGGGCCTACCAAAACAAGAAAACCAAAACAAAAGGAAACAAAAAAATGCCCAAAGGCTGAAAAGAAACTAAGGTAGAGGACACAAAAAGACCAAGACAAAAGAAAAAATAAAGAACAGGCGGGGTCAGACCCAGGACTGGACCAAAATGAGGAACAAGAGAAAGTTCAACGTTCCAAACCCAGTCCCAGACCCAACTCTGACAAAGAAAAAAAAGGAGAAGGAAAAGAACAGCCGAAACCGGAACTGGAACAAGACCAAAACACAAAAAGAAATACCATGTCTGGTTTTGGTCTTGGACCTAACTCCGACAGAACTTGGAGAAAAAAAAAATGCCTAAGGTAGAAAACCAAAGGCCAAAGGGAAAAGACAAAGGGGGACCCATTTTGATCTAGATCAAAGTGGGGTGGTTATGCAAGGCATAACAGGGAGGAATACTTCTTGCTACACAAGACACATCACCTCATCATGATGTCAACCACAATGGCTACAACCATATGTGGAAGAGGAAGATATTACCTCATCGTGATATCAGCTATCACCTCATCATAATATCAGATATCACCTCAGCGTGATATCTACCACAATGGCTACAACCATATGTGGAAAAGAATGATATCACCTCATCATGATATTAGATATCACCTCATTGTGATATCAACCATAATGGCTACAACCATGTTTGGTATGTAAAAGTGTTCATCACTTGCATGATGTTGTCACCTAAACATGACTTTCACCATGGCTCTCCCAGAGGGTGAAACACAAGTATAAAAAATCATCACAGACTCTCTCATGTGATGCTATCATGGAGTCACACACATGACATCCACCATGGTTCTCCAACAGGGTAGAAACAAGGGCTTTCACATCAAACTTATCTTGTAGAGAAGAATGCATTAACAAGGTATTTTACCTTGAACTTCTCTCACAGAGAATAACTCATTAAATAGGATCACTAATACTAAGACTCCTTCTCAGTTAAGGATATATTCTCCACCATACCAAGCTTATCTCAAAAGCACACAAACTATATCCTAGAAAGAGGCTTGGTGAGAATGTTTGTTGTCTTCTCATTAGTGCTGATATACCCCAACTATATAGCTTTCCTCAATACCATATCTCTGATATAGTGGTATTTGATCTCAACATGTTTAGTTCTATCATGAAACACAGGATTGACAAAAAGATTCACATAACTTTGATTATCATAATGAATGATAGTCAACTTCAATGATTGTCCAAACAATCCTGGAAGGAGCTTCCGAAGCCACACTGCTTCTCAAGCTGCCACACAAGTTGCAATATACTTGGCCTTTACGGTGCTCATTGCCACTAAATATTGCCTCCTATTACACCAGGAGATCATCAGAGACCCCAAATTGAAACAACATCCAGAGGTGCTCTTCCTATCAACAACACAACCTTCCTAATAAGAATCTGTATAACCATATAGCTTCAAATCTAAACCTGAAGAATATCTCAAGCCATATCCAATTGTGCCATGCAAGTATCTTAGGATATGCTTCACTACAACTAGATGTATTTTCCTTGGTTCACAAATGAACTAACTAAGTGCACTCATTTCATATAAAATATCTAGTCTAGTATTGACTAGATACACCAATGATCCAATCAACTACCTGTACATCATTGGATCCACCAGATATGAACTAGTTGCAGCCTCTTACAATTTATGCAAGTTGATCTCCATAGACATACACATGGATTTCCAATCCATCATACCAAATCTCTTCAAGATGTCACTAGTATACTTCCCTTGACTTAGAATAATCTCATCCAGCTTCTGCCATACCTCTAAACCAAGGAAGTAGTGCATGTAACCAAGATCCTTCATTTCAAATTTAGAAGCTAACTCCTTCTTTCATGAGGTGATCTTCTCCAATAAGAAATAAATCAAAATAAAGAACCAAGATCAACTAGATTACCATCTTCTTCAGGTTTAGTAGGCTCCCTCTAAATCTTCAAGTACTTGCATCAACCTTTTGACCTCTTTGTCCAAGATTTCCTGCAACACTTGCCTTAGATAAATATTTTCTAGCACACACCTCTGGTACTATAGAGAGTTCAAAATTGTCCTCCTTGACTTCATCCCATATCACTCTATTCTAAATAGGTTTGTGGAGCTACCAATGTCAAATCCAGATGACTTTCTTGAGCAATTCTAATCTTAGCAACTGAAGGGGTCCTCTAACGATTTAGCACCTATCCTTGCAATATAGTAATCTTCACTTCTTCTCAATGAGTTACAAAAATCCCTCTTGATCCCTACTTCAGAGATTGCAAAGAAGACTTATGGAAGTGAACTCCCTCTAGTCGCAAACTCAGTCCCATGGCTACAAGTTGTAACTTCACGCTTGATGATTTCTTTGGTCAGAATTACTTCCTCATAAGATGCCTCAAGCTTTTCATCACTAAATCTCTCATCACCTTCTTGCTCCTAGATCTGTCCTGAATGCATTTTAGAGAGAGATTACTAACCGTTTATAATTATCCAAAGAAATATCAAGGATAAAATCATACAAAGTTTACTATCTTAGGTTATAGCATGAATACATAAGAATTTATGAACAATATTAAAACATGAATAAATAAATCAACCTAAAGAGAAATATATCAAAAGATCAGAATGAAGGGATAAAGAAACTTATCTTTATGGAATTTTGATATAACTCTTTCTTCCATCTTTTACTCCTCTCAAGAGTGCTAAACTCAACACAACAAAAGATAATCTGCACAACTACAAATTTCTTGAATGCATTATGCAGTTAGCATGTAGAACCAACTCTCTCCAAGAGTTCAATGTTCTATCATAGTTCATGCATTAGAGAATGATATCGATGTGACCAACTAATCACCATCAAAATTTCAATTCTCTTTTTATTTCATAGTCACACTCAAAAATCTTCACAACCAGCATGAAATAACTTGCAATAAATGAATTTTTCAAAGGATCTTATACTAGTGAACACAATTCAAGAGAAACCACTATCTCTCTTTACTAATTACAAGATCCAACTAAATGATATAACTCATAAAACAAAGAATACTTATCTCTTTAAATATTTTGAAGGATGCAAATACTGGACACAGTAAGATATGTTGCTCTTACACACAGATCAACACACAACCTTCACGGCTTGAACACAGGCCCATGGCTTAAAATAGAAATTCCATAGAATCCTTCTAAGGAGAGATCTCATCCACATCCACAAATGAAGCATGTTGATTAAGCCTGGTAGGGAAATCTTTTGCATAGTGACCAAACTTGTCACAATGAAAACATTGGACTTTGGAGAGGTCCCACTTCTAGTTCTTGAATGTGGAAGCACCATCAACTCCTGTATCTATATATTCCTCTTGAAATATCCTTTCTTTCCACCTTTCCCTTTCTTCTTCAAGGATTGAGAAAAAATAAAATGAATGTATTCATTTGTAGAGCTTCGACCAATACCTCTTGTAGCCAACCTAGACTCTTCTTGAATACAATCTACCCTTAAATTATCAAACTTGGGAATTTTCAATCTTGCGCTAATTCCTTGAATGTAAGAATCCCAAGATGAAGGAAGACCATTAAGATCCAACATGGTCAAATCCTTGACATCAACAATATGACCAATGGTAGAGAGGTGATCTCTCAATTCAGAAATCTTCATGAAGTAAGCAATGACAAATTCTCCTTCTTCCATATTAACATGATGTAGTTGTTGCTTCAGTGCAAGAGCTCGGCTGGTGTTGTTGATTTTTTACATCTCCTCCAAGTTTTTGAACATGTTTCTTGTCATCTTCAACTTGGAGACAACAGTTTTGATATGATCCTTCATAGAATCAACTAGCATCTTCTTTGCCTTGATATATTTCTTCATTCAACTTTCTCTTCCTCATCCATAGGTTTGGGAACTTTTCTCTCCAAAAACTCAACCAATTCATTTTCCTCCAAAGTGAGCATAATTTTGAATCTCCATGAAGTGAAGTTTGATGATCCTTTGATTCTATCCTCAATCTTAAGACTGTTCACCATCTTGACGAAGAGACAGAGATAGACAATAATGAGAGAGAGAAAAGAGTATCATTGTAAGACTAGATCTAATCAAGATCTTCTTCAAACCCACTCTGATACCATGTTAGTTTTATGATTAGATGTGCAATGCACAAAATAATAATTCAAAATCAGACACAATAACTCTTGAGGGGAAAAACCCAGCAACAAATATCTCTCTATAATATAACAATAATGGAAACAAGTCTCTTTACAATGAGGCCAATCTCAAGGCTGATATGCAACACCTTCACAAGATGCAATGATAACGAGTAATTAGAACTTCCTTGTAACTCAGATCCCCCCTTAAGAAATTGGCTATCTACTCTTGATAATTCGTAAGCTGCACATAATTGATATTCCCTTGAAGAATTCACACTTGGAAGAGAAGAAATACTCAAACTTGATTGATGCCCAAATGGACTGGAATGATGTTGTATTTATACAACTTGAAGGAGATAGGTCACACCTTTTCATCCAAGGTCAGCCATCATAAAAAGATAATTTCAATTTAATAAATACAATTTACATGGAAGGTCAGCCAAGAAGATAATTACAAAGTTTCCATGTGAAGCACCTCTTTACATTGAATAATCACATATAAATAAAGAAGTATGAAGCCCAGAGCTACAATTACATCAACACAAGCTCATCATGTCAAATTCATCATGCATCATGTTTGTTTTTGAGCTAACATTGTGGTGTAGGTTCTTATGATTCAAGCAAGCATTCAAGTCAAGATCCATAACATACAAAGATCTACATTCATACTAGCCATTTCAAACAAGATTTTAGCCTTTGTTACAAGGGTTTGGTGAGTTGTAACATAGCTTATTTGTTCATTCATCATTCCTTCATGCTACTTGATTTCATTTCAAGGTTTGATTACCAAAATGGGGTTTGGCCAAGGAAAACCCTTATCTAATAACAAAACAACATGTTTCCCTCTCTTTGATGTGTGATTTGCAGATTTATGTTGAAGATCCATTGAAGAGAAAGATTGGAGAAAGTTTTCAAAGTTGCAAAGTTGTCAAATTTGTCACCTTTCTTGGAAGATTACAAAAAGTCGCCTACAATTCAGAATTTAGAGTTCTACACTCGAATATTGGAAAGGAGAGAAGCTAAAGGAGATCACTAGAGGACACCAAAGTTTCATATCAAGCCTGATACTAGGACTAAATTTCCACTTGTGGAATATGAGTCCCATTATACCAATTTTCAGACATTTTCTGTAGATCCTGGTTTAGCAATTGCAGATTTTGGTTTTGGCATGAAACCCTAAACTGGGACTAAATCACCCCTACTAGTGTATGAGTCGCAATGTGCATAAAAATTCATAATTATGGTATTGCAGAACTTGTTTCAAGAATCTTTAGCTTTCCATGTGCACCTCCATTTATCTCCAATTTTCTATTATGATTTGAGTTCATTTTCTAGGTCATATAGTTAGATTTGCATATTGTTTTCATATCTTTCTTTCTAAGCATTTGATTAGTGGTGAACCCCTCTTTAATCACACCCTAGGATAATTTATAGTAGATCCCTTTTCTCAATTACACCATTATATTGAGATCTCTAAGGTTTCCTTGAATGAAACTAGAGAAAAATAAGATTCCCCTTGTGTGTTCCATCTCCTGAAAGGTGGGCACACCCTATTTTCCTCGTTTCACCAATACAAAACATTTGGGAAGACTAATGTCCATTTGTGTGTTATTATGGTAAGCCTAATTTCCATTTTGTGTTATATCAGTAATTAATTTTTAGAGGCTTTTTTACTTTAGTTTACTTAAGCTAAACTTAGGAGTTGCATTTTAATCTTTAGTTTTATTATTATTATTAGATTAGACTAAATTGAGGACAAGTTGTCTCATTGATGAGATTATTACACTTGTCTCTATCTTGTTAATATGAATGTAGGGTTTTCTTATGCTTTGCTTACATAAGCATGCACATTCATTTGTAATAATTAATTATCTAGGTTATTTGCATCAATAATAATTCTTAGGTTATTGAGCACAATCTCGCTTTTGATCTTCTTTATTGTTATAGGTAACTGCTTGTAGGTGTTTTATCAGAGTTGTGTGTTGAATTAGTCAATTCCAACAAAACTATCTTGCATCATTTAGCTATGTATACAGTATTTGTTCCTATGTACTAGGGAGACGACGTGGCTAGTTACCCATGCAGTTCGGTGAGATGGAGTACTTACCATATGGAAACTCTTGCATTCCTATTTTTGGAGGTTACCTTCTAGTTTCTCTTGATTAGTTCTTCAAACTATTGGACCTTGTGCCATCTGTATCTTTTAGTTCTTGATGTTTACCTTGGTTTTCCATCAGATTCGAGTAGTGTCATTAAGGGAACTCATGCAAATTCTTTCCTTCTCGATCCTGATCATCATATGTTTTAGTGAAGGTTCTTCTTTTAGCATTTCAGCCATCATTCTTTGACAGTGTTTGCAACTTCTTCATGCTCCTGGATGTTCCTTTGTTCCTATATTTTGGGACAACATTGTCTTGTTTGGAGGCTTCTTCAGTCCTTCACTTGGATTTCATCTCTTCTTGGATTGGAGTTTTTCCCATGAGGTTTTCTCTATTTCTCCACATTATAGATATATTATGTTTGTACATGGGTACCTTACATGGTCTTGTTTGTTGGGACCCATCAGGCATTAGTTTTAGGGTTTTTGGTGCAATCATGTAGGAGGGTCTTCAAAGAGAACAATTTGGATCATGAAAAAAGAGTTACACAATAGAAGCAACACAAAATATGGAGGAAAATGTAGGTTCAAACATTCTTATTATCATAAATATCAATTACAATCAACGACAACATTTGATTTCTCAAATTTGACTCATAGGCCTAATACAACATGCTCAAAATATAATATTCCTATATGTTCCTTATATGCGAGTGAAATCTTACAAATCAATCCTAATATTCTTCTCAATTATTTTTCTAATGATCTATTACAATGATTTGTATCACATTCTAAGATCTAGAATCATATGCTTTAGCCAAAGATCATTACAATCTCCCAAGAAGAAAATGTAATGTGTACATGAAATAGGTCAGCCTCAAATTTAAATTCCTCCTCAACGGGTGCATAAGATGAAGTGTGGACCTAAATTAATGTTGTGGACACTCCACGAAACAATTTGAAACATACCGTAAGGATCCACAAGTTATGGGAATGATCCACAAGTGATCAAAGTAGCCATTAGGCTTGAAAACTATTTCGGTGCTAGTTAAGGAAAATACCATTGATTCCAGAAGCAATAACTTGCTAAAAAAAGATCCAATCATGCTAAAATTGTGGAATAAGGAAAATGAACATGTCCAAAAGGAAAATATAGATCCTCAAGGTTTAGTGAGAAAATATGACAAATCCACCATCTTGAATTGAACAAGAACAAATCTAAAAGGAAATATTTTTGGTTGATACAGGATTGCCATGAACCAAGGATGCTCTTGCATCAGACATCTAGGGCTAATGAAAAGTGAGTCCCTCACTTTGTTGAGGCTAAAGGAAAACCAAGACAGTCTACCTTAGCCTGAGAAATCCAAGAAGAATCCTCCACTGGTCTACCTTTCCACTTCACAAGATATTCTTTGTATTGTCTTCCACACATTTTCCTCCCATCTCTAGTATCCAAAATTTCTTCTATCTCATCTGATTGTTTTCTAGGAAACTCGTTTTCCAAATTTTCTTTACTGTCTTCACTAAATTTTTCTTCATGGTACTGATGTAGATCTGCTATATTGAATATAGGTGATATACCCATGCCATTCGGTAACTTCACTTCATGTACATTTCCTGAATCAAAATTATTCAAGATCTTACAGGGTCCAAACTTTCTTATCTTGAGTATATTGTATGTTCCAACTGGAAATCTCTCCTTCCTCAAATACACCATCACTTCATCTCCAACTTTGAACTCCTTATATCTCCTCTTTTCATTTGCTCTCTCTTTATACTTCTAGTCAATATCTTCCAATTACTGCTTCACTTGAATATGCACTTTCTTCATATGTTCTGCAAATTCCTCTACTTTTTCATTCCTTTTATCTTCTTTACTGATGTCTCACAACTTTTATATACCTCTAGGATGAACTATAGTAACAATATCGAAAGGTTTCTTTTTGGTACTCCTATTCACTGAATTATTATAAGAAAAATCTGCTTGTGCAAGGACTAAATCCCAAGTTCCGGTCTTCTCTCCAACCAAAAATTTGAGAAAATTTCCCAGACTCTTGTTTACATCTTCTATCTATCCATCAGTCTATGGGTGAAAAGTAAAACTGAACTTTAGATCTTTCTTCAACTTCTTCCAAAGTGTCCTCCAAAAGTAACCAACAAACTTTGTGTCTTTGTTTGAAACATCACTCCTAGTTAATCCATGCAATCTGACCACTTCCTTGAAAAAAAATTTTGTTACATGTACTACATCTGTTGTCTTCTTACAAGGTATGCAATGTGTCATTTTAGAAAATCTGTCCACTACCACAAATATAGAATCATTACCTCTTTGTGTCATCAACAAACCAAGCATGAAATCCATGTTGATATCCTCCCAAGGTCTCTCTAAAATTTTCAAATCTTTATACAATCCAACATTCTGTCTACTCCCTTTTGCAACTTAACCAACTTTCAACTCTACAAAAATTTCCTAACATCCTTATGAATCTGTGGCCAAAAGTAATTCTCACTTACCAATGCTACTGTCTTATCAATTCCAAAGTGTCATGCTAATCCTCCACTATGTTTTTCTTTCACCAAGTTATCCCTCGTTGAACTTTGGGGCATACACAATTGATTTACTCTAAACAAAATATCCTCCTAAATGAAATAGTCAAGCCACTGACTCCTATCCTCTAAGACTGGTTCTTTACAAGTTCTCCAAGGTTCTACAAAATATGGGTCTTCCTCATAAAAATTCCTCAATTCATCAAAGCATAATACTTCACTCTCATCTCTTCCAGTAAATTCCTTCTCCTACTCAAAGCATCAACAACTCTATTTGAATTTCAACTCCTATGTTTCAAAACAAAAGTATAACTCTGCAAAAACTCTACCCATCTCATGTGTCTCTGATTCAACTTACCTTGACTATTCAAATACTGCAATGCTTGATGATCTGTATACAACAAAAACCCCTGAGGCAACAAATAATGTCTCCACTTTTTCAAGGCTTGAACTATGGCATAAAACTCTTGATCATACACTGAATACCTTATCCAAGTATCATTCAATTTCTCACTAAAATAAGCTATTGGTATTCCTTCTTGACTTAACACTACTCCAATTGCATTTCCACTTGCATCATAGTCTAATTGAAATACCTTAGTAAATTTTGGTAAAGCCAATAGAGGATGCTTAGTCACCTTCTGTTTCAACAACTAAAAACTCTGATCTATTCCAGATTTCCATCTAAAATTTTCTTATCCCCTCTCATTGTTTCTGTCATAGGACTGCAAATAGAACTAAAATTCCTAATGAAATTTTGGTAGAAACTAGTCAATCCATGAAATGATCTTACCTCTCTAATGATTTTAGGTGTAGGCCATTCAAAAATTTCTTTTACCTTCTCAGGATCCATCTTGAACCCATCCACAGATATCACAAATCCTAGATATACCAACTCTTCCTCCATGAAACTACACTTCTTAATGTTTATCAACAACTGCTCTTCTATCAACCTCTGCAAAAATTGTCTTATATGCAACAAATATTTTTCCCTAGTCTTATTGAAAATAAAGATGTCATCCAAATAAAAAATCACAAAATTACCCAAGAATTTATTCAATACCTCATTCATCATCCTCATGAAAGTACTCGGTGCATTTCTCAATCCAAAAGGCATCACCAACCACTCCTACAATCCTTCATTTGTTTTGAATGTTGTCTTCCACTCATCCCATTCTTTGATTCTTATTTGATGATATCCACTCTTCAAATCTATCCTTGTAAAGTACTTAGCTCCACTCAAACAATCCATAATGTCATCCATCTAGGGAAAAAGAAATCTATACTTCACTATGATTTTTTTTATGGCTCTAGATTCTATACACATCCTCCATTCTCCATCCTTATTAGGTGATAACACAGTAGGTACTACACAAGGGCTTAAGTTTTATTTGATCAAACCCTTAACAAATCTTGCACTTGTTTATTCAATTCTTCATTCTCTCTTGGTGTCATCTGATGTGCTGCTTTATTAGGAAAACTAGCTCTAGGAATTAGATCCATGCAATGACTAATACTCCTCACAGGTGGTAATCCATCAGGTACATTGTCTGAAATGATAGTTTCATATTCTACCAACAACTCCTTTATCTCTTTTGGTTGTTCTTCTACATCTTCAATTCTTCAACTTTCTTAGGAACCAAGGAATAACAAATGTTCTCATGTCTCAGTCTATCCAGAAATATCCTTCCATCAACCAAAAAAACTCTAGCATTCATACAAACCTCAAATTTAGGAACATCTTCCAATGGAAACAAAGTCTTCTTCATCCAATTAGCAACAATGGTATATTTGTTCTTTCCATCATGAGTAGCTAGTCTATCAAATTTCCAAGGTCTTCCCAAAAAAACATGGCATACATCCATAGGAATGATATCACAAAAAAATTCATCATGATAATTTCCTATCTTCAATTTCAACAAACATTGTTCACTTACTAGTACCTTATGCTCATCTTGTATCCATGCTATTTGATAGGGATTTGTTTGTTTCAATCTTTCCAACTTCAATTTGGTCACCATTTCTTCATAAACTAGGTTATCAGAGCTTCCACTATCAAAAATCACTCTATAACATTTACTAGCTACCTTGCATCTTGTCCAGAACAAATTATTTCTCTGCAATGGTTCTTGCTCAATCTCACTTTGACATAATACTCTTGTGTTCACCAACACTTCTCCCTCTTCTTGTTTATTAGATGATCTAGCATGATCTTCCTCAACAAATTTTGTTCTCCTACTATTCTTAGTCTTTCTACTGGTCTCTCCCTAACTACATTCAAATGCTCTATGTGCTTCTCCACCACACTTAAAACAAGTTCCTTTGAATACTCATTTCTCTTGTCTTCTGTCATCTTTTCTATAACCCTCATTTTGGTAACCACCAAATCCTCCTCTCCGGTAAGAGTTTCCATCACCTCTATGATACAAATTATCATTCTTACTTCCTTCCTTATCTTTATTCGAATCTACAAAAGATCCTCTTCCTCCTCCAGCAAAAGTTCTTCCTCTTTTTAAATCTTCCACCTCTTCCTCTTTTTTTTGCTCATGTCTTTTATTCATCTTCTCTTCTGCTTTCAGGGCACATTGTAATTCTTTTTCCACATTCTACAACTTGATCAAACTGATTTCATCCTATATAGATGGTCTCAAACCATTCACATATATGGCTACTTGTTCCACTTCATCCTCTGAATGTCTAGATCTGATATTCAACTTGTAGAACTCCTCAGTATACTCTGTCACACTTGATTCCTTCTGCTTCAAATTTTTCAACTTTCGAAATAAACTAATTTAAGAATTTGTAGGCTTAAACTTTGTCTTCATCTTATTCACCATCCGATCCCATGATTTTATCTTCTCCTTTCCTCTTCTTTTCCTTTTTGTCTACAAATGTTCCCACAAAAGGGATGCATGTCCTTTCAAATTTGTGCAAGAAAATTTCACCTTCTTATCTTCAGTGGTACCTTCAAAATCAAATTATTTTTCCATCTTTGTTATCCAATCAAGCAATTCATTTGAATCCAAATTACCATTATAATCTGGTGGATTGAAATGTGGTTTAATGTTCACTCTAGTTAGTGCTCTTATGAACCTCTCTTCTCCCTAATCAAGGATACGTTTATTCTCTCTTCCTCTTTCTTCTTGTTCTTCTACCTCTTCATCACTTACATCATCAATTTGTCGACCTCTCCTTTGGGCCATTTCAACTACATCTAATCTAGCAGTAATTCCTCTTAACATCTCCATTATAGTTGGGTCTGCATTTCCATGTGCTCCATTTCCTCTACCATTTCTTCTTCTTGTCATCTTTATACAAAGTCCTCTGTAGCTACAAGTCAGATCCTCAGTCTTCCACCAAAAAAATAAATCCAATAGAACTCTACAAACTCTAACAATCTCTCATAGAAAAAATATCACTCTGATACCAATCTGGGGTAGTCACGGTAGGGGGGTCCTCAAAGAGAACAACCCAGACTATGCAGCAATAGTTACAAAATAGAAGCAACACAGAGTATGGAGGAAAATACAAGTTCAAACATTATTATTATCAGAAATCTCACTTACAATCGGCTGCCAACATCCGGTTTCTCAAATTCGACTCACATGCCTCATACAACATGCTCAAAATACAATATTCCTATATGCTCCTTATATGCAAGTGAAATCTTACATATCAATCCTAATATTATTCTCAATTGTTTTTATAATGATCTATTACAATGACTTATATCACATTCTAAGATCTAGAATCATCTGCGTTAGCCAAAGATCATTACAATCTCCCAAGAAGAAAATGTAACGTGTACATGAAATAGGTCGGCCTCAAATTTAAATTCCACCTTGACAGGTGCATAAGATGAAGTGTGGACCTAAATTAAGGTCAGGAACACTCCACAGAACAATTTAAAACACACCATAAGGATCCACAAGTGATCAAACTAGTCGTTTGGCTTGAAAACTATTTTGGGGCTAGTTCAAGAAAATACCACTAATTCTAGAAGTGATAACTTGCCAGAAATAGATCCAATCATGCTAAAATCATGGAATAAGGAAAATGAACATGACCATGAAGAAAATATAGATCTGCAAGGCTCGGTGAGAAAATATGACAAATCCACCATCTTGAACTGAACAAGAAAAAACTGAAAGGAAATATTTTTGGTTGATGCAAGATTGCCATGAACCAAGGATGCTCCTGCATTATTTTTTAGCTACTCCCTAAGTTCAACCAAAAACATGACTCAACATCACATAGCTAAAATTTCACCCTTATTACATCATTAATACTAGGTTCCCCTGCACCATTGATGAAACTATTATTGAACCTAAGGAAATTCCAAATAACCAAGACCAACCCATGAAATATACTTTTCCTATTTCATACAAAAGACCAAGAGACAACCAAAGAAATTTTATCACACCTCTTAAGATAAAACAAGTATACAAAACTAAATAGAAAGTGGTTGAACAACCTCCCATGGTTCCTTCCGTTTCTCCCCTTAGGGAAGAAAAGAAACCTATGGTTGATAAACCCGTTCCTACACAAACAAAACTTGAACATTGTACAAAGAGAAATATAAATGCTAGAGAGTGTAGGTGTAGACTTCATGATATTGCTCAAATGTTAAATGATGTAAAATGTAAAGAAAATAAACATCCAAATTTAATTGAAGAAATACATGATGAGTCTCCCTCTTTGCTACAACAAAAGATCCTATATCACAACTGCAACAAGAGATAAATCCTTCTTTGGACATTATCATTCGACCACCCGTTGTAATTAACTTGGATGATGATAATGAGGTTGCTAAAATTGATGAAGTGTATAATGAATTGAATACATTGTTTTCCTCTTTGATGAGCTTAAATGACAATTCTCCTAAGAAGGGTGTTGAACTTGGTGATGACCCTAGTATTGCACTTATTGTCATCCCTTTGGCTATTTTCCTACCTTCCATATGTTGGATGTTGTGGTTATGTTGTTGATATGTGGTTGTCATTGATGTAAAAACTATTAGCATTGATTCATTAGAAGTCGTATATGTCAAATTGTAATGTAATGAGTTGTAGGTTGCAAGTGATGAAGTGAAGTTTAGTCTATCGGTGATTTATGTACATTTATGCTCAGTGGTTGTGCACTAAAGGGTTTTTTTTCTGAGTGTATCTAGTTTATCCATGTTGAGTTTCAGAGATCCACATGAAGTTTTGATCGAGTTATGAACATTTATATTTTGACAGTTTTCTTGTTGCTTCAGTTGGTGTTCCTGATTGAAGATGATGCAATTTCATTTATTTAAGTTGTTGTGGATTCTTCTCTAGTGATTCATGATGTTTTTGGATATTTCTAGTTCATGCTCTATCTGTGTTGCACGTCCGCTTTGATTGTTGTGCTCGTGGTTGGCGATTTTCTCTTGTCTGTTCATGTTTTTCATGTTCTTGGCCAACATGGTGTTTGTAGCATTTTGTGGATGTTTGAGGAGTAATTAATTGAAGTGCATTCATGTTGGAAATTTTTATTTGGTTCTTCACTAAGTTGTGGTCAACCTTGGTTGATTCGCATTCTTAATTGTTCTTGATTTGGGCCAAAATTTTATATTCATTTTATTATTTTGTTGAAGCCGACTTGTAGCAATGAAATTTCTTGTTGTAGATATATAAGAGTGATTGTTTATTCAATTTGAAATGTGGTTCTGTGTGTATGTGCAAATAATGTTCTAAATCATTCGAAGGCAGAGTGGAGTGTGAAGAAGTGTGAAGAAGAGTGAAGAAGATTGAAGAAAAGTGAAGAAGTGTTCATGTGCTTAATCGGAACTGTGATTAGGCATTAGCAGATGCTATTTTGTTAGTTCAAATCCCTACGAATGTAATCTGAATCTTTCTATAAGAAATTATGTCTTCCTTTGGGCAGTTATCCTTGTTGTATTTGAGCATTGAGCTCTAGACAATGTGCCTGAATGCATGTGCATTCCCAATTTCATTCTTTATACTTTTAACAGGGTATAATATTCTAGACTAACCTCCATCATGGTTTTTCCCCTAATAGTGTTTCCATGTAAAAAATCTTAGTGTTATGTGTGTTTATGATGTGTTGATAATTTATGTTTACATGGTTATTAATCAAATCTAATAATAAGGTTAATATGTTGAATAAATTCTAAATTTCTGTGACAACTGATTCACCCCCCCTCTCAGTTGTCTACCATTGTGTTGCCAACAATTAGTATCAGAGCAGGTTCCTTGGAAGAAGTTTAACAGTTTGAGGTGATATGGGATGGTGACTTACAAGAAGGATAGTCAGAGATTTGATGGAACAAATTATTCTCCATGGAATACTCGAATGGAGTGTCATTTGAGATGCATTTGTGAACCCTTCTAGAACATTACATGTAATGGGTATTGTTGAGGGTAAAAGTAGCACAACAACATTAAACAAAATATTACTATTCTATTTCTCTTAAAAGAGAAAGATAACACATGGTGACCTAACTCCCAAGGTCCTGGTAATTGGTTCTCAATTATGCTGATATCACTCAGTGGTTGATATACCTGTAATGTTGAAGGGGCCTTTGCTAGTAACAAGGAATAGGACTGCATAGCATCAATTAGTCTACATTGGGGGGGGTTTAAATAAAAGAAAAAGATGAATCAAAGCTTCAAATCAAAGAAACATGAGTAAAATTCTTACATATCCAGACATGCATATCAATAATGAGTGTTTATTCCACCTAACCACAACTACAACAAGATGCAATCCATAGAATAAACTATGCTACTGCATACATCCATAATCCTAATTCAAATACCATCAACATTCACTAAACTTGCTTCAAACAAATCACTCACTCATCATCTAAAACACAGATCAAATGAATATGATAACAACTTCATCCATAGATAACCCAATGATATAATCTTGAATCCAGTTCCTTTCTATTGAATTTCATCAAATAAGAAACAATTAAGCAAAAGAAATCACTGGCGTATGGATTGATTATGTACCATTAACCTTATCAAAATAGATCCAAACTTTAAAAAAATAACATGAAAATGTATGAAAAATTGTAAAATAACCAAGTTTTACTGAACTTTTAGACTCTCTCCTAAAACATAAAAATCCTAGATCTAATCTCTATTTTTTTTCCCATATCTCGTTGAGGGGTTTGACAATTTTTGCAAACCCTGTTATGAACTTCCTTACAAAATTATTCCTCCTAAAGAAGGACATAATATCCTTTTTACTTCCTAGCATCGTCAATTCGAAAATGGCCTCAACTTTGTTGGGATCTATGGATACCCCCTTTTCTGATATCACATGCCCTAGAAGTTTCCCTTCAGAAACTCCAAAGACACATTTCTTTGGATTTAGAGATACTCCATAGTTGATACATCTCTTACTCCATAGTTGATACATCTCTTAAGGACCTTTGCTAAATCAAAAGCATGGTCCTTTCTCTTCTTGGAAAATATTGTCAAGTCATCCACATATATAATAATACACTTACCTATCAAATCTTTAAAAGCCACATCCATTGCATGCTGCAAGGTAGCTCCAGTGTTGATGAGGCCAAACGACATGCGTCAATAGGTAAATGTTCCCCAATTTGTAGTGAATGAAATCTTCATCCTATCCTCATAGGTGACAAGCACTTGGTTATACCCAAAATAGCCATCTAAGAATGACATCATCTGAGATCCATTAGCGGTTTGTAATACCTCATCAAGAGAAGGAAGTGGATAGTTATCCTTCTCTAAGGCTTTGTTTAGGTTCTTGAAGTCAAAACACAGCCTGATCTCCCCACTTTTCTTATGTACTGGAACTAGATTGGAAACCCACGTGGAGTGCCTTACTGGGAAGATGATTCTTGTTCATAAATTTTTTTGCACTTCCTTTTATATTAATGGTTTCTATCAAAGCATTAACTGGGTGCTGCTTTTGACAAAAGGGCTTGGCTTCTGGCTTCAACGGTATTGTGTGCATGATCATAGAGGTGTAAAAAGTCTTCAAATCTTCATAACTCTAGTAAATTACTGCAATATCTTCTTTTAACACCTTAATTATTTCATTTTTGATCTCCTCAAGGCAGGTCTTGCCTATAAGGACATTTCTTTTAGGACCCAAATTAGCCAAATTAATAGATTCGTACTTCCCTCCTTCACTGTGTTGGCACTCTCTCTCGAGCTTGAGGATCAGAATCAAATATTCTTTCTAAGGCTACCATCCCCTTGGGAATGTTGTTACTCTTTAAGTTCATTACTCATTTCGTATCATAACCATTAGGGTCCCATTCTCCTTGATCTCTATTCGATTTATCTATGATTTGTCCTTCGAAGACATCTGAACTTGCCAAGAAGGCGAGTATGTGTTGGTCGTCATCGAAGACCTAAAAATTCTAGACATTGTCGGGGACTGCTGGGATTGCAACTAGTTCAACTAAAAATATTTTCAATTTGGAGTCCTACATAGGTTCCAAAGTACTAGCAGTAACTGCCAAAGCATCTACAATCTGATTTTGTTTCCTAGGAAGCAAAGTAATTCCGAAAGCATCAAAGTCCTCAATTAGATTCCAAACTCTATTTCTGTAGGCAGCCAATCTTTTATTATGGCAAGTATATTGGCTACAAACCTATTTGATAATAACTTTAGAATCCCCCATCACCATGAGAGATGTGACCTTCTTCTGATGGGAAAAAATTAAGCCCCTAGCAAGTGCTTCATACTATGCCACATTGTTTGTGAAACCAAATTGTAGCCTATAGGAAGCAAAGTAAGTCTTCCCCTTTGGATTTGTTAATTCTACCCCTACTCCACCTCCTGACTTGGACTTAGAGCCATCAAATTTTAGAATCCATAATTGATCTAGGGCTGGGATCTCTTTCCTTTCTGGGCCTCCAGTTCTTTGCTTGGAAGAAGTATATGGTGGCTCAAACTGGTGTTGATCATTAGTATTTGAAGGTAACTAGGGGCGTCGTTCACTAGAAGATTCTCCTAAATTCAAAATTTGTTTAGGAAGTGATTCTTGAACCTCCTCTTGATTTAGGTCATGATTTAGTACCTTTGTCACCAATTCCTTGGGCATTGGAAACATTTTCGGGGTAGGTGTAATTGGCAAAGACTAAGATTCCTCAATCTCTAGTTGTAGTTCAAAACATAGAACCTAAGTCTGCTCGAGTTGAGAAGATGATTCTCTTTGAGCAAGGTTGGATCTTGTAAGGATGGTTGCATCCTTTTCTTGAAAGGGAAATTCATTAGTGTAGGCTTGAGGTTGACATTCACAAGTTTCTTCTACCTGGGAGACATGTTTTAAGATATCTATACAGGGTTGGCAAGTTAACTCAGAATGATTCTGGTAATGGACCCTACACCAGTTAGGAAGTAGCAGACTCCACATATCAACCTCCTTTGCCAGTACCAGCCTATCCTATTGTAATTTCATTATTAGTACTTGCTGATTAACAGTAATCATTGGGTCATTTTGGTCTAGAAGGGGTGAGTCATCATAATGAAGTACTGAAAAAGTCATGATTTCCTCCTGCTTGTAAACTCCTATCTCAGTTTTGAAATAGGCTACCTCATTAGGGGAATCATACTCAGTGATCATGTGTTTGAACCTAGGCTCACTTTCAATTATGATCTAGATTGCTATCCCTTTCAAGGGCAGTCACATGTGTGAAAAATCCAAAGAAAAATATCCACCAAGACTTTTCATGAGGTCTCTGCTCAAGAGCATACCATAGGTTTCTGGGATATTTGCGACTTGGATATCCACATAAGTTTGGATCCTTGGATCAGATCCAGTCTATACATGGATATTTTTAAGCTCTCCTACCATAATGCCTTCTATTTTTTCTAACTAGATAACCTTTTTATTTGTCTGGAGTGGACTCAGGCCTAACTTCCTACAAATTAAAAATGGTATGACGTTTCCCGATGCCCCAGAATCTAGCAGACAGTTGTGTAATTTTTTTCCAAAAATTCATAAACTTAACAAGAAAGGTGGAGTACCAGTCTTACCTTTATAGAGTGTTGCATTCATCTTGTTAGTAGGAGTCACCTTTTCTCTTCCTTTTGAGTAGGGCACCATTTAAAAATATCAAAGAAAGACATTGAAGTCTTTTGTCTCTGCATCTCTGTAATGAAATCAAATTCTAAATCATTCCTAACTTGATATTTAGGAATTGAAGGTGGATTACCTTTGTCCGTAGAATATGATGATCCCTTTGGTGGTGGTGTATTATTATCCACATTTTGATTTGGCGGGACCATATTATTAGGAGGGGTAAAGGTCATGAATGGTCCTCTATTATGATTCCTAAGGAAATGGCCTCCCTTGGTTTGGAAGGCTTGGGCATCGTACACATCTTCTACTGCTTCATTGTATTCCTAGTTGGGAAATGGAAGTTCTTCATCAAAGATATCATATGTCATGGAAGTATCCATTGATCCACCAGATTTGTTGGATGCATTGTGGAATGGAGCATCAACTTGGGCTATCTTAACCATCTTTTCCATCTCTAGGCAATTTACCTCAGAATGGACCACAGTATCATGTATTCTACACCAATTGTCATAAGGTTGAGGTCTGCCATGTTGGCAGTATGCGGCTTTTCATCTCCTGCTTGATAATTATGGGAAACTCCTTCGTTATTAGGTCCAGTATTCCATGGCCTATTGTTGCTAGACCTTTGATTGTATCCTTTATTTTGATTTTGATAGTTTTGATTAGAGGAGTTTTGTCTTTGGAAATTCCTATTGGTGTTCTGGTTGGTATTATAGTTATGGTTAGGATTTTGGTTAGGATAACCACCTTGATTAGAATATCCTCCCTGATTATGAAAACCTTGGTTCTAGTTCTAAGGGGGATTGTGTCTAAGTTGAGCCATGTCATTAGACATTTGAGATAGTTTCTTTTTTAGAGTCTCCATCTCATTGGTTAGTTGGAGGGTCTTTTCACTTTCTGCAGTCTTCACCGCAAAGGGTTGACTAACCAAATTTGATCCTCCAGCTTGGTAATTTTGATTTTGTTGGGAGGAATCCTAGGGACCATTGCTAAAAAATGGTAAGGGAGGTGAAGCTTGGAACTCAAACATAGGTCCGTATTGGGAATAGGACATCCCTGGGACCATGTTGAATAAAGGGGGTGGATTGGACATTTGGTATCCTATAGGAGGGAGAACTCCTCCTAGACTCCCGAATTGGAGACTTATCTGTTGTTGTAACTAGATAGCAAGATGATATACCTTAGCCAAAGAATCAATTTCGTTAGCATTATATGTCCTTTTCAAGAACAAGCCAATCAAAGGGTCCATAACCCTTAATTATGCCAAAATAGCAATGTTTTCAGCCACCAAGTAAGGATCTTGCAACCTTCAATACATTCTTTGGAACTTGGTGTTAAATAAAGGTAGAAGTTCATGGTGATCTTTTCTTATTGTGGCAAAATGGTGGTAAAGGATAGCAGGGTCTACATAAACCCTAAACTAATTGATAAAGGAATTTTCCAAGTCTGTCCAACTTAGAATAGACCCGTGGGGTAAGTTTAGGTACCAATTGTATGCCATGTCTCCCAATGAATAGGGGAACAATCTGCACACAACATACTAATGAGCCACCTGAGCACGTGTACATGCATCTTTAAGTGCATACATGTGCTCCTCGACACTTCTTGATTCTCCATGCATGTACTTAGGAAAAAACCTCTCTGGTTCTTCGGGAGATCATGTATACCTCCAGGGATAGTCCCTAATGGTGAAGGGTTATTGACAAATTAAGCCATAGGTCCTGGTGGTGATATAGGCTGAGTAGGTTGTGGAATGGGTGAAAGTGGCCAGTGAGGTGGTGTAGGTGGGTTTTCTGCAAACCCAGTTGGGGTGAGCAGTGGTGATATAGGTTGGATCAAGACTCTACAAGCCTAGGGCCTATACCTGAAAGGGGTTTGGAGTTCAACAAGTGGTTTAGGGTTCTGAAAAGATCTAAGAACTCTCTAGTACATATCTGGTGAAAATGACCCAATGCGAGCCAGTTTGTTCCTCAGGCCCTCCTAGCGCTAGATCTATTGAGGTTCAAAGCCACACGATAACATTAAATAGAATATTACTATTATATTTCTCTTGAAAGAGAAAGATAACACATGGTGACCTAACTCCCAAGGTCCTGGTAATTGGTTCTCAATTATGCTGATATCACTTAGTGGTCGATATAACTATAATGTTCAAGGGGCCTTTGCTTGTAACAAGGAACAGGACTGCATAGCATCAATTAGTCTACATTGGGGGGGTTTAAATACAAGAAAAAGATGAATCAGAGCTTCAAATCAAAGAAATATGAGTAAAATTCTTACATATCCAGACATGCATAACAATAATGAGTGTTTATTCCACCTAACCACAAGTACAACAAGATGCAATCCATAGAATAAACTATGCTACTGCATACATCCATAATGCTAATTCAAATACCATCAACATTCACTAAACTTTCTTCAAACAAATCACTCACTCATCATATAAAACATAGATGAAATGAATATGATAACAACTCCATCCACATATAACCCAATGATATAATCTTGAATCCAGTTCCTTTCTATTGACTTTCATCAAATAAGAAACACTTAAGCACAAAAAAATCACTAGCATATAGATTGATTATGTACCATTAACCTTATCAAAATAGATCCAAACTTTAAAACAATAACATGAAAATGTATGAAAAACTGTAAAATAACCAAGTTTTACTGAATTTTTAGAGTATCTCTCCTAAAACATAAAAATCCTAGATCTAATCTCTACTTTTTTCCCATATCATCAGGTGTCTGATCATTCTTCAATTAGCTAACCTTTTCAAAGTAGAACCTAATAATACATATATGGTGCCACATGAACAAGTTTCTCAATTATCAATCTAGATCCACAATTAATGGAGCCAAAAATGAACACAGAAGTGGACTGATGAACCATTGCTCCAAGGCTGATTACTCTGTTGCACCAAAACAAATCTGATGTTCCAAGAAGAAAGTGAAACCAATGGATCAAACTTAGAGTTGATCTTATGTCGAAACCCACAAGAAGAGGAGAAACAAAGACATGGTGTGTGATGAAAAGAGTCAGTTCACTCCCACACTAAATGCTCAATGATGTATTTGTCATAATTGGATAGTACTTGTTGAAAAGTACCTGAATTAGGTCCATCCAACCAATCATTTTCAAATATGATCCTTTCAAATTTTTGCAGAAACCAACCTTTGTATCTCCTTTAACTTTATTCATTCCTTTCTAGCAATTCTTGTCTCCTCCCTAATATCCATAAAATGATCTAATAATAGATTCTCCCCATCATATCCCTTTTGCATAATTTCCTCAAACCTACCCCTCCATATCTCCCTTAGCTTATCTAAAGACATGCCTTCTTTTCCTGAGGAATCTAGGTTAATTAAAATGGCCACAATTGCCTCCAATTCAACCATCTATTGATTCAAATATTTTCTCATTTCTCGAACTTCTTCTTGACGCTCATGAATAGTCTTATACTTATACCTTATTATGCTCACAGTTTTTTCCACAAAATCTACATTATCATGCTCAAGAATTGCATATTCAAGCAAGGTGGACTTAGGAATTTTTCCAATTTCTTCAAGCTTATTAACATATTCCTTGTATTCATCATCCTTTATCTAGATCCTTACCATGCTGATCTAGATCCTCTACTAATTCAAGAGCAGCCCTATGAATTTTAAAACCTTCAATGAGAACATCATCAACCTCCTGGTTGAGCTTTTCCAACCATTTATCCATCATTCCTACCTTGCTTTTCTATTGAAACAAAATCATTTTCTTACTTCTTTGTTAACAAAACTGGTGATTCAAGAGGAGTAGCTTCTTGGGAAATGGGACTTGAAACATCTTTCAAAAACCTATGGAGCTGATCCAATTGAGCCTTAAGCTCATCCTTCCTTTTTTTAACTTTGATAATCCAGGATTTAGTTGAAGAGGCCACAATATCAATCAAATTCATTTGTTGGTTCCTTGTAGGCCTTCCCAAATTTATCGCCCCCAACTGATAATCAGTGACTTGCATATCATCACGACTCTTCTCCATTACGAGTATGGCACATTCAACAACAATCTCTCCAGCATCAGTTAGCTTGGTAGAGTAAAGAATCTGAGCCTTCTTTTTAGGTTTCTCCTTCTCAATTTCTTTCATCATCTCCTCCCAATTCCACGGTTGTGGTTTAACAACTTTTTTTCTTTCCAAGTATACTTTTAACCAAGTAGGAGCAATAGGAGTAGTGGCTGCCTGGCCTGAGGAAGAAGCAATAGTAGTGGAAGAAAAAGGTTGTAACAATGTAAGCCCCAGTTGAGAATCAACTTCCTGCACATTTTTCTGATCACTTTGTTCCTTTTCCTGTGCTAACTTTTCTACTTCCTCCTTATGCTTCTGCTCTTGAAACATTTTATCCTTGAGCACTTGCTTTAAACATCCCTCTTCCACTTTCTTTTTCTCTAACATTTTATCTCACTTATTCTTCAGCTCTTCAACATAGTCCCATGCCTCTTTGGACTTCTTTTCATATTCAAAAATCTCAGCAGCCTCTTTTTCCCTTTTCAAATGTTCTTGTTCTTCCCTCTTCCTATAAGCCTCTTCTTGCACCTTGAGCTTAGCTTCAAGAGCTTCTTTTTCTCTTCTCTGTTGGGCCTTTTCCTCTTCAAGGTTATGAATCTTCTGCTGCATCATCAACTTATCTCTCTCTTCTTGTATCTTGAGCTCCTACTCCTTTTGTTGTTGATGTTGAGCTAATTCATCAACCTTGACCTTATCTTCCAACTCCTTCTACTTGATCGCCAATTCAGATTGTTCCTTGGCCTCCTACTCTTGTTGCTTAGCTAATGTCTCAGCCTGTACTTTGGCATCATCTTCTCTTTTTGCATCTTCAAAGAGTTTCCACTGATCTTTCTCAATCAATATGTGTTCGGTCCCTGCATCATATGTCGTATCAAGAGATGTTAATACATGATGCCCTTTATCAAATGGAGTCTTTTCTAAATTTGTTTCTACATTATGTATCTCAATTTCATCATCCATTTTCTTTAAGACCTCTGCTTCATCATGGAGGGCTCTCTTTGGTGATTATTGACCTAGTTGTTGTGTATTAGAGGGCTGAGTAGATACCTCCCCTTCAGCAGATGTAGAAGCCCCCACCTTCGCAATTGTTTCATCTTCTTGTACCTCTGGGAGGTCTTGAGGGACCACCTCCTCTTGTGTATTAGAAGGCATAAACTCTAAGGGTTCCTTAGGTGCCACCTTTCTCTTTGCCCTCTTATATCCTTGGGTGGTACCAACAACTTTCCTCTTCTTACATGATTGAGCCTCGGTCTGATTATCCTTCAAACTCACCTAGTGAATACTCCTATCCAACACCAGTCTTGCAACTTGCTTTATGTCAATCATCTCCTTAGCATTCTAATCTATTGGATCAAGATCTTTAGTACCAATATTGTCTACATTATACCTGGGATCCAAAATTATCTCATCACCAAACAATGTTTTTGGAATGTCTTGCTTTATCCCAAACTCAACCATAAGTGGGATAGGTATCATTTCATAATTCCTTTTCCTAAGGTCATATTCATCCTAAAAGTCCTCCCAAAAATCCTCCAACAGATTGAAGTGCTTATCAAAGACACTAGGAAGCAAAGCCCTCAACTTGTGCTTGGGGTCATAGTGCTTCCTCGTAGTGTACAAGCCCAACTTTAAATAAACTAATTCATCACAAATGGCCTTAGCTCCCTGAATGTGTGGACAACTAAAGACTCCTAGCCTCATTGGAAAATTATGGCAACCAGTCTTGTGTTTGTTTCTGAGTGATCCCACAATAGTGGTTTACAATTTTTGGCCAAACTGGACACTAAAATATATTTTTTTAACTAAATCTTCACTTTCGGACACCTATAGAAGCTAAACCATGAGGAATTTGAAGATGATGCAAACTAGAGTTTCATGAAATTTTGTCTATAGATTCTAAATATATTTTTTTTAAATTTTTTTGAATAAGATTGCACTTCTTTTTCCATCTCCCTCGAAAACTAGTTTTTTTTTTGAAAACAACATTTTTAAAAAGTGACGCTCACCGTATAACACAACTTTTTTCCATGAAGTATAAAATTCTAATTCTTTCGAATTTGATTTGAAACTCTGATATCTAGTGCTTCCACTTGGTTAGAAGTTTTTTATTGAATATTTTTTCTTTAATCAAGTTTTGAATTCAAACCTATTATAATTCAGACATAGCGCGACCATATAACACGTAACTTTTTTTGTATGTATCAAAATTCAAATTTTTTTTCTTTGTTGGATCAAGGACTTAAATATCTAGTGCACTAATTTTTTTATTTTATTTTAATAATCTACTATTTTTCCACATGTACAAAACAAAGAGCTTGATTTTCAATGAAAAACCTACATTCATGAGAAATAAAAATAAATATAATAATCAAATTAAATTTATTTAAAATTATACTTTTTGAGAAGCTTATAATAAGGACTACATACTTGCAAAAAATAAATTTTAAATGAATTCATTTGATCCCCCAAAAGGTAAATTAAAAGTGGTTTTTTATCAGCATTTTGATAGGTGTAAGGGAGACTCTATTATAGGTATGGTTTAAAACTAGTGGGGTTCTATCCAAGGGGGTTTGATTTAAGGTAGTTTGATCAAACCCTCTTCAATTGTAATTCTTTAAATGGAACTTTTCAAGGCTTAAATCATTATATTTTCTAAAAATATGTGATTTCAAAAAAAATTAGTTCCTCCCAGAAATTGTAACCCACTATTGTGGTAGCACCCTTGAACCAAACTTGTAATTAACATCCAAGACTTGATAAGTAAACTCCATTAGAATGATACTATCGCCACAACATCTCGGCAGCAAATGGGGATGACCATCAAATCCAACTAACCTAAAATAGGTGAATGTGGGGTACTAGATAAACCAATGCCCCCACTCATTCACAAAAGTCATCACCTCCCTGTTAAGCCCATATCTCACATCACCATTAAGCTTGTTAATAATGACATAAATAAAGGCATCATTTACCCTTCTATAATGTTGCCCTGCTACCTCTAAGGTGAGCTAGTTATAATACTCCCACACTCTCTTCTGTCCTTGGGCTTCCCACAATATACCCACTATTTGAAGTCCAGGAAAAATCCCCATTCGGGAAGCTGCATAAACTACATAGGAGGTCATAAAGAAGCACTTGGATTCTCTCACTTTTATCATTTGATTGTAAATGTTGTTGGATACGATCATTGACCAGTCAAATTGTTTCCTCCCATCCAAAATAGTTTGGATAAAAAGAAATATCCATTCCTTAAACAATGAAGCATCCCTTTTTCCAAACACCCTAGAAAGGAACATGATTATATCTGCAATCTCTTTACTAAAGTCTACCCTCTTAGGCTGGTCTGGAAGCCTGGTCAGAGACTTCTTCTCCACCCTCATCCAAGTCTTATTCATGTGAGATCTATTCTTCTCCTTATTATCACTGTAAAGCTTCAAAGCCTCTACTTCATTCAATTTCCTAGGATTCCCGGGATCAGGCATATTAAATAGGAATTTGATCATTTGAGGTGTGAAGTCAATAATGACATTACCCTTTACATCCACACACTACCTAGTAGCAGGGTTATATGCTCCAGTTGCTGCAAGAATCAACTCTAGATATTGGAAAGATAAGGGGAAGAGTGCAACATGTGCCAACCCAGATTGAACAATCCTTTCTGTCCTTCCTGTGACCTGCTCCTCGATGAATGTCTCCTCATGAAATTCTTCATAGTTAAAAGGGCCCAAATTGGTGTTAGTAATATCAACTCAGTCGGAATCAATTTTTCTAGCTATGAGGGAAAATTCCCTATGCTTACATCTCAAAGTATACGGAAGCTGTTCCACCTTGATCTTCTTCGGTCTAACTCCTTGCCATGAATTTTCACCCGGTTGGCTTCTCTGAGAAGCCTCATCTGATGCCCCTGACATTTCTTGATTTCTAGAGCAAATTTATGTATT